>CM066606.1:32566505-33294005 GCA_033816785.1 Picus viridis
AGTTCCTCCATTCGGCCATTCTTGTGGATGAACATCACACTGGCCAGTTTCCAGTCATCTGGGACCTCTCTGGTGATCCAGGGCTGGAGGAAAATGATGGAGAGTGGCTTGGCCAGCTCATCTGCCAGCTCTCTCAGCACCCTAGGATGGATCCCATCTGGTCACATGGACTTGTATCCAAGTGGCTCATCAAGTCCCTAACTACTTCCTTATGGATTTCAGGGGCACTGCACTGCTCCCTGATCCCATCTACCAGTTTAGGAGGCCACTTGTCCTGAAGTCCTCCTGCCTTACTGCTGAAAATGGAGGCAAAGGAGGTATTTAGAACCTCAGCCTTTTCCTCATCTTTAGTTACAATATTCTCCTCCAAGTCCAATAAGGAGTGGAGGTTCTTCTTGCCTCTCTTTTTTAGCGTTACTATATTTATAAAAATGCTTTTTATTGTCTTTCAGAGAAGTGGCCACCTTGAGTTCTAACTGGGTTTTAGCCTAATTTTTCTCCTGTGTCTATATCCTAAGTCTTCTCTCAATAGCTCACTTCAACTTTGTAATTTATACTTTCAGGTCTGGGGAGGGTAGGTACTCAAACTCAATCCCTAATGAGCTGGCATTGCACAATAAAAGCTTTGTTTCATTAATAGTGTGTGCCTCAAGTTCTCTGCAGAGGAGCAACACTAGATGAAGCTGTTTACATACAGTTCAAATGAAATTACAAACTGTAACTAATTTAGCCGGGAGTTAAGCCCATTTGCCAATCCTGGGGTTAGGGATGACTCCCATGTTAGCTGAAACCTTCCATCAAAAACCTAGTACACTATAATAGGAGCTGCTGCAGAGCTCTTCTCCATCTAAAACAAGTTGCAGCAGTGCTTCTCTAACCCCTCCTAGTACCTTTAACTCTCTCCTTTCTCCTGCACCACAGAGAGATCTTTTCTAGTATGTAGGTGAGTTCCACATGAACACTCTAGTAATGCTACTAAGAATATTGTCTCTCCCCTCCCCTCCCCTCCCCTCCCCTCCCCTCCCCTCCCTCCCCCCTCCCCTCCCCTCCCCCCCCCCCTCCCCTCCCTCCCCTCCCTCCCCTCCCCTCCTCCCCTCCCCTCCCCTCCCCTCCCCTCCCCTCCCCTCCCCTCTCCTCCCCAAACCTTCCCTTCCCAAACCTGACCAAACCTTCCCAAATGAGGAACCTCCTTTGCTCTTCCACTTCCATCCCATCCAATTGCAAGGTTTTAGAGGACAAATTTTTCCAAAGGAGCTCCAACATAATCTGACAGTGTCTAAAAGAGTTTGTGCCTCTGCTTCAGTAACAGGGACTCTACAAGGGTTTTTTTAAGGTGAGCTCTAGTGTTGCCCTAAGGCTGTGCCTAAGGTCAAGCTCTGATTTAAGGGGAGCCTCACTTATGATTGGGTTGGACTGTGCTTACAAAGGCAAGTTCTGTGGTCATGGTTTCAGTCACTGACAATGTCTCTGCCTCTTTAAACTAAGTAGGTACTACACTACCAAAGTTACTAGCAGACTTGTATTACAGGACTTGGAGATATAGGTATAATATGGAAAGTATCATTATCTTTCAGCAAATACCAGCACTATTAAATTGCTGTCAAAGAAATATTTTGTCACTGCTGAAAGTATTAATAACAGTTTGTATTAAGATATGAAAATAAAGTCTTGAGCTGCAGTGTGCCCAGGCAGCCAAGAGGGTCAATGGCATCCTGGCCTGCATCAGGAACAGTGTGGCCAGCAGCAGCAGGGAGGTCATTCTCCCCCTGTACACTGCACTGGTTAGGCCACACCTTGAGTCCTGTGTCCAGTTCTGGGCCCCTCAGTTTAGGAAGGATCTTGACTTGCTGGAAGGTGTCCAGAGAAGAGCAATGAAGTTGGTGAAAGGTTTGGAACACAAGCCCTATGAGGAGAGGCTGAGGGAGCTGGGGTTGCTTAGCCTGGAGAAGAGGAGGCTCAGGGGTGACCTTATTGCTCTCTACAACTATCTGAAGGGAGTTTGTAGGCAGGTGGAGGTTGGTCTCTTCTCTCAGGCAGCCAGCACCAGAACAAGAGGACACAGTCTCAAGCTGCGCCAGGGGAAGTTTAGACTGGATGTTAGGAAGAAGTTCTATACAGAGAGAATGATTGCCCATTGGAATGGCCGCCCGGGGAGGTGGTGGAGTCACCATCATTGGAGGTGTTCAGGAGGAGACTTGATGGGGTGCTTGGTGCCATGGTTTAGTTGTTTAGGTGGATCAGATTGGTTGATAGGTTGGACGCAATGATCTTGAAGGTCTCTTCCAACCTGGTGTATTGTATTGTATTGTATTGTATTGTATTGTATTGTATTGTATTGTATTGTATTGCAACAGTTTTAAAGTTATTCAAATTGAAGAGTCATTGACAAAGTTAACTGATCTTCTGTTTCTTGAAATGCCAATTTTCAGAAATTAAATTATGGATTCCCCCTAATGGTTGGTTTGAAAGATAGAGTCATTCTTGTCTTTAGAAGTTAAAATACAAGAAACCCCAGCTGCAAATCCACTTGCAAAAAGAAATGGTCATTTCAAGGTGACACTAAAATTTGTGTATGAGTTTTCCACAGTTGCAGAATTTATTAGTGGTCAGATTTGGAATGGAATCTGGTTCCCTAAACATCAGGTTCAATGCTCTCTAAATGACATTCTCTCTCAAACAATCAATGAATACTTAATAAAAATATTATCACCTAATATTGGTATCAGAGGGTTTTTTGGTCACTTTGTTATTGCTATGGAAGTTTCTTAATCACTAGAAATCGGATCTCTTTAGATGATTTGCATTCTTATGCATCTGATAGAAAAACAATGTGCCTAATGCTTTTAAATGATCCATTAAATAAATGCACCCAAATTTAGGACTTCTGCTGTCAGCCTTGACTTTCTGTTTGCATCAGCTGTCTCCGAGCAGGTGTGTAGAAGAGCAAGCTCATGATGTCAAAACACACTTTCCCCCTTTAATGTCCATATTTGCAATGCAAAGTCAATATGAGATCTTGTACTAGGTCATACTTCAGATCCAGTTTACCTTCAAGCCTTCTTAGGGCCAAAAGCTTGTGTGATTTCTGGTCCTCTGAAAAATACATGAGGTGCCACAAAATTTTGCATATTTGTATGCCTAATGGGAGTTACACCAAATATCTGCTGAATTACTTCTCATTTTTATGATGGTTTAGTAAGAACTCATTCTTGTCATGCTGTTTTGTGATTGCTTAAAAAGGGGTCCTTTACTTAGAGTCTAACTTTGCTACTATATTCTGTTTTGTCACCAAGATTTTGATTCATTTGAGATTCACTCCAACAATTAGTAAAATATTTAGGAACACTAATGCGTTTACACTGTTAAGGCAATGTCTGAGCATCATGATAACTATTGCATGGTGGGAAACACTGGCACATGATGAGCAAAATTTCAGGAAGGGACTGGAAAAACTCACAGAAGATAGAACGCAACTCATTAGTTATTAATGTGGCGCCTAAAGTGTGATGTTCACAGGCAGAGGTTGGTCTCTTCTCCCAGGCAACCAGCACCAGAACAAGAGGACACAGTCTCAAGCTGCACCAGGGGAGGTTTAGGCTGGAGGTTAGGAAGAAGTTCTGCACAGAGTGATTGCCCATTGGAATGGGCTTCCCGGGGAGATGGTGGAGTCACCATCACTGGAGGTGTTCAAGAGGAAACTTGATAGGGTGCTTGGTTGCATGGTTTAGTTGATCAGGGGTGTTGGATGATAGGTTGGACATGATGATCTTGAAGATCTTTTCCAACCTGGTCTATTCCATTCTATTCTATTCTATTCTATTCTATTCTATTCTATTCTATTCTATTCTATTCTATTCTATTCTATTCTATTCTATTCTATTCTATTCTAATTTCCCAGTCCATTGACCCTAATAAACTGTAACAGCAGAATGGCTGTACTATTTTGCAGTGTGTGTCCTGGTTCTGACATTCTCTTCTCACACATTTGTTGGTGGTCACTCTGGAAGGCAGGGTTTTATCTAGCCCTTCAGCTATGCCTCTGTTGCAAGTGGCCTACTGAAGCCTCTTTTCCTTGGGAAACAAAATTTGTGCTCCTGTTTCTGAAGAAGCTTGAGTTCTGATTTTGCCATAAAAACCCCAACAACGTAGTGGCTTACTCCTGATTTTCTTTATTTGTGAACACTTCAACAGAAATTATGTACCGGGAGTCAAATTCTTCTCTGAGTCATCCCATTGAATCTACTTCGAGTTATGTGTGTTACACAAGATTTTGTAAGCTACTGAGAACAGAACGTGACCCAGTGAGTGTAGTAAGCCAGATCTTGTCAGTTTCTACAGAAAGCGCAAGAAAAACATTGACTGTAAAGTCACATCATCTTAAACCAACATAAGATTGTGATTCATTGTTTTAAGATACTAATTCCATGATATCGCTCTGTAGAAAGTTTAGCGATTCTCATGAATACAGTATCTAGTAACAGTGTGAAAAACCAGAGACATGACAGATGGCACACTGTCCTGTGCTGCACTAGATGTGGAAATACTATTTGCCATGCTGAGGACAAACCAGAAATTGCACAAGAGCAATTAACTAAATTTTCCCTGCAGAAGAATCTGCAGACACACCTTAGCTTCTGCAAAGAGATCAAAGAGCTCTAGAAATACATTTGCCAAGGCCTTTACATAGCATTATCCCCAAATCACCTGGAATGTGAACGACATGGTGAATGCTCTTGCCCTTGCTAGTGTTTCTGAGTTCATATCTGGGATGGCATGCAACTCACATTTGTATCTGTACAGAAATGAATTAGAATTAGACAGAAACATGAATAACCTGTTGTTACTCAGGGCTAAGCAGAACTATGATGCATTACATTAGCTGAACTCTCCTGTCTGATATTCAATTACCCTCTTTACTATCTCAAATTTAGTTTACATTTCTTTATCTGCATTTTTTGTTCTGAATTATAAAATGTCTTGCAAAAACCAAAGCAGATTTTACTACCAACATTATACTTTGGATATATTAAGCATGATGTCAAGAGACAGGAAGGATATTACAGGGATTTTCTAATCATATTGAAGAAAAATAATTGTATAGACTGTAGTTGTCTACAATGAGCTGCACCTGAACAGTGATGACTCAGTTGTATTGTACAGTTTGATTATACTTAGCAAAATACTCGTGAAGACATGCTACACATGGAACAGTGGGTGGAACAGTGGTTGACTGTTTTATTTGGGGCCACTTGTATGCCCCCAGATGAGAAAAACTAAAAAATGAAAAAGAAATTAAGCCAAATCAAGTTCCATTTGATGAGTTTGATTAGGAAGCCTTTAAATTCACTTACAGATTTTTCTTCACTTACTGTGCCAGCCATAACTCACTCTAAGCACCGTAGCACACTCTGGGCACTCAGTTCCCATGCATGGGTTAGAACTTCCTCTTCTCAGCAGAGGCACACAGCTGTTTTTCCTTTTACTGACATAAATGTAAGCATGTACAGAAAGGCTGATTTGCAATGAGAAAGGAGATTTTGATGAGGCAAACCCAAAACCCGCAGTGGACGAGAAGCTCAACATGAGCTCTCAATGTGCACTTGCAGCCCGGAAAGCCAATCAGATCCTGGGCTGCATCAGGAGAAGTGTGACCAGTAGGTCAAGGGAGGTGCTTCTTCCCCTCTACTCAGCTCTGGTGAGACCCCACCTGGAGTACTGCGTCCAGTTCTGGAGCCCCTATTACAGGAGGGATGTGGATGTGCTGGAGCGTGTCCAGAGAAGGGCCACGAGGATGATCAGAGGGCTGGAGCACCTCTCCTCTGAGGACAGACTGAAGGAGTTGGGGCTGTTCAGTCTGGAGAAGAGAAGGCTCCGAGGTGACCTCATTGTGGCCTTCCAGTATCTGAAGGGGGCCTACAGGAAGGCTGTGGAGGGACTTCTCAGGATCTCAGGTAGTGATAGGACTAGGGGGAATGGAATGAAGCTGGAAATAGGGAGATTCAGGCTAGATGTGAGGAAGAAGTTCTTCACCATGAGAGTGGTGAAGCCACGGAATGGGTAATCCAGGGAGGTGTTTGAGGCCCCGTCCCTGGAGGTGTTTAAGACCAGGCTGGACAAGGCTCTGGCCAGCCTGCTCTAGTGTGGGGTGTCCCTGCCCATGGCAGGGGTGTTGGAACTAGATGATCCTTGTGGTCCCTTCCAACCCTGACTGATTCTATGATTCTATGATTCTATATTCTCTTATTTCCAAAGCAAGTCATAGTCAGGGAAACCATCTTTTGAAAGCCTCCTTCATTTGCAGTCCTCCTCTTAGCTCTCAATTCTGTTTTACTTTTCCTTGCACCAAGCCCACAGATTAATTCAGACTGTCTGGGTCTTAGCCTATTACTTCATTTCATGCTGTAGAAAGACCTCATCCAGCTAGTTTCTGGTTCCCTTTCAAAATGCAAATTGATGACACTGTTGGAAACTCCAGTGGAAAGAAAAAAGTTTGACTGGTAAATATGCTTCTCTAAAGTCTCCTTGATTTGGAAAAACTTTATATGGAAAATCATATCAGGTTTCCTCTTTTCTACTATCTGTTTTTCTGTCTAGGTCAGAGATCTTTAGCCTCTTAAAATATTCTTGCACAGTGTCTGTGAATCAGAGTTTTACCTACAATTAAACTGTAACTTCTCATTTAGTAGAAAGCAGCTCACTTGCCCATGACAATCAGGGAATTAGTTATCTAAGGAGATAAGGATCTGTATTAGCATAGATAATTTCTAATTAAGTGTAAACTGTCCTAAGTTTAGTTACAGTAGTCATTATTACCAGAGGAGGCAATTCTCTCTTATCATTAGAGCCTGCCAGGGAAAGTGTCATGAATGTAAGTATGTGCTTTCAAAACAATTTGAGTGATTTCTGATCCTGTTCTGAAAAGAAATAGGACTCTGCATTCTTCAGGTCAGACATCTAAAAAGAACTGGTCATGTAAAGATACAGCATAACTGACATATTTTAATTTTTTTTTAACAGAACTAACTTGTGATTTTAACAGATTTTTTTTTTAACCATTTCTCAGCTATTTCTGAAAAAAATCCAACTACTGAGTCAGTTATGGCAAAACCCTGAAATGGATGAGCTCCCTAAATATTCCTGTTTCCACTGCTTTGGACTGCAGTCCAAAGTTTAAGCCTGCAGATCACTGATACGGTGATTTGAGACCCACAGGACAGGAATGGATCTCTGCAACCAGTTCTCTCTATACTTCACCACATCATCAATTTTCAGAACAGGAATGGTACAGAAAAACTATGCATTCTCCTAAACAAAAATGTTCATACATGTTATTCTCTCATTCAGTGAAGGCTTTGCCATGAAGAATTAAATTGTTTATGACTTTTACTTACCTACAGTGCCCTAAAAGAAAATACTTGTTGTAAGATGTGGGAGCTGGAGAACTGAAGACATCAGTACAGTGATCAGCTAAAAGTAGTTGTAAAATCACTTCATAACTTTGCTCTGAATAAAAATTAGTAAGAGAACTATGATCAAAGCATTATTCTGCCACTCAT
Organism: Picus viridis; assembly: GCA_033816785.1. NCBI lineage: Eukaryota > Metazoa > Chordata > Aves > Piciformes > Picidae > Picus > Picus viridis. Next base: position 32,574,062 of record CM066606.1, read on the forward strand.
TTTTTCCATTCATACTATTTCCTTCATGGTATTCTGTCCTTAGATGTTGTGGTGGTGAGAGAAAGTTCAGTTTCCACCCCCACAGAAACCACGACTAACTCAGTCGGAGAAGCAAAAAAAGAAAAGAGCTATATTTTACAAGCAGGATGAAATGCAATGAATATATACACAATATACAATATTTACAGTATATATAAAAATCCACAGCAAAGAATGTAACACAGAAAACCTGCCCTCCTCCAGCGAGGAGGGTCCCCCAAAATCCCCTTCTTCCCCTTCCTCCCTTTTTTCCCAAAAAGGGTTAGAGAGAGAGAAGTAATTATTAAGGGGGAAATCCTGTTAGTTAAGTTTTAGGCTCAAGGTGAGGAGAAAGTTCTTCACCGAGAGAGTGATTCGCCATTGGAATGGGCTGCCCGGGGAGGTGGTGGAGTCGCCGTCCCTGGAGGTGTTCAAGAGGGGTCTGGACATGGCACTTGGTGCCATGGTCTAGTCGTGGGGTCTGTGGTGACAGGTTGGACTCGATGATCTTCAAGGTCTCTTCCAACCTTAGCAATACTGTGATACTGTGAAAAGCATATTCCAAGGAAAGAAAAAGAATTTGTTTCTTATCTTGTTAGTTGAAGGTCAGCACCTGCCAGCACAGACAGAAGACAGCTGTTCAGACAGACTGAAAACAAAAGACTGACTGAGACTCAAACTGAACTAAAACTAAAATTTAAAGTTTCATTCTCACTGATCTACCAATGAAATTCATTTAGAACTATCTTTTGTTTTCCTTTTCACACCAAAACATTCAGCTAGAGTGTTCCAGTAACTGTCTCTCCTTAAAGGCGTAGCCTAAAATGGTCACAGATGTACATGCAGACATTACACAAGATTAGGTGAAATCTGACTTAAAATCAACGCAACTGAGTAGAGGAAGCAAACAGAACTAAGGTGAATCAATATGAATAGCCTTTGATATAGCTTAATTATGAAGTAAGTAGCTCAAATAATGATGAATCGAACCTAGTTTTGGGGAAAAAGATAAGACAACTCTCCAAAACAGGCTGCTTATGAATTGCAACCAAAGTACAGTGGAAAAGACAAAGAACCTTCTCTGAGACCAGAGCAAATTTGGGTTCACAGGGAGAGTTACTTTAGGTTTTACCTAAATTAGTTCTGATGAGTAGCAAAAGGTATAATTTGGTATTTGCTTTTCAAAATAATATCATAGATGTGTTAAAGAATCAGAATTTTGTTTCGTAATCAGAGGAGGTGGGTTTCTGCCTCAATTGTTCCTCTCATTTTTTCCTCAATGTATTAGGCTTTTTCAGTTCTACCAAGGTGAAGGAACACACATGAAGGGTCAGATACTTACAGTACAGCAAAGGAAGAGAGTATGTGGATAACTACTGTTAGTTAACAGGAAATTGGATGTCTGTGAAGAGTACCAGAGGGCTGATATGTCCATTCATTTATATTCTGTTTTCAAGAAAAAGGAAGATGCACAGCAATTTGCCTTAGAGTTTCTGTTATCACCAACAGAAGTTTTCCAGACATTCTTGTGGATAACATGGCCTTCATAGGATGTCAATGAAGCTCTGGTTTAGGCAGGAAAGAGTTGTAGTCACAGACAAGGAGTTAAGATACACAACTATGTCCTTCCCTTGGAATCATGTAAAGGTGGAACACCAACTACTGCACAAGAAATCCACTGGTGTACAAGCAGAGACCCATTTACTCCTCAGAATGTCTTTTTGACATGTGTAAAAGTTCTTAATTTAGCTTTACTTTCTGTGTATGTTTGACAGCCTAGGGCAGCCGGGAAGGCCAAAAGCAGAATGGAAATTGATGCGTAACTTCCCCTCCTTTCTCAGGAACATTCTTGCAGATTTTGTGTTGCTTTTGGAAAGGTGGATTAAGTGTAGTTTTCCCCCACCCTATTTTTATTTCAACAATTGCAGCTCTGTCATGTTCTTGTCAGTTTGACATATTTGTGTTTTCTTTTATGTGCTTATATGATGAATGCTTGTATTGGGTTTGGCTGAGCTAGTATTAGTTTTCCCCAGAGCACCTTTCATAGTGCTGTGTTTTGCAATGATGTAGCTACTGCTGAGCCAAGCACCAAGGCTGTGCTTTTCCAGCATTTCCTCCCTACCACAGTAGGCTGAGGGATGGGCAAGATCTTGGGAGGGAACACAGCTGGGCCAGCTGACCCAAACTGACCAAAGGTGTGTTCAATACTACATAAAGTCAGCTCAGATACAAAAGCTAAGTGAAAGAAAGAAGTGTGTGGGGCATTAATAGATAGTGTCTGTCCTCCTGAACAACTGCTACGTGTATTGAAGTTCTGTTTCCTAGGGAGTGACCAAACATTGTCTGCTGATGGGAAGTAGAGAATAAGATCTTTGCTTGCTTTTGCTTCTGTGTGGGGCCTTTGCTTTTGCTTTTTGTCTTATTAAATAGCCTCTACCTTGACTCAAGGTCCACCCCTAAACCATATCCCTAAGCACTACGTCTAAATGACCTTTAAACACATCCAGGGTTGGTGATTCAACCACCTCCTTGGGCAGTACAGTCCAATGCCTGACCACTCTTTCTGCATTTTTTTCCCTAATGTCCAGTCTAATCCTTGAAATTGAAATGGGTTGAAATTTCCCATTACCTAACTAAGCATGATTAACTCAGTTGGAAGTGGAAGCTGTATTTACAAAGCAAAACTACACTCTACAATGGAATGCAATGAATATGTACATATACACAGTATTTACAATATTATACAGGTATTTACAATCAGAAAATAGGAGGGAAACCCCCATGCACCCCCTTCTGGGTTCTCAGAGAAAACGGGGAGCTGTTCCACTGCGCCCAAACCTCCACCCCGCTTCCTGTAATAGAAGAAAAGAGAAGATAGAAGGAATGTTAGCTCAAAGAAGCAATGTTAGCATTCTTATCTTTTCTCCAGGTCAGCCAGAAGTGGTTATTGTCTCCCAGCAGAACAGCTAAGCAGCTAGAGAAAAAAGAAAAGGAATGGGAATGGAAGTAAAATGTGAAAGATGTTTATGGAACAACTGCCTGATAAATCTGTTTAGAATAATCTCTTTTTGTTTTGTTTTGTTTTTTTTGCACCCAATAATGAATTATTTATATTTTTCTACTTTTCTGCTTGAAATCTGCAGCTAATTTTTTTAAAGGCATAGCCTAAAACTGCCACACCTAACCAGTTACAGCTAGAGGTCATTCTCTATCACTAATTACCTGGGAGAAGAGACCAGCACCAGCCTCTCCACAATGCCCTCTCAGGTAGTTGTAGAGAGTGATGAGATCTCTGCCCTCAGCTTCCTCTTTTTCAAACTAACCATCCCCATCTCCTTCAGTTGCTTTTTATAAGGTTTATTCTCCAGGCCCTTCACCAGCTTCCTTGCCCTCCTCTGCACTTGCTCCAGCACCTTGACATCTCTCTTGCATTGAGGTGCCCAAAACTGGACGCAGTACTCGACATGTGACCTCACCAGAGCCGAGTACAAGGGGATGATCACCTCCCTACTCATGTTGGACATAGCATTTCTGATAAAACCAGGATACCTTTGGCTTTATTGGCCTCCTGGGCACACTGTTTGCTCAGGTTCAGTTGCCTGCCAATTAGAACTCCCAGGTCCTTTTCTGCCAGACAGCTTTCCAGCCACACTTCCCCAAGCCGGTAGCACTGCTTGGGGTTGTTGTGACCCAGATTCAGGACCTGGCATTTGGCCTTGTTGAATCTCATACTGTTGGCCCATGGATTCAATCTATCCAAGTCCCTCTGCAGAGCCTCTCTACCCTCATGAAGATCGAGACTCCCACCTAACTTGGTGTCACCTGCAAACTTACTGATGACACACCCTATGTCTTCATCGAGGTCATCAATAAAGATGTTAAACAGGAGTTGTCCCAACACTGAGCCCTGAGGAACACCACTTGTGACCGGCTGCCAGCTGGATTTAACTCCATTGACCACCACTCTCTGGGCCTGTTCACCCAGCCAGTGCTTTATCCAGCAGAGCCTGTGCTCATCCAAGCCATGAGCAGCCAGTTTGTCCACAAGAATTCTGTGGGAAATAGTGTCAAAGGCTTTTCAAAGTCTAGGTAGAAAACGTCCACAGCCTTTCCCTCATCCAACAGTCATGTCATCCTGTCATAGAAGATCAGGTCTGTTAGGCAGGACATGCTCTTCATAAACCCGTGTTGACTGGGCCTGATCCACTGGTTGTTCTCTACATGGTGTGTAATGGTGCTTGAGATGACCTGCTCCATGACCTTCCCTGGTACTGAGGCCATACTGACAGGTCTATAGTTTCCCAGATCCTCCTTTCTTCCCTTCCTGTAGACAGGTGTTACATTTGCCACCCTCCAGTCTATTGGGACCTTCCCAGTCAGCCAGGATTTCAGGCAAATAATAGATAGTGACTTGGCAAGCACATCTGCCAACTCCTTCAGCACCCTTTGGTGTAGCCCATCCAGCCCCATTGAGCTGTGTGTCTAAGTAGTGTAGCAGATCACTGACCACTTCCTCATTTATGGTGATGACCTCATTCTGATTCCCCTCCCTGACTCCTACTACATGAGGCTGGGTATCCAGGGAATTGTTGGATCCAGTGCTAAAGACCAAGGGAAAGTAGGCATTGAGCACCTCAGCCTTCTCCTCATCCTTAGTCACTGCGTTTCCCCCTGCATCCAATAAAGGATAGAGATTTTCCCCATTCCTCATTTGTTGTTATGAATTTATAGAAACGTGTTTTATTATCCTTAACAGCTGTAGCTAGGTTGAGCTCTAGCTGTACTTTGGATTTTCTAATTTCCCCCTGCATAGCTTTTCTACATCTTTATAGTCCAGATGAGAAATCTGTCCACTCTTCCAAAGGCCCTAGACTATCCTTTTTTCTTGATGTCCAGCCTTTAAGACTTTCCTCTTGGAATATCTCCAGCCTTTTTGGACTCTATATCCTTCAGGGTGGCCTCCCAAGGGACTTTGTCAATCAGTCCCCTGAACAAGCCAAAGTTTGCCCTATGGAATTTCAAGGTGTCAGTTTTACTAACCCCTCTCCTTGTTTCCCCAAGGATAGAGAACTCAATCACCTGATGATCGCTGAGCCCTAGACGCTCTCCAACCTTTACTTCCCCAACAAGTTCTTTCCTGTTCACAAGAAGCAGGTCCAGGAGGGCACCTTCTCTGGTTGGCTCCCTCACCAATTGTGTCAGGAAGTTATCTTCCACACACTTCAGGAACCTCCAAGACCGTTCCCTCATTGCTGTGTTGTATTACCAGCAGACATCTGGGAAGCTGGAATCTCCTGTGAGAACAAGGGGTAGTGATTGTGAAACCTCTACCACCAGTTTATGAAAATTTTCATCTACCTCTTCATCATGATTGGGTGGACTATAACAGATTCCCACCATGATATCACTCTTGCTGACTTTACTCCTGATTCTTACCCCTAAGGACTCAGTCCTATCACCACCTTCATTAATTTGCATAGCTTCATATGTCTCCCTAACATAGAAGGCCACTCCATCACCTATTCTTCCTTTCTTATTCCTTCTGAAAAGTTGGTACCCTTTGACTGCAACACTCCAGTTGTGGGAGTCATCCCACTAGGTTTCCGTGATGGCTGCTATATCACAGTTTCCTTGTACAATGGACTCCAGCTTCTCCTGTGTAGTGCCCATGCTGTGTGCATTGATATATAAATATTTCAGGGAGGGAGCTGAGTAGATATTTTTCAACCTTGAGGTGGGGGTAAACATTCTGGTTATCTAAGATGCCAACACACTGCTCTACAACTGTTGAGCTACTATACCCAGGGTTCTCAGTGGCAAGACTATCTACCTCCCTGCTCCCCTTTAGTTTAAAGCCTTATCAATAAGCCCAGCCAACTCATGTGCAAGGATTTTTGTCCCCTTATGGGACAGACAAACTCCACCTGTTGCCAGTAGACCCAGTGCCAAGAAAACTTCCCTGTGGTCAACCCCCCCAAAATTCTATTTGTGGCACTAACCTCTAAGCCATGTGTTAATCACATTAATCTTTTCTTTCATTTGATATCTCTTTCTCTCACTAGAGGGGTTGAAGAGAACGCCACTTGGCCTTCTGAGCCCCCAAGTAATCTCCCCCAAACCCTGAAGTCTTTTGTATTTGCTTTTGTACTCCTATCCATTGCCTCATCACTTGCAATCTGTATAACCAGCTTCAGGTAATAGTCTGTTGACTGCACCAGGTTGGGGAGTCTCTTAGAAATGTCCCTAACTTGTGTCCCAGGCAGGCAGCAAACCTCCCTGTGGGATGGATCAGGACCTGCAAATTGGGACCTCAGTTTCCCTGAGAAGGGAATCCCTTACTGCTACCTTTTTTTTTTCACTTGTTTGCACTAGTCCTAAGTCATGGGGGACTGACTAACAAGTCCTGAGTAACTGTGTGCATGGACATTCATCTCCACCCTTGCTCATCTGGCCCTCTGTTTCAAGGGCCCTGTATCTGCTGTGTATGGCCAACTGGGAAGACTGGGGGCATTTGGAAGCAGCTCTCCAGCCTCTCCTGTCTTGTTGGAGAAGGACCTGCCTCCATTCTATCCCCCACCCCCCCATCTCTTAGGACTCTTTCTTTTCCGGGTGACAAAAGGACATGGGATCCCCTGCTTCTTGTGTCTCCCACACCTGCTGCCCCTCCCTCAGGCAAGGAAGAGCCCAGCTCCACAAGCCTATCTCCTCTTCATATTCCCTTATAGTCCTTAGCCTCACAACTTTTTCCTTCAGCTCAGCCACCAGGCTAGGCAGATTGTTCACCTGTTCACATCTAATACATGCGTTATTCTCCACCACCCTCCACTGCAAGAGCCAGGGTCTGGCACTCTCCACAGCCAGGGGCCTGGGCACCTACATGTCAGTGCAGAACCTCTGTCTGGGTACCCACAGTTCTACTGACAGCAGCCCTCAGCCTGGTTGTAACCATGGCTGCATCTCTACAACTGACTGCCTTCACAGGCTGTCAGGACATGCCTGGATGACTCACCTTGCTTATTGATTGACCTTGCTTGGTCCTGGAGTGTTTAGATAGCCCACAGTGGCTGCGGCTCTGCCCACGCCTCTTGCTCCTTCACAAAAGAAACTGGAACTGGCTGGTGGCCATACTTGCCTGAGTTTCTCAGGTATGAAAAGCTTTACCTGCACACTGAAAAAAACTGCTGATCTCTTGGTCTGCCACTGGGACAAGGCTGGTATGGCAATTTCTCAGCTGTTCTGTGTTCTCCATTAAAAAAAAAAAAAGAAATGTCTCAGTAGTACATTTCAGTAGTTAATTATTCTCGTTTATAATTTTCATCTTAACTGAAATCTTAAGTTAGGCTCAAGGTGAGGAGAAAGTTCTTCACAGAAAGAGTCATTAGAATGGGCTGCCCAGGGAGGTGGTGGAGTCACTGTCCCTGGAGGTGTTCAAAAAAGGGTTGGACATGGCACTTGAAGCCATGGTTTAGTTGTCATGACATGTTAGGTATTAGGTAATAGGTTGGACTTGATGGTCTCTGAGGTATTTCCCAACCTTATTGATTCTACGATTTTATGAATTTGTTTCTTGTCACCTGTCAGGGAATTTTTATGCTATTTGCTTCTGAGTCAGGGAATCTCTCCTATCAGAGCCTGCATGTGCTGTTTCATATAGTAATCAAGCAATATTTAAGATTCTCTTGTTTTAAAAACTACAGTTCTGAATCCATGTTTTTACTAAAAAAATAAATAATCAAATGCTCTTTAAAGGATATCAAATGTGGTTTTGGGTATTTTATTCAAGGAATAGGCACACCAGCTGAAGTGTACCTATGCCAATGTACATAGCATGGGTAATAACCAAGATAACAAAGCTAAGGTCCAGCAGGAAAAATATAATATTATTGCCATGATTGAAAGATGGTGGAATGAATCCCATAACTGGAGTGCTATGTTGGACTGCTATAGGCTTTTCAGAAGGACAGGCCCAGAAGAAGAGGTGGTGAGGTGGCCCTGCATGTTAGGGAAGGTCTTGACTGTTTCAAGCATGACGATGTTGGTGATGGTAGGACTCAATGTTTGTGGGTAAGAATCAGGGGAAAGGTCAACAAGGCAGACATCATGATGGGGTCTGCTACAGATAAGGAGGTTGATGAAGTGTTTATATGTGTCTGGGGATGGTCTCAGAATCAACAGCCCTTGTTCCTGTGGGGTACTTCAACTTACCAGATATCTGCTGAAAACAACACAGCAGACACGAAATAGCTTCAGAGGTTCTTGAAGTGCATGGAGGATAACTTCCTAACACAGCTGGTGAATGAGTCAATGAGAGAGAGTCCTCTACTAGACCTACTGCTTGTAAACAGAGAAGGACTAGTAGGAGATGTAAAGGTTGGTGTCTGTCTTGGACAAAATGACCATGAGCTGATGGAGTTTTCAATTATTTGTGAAGTTAGGAGGGCAGTCAACAGAACAACATCCCTGAACTTCTAGAGGGCAGACTTTGACTTGTTTAGGAGAAGTCTGATTGATGGCATCCCCTGGGAGGTAGTTCTGAAGGACAAGGGTGTTCAGCAATGCTTAAGAGGGAAATCTTCAAGACAGAGAAAAAGAGCTGTCCCTGTGCATTGGAAAATGGGCCAGATGGGCAGAAGATCAGTCTGGCTAAGCAGAGAGCTTTGAGTAGAAATCTTAGAGTAGGATCTGGACAGGTTAGATGAGTGAAGGCTAATTGTACAAAGTTAAATAAGGCCAAGTGTCAGGTCCTGCATCTGGATCACAACAACCCCATGGTAAGCTACAGACTTGGACATATGTGGTTGGAAAGCTGCAACTTGGAGAGAGATCTGAGGGTATTGCTTGATAGTCAACTGAGCATGAGTCAGCAGTGTGCCCAGGTGGCCAAGAAGGCCAATGGTATGCTGGATTGTATTAGAAACTCTGTGGCCAGCAGGAGCAGGGAGGTGACCTGTACTCAGCACTGGTGAGACCATACCTCGAGTATTGTGTTCAGGTCTGAGGCCCTCACTATGGGAAGGATATTGAGGCACTGGAGCATGTCCAGAGAAGGACAGCAAGGCTGATGAAGGGCTGAAGCACATAGCCTACAAGGACCATCTGAGGGAACTGAGGTTGCTGAGTTTAGAGAAGAAGAGGCTGAGAGGAGACCTTAATTCTCTTTACAACTACCTGAAGGGCAGTTGGAGCAAGGGGGCCAGCCTCTTCTCCTTGATGACAAGTGACAAGACTGGAGGAAATGGTTACAGGCTGAACTAAGGGAGGTTTAGGCTGGATATTAGAAATTCTTCACAGAAAGTGTTATCAAACATTGCAATGGTCTGACCAGGGCAGAGGTAGAATCACTACTCCTGGGGGTGTTCAACTGGTGTGTGGACCTAGTGCTTAGGAACATGGTTTAGTGTTGACCCTTCAGTACTGGGTTGAAGGTTGGACTGGATGATCTTTAGATCTCTTCTAACTGGATGTATTCTGCGATTCTGTGAACTATAAACCATTTCACTGTTTCTTTTTTAGTTTTGTTTTATTTGTTTGTTTTGGCACCATACCTCTCTCTAGTATATGTAGATAATTATCTTGTACTTTTAAAACCAGTACTTCTCTATATGTAATAATGCAGATTATAATCTGAATTTAAAGTATCTGTTTACACATTTGGCAGAATGGCAGTACTATGCTTAGAAGGTGAACTAAACTTTCCATTATCCTTAGTAAATAAGAATCAGGCAAAAGAAGACCTATTATGGTCTTCTCTTTTTGAATGAGCTCAAATTCCTGGCATGTTGCTATTAGTATTCATACATATTCTGCTATTTCTCCCTGTCTTTTTAATAGGTCTCCTCTAAGTGTTGTTTCAAATTTGGTATCAGAAAAACTTTTGCTTCTTGTGACTAGAAAGTGCATTAAAAACCAGCAACCCATACCATTTAATCAAAGTGTGTCTGGTTTGTTTTGCAACAAAGCTGGTGAGGGGTCTGGAGCACAAGCCCTAGGAGGAGAGGCTGAGGGAGCTGGGGTTACTTAGTCTGGAGAAGAGGAGGCTCAGGGGAGACCTTCTTGCTGTCCACAACTACTTGAAGGGAGGTTGTAGCCAGGTGGGGGTTGGTCTCTTCTCCTAGGCAATCTGTGACAGAGCACAGAGGACACAGTCTCAAGCTGCACCAGGGGAGGTTTAGGCTGGAGGTTAGGAAGAAGTTCTTCATAGAAAGAGTGATTGGCCATTGGAATAGGCTGTTCAGGGAGGTGGTGGAGTCACCATCACTAGAGGTGTTTAGGAAGAGACTGGAGGGGGCACTTGTTGCCATGGTTTAGTTGATTAGATAGTGTTGGATGATAGGTTGGATTCGATGATCTCAAAGGTCTCTTCCAACCTGGTCTATTCTATTCTATTCTATTCTATTCTATTCTATTCTATTCTATTCTATTCTATTCTATTCTATTCTATTCTATTCTATTCTATTCTTAACTACTATTTCAAAGTGGATATACAGAGGAGATAAAACATAGAACTAATTTCAACTTTCTCCTTTTTCACAACAAAAGGATCAGGGTTTCTGTTTCAGTTACTGTCAGGTGGAAGTGAATACAATGATTATGGACTTAAAAATTGTGGAGAATTTACTGCTACACAACTAAAAGTTGTACAGCATTATTCTGGGAAAAAAAGGTTTTATGTAGGTTCTAAACTTTCTAGTTTGTAGGAATCACCTAAAGCCATTCTGCTACATCATCATTTTTATACTGGCAGTGTTGTTTGAATGCTTGGAATAACAGAAAGTTTTTATTTTGCTTGTGTGTACAGCTTTGCCTCACTTATTAAACCATATTTATTTTCTCCACAAATTTTCTTGCTTTTGACCTTGAGAGTCTCTCATCCATCTTGTGCTGTGGGAGGTGAGAGGGTGGGGTTAAAGGCAACATCTGGTGAATGCTTTTTTATCGATTCAAGTCACCTAACCACAGTACTGAATGCACATGCTGACAAGGTTCACGGGGAGAGCTTAACCATCCTCTGACATTGCAAGTGTCCTCACCACGGTCCTCACCATGGTCTGTAACTTCACACAAGAAGTGTAGTTCATTAATAACTAAGTTTTAATAGCCTAAGTTCACTTTCTCTGGCCACTGGCCTTTTTTTACACTCTGAAGTGAATTATTTCTCTTTTATATGCCTCAGCTTTCCTGTACATATTTGACTATAGAGTTCTAAAAGAACCACCGTGCCACAGACACCAGAGCACACCAATCAGACTGTTTTTCTGAGATACTTGTTACTAACATTACCTCCGTCTTGTTGAAATTCAGTTTTCCTCTTGAGTCTCAGAAAGCGCTTGCCAATATTAAGGCAATCTGAGAGCTGAGAGCTTGGCCTCTCACTTTATCAGGCCCTAGAGAAACACTAAGACCCAAAATCCTATTTCTTCCCCTCTCACCCTTTCTCTGATTGCTGGAAGAGATGATACTGCATATCAACCTACAGTTGCTTTGCTGAATTTGCAAATTGCTGGGTTTGGTTGGGTTTTTTTTTCCTTCCTTTCTTTCTTTCTTTCCCTCCTCCCTGTCTCATTTGATTTATAACTTTGGAATATTACCTGAAGGCTTTCAGCCTGTTTCTGAAAGAGTATTTGAATACATCTCAATAGTTCCTCCCCCACATCTCTTAAGGACAGTTTGTGATAAGACTGTTTTCAATGCCTTCTGCCTCTGACAGACTCTCATCCAGGAAATGTCCTTTCTAAAGATACAACTCAGAAAGGCATAGACTTCAGGCATGGACCACTCATTGGATAAGAAATTGGCTGGATGGTTACACCCAGAGTGTTGCAGTCAATGGCTCAATATTCAAATGGAGATCTGTGACTAGTTGTGCCCCTCAGCTGTACTGGTACCAGTGCTTTCTTTATGGGTGATACTGATGATGGAATTAAGTGCACCTCATCAGGTTTTCAGATAATGCCAAGCTGTGTGGCCTAGTTGACAAGGTGAGGGGAGGGAATGCCATTTGGAGGGACCTGGACAGGCTGGAGGGGTGGGTCCATGCCAACCTCATGAAGTTCAACAAGGCAAAGGCAAGATCCTGCATCTGGATCAGGGCAATCCCAAGCATGAATATATGCTGGGTGGGGAATGGCTTGAGAGCAGTCTTGAGGAGAAGGTCTTGGAGGTGTTGCTGGATGAAAAACTCAACATGAGCCAGCAATTTGCACTTGTAGCTCAGAAGGCCAGCCATGTCCTTGGCTGCATCAAAAGAAACGTGACCAGAAGGTTGAGGGAAGAGATTGTCTCCTGCACTGCTTTCATGAAATGTGACCTAGAGTACTGCATTTAGTTCTGGTGCTCCAGCACAAGAGGACATTGAACTGCTGGAGCAGGTCCAGAAGAGGTACATGAAGATAATCAGAGGGCTGGAGCACCTCTCCTGGGGGTCAGGCTGTGAGAGCTGAGCCACTTTAGCCTGGAGAAGAGAAGATTCTGGGGAGACCTTATAGTGATTTTCCAGTATCTGAAAGGAGCCTACAGGAAAGCTGGGGAGGGACTTTTTACAAGGGTTTATAATGATACATCAAGAGGGAAAAGAATTAAGCTAGGAGAGATTTTGACTGGAAAGTAGGAAAAAATCTTTATGATGAGAGTAGTGAGACACTGGAACAGGTTGCCCAGGGAGGTCATGGATGTCCCACCTCTGGAAGTCTTCAAGGTCAGCCTGGACATGACTGTGAGCAACGTGGTCTAGTGAAAGTTGCCCCTGCCCTTGACAGGGAAGTTGGAAATAGGTGATCTTTAAGGTACTTCCCAACGCAAACTGTTCTATGATTCTGTGATTCTATGATACACATGCAACCAAAAAAATTCAAGCACTGACATAGTTTTGAAGGAGATCTAATTAATTATGTTCCTGCTCAAGCAGAATTTATCTCTCTCTCCTCTTTATACTGAAAAAAAACCAACAATCAAAACAGCAAGTATGACAAATTTTCTCCTCACTGTAAAAAGTGGTGGCTTTAAATTCCAGACACAATTTGGTGAAACCACAGTCATGAGAATTAAATGCACATAACCATTTGGAGACAATTTTATTATGTGTGCTTACAAATAATGAATGGAAAAAGAAATCTGTAGAGCAGGGATATGTTGCATCAGAAATAAACTGAAGGAAAGGTAAGAGAAGGGTTGGTTAGGCTGAGCTAATTTTGTGATTGTACTTGATGGGTCTTGCAACTGTTTGTAGGTGAAGGTGCTCTATGAAATTTGCACATCAGAACTCTATCAAGTACAAGAAGACTAGGGAAGGTGTGGGCCCCCTCAGAAAGGAAAGTAGTGAATTAATCACAAGTGATGTGGAAAAGGCTGAGGTACTCAATCACTTCTTTACCTCAGTCTTCACTGCAAGGGCCTCTAGCCACACTCCTGGTGTCATGGCAGACGATGCCAGGGATGGGGATGAAGAACTGCCCATCGTAAGTGAAGCACAGGTTCGTGATCACCTGAAGAACCTGAAAGTGTTCAAGTCCATGTGACCCGACGGGATACACCCACGGGTGCTGAGAGAACTGGCAGATGAGGTTGCCAAGCCCCTCTCTATTATATTCCAGAAGTCATGGCAGACTGGGGAAGTCCCCACAGACTGGAAAAGGGGAAACATTATTCCCATTTTCAAAAAGGGTAAGAAGGAGGAACCAGGGAACTACAGGCCAGTCAGTCTCACCTCTGTGCCCAGAAAGATCATGGAGCAGATCCTCCTGGAGGCACTAATGACTCAGAAGAACAGTGAAGAGGTGATTTGGAGTAGTCAGCATGGCTTTGCCAAGGGCAAATCCTGCCTGACAAACCTGGTGGCCTTCTATGAGCAGGTGACAGCATTAATAGATGAAGGGCGAGCAACTGATGTCATTTACCTGGACTTGAGCAAAGCCTTCGACACTGTCCCGCACCACCTCCTGGTCTCCAAGCTGGCGACACATGGGTTTGATGGATGGACCACTAGATGGATAAAGAACTGGCTTGATGGCCGCACCCAAAGAGTGGCTGTCAACGGGTCCATGTCCCAGTGGAGGCCAGTGACAAGCAGAGTCCCTCAGTGATCAGTCCTGGGACCTGTCTTGTTCAACATCTTTGTGGGCGACATGGACAGTGGCATCGAGTGCCCCCTCAGCAAGTTTGCTGATGACACCAAGCTGTGTGGTGCAGTGGACACGCTGGAGGGAAGGGATGCCATCCAGAGGGACCTGGACAAGCTGGAGAGGTGGGCACAAGCCAACCTCATGAGCTTCAACAAGACCAAGTGCAGGGTCCTGCATCTGGATCGAGGCAATCCCAGGCACAAATCCAGGCTGGGCAGTGACTGGCTGGAGAGCAGCCCTGAGGAGAGAGACTTGGGGGTGCTGGTGGACGAGAAGCTCAACATGAGCTCTCAATGTGCACTTGCAGCCCGGAAAGCCAATCAGATCCTGGGCTGCATCAGGAGAAGTGTGACCAGTAGGTCAAGGGAGGTGCTTCTTCCCCTCTACTCAGCTCTGGTGAGACCCCACCTGGAGTACTGCGTCCAGTTCTGGAGCCCCTATTACAGGAGGGATGTGGACGTGCTGGAGCGTGTCCAGAGAAGGGCCACGAGGATGATCAGAGGGCTGGAGCACCTCTCCTCTGAGGACAGACTGAAGGAGTTGGGGCTGTTCAGTCTGGAGAAGAGAAGGCTCTGAGGTGACCTCATTGTGGCCTTCCAGTATCTGAAGGGGGCCTACAGGAAGGCTGGGGAGGGACTTCTCAGGATCTCAGGTAGTGATAGGACTAGGGGGAACGGAATGAAGCCGGAAATAGGGAGATTCAGGCTAGATGTGAGGAAGAAGTTCTTCACCATGAGAGTGGTGAAGCCCTGGAATGGGCTGTCCAGGGAGGTGGTTGAGGCCCCGTCCCTGGAGGTGTTTAAGACCAGGCTGGACGAGGCTCTGGCCAGCCTGCTCTAGTGTGGGGTGTCCCTGCCCATGGCAGGGGGTTGGAACTAGATGATCCTTGTGGTCTCTTCCAACCCTGAGTGATTCTATGATTCCATGATTCTATGATTCTATGATTCTACTATAGCTGACTGTCAGAATGGAAATGAGACCTGTCCTTTTTATTTACTGTGGTTGTGATGGTGGGAGAGAAATCAGTTTTAGTTTATTTGCTGTTTTATGATGGAGTTGCAGTGTCAGTGGATAAGGGAAAAGCAACTGATGTCATCTACCTGGATTTGTGCAAAGTGTGTGACATTGTCCCACATAACACCCTGGTCTCTGAATGAGAAAAAAATGGATTTGATGGATGAACCACTTAGTGGACAAGGAATTGACTATATGACCAGTCTCATAGACTTGTGATCAGTGGCTCAGTGTCCAAGCAGAGACCTGTGATGAGTGGAGTCCCACAGTGATCAGTACTGGGACAAATACTGTTAAACATTTTTGCCAGTGACATGGACAGTGGGATTGAGTGCACCCTTAGAAAGTCTAACAATGATGCCAAGCTGTGTGGTGGAGGGAAGGGATGCCATCCAGAGGGACCTTGACAGGCTGGGCAGGTGGGACCATGCCAACCTCATGAAGTTCATCTAGGCCAAGTGTAAGGTCCTGCAGCTGGGTCAGGGCAATCCCAAGCACTTATGTGGGATTGGTGATGAGTGGGTTGTTAGCAGCCTGGCAGAGTAGGACTTGGGAGTGTTGGTTAGTGAGACGCTTGACACGGCCAAGCGCTGAGTCCTGTGACTGGGCCACAACAATCCCATGCAATGCTACAGGCTTGTGTAAATGTGGCTGGAAAATTGTCCATCAGGAAGGGACCTGGGGCTTCTAATCCACAAGCATACCCAGGTGACAAAGAAAACCAATGGTGTCCTGGCTTGTATCAGAAATAGTGTGACCAGGAGGAGCAGGGAAGTGATTGTCCCCATGTCTCTCAACATTGGTGAAGCCACATCTTGAGTGCTGTGTTCAGTTTTGGGCACCTCAATAAAAGAAAGACATTGAGGTGCTGGAGCACATGCCAAGAAGACCAACTAAACTAGTGAAGGGCCTAGAAAAAAGTTGTATGAAGAATGGCTGAAGGAATTGGGACAGTTCAGTTTGAGGAAGAGGAAGCTAAGGGGAGACCTTATCACCCTCTACAGCTACCTGAAAGAACAATATAGAGAGGTAGGTGCTAGGCCTAGTGATAAGGCAAGAGGGAGTGGCCTTAAGCTGCACCAGGGTAGGTTCAGTCTAGACATTAGGAGAAAAAAATTCACTGAAAGACTACTCAAACATTGGAACAGACTGCCCAGGGAGGTGGTTGAGTCACTGTCCCTGGATGTGTTTAAAGGTCATTTCGATGTGGTGCTTCACAGTATGGCTTAGTGGTGAACTTGGTAGAGTAGGGTTAATGGTTGGACTTAATGATCTCAAGGGTCTTTTCCAACCTGAGTGATTCTATGATTTTATGAGCTGGCAATGTGTCCCAGAAGCCTGAAAAGCCAACTGTATCCTGGGTTGCATCAAAAGAGATGTGGCCAGCAGGTCAGGAGAGGTGATTCTTCCCTCTCTACACTGCTCTTGTGAACTCTTACCTGTAGTACTGTCTCCAGCTCTGGAGCCTCCAACGAAAGAAGAATGTGAAACTGTTGGGGAGGGTCCAGAGGAGGGCCACAAAGATGATCAGAGAGCTGGAGCACCTTTCCTATGGGGACTGGCTGAGTGAGTTGGGTGTGCTCAGCCTGGAGAGGAAAAGGCTCTGGGGAGGCCTTATAGCAGCCTGTTATGATCATAAAAAGGCCTTTCATATTCAACAGGCGGAACGATTAATAAAAATATTAATAACTCTATTAATCATAAAAATCAGGTGGAAAATATTAATAAAGCCTATTTACTGGTTCAAAATATTCAGTTGTGGAACAGATCTCTCACCAGCAGGAACAAGTAACAATTTAAGCAATAAGTACAAAAATCCAGAAACAACAAACAGCACTTTAAACTGTAAAGAAAAGAAAAGGAACATCAGCAACGAAGCCGGAGGCTGCCCACAATGTGAGGGGGAACTCCCGAATTCCCTAGGGCAACAGACCTTCAATAGATGCTTATAAAAATCAGATATTGTAATTACTCACTGGTCCTGGCACCCCATGGCACACATGGGAATTTAAACAAAACCAAAATGGTGTCGACCACGTGGAAGCTGCAGGAGCAGAGTTTCACTTTCTGTTGGTGCCTGCTGTTTGTTGCTGAGACACAGGATTTATTCCCAAAGGCTTTGTAGCTGAAAGCTTTGTAGAAAAGAGGTTCTTCTGCTGCAATCCTTTGCGGCGGCACTTGTTCCTTCTTCCAATAAAATGAAACTGTCCTGGGGACTCAGCTCATCCAGGGGTTTGCCTCTTGGCCCAGCAAGATGTGTCTGTCTGTTCCTGAGCTTTACAACGTTAATACAGCGAGGGGTCTTTGCACTCTTGTCTGGGTAAACTGAAACACAGCTCGGATTCCAAGCGAGGCTTGTGATTTCTCCCAGAGCTTGGACAATTGTAAGGCAAGGCTCTGGCTCTTTGGGCTGGTAGCTATAGATTTCCTGAGACAATAATGGCCAGTGACAACAAAGATTGAGGGATAAAACCCTGACACTGTAACCTATAGAAAAGGTTTTCTCCAAACGTGGCCAAAGGCACACACACCTGGCCCATTTGGGCTCCAGGACATGTTCAGACAAGCCTGGACAACGTGGCCATTTTCCTGAAAAACCAGACCTGCTGGCTCCTGCCCAATTGTCTTGTTCAGAGCATTTTTGAGGCTTTTTGTCCCTTTGGGACACAGCCCTTCAGTGCCAACTAATAAAGCTGGAGAAGGGCTTTTTGTAAGGGCCTGTGGTGATAGGACAAAGGGCAATAGTTTTAAACTAGAGCTGAGTAGATCTAGGTCACCCATTAGGAAGAAGTTTAGTGGGAGGTGTCTTTGCCCATGGTAGGTGGGGCAAGAACTAGATGATCTTTAAGGTCCCTCCCAACTCAAGGTATTCTATGGTTCTGTGATTCTATGAATGCATACACTGATTTTGCTTTGTATATTCATAGATAGACATGTACATACTGACAGCTAAACATGCATGTTCTTCCAGTCATTCATGGAAGGTCAGAATATCTTTGTAACTGCAGCAAAAATTTCCTTATCCTTATGCCCCCCCACTTCTTATTCTTTTATTTTCCTTTCTTCTTTACTTTTTCTATTTTTCTTTAAAAAAAATGAATAAGGTAATTAACATTAATTGCAACAAAACCCAGAAACTACTGGGGCTGAGTTTTTCCTTTGAATTGCAAACAGAGTATTTGTCAATACATTTGAATTCTACCCAGCCTCCTGCTCCTGAAAGCAGACATGAGTATATTCTTTCTTTTAAATTCATAAGTAAATGGCCCAAGGCAAATCATGAAAGACAGTGGCTATACAGAAATGGATTCAGTGCAATGCACTGTGTGTTAAGGAGTACTTTGCCTTGAATTTGATGTTAGACACATCAAGGTGGAATGTCTATGGATAAAGATAAAGGGGAAGACCAATGAGGCTATATCTTTGTCAGAGGCTGCTACTGACAACCCAACCAGGATAAAGACATTGATGAGACATTCTTTCAACAATATGGAGATATCTCTTGTTCCTTAAACGTTGTTCTCATGGAGGAGTCCAGGAGGTTTCCGGAATGTGTGGATGACAACTTCCTGTTGCAGTTGGTAAGCAAACCTACAATGGGTAGTGCCCTGCTAGACCTACTGTTTACAAACAAGGAAGGGCTGGTGGAAGATGTGGTGGTTGGAGATCAGCTGGGGCACAGTGACCACAATATCATGGAATTTTCAATATGTGGTCAAGTTAGGAGGGCTGTCAGCAAACCCTTCACCTTGGACTTCTGGAGGGCTGGCTTTGATCTGTTCAGGATGCTGGTTTGGGGAGACCCTTGGGAACAGCCTTCAAAAACAAAGGGGCCTGGGAAGGCTGGGCTTACTTTAAGGGAAGAAGAGCAGCCTGGTCGAGCCGGAAGCTTTTGAAAGAACTCAGGAAAAAAAGATAGTGCATCAACTTTGGAAAAAGGGGTAGGTGAACCAGGAAGTGTTAAAGGATATTGTAAGGTCATGTAGAAAGAGAATTAGAGATCTGAAAGCTCATTTGGAACTTAATCTGGCCAATTCAGTTCAAGATGATTTTATAAATACATTAATAACAAAAGGAGGGCCAGGGGAAATCTTCATTCCTTATTGGATGTGGGGGGAACATAGTATTGGAAGACAAGGAAAAGGCTGAGGTAGTTAACAGCTTCTTTGCCTTAGTCTTTAACATAACAGTTGGATATCCTCAGGGCAAATGGGCTCCTGAGTTGGTAGACAGGGATGGGGAGCAGAATATCCCTCTTGTAAAACAGCACAAAGTAGCTAGTGACCTGCTCTGCCACTTAAATCATGATAAGTCAATGGATCCAGATAGGATTCATTCGAGTATGCTTAAGAAGCTGGCACAAGAGCTGGCTAAGCTGCTTTCCTCATTTTTCTCCAGTCCTGGCTAACTGGGGAGGTCACAGATGACTTGAGGTTGACCAATGTGATGCCCATCCACAAGAAGGCCTGAAAAGAGGATCTGGGAAACTGTAGGTCTGACAGCCAGACCTCAGTGCCTGACAAAGTTATGGAGCAGATCATCCTGAGTGCCATCAAGCAGCATGTACAGAACAACCAGGGGACTGGACCCAGGCTGGAGGGCTGTGCCCAGAGAGTGGTGGTGAATAGTGCCACATTCAGTTGGCAGTCGGTCATTAGTGATGTGCACTAGGGATCAGTGTTTAGTACCTGTACTGATGATCTGGACGAGGGCAATGAGTCCACCATTAGTAAATTTGCAGATGACACCAAGTTGGGAGCAGGTGTTGATCTGCTAGAGGGTAGAAGAGCTCTGCAGAGGGATCTTGACAGGCTGGACAGATGGGCAGAGTGCAACAGCATGAGATTCTAACACATTCAAGTGCCAGGTTCTACACATTGGCCAAAACAACCCCATGCAGTGTAATAGGCTGGGGTCAGAGTGGCTGGAGAGTGGCCAGGCAGAGAGGAACCTGGGGATACTGGTTGATAGTAGGTTGAACATGAGCCAGCAGTGTGGCCAGGTGGCCAAGAAGGCCAATGGCATCCTGGCTTGTATCAGAAATAGTGTGGCCAGCAGGAGCAGGGAAGTCATTGTGCCCCTGTACTCAGCACTGGTTAGGCCACACCTTGAGTCCTGTGTCCAGTTCTGGGCCCCTCAGTTTAGGAAGGATGTTGACTTGCTGGAATGTGTCCAGAGAAGGGCAACAAAGCTGGTGAGGGGTTTGGAGCACAAGCCCTATGAGGAGAGGCTGAGGGAGCTGGGGTTGCTTAGCCTGGAGAAGAGGAGGCTCAGGGGCGACCTTATTACTATCTACAACTACCTGAAGGGAGGTTGTAGCCAGGTGGAGATTGGTCTCCACTCCCAAGCAACAGAACAAGAGGACATAGTCTCAAGCTGCACCAGGGCAGGTTTAGGCTGGATGTTAGTAAGAAGTTCTTCACAGAAAGAGTGATTGGCCATTGGAATATGCTGCCGTGGGAGGTGGAGGCGTTTAAGAGGGGACTGGATGAGGCACTTAGTGCTGTGGTTTAGTTGATTAGATGGTGTTGGGTGATAGGTTGGACTTGGTGATCTGGAAGGTCTTTTCCAACCTGGTTAATTCTGTATTCTGTTTCCCACAGAATTCTCCTGGAAAATCCAGCAGACTATGGCTTGGACAGGTGCACTCTTCACTGGGTTAAAAACTGTCTGGATGACCAGGCACAGAGAGTAGTTGTAAATGGTGTGGCATCCAGTCAGTTTCTGGTGACTGGTGGTGTACCCCAGGAATCAGTACTGGGCCCAGTTCTATTCAACACCTTTATGGTTGACCTGGATGAGGGGATCAGGTCTACCATTAGCAAATTCCCAGATAACACCCAGTTGGGAGGGAGCGTGGATCTGCCAGAGGATATGAAGACTCTTCAGAGAGATGCGGATAGGCTGGGTTACTGGGCTGAGGCCAATGGTATGAGGTTTAAAAAGGGTCCTGCACTCTCTCTACAATAACCCACACAGTGCTACAGACTGGGGGATGAGTGGCTGCAGAGCAGCCTGGCAGAGAGGGACATGGGAGTGCTGGTTGACAACCAGCTAAACATGAGCCATTAGTGTGCCCAGGTGGTATGGAGGGCCAGTGACATCTTGGCTTGTATCAGGAATAGTGTGGCCAGCAGGACTAGGGATATAATTCTGCCCCTGTACTCTGCACTGTTGAGGCCTCACCTTGAGTACTGTGTGAAGCTCTGGGCCCTCACTGCAAGAAAGATATTGAGGTGCTGGAGCAGCTCCAGAGGAGAGCTGCCACTGAAGGCGTTTAAAGAAAGTTTGGATGTGGCGTTTAGTGATGTGGTCTAGTTGATGTGACGGTGTTAGTTCATAGGCTGGACTTGATGATCTCAGAGGTCTATTTCAGCCTCAATAATTCTATGATTCTGTAATTCTGTGAAGATGTGAATAAGCAAGGGCTTTATACCAGAGAAACATGTGGAATAGAAAAGTCATAAACAAGACAACTGTACTGCAGCTTGAGACTTGATGGACTGTTTGGCATTTTCAGCATCATATTATTTCTTCTACTGCCATTTAACTCTAGCTTCCAGGTTGTTACAACTGTGATAGACCTTAAACCTGACAGAAGAACATTCAGGAAATAGTGAAATATGAAAAAATGTTCCACAGATTGGCATGCTTTAACATACTTGCTGACCTGGAACTGCTATCAGGGAATGGTGATCTAACTGGCATTTTCATGAAAGGAAAGTGGATGCACTGTATAAATAGATATAGCATTCTGAGGGAAATAAACCAAATATATTAGAATAGAAATCTTAGAGAAAATCTGAGTCAGAGGATAGTAAAAGACTTTGTTTCTCTTGTTGCTTAGGATTTTATAGCCTGTAGTTTAAAATGCATATTAAACTTCATGGATTCTGTGAGGATACTCAAGAGCTGAAGATCCTCATAAGACCTTAACACCCACCCCCACATATTTGGTGAAAGATTGGCTTACAGTGCACAGAATTAAAGTACTAAGCACTTGACTGAACTTGCATGCTACATGAGTGACAGAGTTAAGAAGAAAACATAGTTTATCAAGTTCTAGCTGCCAAGAAAAAGAAATGTCTCCAAAGGGGACACAAAACAAAGGCTAAGTTTGCACTGAAGGCTTGTGTAGATTCTCTCAGATGCACACTCAATATGTAGCTGTCTGTCTTCTGTTACTCACTGTCACAGGCAAAAAGTTGCAAAATAGAAAAATATGGTAAAATCTGAAATATTTTTAGAAATAAGTACCATTTTTATCTCAGCTATAATAACATTTGTTTTATTATTTCCATGCCTGAGAGAATAGTCAAAATCCTTAATATAGAAGGAACGATGACAAGTACCCAATAGGACATACAGGATGATTTCTCCTGGGCAAGCTGTCTCCATCCTTCCATAAAGAAGAGATAAAGTGATAGAATTGTCAAAGTTCTTCAACCTAAAAGGAACCATCACAATTACACAATAGGACATGCAGAATGGTTTCCCCTGCACAAGCTGTCTCCATCCTTTCATAATGAAGAAGTCAGGTGTTGGTGAGTTTGCCTCCTCTGGAAGTCTATTCCAGTGTTTAAGTAATGTTTAACTGATGTGTTTCCTTAAAACATGTTTTCAGTGTCTATTTATTTATTACTTCCATGCTTTTAATGATCTCATGCAAAGATTAATTTCTCATGAATAAGTGATTGCCAGAGATTTAAGAATCTAACTACATTTTTTTATGATGAAAGAGAAAAAGAAATTATCTAGGTTTTCTAAGGCATCATCCTGTTTTCTCTGCAACTGCTTACTTTCATGAAAAGGCTTAGGAGGAGGTACCTGGTGTCAGGCACTTTGTTTGCTGTCTGCACAATGCCCTATAATTTGTACACATTGAACCTCTGATTATGAGTCCCTGGGCATGATGTTTCAGATGCTGCTCACCAAAAAATGTATAGAGCCTTAGGATTAGTTTTGAAGAAGTATCCCTAGAAATAATCCTTCCTTTAAGTTTTAAGTCAGTATCTCTCACCTCAGATTATTTTTTTATTTTGGTTAAAGAGTGTTTAAAAAAACCAGTACATGACAAAACAGTGTAGAATGCATCCCTCTCAGAAGAGCTCTTCTGCTGCCAAGAAAGCCACGCAGCAGCACATGATAGTCTGTGCTATAGTCATGGCAGCTCATCAAGGAGGCAACGTACTCTTTAGGAAGGCACTAGGTCCTGGGGAGTTAGAAGTCTTTCCTTCCAGGACCCTGAATAACATCCTTGGTTTTGATCTCTGGGAGTCTTTATCACAGAAGCAAAGCAATATAAAGTGGATGGTCTGCATTTCTGTTGCCAATGCAATATTGTCCATGACCAAGGGGCTGGAGAGAACCACTTGTTTTTCTGGTGAAGTAAATGCAAGTATGCACAGATTTCCTGTTCAGCCAACAACATCTTCATGGGGGACAATCTCTAGAAGGACCCTGACTAGAGAAAAGCAGGTGATAATGCATGGAACTTCCTAGTGAGATCCAGTAAAATTTGCCCTTCAAGGAGGTAATGGGACTCGCTGATGGAAAAACACTCCTCTAGAACTCACCCTGCCAATACTAGACCAGTATCCTCTTTTCCAAGCTGGTGCTTGCTGCATGCTATCACAATATTCCTTGTTTGAATACAGCTCCACTCTGCTCTGACACTGAATGCCATGGCCTCTTGTTTGCACAAGTTATTGCTCTTCAGGTCAAGAATGTGCCAGAGAATAATGACTTTAGCCTGGAGAAGAGGAGGCTCAGGGGAGACCTTATTGCTCTCTACAACTACCTGAAAGGAGGTTGTAGATATGTGGCGATTGGTCTCTTCTCCCAGGCACCAGCAATAGAACAAGAGGACACAGTCTCAAGCTGCATCAGGGGAAGCTGAATCTAGACATGAAGAGAAAGTCTTTCACAGAGAAAGTGACTGGTCATTGAAATGTGCTGCCCAGGGAGGTGGTGGAGTGACCAACCCTAGAAGTGTTCAATAAAGGATTGGACGTGGCACTTGAAGCCTTGCTTTAGTTAGTCATGAGATGTTGGGTGATAGGTTGGACTTGATGATCTCTCAGGTCTTTTCCAACCTTATTGATTCTATGATTCCATGACTTTCCCACCAGTGAGTGAGGCTTAGTCACCAACCCAAATGAAAAGCAAAGCATCAAACAGAAATTGTAAGAAAAAACACAAGACTTAATCTTTAATATAGAGAAATGCCCTTTTATCAATGAGTTCATGTTTAGGTTTTGTACTTCAGTTTATTGTTACCTCATCCTCCTTCTTCCCCACTCTTAAGAGGAGGTGCTGTGCACTTTTAGGCTCAGGTTGACAAATTAAAACAAAATTAAAACAACACAAGGACTAGCACTTGGCTGTCTTTACAGTAGTAGCCCTAGGAAAGAATTACTAATGTCTGGCTTTGTTCCAAAAGCTTAAAATGTTCTTACTGCCTCAGAGATACTGGCTCATACCTGTTACCTGCCTACAGCACAGTTTGTCTAACTCTGCTGCTTTCTGTGATGTAAAATGCCACACAGTGGGCATTTAACCCATTGTGGATTAAATTAAGGCATTGCAGGATCTACCAGAAATCATTGTTTTCAAGTAATACAAAATAAACTAGAAACCCCCAACAATCCCAAACCAGAGAAGTTAGGATGTTTAAAATGTTAACACATGAGTTTTTCTGTGCGGAGGGGCTGGATTTTTCCTCAGAGAGAGTTGGGAGCATGTCAGGGTATCCTGGATTGCATTTTGTACCTAACCTCACTAATTAGTTCTGAGCCCTCTCCAGATCAAAGGATGCCATGTGCCTATTTACTGTGATAACATAAACACACCTAATAAAAATTTAGACCACCAACAGCTATTGATTAGCAGAGTTCAAGTGAAGTCACTGATCCTTTAAGGATTCATTCTTATAAACCAAGTTGTAGATGTCCCTTTCTCTTCAAGTTGTCCCTAAACCAAGGAGTCACATCCATAACCTCTGCCTCCTTTCTTCTTCCCTTCTCCTCTGGATATACTCTTCTACACAGGCTGCTGCACTTGAAGCATGCATCTGTTCCTTTTCATGCAGAGTTCAAATCTCTTTTTCAACTGTGATCAAGGGCTGTCATCAAAATGATTTATCCTTCTTTCATACTGACTTGTAATTTATGTTGACAAACATCCAATTCAGGCTTAGAGAAAGCTTCACTAAATAAGAAATCCACCCCATGTGGTCAGGGCTGCCTACTTACAGATCATCATCATCTTGCAGAGTGTGGAAAAACTGTGCCCCCAAGTTTTTCTGGAGACGGAAAAAATCCTTAAGCCAAAGAACAGATGAACCAGGTATTCACAGTGAGGCTTAAAAACAATCTGTGGTCCCCAGGTGCAAAGTGCAGGGAGGCTTAAGAAGAACATAAAATGCAAACCCAAGCACAAAAGGGAACAGAGAGAAAAATGTCATAACTGAGGCCTCCTGTTTATGTGAAAAAGCCCAAACTAAACTAAATAAAAACACAAAACAAACACAGAAAAGAAAACAAACCCACCAACCCCCACCCCCCAAAACCCAGGTATGTCCACACAGGAGAGATAGAAGCCAGAATTTACCACAGAAAACATCTTCAGCTAACCTCATCTCAGGAGGTCAGCAACTGAACCCCAAACCAGAATATGAAGAGGAAATAGGTATGGAAAAAAGTGCACAGATGATGTGTTTGTGCAACCCCATAGTTATTCTGTTGGTGAAAGTAATGTGATTGAGAAACTTATTAAACTATATTAAGAAACATTTTAAAGCCATGTGTCTTGGCAAATTTATTTTGTATTACACAGTGAACTCACAAAGCAGAAACTCTAGAAAAGTGGCATGCTTCTGTTTGTTATGAGAGCACCACAACTAGCCTGGAGCAAGGAGATTGTGTATCTGATGAAGGTGTGATGTGAAGATGGCATTTCCTAAAAAGGAGTGGCAGAAGGCAGGACAGTGTTGGTTGTGGGTTGTGGTTTTGTGGGTGTTTGGTTGGTGGGTTGTGGTTTTTTGTTTTTGTTTGGGTTTTTTTTTGTTTGGGGTTTTTTTTTTTTTTTTAGTTAAAAGGTAAAAATTATACATCTGTGCCTCCTGGCAGCGCCAGCAGTATGTTACTAAATACAGGGAAAGTTTCTTCTATGGAGCTGGCTGTTGGCTGTCAGCCTCCTACATCCTGTGTTTGAGCTAAGGCTGTGGCCCTCAAACCTGATCTAGGCAGTTCACCTGCATTTCTGCACACCTCAGCAGGGACAGACACTGTTTGTTGAGAGGGGGCCCAGCAGTCACAGGGGTGTGCAAGCCTGGCTGCAGGCTGCCATGGCAGAAATGGGGTGGGGGCTTCTGTCTCTAAGATGTCCTGTAACATGTGAAGCTGTCATAGTACCTTGCAAGAGGTTGCTCTGTTTCTCTTTGTTGTTCCAAAAGGCCTTTTGCTGTAAGAAAAGTTGTAAGCACTGCTTTAAAGCTCCTTACTTCACTCTTCTGCACTTCCAGTCTTACAGCATTTGCTGTTATATGCCTAAGCTTTCCATGCAGAGTCTTACTAGTTCTTGTGGAGAATGACTCTTACAGCTGAAAACCACCCACCACATTCATACTTTTAGAAGTCACAGTTAAGGAACAGGTCTAATACATGGGGAAACAACACACTTAAATATGGACAATGTAAGACAGCCACTGCTCCTGCTCCAGGAGTTTTTCATGCTCTGATGTCTGCTTGGTCAGCACAGCAACCTTAGGATTGTCTCAATGCCTGTCTCTCTAGAGCATTAGCAAAGTCCAAGTCTTCCCTTCCCTATCAAATAGAGGGGAAATCCACACACAAAGAGCTATACTGGGCAGACCTCTGCCAAAGCAGATCAAAAGTGGATGACAAGTGGGTATTGCTCTCTAGGAGGCTGGTTGTGCAAATGTGACAGGACACCAAAACCCCTGTCAGGGAAGGCTTTGTGCAGCCCCTGTCTCCTGAAGTATCTCCCAGGTCATACAAGGCTCTAACAGGCCAGGTTAACAGCCTGGGAGGAGGGTACAGTCCTCTTTCACACAGTGAACTCCCCTCACAATGTCTCTAGTCTTACACACCCAACAGTTACTAACGAGAGCTCTCAGAGCAGAAATGGCTGACCTCTGGTGAGCTCAGCCCTCAGAGATGAAAAGAGCTGTCTGCGTCTGCAGACTCCAGGATGGTTACAGCCCAGCCAGAGTGGCAGAGTGGTAAGACTGCAAGCCTCACCACTGTTCTGTGAAGAAAGAGTGCGTGCTGTGCCCTTGCTGAGATCAGCCACGTGCTCCAAGACACAAGCAGGTCAGGGGTTGGTCAAAACTCTTGGCAGCAGCCCCCAAAGGAGTGATTTCTGATGGTTTTCAGCACAGTGTGGAGCTTTGATACAATTCAGGGGATGTCAACAAGTATAAAAAAAGACCGTGGTTGTTGTGGGTGTAGTTATCCTAGGGCTTAAGAAAAGCAAGTCTCCCAGTAGCATTTTGGAGACAAATATTTTTGTTTTGGAGACAATTTTGGAGACAATATTAAAACAAGTATTTTGGAGACGAAATTAAAAAATACTCATTGAGGTTTGAGCAGGTAACTGACAGAGGTTTCCCATGGAAACCTGAGCTGTAGCCTTATCAATTTGTAGGACCTGAAAGATGTATTTGTTGAGCTGCCACATTGATTGAGGTCTGCAGCCTTTTAAGTTGCTCCTCTCAATTCACAATTTCCAATCAGGCTGTTGTATAGAAAAAAAAAAAAAAAAAAAAGTAGAAATCAATGAATCAGTATCATGATAAGCTATGAAAAATAAGATTTTGGCTACAATCTCACTACCTATCCTCAAGTACCTCACATTTCAGAATCTCCAAAATTCCTTAAGAGCACAACTGTATTTAGGCAGAAAATGTATCAGCTAAATAATTGTCCTTTGAGCAGTCAATACAGTCATGTACCAAGAGTGTCTCAAGGAAATGAGGTAGTAAGAGAGGTACTAACTTGTAGCAATGTGTTAGAAGTTGAAGTCATGTAAGTGCCCTAGGAAAGGCAGTTTCCTCATGAATTCGTAGTTCACATGAATAAGCACTCTACCTTTTCCTCCGGAGCTGAACCTGAGCACCTTAGAGTGTGACTTTGTCTCATTTGTCACAGTTAATGAAAACATATAACATTTGGGTTGTAATCCTGACCTCATCACAGATTATTTTGCTATGACTTTAGGCATGTCCTATATATTTTCTTCCTATCGCGGTTGCATGCTTTTCAGGACACATTTGTACAAGGATATTGCATGGCTTCTTCAAAACTTGACTCTGATTTTATCATGGGCATTAAGCCACACTATCAGAAAAAATGATAACTTTGTTTCTGATTTGTTTCCTGACCTATGAATTTGGTAGCTTTCTTTCCTGAAAAACACGGAGTGGAGATCTGGCAAAACCCAGCCATTTCCCAAATGGAACAGCTTAAGCCACTCAACAATCTGAGCTGCTTCACATGACAAGCAAAAAACCCCAAACCCTGAATTAGAAAACGACTGCAATTAAACACAGTTTGTGCTCAGAACAAACCCTCCTACTAAATGCTTTAACACTAAGAAAATCAGTTCATGTCCAGTAGATGGCATTTGACTTCAAGTCTTCTGCTCATTGCTGTGATCTCATCATAGAATTGGTTCAGGATTTTTTCTTTCTTTTTGGAAAAGATCTCTAAAATCATTGAGACTGGCTGCTGACCTAACACCACAATGGCCATTGAAACATCTTGAACTAAAAATAAATAAAGCTACCCTACATTACTAAGAACTCATGCCATTAGTGGTTACTTCTGTGCTGTACCAGATGTTTAGAATTTTACGTTCCCTTTGAAGTACACATAGGCTAAGAACACAGCAATGAAACAAAGAGTTACTGATTCATCTTTTCCAGAATTATCCATTTCCTACTTTCTAGCATCAAGATAATTGGGAGCTTTAGTAAACCAACATTCAAGTAAAAGGACCACCTACAAAGGTGCTTGCTTGTCACATGTTAACACGTGGTTACATGCTTGTCTGAGCTGGTGCAGCTATTCCTTTTTGTGTTCATTGTTGTTTGTTAAAACCTTTAAAGTGGTGAGTGTATAGGGCTTTTATTGTAATCTTAAAGCTGAAACTAGGGGGAAATTTGCACCCTTGTAAAGGGCTGTTATCATTCCAAATCATTACAGTAATTAATAAGAAGTACAAGACCCCAAATGTGTGAATGTTGTTTTCCACACTGTTAACAGTGAGTGTATGGAAAATATACTCTCTGAAAAGTATACATTCTCTAAATACCAAGAAGGAAAAACATTATCCTGTAGTTGAAGGATCAAAATTGTGGGTAAATGGCAGAGATGGGTAAAATAGCTGTTCAAAAGAAACACTCCAGTTGCCCAAACTGCATGTTTTGTGATTTCACACTGATTTTCTTGAATGCTTTTCTTCTTATTTGAAAACACTGAAATTCTGAGTTACGATATGCCAAGGGACAAATCATTACTCTGCTTTTAAATACTGGAAAGCAATAGCAAGAAATTTGAAACTTTATTTGGCTCCCATTGATGCTAGACACAAATTATTTCAGATTTTTTCTGATGTCCTCCAAAGTCATATCATTTTCTTTCCCCACTGGAATTGTTCCTGATGATAGTGATAACAGTAAACCCAAAGAAATATACTTCCAATTACCTTAGTTACATATTCTATGAGTTAATGAAAACTTATGGCTCAATTGCCATTAATCTAAGACAAGTCTCTGGTTTTGTGCCATTCTAAGAAGAAATTTTGGCCCAGAATACAGCTACAAAAAGATCCTTGGCCTATGCTTCTAGAAGAGAGTCATATCAGTGACAGCTCAGGCTGTGAGAGCAAAAAGTAGCTCAAGCCAAGAGCAGACCCAGGAAACCAAATGGGAATAGGAACATTTTCATGACAACAGTTTAGGATCAAGTTTCTTGCCAAAGTTTGTTTTCCAAATGAGTTTAGGGAATATTGGGTTACCTTGATAGGTGATAGATGAAATAAAGCAAAGAACTTGTAATTTCAGCATTTTATAGCAGATTCATACTTTTCTCTTGAGGCTGATATAGATATATACATCTGTGAATGACAATAGAAGTTTAATGTTAGACCTATCACAGAATCACAGCATCATAGAATACATTGGATTGGAAGGGATCTTTAAAGGTCATCTAGTCCAATTCCCCTGCAGTAAGCAGGGACATTCTGAAATAAATCAGGTTGCTCAGAGCCCCACCAAACCTGATCTTGAATATGTTCCAAGATGGGGTCTCCACACCTCCCAGGTTAACCTGTTTCAGTACTGCACCACTGTCACAGTCAACTTCTTCCTAATGTCCAGTCTAAACCCACCCTGCTCTAGTTTACCATCAAACCATTGCCCCTTGTCTTATCACTTACAAGCCTCTGTAAAGAGCCCCTCTCCAGATTACTTGTAGGCCTCTTCAGGCAGTGGAAGGCCACTATAAGATCTCTCCAGAGCCTTCTCTTCTTCAGTCTGAACAACCTCAACTCCCCCAGCCTGTCCTCACAGGAGAGGTACTCCAGCCCTCTAGTAATTTTTGTGGCCCTCCTCTGGACCTACTTCACAAGGTTCATGTCCTTAGTGTGCTGGGGACCCCAGAACTGGGCACAGTATTGCAGGTGAAGTCTCACCAGAGTAGAGTAGAGTGGTGGAATCACCTCTTTCAATTTGCTACCCACACTTGATGCAGCCCAGTATGCAACTGGTCTTCTGGACTGGATGTGTGCATTGTTGGCTCATGTCCAACTTCTCATCCATCAGTAGCCCCAAGTAATTTTCTGCATGTCTGCCCATGTTAAAGCTGGAAACCAGAAAAACAACAACTACACCAGCCTATTAAAGAAACCAGCATTTTTGTTTCAGAGTGAGAAATCCCTCAGACTGCATCTGAGTAGGTGAAAAGGGTAACTGATGCAGTTCATCAATACATGCAATTTTGCAAATCAGAAAATCCAATCATATGAGGTACTGATGGCAGCATACATTAAGGCCTATGTCATGGTATTTTCAACAGAAGCTGACATGCCTTTCACAGAAGAAAGCACTTTTTCAGTCAACAGTGGCCAGACAAAGTGGTAAAGCCAGATGGAAGAACAACTAGGGTATGCCTCCTGGAATAAGCCAAAGTCTATTACTATAATGGCTTGATCCTGGCCTAGATTCAACTACAGAAAAACTTCCTCTAAAAAATGCATTGTATGAAATCGTGTGGTCTGGAAACCTATGGTGTGTTGTAAATAAAAGAGAAGTCTACTCATTAGCAGAGAAAGTAACATGCTGGTTAGCCAAGATAAAAAATATTTGTGAAATACTTGTAAATAACTGTATAGTACTAGTAATGTTAATGGATGCTGGCGTTACTGATGAACAAGAAGCTGGACATGAGCCAGCAATGCATACTTGTAGCCCAGAAAGCAAATCACATCTTGGGATACTTCAAAGGAAGTGTGGGCAGCAGATTGAGCAAGGTGATTCTGCCACTCTACTCTGCAATGGTGATACCTCACCTGGAGTCCATGCCTAGCACTGAGGCTCCCAATACAAGAGATGGATCTGCTGGAGTGGGCCCAGAGGAGGGCCAAAAAGGTGACCAGAAGGCTGGAGCAGCTCTCTGTTGAAGACAGGCTGGGACAGATGACGTTGTTCAGCCTGGGGAAGAGAAGGCTCCAGGGAGACCTTGTAACTGCATTTTAGTATCTGAAGAGGTCCTACAAGTTGCCCACGGAGGTGGCTAAGGCCCTGTTGCTGGAGATGTTC
Source organism: Picus viridis (assembly GCA_033816785.1). Classification (NCBI taxonomy): domain Eukaryota; kingdom Metazoa; phylum Chordata; class Aves; order Piciformes; family Picidae; genus Picus; species Picus viridis. The sequence continues at coordinate 32,606,054 of CM066606.1, forward strand.
AAGATCAGTTTTGATGTGGCCCTAGGCAGCCTGATCTAGTTGGAAGTGACCCTGCTAGCTGCTGCAAAGGTTGGACAAAATGATCTTTGAGGGCCTCTTCCAACCCTATGCAATCTGTCAATCTGTGAATCTGTGTAAAGAGATTCCCGTATGTACCAAACCATTGCTTCAGCCTTTGGCCATTGGTTTCATGTTCAACACTTGCATTGTTATGCTATCAAAAATCTACCACAAATCACTATCAGTGATGTTAGCTATACCTTCTCATTCCTTAGTGGTTTTATGGACTTCAGTTCCGTGCTGCCATGCACCTTTTTTAATGTTAAGTGCCTAAAAGCCCAAAAGCTCGAAGATCCATGGCACTGAATAAAATAATTGTATAAAGAAACTCCTGCTTTAAAATTGCCACTGTCTTCTGTGTAGATAAGCCACATCTTGGAAGAACTAGAAAGAGCACAACATTAGAGAATAGGCTAGTCAAGAATGTGAGACAGATTTCAAGAAAGCAGCAATATAAGACCTTGTGAAAAGACTTAAAAAAAAAAAAAGAGATAAAGGGGAATGAATATGATAGAAATGTGAAATGATAGATGAAAGAACTCATCATATAGGGGTAGCATTTCTTCACACATATCAGAAAAGTACTCAGAAGCTAGGCAAATAAGATGAGAAATAAAGGAGGAATTTACTGTTGATTTTAATTTCTAAAATTCTGTGCTTCATACGCACTAGCAGGATTTTGGGTCACAACATCTCAAAAATATTTCATGCCTGATTACACCTTGAAGTCTCACAGTCATTAAATACAACAGTGGTAAAGAAGTCTCTGTAATAATACATTATCTTTGGTGACAATCCTTTTTCATCCATCTTGACCAAAATTCTCTGGAGAAGGATTCACTGTTCCTCTGAACAAGACGCTGAAGTACCACAGGTATGTGGTGATTTAAATGGCACTGACACACCTAGCGAAAAAAATGATTCTGTGTGTGGAAAATTGTCTCAATGAGACAATTGTCTGACAGCTGTACTTGGTAAACTGGAGGCTGACCAAGCAATAGAAATGTGTAGAGACATACTTCTCCTTTTCCTTTCTTCATCTATCTACCTTGTGAGGAAGATAAAGGAGGAAAAAAGCTCACCTTTCTGAATTGCAGTAAGAGTAGTCTAGGACTGTTGGGAGAAGGGCAAAAATGGGATAGGAGGCATTAGGGAAAGTTTGGGGGTTTTATTTTGTTTTCTTTTTTCTTTCTTTTCTTTTGTTAGATTTTTTCTTTGATCTTTTCTAAATGGTTTCCTTTTTTCATGAATAATGAATGTGTAGGGGAAAGCAGAGCCTTGAAGTGTTTATGTTCACATACTTCACACAAGTGCCTCATAGCCAAAGCAGAGTTTGAACTGAATCTAGCCAGGGGGTTAAAGGGAACACTAAGAATTTCTATAGGTATGTTAATGGCAAGAAGAAGACTAGGGAAGGTGTGGGCCCCCTCAGAAAGGAAAGTAGTGAATTAATCACAAGTGATGTGGAAAAGGCTGAGGTACTCAATCACTTCTTTACCTCAGTCTTCACTGCAAGGGCCTCCAGCCACACTCCTGGTGTCATGGCAGACAATGCCAGGGACGGGGAGGAAGAACTGCCCATCGTAAGTGAAGCACAGGTTCGTGATCACCTGAAGAACCTGAAAGTGTTCAAGTCCATGGGACCCGACGGGATACACCCACGGGTGCTGAGAGAACTGGCAGATGAGGTTGCCAAGCCCCTCTCTATTATATTCCAGAAGTCATGGCAGACTGGGGAAGTCCCCACAGACTGGAAAAGGGGAAACATTATTCCCATTTTCAAAAAGGGCAAGAAGGAGGAACCGGGGAACTACAGGCCAGTCAGTCTCACCTCTGTGCCCGGAAAGATCATGGAGCAGATCCTCCTGGAGGCACTAATTACTCAGAAGAACAGTGAAGAGGTGATTTGGAGTAGTCAGCATGGCTTTGCCAAGGGCAAATCCTGCCTGACAAACCTGGTGGCCTTCTATGAGCAGGTGACAGCATTAATAGATGAGGGGCGAGCAACTGATGTCGTTTACCTGGACTTGAGCAAAGCCTTCGACACTGTCCCGCACCACCTCCTGGTCTCCAAGCTGGAGGGACCTGGACAGGCTGGAGAGGTGGGCACAAGACAACCTCATGAGCTTCAACAAGACCAAGTGCAGGGTCCTGCAGCTGGGTCAAGGCAATCCCTGGCACAAATCCAGGTTGGGCAGTGACTGGCTGGAGAGCAGCCCTGAGGAGAGAGACAGTACAATACAATACAATACAATACAATACACCAGGTTGGAAGAGACCTTCAAGATCATCGCGTCCAACCCATCAAACAATCCAACCCACCCAACAACTAGACCATACAGCCAAGCACCCCATCAAGTCTTCTCCTGAACACCTCCAGTGAAGGTGACTCCACCACCTCCACGGGTAGCCGATTCCAATGGGCAATCACTCTCTCCGTGTAGAACCTCCTTTCAGGTAGCTGCAGAGAGCAATGAGGTCGCCCCTGAGCCTCCTCTTCTCCAGGCTAAACAGCCCCAGCTCCCTCAGCCTCTCCTCATAGGGCTTGTGCTCAAGGCCTCTCACCAGCCTTGTTGCCCTTCTCTGGACACGTTCAAGTGTCTCAAGTTAGGTTACAGTCGTGGCACTTGAAGAGCATGGCCAGGTCTGTACATGGTGGAGCTAATCAAACACCAAAGTACTTTTACAAGTAATTTAACTAAAATCAGAAATTTCATAAATGTGAAAGCCAAGGGATGTTTCTAGCTGTTGTTAATTGCTTCCAGAACAAACTGCAATTTTCAGCTTTCCTTAGTGTATTTATTTCCATTGATGGCTCCTTTTTGTTCCCTCCTTAAACACTTAGACAGGTTTTATGTAGATGGAATGCTTAAATATATATGTGTGTGTTAATTCTTAATATTTAACATAAATTCTTACAAGATACTGGCCTAACTTGCACAGGTACTGTGATAAATAGGGGGCATCAGGATCTGCTTGCTCAGCACTGTCCTGATGCTGAGCTGTGTAGGAGCTCGTGTGGGCCACTGCCACATGAGCAGTGAGATGCAAAAAACAAGAACTGAGTGGGGGAGATGCTGCTCTCCACACCTTAGGAGGATGCTGATGGTTACAAGAGATCTCCAGCCCATGTTGTTTGCTGTGGTGGATGTTTGCTTCTTCCAAAGCCCTCAAGTTTTATATAGTGGATAATAAGAAACAAATACTTAGGGATGTTGCTGCTGGGACACTGCCCCTGGAGGTGTTCAAGAGGGGATTGGACGTGGCACTCGAAGCCATGGTTTAGTCAGTCAGGAGGTGTTGGGTGACGGGTTGGACTTGATGATCTCTGAGGTCTTTTCCAACCTTACTGATTCTATGATTCTATGATTCTATATTACTCTATGAAGGAAGTGTACCTTGCAGTATAATCCATTATAGCATAGAGCGAATGCATAGTTCTTTTAAAACTGTGCATAAATGATCTGCCTGGTGTTCTTCACTCTCTTCTGCTTTCCAGGACTTCTAAAACACAAATGTTCATGAATGTCATGACTGAAAATTTTGTCTGAGCAGTAAACTGTAAGGGTACTGGGTAAGAACACTTGTCATTGTACAGACAGATTGCAGTCATAAGAATGCTCAATACAAAAGAAGATGAAAGCCGAGTGTGAAGTATTACCTGTTAGTTAGCACCCACCAGATGTTGATGAGGGGAATGATTTCAAGTTTTCCTAGAATCATTTGTTAGGAGGTGAGGGAGGGTAGGAAGCTCCAACATTCTATAACCAAAGACTATTCTTGTTCACACATATTACACGATTCTGTGAATTGACTCATCAGTCAACTCCTGTCTCTACAAACCTAGCTGAACAAGTTACTGAAAGCTGAACACATTGACAAGAGTCTTACAAAAAAGACTTCTTTGGTTGTTTGGTTGTTTGGTTGTTTTTTGTTGTGGTTTGTTTGGGGGTTTTGTTTGTTTTTCAGTCATGGCTGCAGCTTTGCCACCAATTGTCATTCTGGCACACCCATTATTACCTAGATAATTTGCAGCAAAATCTGCTTCCATCACAGACCAAACAGAATCATTTGCCAAAAATATGTTTTCCAGAAGCCATAAATTACTTTTATTCCTCAAGCTTAACAAAGACAGTAGTCTAAGCTTCTCAGAAAAGACTAGTGTGCAGGAAGCCTGACAAGAGATTTTTCTACCACAAGTTTATCAAATTCAAACCTATTTTGGATCTCCATTTATAAACTGATGTAATGAAAGCATGTGTTGACTTTTGCAATCCAAACACTTCCCTACATTCCTCCCTATTCTCTGATATTCCACAGAAATATGGAAAAAAATTATTAAAATGGAAAATTTTGCAAGATTTGTCTCTAGTGCTCAGTGGAACATGGTGCAGGAGTAGCTACGTCAGTGATAGTAACCTTAGCTTTACAACCTGAAGCAAGATAGATACTGCTGTGTAAAAGCAGGGCCAAGGAGCTGAAATTGCTGACCAGGGACTAACAACACCCTGTTGCAGAGTGCAGTGGTGAGATTCCTTTAGCCTGATCTAGCTTTCAGTGTCACACTTTTCCACCACACTGCTAAAGAGAGCAGATGTTACAAGCTAAGTACTAATTTCTAGTAAACATGCAGCAAAGACAAAGCATATATTAGACACATAGTCAACATTTATCAAGCTTGATAAAGTGTTTTGAATGGCAAAATTCCTTAGAGAAGAAAAAAGTTCCCCTCTCCACCCCTGTGCCAATGTTACCTAATTGCACTTCCCTCAAAGACTGGAAAATCCTCTAAGTTTTGGACTGTGATGTTCTGTGATATACTTCTCTAATGTTCAGTTTTCATATGCCTTTCAGAGCTTACTCTTAATCCAAACTGAAGGTTCTACCAAATAATATAACTTGTGCCTTGTTTCACATAGTATTTCAAATAACATACCCTGCATCTTGTTCTGTTTGGGATTAGTTCACGAAGATCCAGCCCATAGAATATGGGGGCCCTTACTGCAAGAAAGATCTTATGGTGTAGGGAACTGGGGCTGTTTCGCCTGGAGAAAAGAGTCTGAGAGCAGATCTTATGGCACTCTGCAGCTCCCTGGAAGGAGGTTAGAGTCTGGTGGGGTTGATCTTTTCTCCAGAATAACAAGTGATAGGACAAGAGGAAATGGCCTCAAGATGCACAAGGGCCTGTTTAGATTGAATATTAGAAGAAACTTCTTGACTGAAAGGGTTATCAAACACTGGGATAGTGTCCTCAGGGAAATGGTTGAATTACCCTCCCTAGAAGTGTTTAAAAGATGCATAAATGTGGTGCTAAGGGATGTGGTTTAGCATTGGACTTGGTAGAAACAGGTAAAGGTTTGATTTAATAATCTGAAAAGGCTTTCCCAACTTTTGATCAATTCTTTGATGCTGTAGAAATTTAAGACTTTGCTGGTTCACTCCAGCTGAAATTATGACTTGTTATCTCTTTCTTTGGTTCTAAACCCATTGATAACTTATAAGATCTGCAAATTCCAGCCTATAGCCAGGACTACTTAGAAGCACATTCTTGACTAATTTTGAATCCATGGTTTCCATTTAATTTCAGGTAAATATGAGTACTAGAAGGTGCTCATATTTAGAGAGGTGAATGCACACAGATGTTTACAATTCAGGCAACAGAAATCTATCAGAGTAAGAAGTACAAGATATTTATGTCAAAAATGGGGAAAAGTGTCACATTCAGGATTTCCCATCCACTTCTCTTTGGAAGAGATTAGTTTGATAAAATGTACCCTTTTGCCTATATCTAACCTAAAGCTTTATATATGCAGACATCAGGGACTGTTCCTAAGGCTTTCTCTTCCAAACGGCTGTGTATTTATAAACTGCCAAATGCCAGGTCCTGAACCTGGGTCACAACAACCCCAAGCAGTGCTACAGGCTTGGGGAAGCATGGCTGGAAAGCTGTCTGGCAGAAAGGGACCTGTGAGTTCTAATTGACAGGCAACTGAACCTGAGCAAACAGTATGCCCAGGAGGCCAAGAAAGCTGATGGCATCCTGGCTTGTATCAGAAATGCTACATCCAGCATGAGTAGGGAGGTGATTGTCCCCTTGTACCCAGCTCTGGTGAGGCTACATGTTGAGTACTGTGCCCAGTTTTGGGCACCTCAATACATGAGAGATGTTAACGTGCTGGAGCACGTGCAGAGGAGGGCAAGGAAGCTGGTGAAGGGCCTGGAGAATAAACCTTATGAAGAGTGACTGAAGGATCTGGGGATGGTTAGTTTGGAAAAGAGAAGGCTGAGGGAGACCTTGTTGCTCTCTACAACTACCTAAAAGGATGTTGTAGAGATGCTGGTGCTGTTCTCTTCTCCCAGGTAATTAGTGACAGTACAAGAGGAAATTATCTCAAGCTATGACTGGTTAGGTTTCGGCTGGATGTTAGGAATAAAAAGTACATTCACAGAAAGAGTGGTCAGGCATTGGAATGTGCTGCCCGGAGAAGTAGTTGTCATGAACCCTGGATGAGTTTAAAGGTCGTTTGGATATGTTGCTTGGGGTTGTGATTTAGGGGTGAATTTTGTAGATTAGGGTTGTCAGTTTGACTTGGTGATCCTGAGGGTCTTTTCCAACATGAATGTTTGAATGTTTCTGTGATTCTGTGATTGACTTGAAAATGACAGTTACTTGAACACCTGGTATTAAAAATACAGAAATGAGACAGCGACTGGATAGAATAGTATTTACAGATTTATGTAGAAGTCATTGGAATGTCCACAATTTCCATTTGTACATTCTAGCCTTTCACATGCTGTCCATAAGGCAGGAGCCTTATTTGTCAATGATTCTTTTAAATAACAATGCCAATCCTCCCCCTGCAGTGCAAAACCTCCATATGCAGTAGCTTGAAAGCAGTTCCAGCTTCTAAGCCATGAAGCTGTAGCTATTTAATGTACTTCAGTGTAATTTTAAAGCAGCTTAATGAAAATGATCTCATACACTCAGATTGAACTGCCATTTCCACTGTTTCAGATGAGTCTGACTTGGAGCTACCTTAAGCTGAAACTGCTGTTTTGGGCTTTGGTATGTCTTCACCCCAACAAACTATGATGATATACAGGTCCAGTTTGGTAAATCCTGGTGCCACAGGAGTAATTATCAAGTCTATGGACTTGTTGCATAAGAGCTATGATCCTTTTAGATTCCAGATACATTAGGACATGATGTTTAACAAGCACAGCACATCAGATGGCGGCCTTAATGTGTGTGGAGTTAGCTCAGACCTCTGCATGCTGCCACAAAGAGTTGTCCTTCAAGCTGGTCAGTTAGCAAAACCTTGTATTTCCATATTATCTGACTTTATTCTTTCCATTTTTCTTTGTGTATTTCTTTACATATTTTTTTAACCTTTCTAATAACCTGTGGCCTCAAGAAATGTCATTGTATCATGTTTCTCATCCCCCCAAAGTTTTGACAAAGTCATAGGAGAGAAATGTCACCAAAATCAAATATAATGCTGTCATTTTTCCTGAGACTCTCTCTCATACAAACCAATTCTCATGACAGCATGCAGATACCAGAAGTGCAGTCCAATTTTACACCTCAGTCCCTGAAGACTTCCTAGTTCTCATGCTAATTTGGTTTTAAAATGTGTCCCATTCCACTTTTGCTGGATTCTGTGAACCTTTTTGTGACTTGAGAAATCTCGTTGTGATATATATAAATACATGTTTTTATATATATATAAAATCAGAAGCAATTTAAAAAACATTTACACAGCTTTACCACAATGTGTGAAAGCTACCAGTTAACAGGGCACGGAAATCCAGTTCTTATGACCTAAGTGTAATTTTGCATTGAAAAACTAGCTATAATTTTTATCAATGTGTACATGATTTTTTAATGATTTTTTTTTCTCCAACGGTAGTTAGAGAATTACTTTTTTGTTTGTTTTGTTTTGCAGCTTTGTTCTGAAAACAAACACAGACAGCTACCCCCTAAAAGACTGACACTCATTATGCTTTAATGTAGTAGAGGTAAGAAAGTAATACTTGCAAGTTTTACTTCCCTAAAGTGAAGAAAGCCAGCACATGTGGCTCTATGCTCAAATGAGTTTTGAATAGCTCCAAGAATGGACACCTCATAGCTTCTCCAAGTTCCTACCCCAGGGTTTGACCATGTTTTGGTTAAAGAAAAAATAAAAATGTTTCTTACATCTAGTTATTATTTCTGTTTTTGAAACCTATGCCTTTAGCCCCTCCCTGCTTTTGTTCTCAGAACATTGCTCCATTTCCTTTATGTCCACATATCTGATGGTTGAAGACTCTTAACCTCTGTGATGGATTGAGGCAGACCCCCTCCCCACCATGGGCAAAACAAATAGACTAGACTAGACTAGACTAGACTAGAATTGAATAAACCAGGTTGGAAGAGACCTTCAAGATCATTGTGTCCAACCTATCATCCAACACCACCTAATCAACTAAACCATGCAACCAAGCACCCTATCAAGTCTCCTCCTGAAATGACTCAGACAAATGCATTACAAAAGTGATGGAAAGTTTAACTAAGAAGCAGTGAATGTTTACAGAGAGCCAGAAGCGCAGTGACAAAAGAAAATCCCAAAGCATACCCAGAAACATCCCATCCCCACCTGAGGGTACACCCAAGACCTCCAGGGCTCCTTCTTCCCCCCTCCCACTCCACTGCTAGGCTGGTCTCAGCTGGCCAGATCTGCGACTGCCCATCTGAGACTAGTCAGGCTCAAGGCCAGGAGACATCTCTCCCCAGTTACCAGGTGGTGGCGAGGGAAGAAAGAGAAAGTGCCAGACCCTGTGCTGAGATCTTATAGTGGCGCAGGGAATTATGGTATGATATACCTGGCTTCCTGTGTCTACCTCTCTGGGCTGGACTTTTGGACACAGGAAGTACCCCTTGAACGAACACAGAAGAGGGCACCCAGCCCAAACTGCTACAACTTCTCATTCTGGACTGCACGAACCCACCCAGGGTCTTACAGAAAATCTGTCAAATTGAAGAAAACCAAATCCACATTTCTTCTTTCTCAAGTACTGGGACACACATCCTTTTTAAAATGCTTCTTTAATGTAGTACGAAAGCTAAAGGGTGTTGAAAGGAAAGCAGGAGATGGTTTGAGAGCAGGTGGTGGATGGGGTGAAGACCCACTATGTATGATTATACTGTACAGCCAGGTGTCAGAGAATGTTGAAAAATGCCAGAAGTTTGCACGAATTCAAGAAGAGAGGCAGGACAGCTTTGCAGAAGGCAAATCTGTGGAGCATTACAGAAAAAGGACATAATGAACTTGCAGTCTAGAAATATTCTGAATTGCAAGATGTTGGAGTCCAGGAAAAATAAAAAAAAACATAGAAAAATACCAATATTCTAGGGACTACCTTCTGGGCCTTTGCCAGAGGCAGGTTAAACAGTGAATAACTCATGTTCAGACACACTAAACTACTGGTTTAGTATCTGATACTCCAATTACTTTCCAAATGGATGGTAAGAAAGATGTCAACACCTAGAATAGAATAGAATAGAATAGAATAGAATAGAATAGAATAGAATAGAATAGAATAGAATAGAATAGAATAGGATAGAATAGATAGTTGAAAGAGACCTTCAAGATCATCTTGTCCAACCCATCATCCAACACCATCTAATCAACTAAACCATGGCACGAAGCACCCCATCAAGTCTCCTCCTAAATTTAATGTATCTTATAAATTTCTTTATAGTTCAAGTAAGTTTTTCTTCATGAGTAAAGCTGTAAGAAGTGAGAAGCTGGCACAGCCAATACCCTCCATGAGGTTATGATGGTACAAGGCTAAAGAGGGTGGAGTATCTTAAACTGACAGATACAGCTGCCACTAAGTCATAGGCTTTTAGAATTGTAAGTCCTTATTTCTTGCTTACAAAAAGATTTTCAGGAGTTTATTTTCATCATCTCACATTTCCATATACAATCACATCTAGGATAAAGCAGTGTTACTGTCTAGTACATTATGATCCCTCAGTTTCAAAGGTGCCTCCATCAACCCAGATGAAATTAATTTTTTTCCATGTCATTGGTCAGCACACAAGGAGAATCTTACAATTTCTTTTTTAAAAGTTTCAAAACTTTCCAGTGGAATATAAATATTACAGTAGCTGAATTTTATTTTTACCACTTGCAAAAATTACAATAATTCTAAGCAAAATGTATGTATCTTCAGAAGAGCTACTTATTTTTCTTTTTTTTTAATGTGAAACAGAAATTTCCATCAATTTTATGAAAAAAAGAACTTTTGATGAAAATTGTTTCCTGTAGACAGATGTTTCCTAGAAAAATTCATTATGTCTCACATATGTAACCAAACACTTCCTGCCAGAGCATAGAATTCCATTTGTGTAATAGAATCTGATCAGACAGCAAAAGATTTGAAACAGGAAGCATCTTTTTCTTACATATCCAGCTGTGGCCTAGCAAAGCCAGCATCAGGCTTCTAGAGACTATAGTAGCACATAAACATTTTTGTTTCCTCTGCAATTCAGAAAAGGTAATGAGAAGGAGGAAGCAAACAACCTAATAACTTGAGAACATTCCAATGAGTACTAGAATAATTGCACTTGATGTTCTGAAAGCCATATGAATTTTATTTGTTTTCTGTTCTTGCCTGTTTCCAATTTGATGCATCTGAACCTTGCCTAAGCACACACTTGCTCCACTTCATCAAAGGGGCCTTGTTAAGCTGATGCAACCTTCGTTCTCACATTCCCAGTCAGCCTTGGTTCTGAAGAAGTGAGAAGCATAAGTGAAATAGTCCAGATACATTAAAGCCCAGGCAAAACTAAATCTGGTGACTTGAAGGTCATGTAATCTTGAGCAATGATATTTAGTACACAGATGCAACATTATTCCTGCTGAAACATGTAGGGGATACTGCTTCAAGAGGAGCTGAACAAAATCAGTGGACATGTTATTTAATTTACACATGGTCTGCATTCTCAGTCATCAATAAAGAGGCAGTGACAATTCCCGTGTGTGAGAGACTAAAGTTTGTCTCTCCTGGTGTGACTCAACAAAGATAAAATCACTTGCTGCTTGCCCAGACAATAGCTGATGTGTGTTGGGCAAAGCCACTGGAATGACTCTTGGAAGGTGCAAAGATAATGATTGCTCGCTGGACCACAGCTGGCCTCACAACAATGGACCAAGGCCACCTTCGGGAATATTCATACCTAAGGATGATTTCCTGGCCCCTGAATTCCTGAGGGACAATACTTGGACACATAAAAAACTGTATAAAAGACTTGAGCAACTACTGGCTTGGCAGAAGAAAATTGCAGAAGAAAAACGGAGAACCAAAACACAGATGAAGGAAAACACAGGAGAAGGACAATGTTGCTGAGAAAGAAAGCACGAGAGAAGGAAAAGCCCGGGACAATGCTGCTCCGAAGAAAAGAGGCCATGGAGCCTGGAAGAAGCAGACTGAACCCTCTCTCCGTGTCCTAAGTTCTGCCTGCTGCAACTCATGGAGCTGAAGAAGCTGCCCAGAGGACCACATCTCCTCTACAGCCAAAGTCTCAGCACTGTTTCTCTACAGACCCAGTATCTCCTGCAGCCCCTTTCCTCCATAGACTCAAACTGTCTTGGGGGGGGTGAGGGGTGTGGTAATAAAATTCCTTTCCTCTTGTCTCTCTCTTCTCTATTTTCTCTCTCTCTTTCTGATCCCTCCACTTTATTTATGCAATAAATAGTCTAGCTGTTTATATTTTGGCCCTGTTTGTGCCTCCCATTTCACAACACGGGAATATTCAAAAGAACTGAGTCTCTTTCCCTCTCTGGACCAAGACACCGTGTAAGAGCATCCTATCACAGAGTCCCTAATGGAGGTGAGCACACAAATATTTTATAGTACAAAAAGACTGTATTCTCACTAATTTATCTCAAACATGAAAGAAAAGACTTTAAATCAAAAGATCTATTTCGAACTTTTTCAGAACTCAATCACAATCTATTTGGAACTTTTTTCAGAACTCAGTCACACAATCAAAATAAAAGTAAGGTTCTTCATCTGAAATGGTCATACATTGATAAAATATTTGTCACAGCATCAAAAGACCCATTTATGGACCAGATTAAATTGCACAATATATTAGAGAATTCCAAGGCATAAAAGGGGACTGCCATTTTATGCTGCTTTTCTAACCAACCTATGCAGTCCCAGAAAATGGAGGGAAATGTCTTCTCTGCACCAAGTGATACATCTTATTTTCTCCCAGGGAAGATGTCCCTGGCTCAGCTGTCTTTACCAGCTCTCTTGCATACTTTCCTTACTTGGGAAAATCATGTGGACAGCAATAAGGTAGATAGCTATGTCGGTGCCCAGCTTCTGAGGTCATTTGATCAACTTTCAGCATCAGATTTCTGGTAGAATTGAAAACTGTTTCCTGCCCAAGGTAAGGAAGAAGTTTACAGTGACATATGGAATGAGAAAGAAATCTATTCAACCTGAAATTTTGGCATTAAATTCCTCTTTCCGATTCATCTCACTTCATATTCCCTGGTCCGCTGAAACAAAGCAGGACCACAGTATTGGGCAGCGCCTGACACCATGATTCCATTAATTTTGTTTCTGTCCCCATGATTGCTCTTTCCAGGATGCCCATCCTTTTACATGTTTCTGTTGAACCTGTGTTTCCTTGCTTCCTTTTTTATAGCTACACTTTAGAAAGTGACTGCAAGTTTAACTAGCAATGATTTAACCAGAAAAAGCACACTGAACGTACAAAGACAGATCAGCTGGTGAAAATAATTCTAATTACCCTGATTTCATTGGAATGCTCCCATATACACCTCTATGAAGCATAAGGACATATGTATTCAGATCAACAACATTCGGATAGTGACTAACCCTGATATTGATTTTGTGAAACTGACAGTCCCGACAATGACTTTTGTTAGAGCTTCCACAGATTGCCCCATCTGGTTCCCTCATTCTTCATAAAAATTATTTGCCTGGCTGTTTAACAAATCAGTGTTTATTTTCAGTAATCTAATATAATGTTAATTGCTTATTCATTGAAATCTAGCTGGCATTTTCCCCCCTGCAGGGATTTGGCAAAGCTGCACCCACATGTCATTCCATCTTCAGTTCTCCGTGTTTAATATGCCAGCTGCTTTCCTATCAGCCAATTCCCACCCACTCTGCATTCTTGCTTTTCTTTGCTCTCCCTCTATCTTTTTTAATTTAGGGATAATTATGTGGTTGAGTAAGCTCAGAGGGCGATATATTGCCACATCCAAAACCAAGACAGCAAGGGTGGTAGTTTTCATTTATTGCCTGTTCAGAAGTGGCATAAAGCAGAATGTATAAAATAGCATGTTGTGAAGGAGGAAAGGGAGATTTAAGACAAAAGTTTTTTGATGGTTCAGTGAGAGATCTTGCCAAAAAATTTTTGGAACTATCTGGGCCACACATCTTGTGGGGATGGGGTGGGGGCGGGGGAGGCAGTAAGGGTAGGGTTGCGCCAGTGGAAGAATCATCAGAACCCTTTTTCTTAAATAGAATTGGGCTCTATCATAGTCTTTTGTCAACTGGAGCTCAGACAGAAAATGTCATTGCTTTGCTATTGAATAATCTCTATAACTGCCTAAAGGGAGGCCTGTAATGTGATAAAAAAAAAAAAAATTGTTTGGGTGTTTTGTTTTTTTTAAAAATCCTCACTCCTTTCAAATTATTGTGATTAATTTGAAAGAGAAATGTTTATAAAACAAAATACAGAAACTAGATTAAATGAAAATCCATTTGAGGAAGACACATGAAACTCAAAACTTCAGGTTAGATTCAAAAAATGATGATAGTTTGAAGGCTGAAGAAAAGGCAATTTCACCTTATCAAACTCAGCACTGGATTTTTCCAAAATCATACCCTTAACCAGCTGAAAACCACTACCTCTTTCTGGAGATGTCTTGTGTGAATTGTGGTATATTTGAGTACCCTTAAGAGAAGATTCTCACTTTGCTTTAACTGAGGCCGTATTTCCTCCATATGTGTAACTATAAAAACTTTATGAGATTATAATCAAAAGAAAATGGAAAACAGAGGATAGAAACATCAAAGTCCACACCCCTCTTTAATTTGAACACTGTTGTTACATGTAACTTCACAACATCAAAGAAACTGAGAGCAGAAGTTTTCAAAGCCACAGATTTGTTCCAAAAATCTCAGAAAATACAGGTATCAAACCCATAAAAAAGTAACAATATTAAAATGGAGTTCTAAATTGAGCTGTTTGACAATCCTTCCTTCCTTACAAATAATTTTGAACAGAGCACCACAGATTTCTTACTCCACTGGAAGACAGAGAAGATAATAAAAAGGCACATGAGCTCTCTCTGCATTTAACCACCAGTTCTGATCAATTAAGAAACCATCATGTTTACCTAGTCAGACATGTATCAAGGATTATGATATCTGGGCATACACTAAGGTGCTGTGGTCAAAAAGGCTCTTAGAGGTTTACACTTGCATTAAGTCCCAGGGATATTGTACTGTTCAGGGTAAAGGTCTTTGAGTGCCAGGGTGTTTAGCTTTACACCTCTCTTTCTTAGGTATATTTTCATAAAATTACAGCCTGTTGACTCTTTCAGTATTCTCTGGGACAGTAAGAAGGATTAGTCACGCCCTCCAGCCCCCCTTGCTTCTTATTATTTACTTTGAAGTCAGTTTGTGGCGGGTTGGGCTAACCTTCTGCATTTATACAACATCCAACACTGTGAGATCCACATGTACTACTATATGAACAGTATGTGTAACTTGCTTTTTAGAGGGAGCTTATTTTTCAGCCAAAATTATTTCATGCAGCTCATTAATGTTGTACTTTTCCTTTGCTTTACCTACTGTGCTGCAGCTTACCAATCAATTTACTGTAGTTTATCTTTGTTCTCAGAAAGAAACAATTCTCTTCAAAGTGTTCTTCTAGCCTGTGGCATATGACAGCAAGAAAACAGTACATGTAAGAACCCTCCGTAACCATCTTTCTTGTGATAATTCCAAGATTACGTTGAAAAAAGGGAAGGATAAATTACCATTAATATTGCACCTTCAAACATCTGAGCTAATTAAATTCACCATGATTTTGATTTTAAATGCTAATTTAGACAGAGAGACTTGGAGAATTGAATGTTTTCCAGCCTTCTAAACTCTAACATGACTTTATCACTTAGAGTTTCAATGTGTCAGAGCTCTCTTTCTGTCACTGGAATATGAAGGGATGGTGCATAAAATGTCCTAGGACAGCCTAGCCTTAAAAAAAAAAAAAAAAAAAAAGAACTTAAATCTATATCCTGCAATGCAATGCTTTAGATTATAGCTTCAAAGATAAATTGCTTCCCCTGGAGAAATGAAGCAAAATTGCAGTTGGGTGAGCCTCAAACGATTTGCAGTCTCACAAGCCATTGCTTATGTCTGTATTTGGAACTGGAATTGGCTCTGGCTTAGATCCTCACTGTGGGCTGTGAATGGCACCAGCTACAGAGAGAAGGGGCTTGAAAAAGCCTGAAACAGGGAATCAAATTTTTACAGAAATGAATGTGCAGGTTAATATGATTGTAAATATATTTACATTTAATTTGTTCCCTTTTTTTTATTATTAATAAAATCTCTCTCCCACCTTTTCATTTTTTTTTCTCCAAGTATCCATTTCAGCTTTTACTTTCTTTTTTATTCATTCCCAGGTATCCCATTTTTTTCTTCTTTATTGTAAAAAATAAGAAGTAGAAATTTAAACCATATCCTACTTCAGATGTCCCAGATGTTCAGATGACCTCTGAAGGAAGTGAGGACTGCCCCAAGTCTTGAGTACTCTTTCTCCTTTCCAGGGATGTAGTGAGAACAAAAGTTAAAAAGCATGTTCTGCATGACTGCTACATGTTCCCCTAAAGACATTATCAAAGCAGTGCAAAGCAGAAACAGCAGGGGACAAGCTGTCTCCTGGCAAGAATCTCTGTCTAACTTCTTTGACCCTATGTGGAAATCTTCTGGGGGTGGTGGTGCTCAGTGGAAGCTCCAGGCGTGAGAAGCTTGTGATTTTTGGGCACTGTACACCTGCCTAGGTTACTTGTCTGAGATTTAGTTATTCTTCACTACATGCACATAAAATCTCCTCCTAAACCAAAAAGTATCCTATGAAGCTCTTCAAAGAGGTTATTTTCCCAACTGGACAATTCCCCACATTTTTTTTCTAATTATTTTTTTTACTCTATGAGAATTTGGAAAATCAGTTCTGCCACTGCTGTCTGAATGGTACCAGAGCCATAAAGCTATTGACTAGAGATTTATCCTAGAGATTGAACTATATCTTTCAAAAATCTTTAAGAAAACTGGCAATACAAATAGAACTAACTGGAAGAGTAAGTACATCTCATGACTATTTCAAGATCAAAAGAACCAGTGTTAGAATAAACTGGATTTTTTTGGTCAATTATTCTAAAATTCCACCATCTCTTTGGAACAAACCCTGTGATCATAACATCACAGTATCACAGTATCACAGTATCACCAAGGTTGGAACAGAGCTCAAAGATCATCAAGTCCAACCTGTCACCACAGACCTTATGATGTCCAATCCCCTCTTGAACACCTCCAGAGATGGTGACTCCACCACCTCCCTGGGCAGCACATTCCAATGACAAATGACTCTCTCAGTGAAGAACTTTCTCCTCACCTCGAGCCTAAACTTCCCCTGGTGCAGTTTGAGACTGTGTCCCCTTGTTCTGGTGCTGGTTGCTAGAGAGAAGAGATCAACCCCTTCCTGGCTAGAACCACCTTTCAGGTAGTTGTAGAGAGCAATGAGGTCTCCCCTGAGCCTCCCCCTCTCCAGGATAAACAACCCCAGATCCCTCAGCCTCTTCTCATAGGGCTTGTACTCAAGGCCTCTCACCAGCCTTGTTGTCCTTCTCTGGACACATTCAAGTGTCTCCATGTCCTTCCTAAACTGAGGGGCCCAGAACTGGACACAGGACTCAAGGTGTGGCCTAACCAATGCAGAGTACAGGGGCACAACGACTTCCCTGCTCCTGATGGTCACACTATTCCTAATGCAGGCCAGGATACCATTGGCCTTCTTGGCCATTGGCCATTGCTAACAACAGTACCTTTGAACAGGTAAACCAGCATAAGCTGTACCCAAGTAGTGAATATATTCATAACTTGCTAGCATGAGTGTGCCAGCAATAAGTAGACTTTTGATCTGGGAAAGTAAAAGATGGATAACAGAAAGCAAAAAAAAAAAAAAAGAAAAAAAAATTAGGCTAAATCATGGAGTGAGTGAACATGAACTGTGGTACTTCATACTCATGAAGCCAACAAATGATATGCAGCTAAACATTTCTTTACCTCTGTGTGAACAGCTCCACTATAGAAGAAAGAAAGCAATGTTTTGCCACTTACTTTATCTCTGGATTTAACTGCCTTTAGTGGATCCTAGAGTTTCCATCATCATACCATTCAAGCTTTCCCAGACCTTCCAGACATATCCGCTACTGTTGCATATTTTGGGGGAAACAGGACTTCATTTATGTTATAAATAGCAAATACTGTAGGTGACACCCTGACAAGAATATGTATCCAGTTATGTACCTACAATCATAATTCTAGAGCTGAAAAGCCACAGAACCTCCACATTTAAATAATCTGTGCAGTATAAGCAGCTGCATTACAAACATATGATTTCTCCATGTTGGTTCTACAGCTTGTGCAACAGGGAGCTATTTAAAAGTCTTTTGCAACATAAATGATTTTAAAATTCTATGTCTTTCACCAGTGTTTTCAAAGCTACAGTAGTGTCACCTTCCTGAAATTCCCAGGAAATAATGAGGAAGGATATGCCCTCTGAATGCCACAAGAAAACTGTTGGATGAATTGAACTGGAAGATAACAGCCACTGAAAATGGTCAAAGAAAGAGCCTGAGGAGAGGGTGTAAGAGGATGCAAGAACAGGGATACTTTCTGTGCCAGGAACACTGCCTGTGCTTAAAGGGCACAGTCTGTCACTTATACAAGGTATAATTGCTATGCAAATATTTTACAACACCTCCAGGTAGTGATAGTTCTTTTTGAACTTTGTATGGGACAAGACAAGTGAAGTAAAACAAAATAAGGTATTTGGCGGTTGTGCAGTTTTCAATGCAACAGCACTCCTTCTTTTTAATGTACTCAGAATTCAAAAACAGTTTAATTTTCCTAATGAAAAGTAAACTGTGAGCCACTAGGCCAAGATACTTAGAAGTCAATAAACTGTTTAATTAGAAGGAAGCAAACCTCAGGCCTTTCTTCAAAGAAATGTGCTTTCCATGAGATTGATATTGGAAGATGATGCGTTCATGATCCAAGAAAGGACCTTTTCTAATCACCCTGCCTCTCCTGGCTCAGCATCTCCCTTTTCCCCAGACTCTCCAGTTTCTCTTGGCTGGATGAGGCTCTGGCCAGCCTGATCTAGTGTGGAGTGTCCCTGCCCATGGCAGGGGGGTTGGAACTAGATGATCCTTGTGGTCCCTTCCAACCCTGACTGATTCTATGATTCTATGATTCCTGTCCTCTTACACATTCTCTCGCTATGGCATGGGATTCTCAAGGCTGTGGTTCCACTCAGGAAGACAATCCTCTGATGTCCACATCCAGCCCTTGTGGCCCTGCTGATGGTGCCTCCATACCAGAGGAAATTCACCCCTTCATAATGGCTTCATTGATCTCATTGAGTGGGAAAGGGGAAACAGCGCAACACATTCACTGCTACTTGTTAAGGAAAGAAGCTGAAATGTGGCCTCATAGTACAAACTGGGAATGGTTCTCAAAAATGTGAAAATCATGAGAAGTATGAAAATAAAATATCATATTTCTCAAGCAGGAAATTGTGTTACAGTATATTGAAACATGAGGAATGAGATGGCCCTGACAGCAGATGAAGTATTCCTGCTTCATAAATAAAACTCCATGCACTGCAGTACAAATGACTTGCAAGCATGTCCTCTTCCTTTATTTTCAGGACCCATTTTCCAATAAAACCTGAACAGCCTGACTAATACGAAGAGTTTTGACATAAGCTTAAGCAAAGCTGAAAGACAAGATTACGGAGGGGCTGGCAGAGCAGAGCAACGATATTATACACGCATACATAAACTTTCTTAAGATCAGTGGTGTTTTCCTGCTTATTTTTAGGCCTTTAATACTGCTGCAGCATTGACAATGTGGAGCTTTTCTAGTCTCCAGTGAGATATGGGGCTGAGGGCTGTCTCCATTGAGCACATGTCCTTTCTTTCCTACAGTATCTAAGGGAAAATTATGTTCACTATTTGATTGGAAAGTTTGTCACTGAAGGAAATAGAATCAAAATCACGAACAGGTCACTGCAGCATTTTTAGAAAGAAATGTTCTTCTGTTCTGGATAAATGATGGTATCTTGCACTTTAAATATCCAAGTATTAAATTATATATATATTTCAAGGAACTATGGAAACGACAGTCAATTTTGCATGTCTTACCTCTTTGGAAAGCTTTGCTTGGAAGGACAGTTTGACAGGGAGAGTGGGATGAGGGGAAGGAATAAAATAGCAGGGACCTTGGAAATGGACATTACCCTGTGCCGAAGCACATCCTGCATATTGCTGTGCTCCAAATTGTCTCCCAGTACCCTAGAAATGCAAGTTCAAGCCACAGGCTGTTGTAAATGTGCCCTCAGGAATGAGCGGCAAAGGTATCAATGAATATATATTAGTAGTTTATTTATATACAAACTATGCAACAGGTTATTTACAGTTGCTATTTGCAGGTATCAATATTTGGTTGGTGCAACTACCTCTACAGAATGTTTATGCGTGGGCACTTCAAACAAATCAAATGATTTATAGAATTTAGAATGAAAACTGATTTTAAAAAGCAGTTTGTTGCTGGTCACCAACAAACCCACAACCCGGAGTGGTTTGGCACTACCATAACCGAAATTCTATAAAGAAAACGCTTGGTTTACTCAAAAACTGAAAACTTTGCAGAATCTTTCCTTGATAATGTGTTTATAGTCCAGAACACGTGGCATGGATATGCCGTAATAAGGAAATAGAAAATCGCACCCACTGTCTGGCGCTGTGCTGCATGGTTGCTGCTTCTCCCAGAGTACAAAGGTGCAGGAGCCTCCCAGGGGAAACTTCAGAGGCTTTTGCAACTTGGTCCACGAAGCATGTTGCTTGGCAAAGGTTCCCCACTCTGGGGATTGTAGCGGTTCAGGACCGGTGGTGCACACAGCTAGGTAGTTGTAGACAGCAATGAGGTCTCCTCTGAGCCTCTGTTGTGAAGAGGTTATTAAATTTATGAATATGAAATATGAATTATGAAAATATGAAATTTTATTAATTATCAAATTATTAATAACCAATGAATCAACAACTTATATACATGTTCTAGTGCACGTTCATGAAATACATTCCATAAATGGCTTAGTATTATGATTAGAACTTAATTAAACTATCTACAGACTATCTCTGTGTTTTATATAACCAGGAGTGCAGTTCCGCCGCTTGGCCACTAGGCGGGCGGCTTCTGGCTAATATACAGCGATATTGAAATCTTTGTGTGCGTCAGCAATGACTCTGCCACACGCGGATACTTTGAACTGAGTGCTAGTGGGTGGAAAGCACATAGAAGATATTCTGTAGCTGATGTTTGTAGCAAGGTGGGGGTCCGGCTGGCTACTGCTGCTGGACTGGTTCCTGGTCGCGTTCGGTCCGTGGGGGCGGCCCTGGGCGTCGGCTCGCACCGCAGGGCGAGGCGACGATTGCCGATAGGCGGGCTCAGAGGTTCCCGGTCGGACAATAGCTATGGCGTCAGCCTCGTGGCAAACGGCCTTAGAGGGAGTATGCGGCTTCTCCGTTCCTGGGCTTAAAGGAACAGCACGACGCTTGAGATAGTCCCTTCTCCCCGACAACTGGGCAGATCTTACCCTCGGGGCTGGTCCAGTCCTCCGATAGCACGATGGGCTCTCCTGGAGATATGACCGGCTATAGCGACGCTGGCTTCTCGGGCTCAGCGAAGGTCCTCCTCTGGGCTGATCCTCACGATCAAAGTGCTTCTCATGATGCAGAGGCTTCAGTATGCGTGCATGTATGATAGAAGCTAATAACAAGCTCAACGGCAGAGGCGGTGGCTCGATAGCTGCTCTCCCGAGCAAGTACAGAGGCAAAGTGAAGAGGAGGCAACTCGTTTACCAACAAGGGTAATATTTATAGATTCCTCGAGGCTGGGTTTGACCAGTGGGCACTCTGATAGACAGCTGGCTTCAGCCTATAGAAAGCATGAAGCTGGAATTATGCCCATACTTGGTAGTGGTCCTCCTCCTAAAGGAGGGGAGACCTATCCACATGCTGGGGGCCAGATCTAGTATATGGGCAGAATGTGCCTTCACCACAGCCTCCTCTTCTCCAGGCTAAACAATCCCAGCTCCCTCAGCCTCTCCTCATAGGGCTTGTGCTCAAGGCCTCTCACCAGCCTTGTTGTCCTTCTCTGGACACATTCAAGTGTCTCGATGCCCTTCCTAAACTGAGGGGCCCAGAACTGGACACAGGACTCAAGGTGTGGCCTAACCAATGCGGAGTCCAGGGGCACAATACCTCCCTGCTCCTGCTGGCCACACTATTCCTGATGCAGGCCAGGATGCCATTGGCCTTCTTGGCCACCTGGGCACACTGCTGGCTCCATGTTCAGGCAGCTGTCGATCAGCACCCCCAGGTCCCTCTCTGTTTGAGAGCTCTCCAGCCACTTCGACCCCAGCCTGTAGCTCTGCATGGGGCATGCACTGCCTGCAGCCGGGCAATGGTGGCAATATGCAGTGAGGCCTTTGGGAGTGCTGGTTCAAGTCCCAACAAGGCAGACCATAGCAGCACAGACACAAACACAGGCACAGGCACAAATACGAGCATGGGGCACTTGTTTACCAAACAACCCCTATTTACCGTTTTCCCCAATGAATACTGGTCCAATGAGCATACGTTGCTAACACAATAATTAACCAATGAAATGATGTTTTGCCAAATATGGCATAAGCATACATTCTGAGCAGGGCAAACACGAACATGTTGCTTGGCCCTTGTTTACCACAGAGATGGAAACATGCCCAGTGAGATTGTTTACCTGGATTCAGTGGTGCCAAGATCCCCCTGCCAACTCCAGAAGGGAGGGGGAAAAGGGGGTTTGAGTCACACACACAAAAGCATGTTCTGGTAATATTTGGGGCATAATCCTGGTCATAAGCATCTTTCACTACACAGGCATGATCCCCTTATGGACTGAACCTATCTCACTTTCTAGCATAAGGTTGTTTCTAGAGATTTAAGTTGGTTTATTCCTACCACAAAGACTTCCTTCTCTGCCAGGAGAACTCCTGGATGAGGGAAACCAACATGCACAGAGATGAAACTCCCCAGCTCAGGTAACATTGGTGGCAAGAATTTGGGCAAAATTATACAATGTATAATATTCCTTCCTCATGTACTTATGTTGTTACTACATTAAGAGACAGAAACCATGCTTGTAAGCAAAACTGGGAGCAAATCCATACTCCAGCCATATACACATTTATTATCTTCTGGGGCTCACTTATTTTCATATTTAATCTCACTAAATGAAGTTCAGCTATCATGGTAGCTTTGACTAGTTTAGGACTTCCAGCTACTTAGTTTAGCTTGTGTTAAATTTTAGGTTCAAAGGATAAAGGGAACGTACATACAGACAGACCATAATTCAATGCCTCCAAGGCTTCAGATTGAATTAATCTTTGAGTTAACAATACTGAATTAATAGGAGGCCTATGAACACTCTCAAAACTTTAGTGATGCATTCTTCCTGTTGGACTTTCTCCTTCTAGATCAAAATGCCTTCCCAAACATATTACATGTATTCAAACCTATCAGAGGACCAAAATCAGCCCAAGATATGTGCTGTAACTTGTTCCCCAGTAAGATTTTAATGCTCAGAAAAGACGACGTCTGTGTCACATCCAATTGCTGCGGCATAGTTAAAACATTCTAGCACTGGGGGGATACAAAGTGGAAATGAACTCAGAAACTTGAAACCTGGGCTATAAGCAGCTTGGGGAGTAACAGTTTCTTGTGCAGCTTTGTCCTATGTAACTGGTAATAAAGTTCTAGGTATGCCTATGAAGGCAAAAAAAGAAAAAAAAATAGAAGCTTAATCATCCCTAAAATAACATCATTTCTGAGAGTGGTCAGTATATGTACTGCAGTACTATCAAGTGTTCTCAATATTTTGTGTGCCTTCACAGCCTCCAGCCATGGCTAAAAGCTGCCATTCCCAGAGGAACTGGACAACACTGCTGGCGAACAATTCATCTTTCACGCACATCATTCTTTGGGAAATTTGGTGGCAAGTAAATTCTCAGTCCCGTAATTGCAACTCATCAAAGCAATGTTATGGTAGAAAAAATGTCTGTTGCAAGAAAGTGAACTCAGTGTTAAACAACACTGCTTATGAACACTAGTACTGTGGTCTGTTTCAGGAAATGGTACTCTTTTGCACACCCATGAGATTGTATTGTAAGGTGTCTCTAGGCTTTGACACTGTGACCGGTTTAGGCTGTGCCTTTAAGAAAGGGACACTTTCTGAACACTCTAGCCGAATGTTTTGGTATATGAATGAAAACAACAATATGCTAATCCAATTTCATTGGTGGAACCCGGCTGTAGGTTCTTGTTTAGTCTTTCAGTCGGGGGCAGTCAGTCGTCTTCTTCTTCCCCCTGTACTGTGAGCTGGCTCGTTTCTCTCTACGATTCTTGCTAACCAGATAAGAGAAAACTAACTTTTGCATCCGCTTTGAGCTTTAACAAGTTTTCACCCTTTTAATTACCTTCCTTTCTCTTTCTCTCTAACCCTTTTGGGAAAAAGGGGAGGTAGGGAGGGAGAAGGGAGGGAAAAGGACGAACCCCCCTGGCCGCAGGGTGGGGGTTGGGGAAAGGTTTCCTGTATTGCATACATTGCTGTATACTTCTGTATATATTGTAAATATTGTATATTTTTGTACATATTCACTGCATTCCATATCTGCTTGTAAAATACAGCTTTCATCTGCTTCTCCGGCTGAGTTAGCTGTGGAATTCTTCTGTGTGTGGGGGGGAACCTTCCTACTCCACCACATATTTTTAATTGGTGCCCAACATGGGGCTTGTGGATAATTGCTGTCCAGAAGCTGGGCAAAAAGGTTGCTTGATTTATTGCCTGCTCGAGTCGGAGTTGCAAACATGAAAGTGTTTTGGCTTTTGGAACGTTTGGTCTTTTCAGTTTGTTCGGTACTGGTCTACAAGTACTTCATGGGAATGATTTTCGATCGCTTAGGCAGATACTTGATGTATAGATTGTATTTATGGTTTAAGTATAAGATTCAGCTTCTTTACGACCGGTGACTGGGATTCTTTTGGCTTAACAGATACGGGAATGTGACCTCCAGCACTCTGCCCATAGAGATAAAGGAGTTTAAGATCCCGGTAGGCGAAAAGGTTGTTTTAAGTGATGGCTGGGATCCAAAGGTGATTTATTTGATATGTGCAATCCTGCTGTTGGTGATAAGTAATGTGTTCTGGTTATATACGCTGTACCGAGAGAGGAAGATATATAGAGTGTCGAAAGCCTGCTTTGTAATTAAGCGTAGATCGAAACGCAGAAAGCGCAGCTCTAACTCTACCCCAGAGGTATCTAGTGATGAGGAGAATGCAGAATCTGTATCAGTTAATGATAAAGCTAAAAAGTCCATCGGAAAGGCTGCTCTGAACGGTGCTGTTGGTGGCTCTGGCCGTCGGGTCCGCGTCAGCCCCGGCACAGGCACAGAGGCAGTTTCCAGCAGTGAGGACCAGAGACACCCAGTGAACTTTGCTTGGTAAGGTATTTTCTAGTTATGTCGAAATTGAAATTACTTTTCAAACCAGAGTCAACAGAAGTAAGTACAATAACACAATACAATACACCAGGTTGAAAGAGATCTTCAAGATCATCACGTCCAACCCATCAGCCACTCCAACCCACCTAAATAAATAAACCCTGGCACCAAGCACCCCATCAAGTCTCCTCCTGAAGACCTCCAAAGAAGGTGACTCCACCAGCTCCACGGGAAGCCAATTCCAATGGACAATCACTCTCTCTGTATAGAATGTCTTCCTAACATCCAGTCTAAACCTGCCCTGGCGCAGCCTGAGACTGTGTCCTCTTGTTCTGGTACTGGCTGCCTGGGAGAAGAGACCTACCTCTGCCTGGCTACAACCTCCCTTCAGGTAGTTGTAGAGAGCAAGAAGGTCACCCCTCAGTCTCCTCCAGGCTAAGCAATCCGAGCTCCCTCAGCCTTTCCTCACAGGGCTTGTGTTCCAAACCCCTTCTCTGGACACATTCTAGCAAGTCAACATCCTTCCTAAACTGAGGGGCCCACAACTGGACACAGTACACGAGGTGCAGCCTAACCAGTGCGGTGTACAGGAGCAGAATGACCTCCCTGCTCCTGCTGGCCACACCGTTCCTGATACAGGCCAGGATGCCATTGGCCTTCTTGGCTGCCTGGGCACACTGCAGGCTCACGTTCAGCCTACAATCAACCAGTACCCCCAGGTCCCTCTCTACCTGGCCGCTCTCCAGCCAATGTGCAGAACACGGCACTTGGATGTGTTCAATCTCATGCCGTTGGATTCTGCCCATCTGTCCAGTCTGTCGAGGTCCCTCTGCAAAGCCTCTCTACCCTCCAGCAGATCAACTCCTGCCCCCAGCTTGGTGTCATCCGCAAATTTACTGATGATGGACTCAATGGCCTCATCCAGATCATCAATAAAGATGTTGAAGAGCATGGGGCCCAGCACTGATCCTTGGGGCAAACCACTAGTGACTGGCCGCCAGCTGGATGTGGCACCATTCACCACCACTCTCTGGGCTCAGTCCTCCAGCCAGTTCCTAACCCAATGCAGTATGCTCCTGTCCAAGCCATGGGCTGATAGCTTGGCCAGGAGTTTGCTGTGGGGGACAGTGTCAAAGGCCTTGCAGAGGTCCAGGTAGACTACATCCACAGGCCTCCCCACATCCACCAGGCGGGTCACCTGATCATAGAAGGAGATCAGGTTGGTCAGGCAGGACCTGCCCTTCCTAAATCCATGCTGGCTGGGCCTGATCCCTTGGCCATCCTGGAAGTGCTGTGTGATTGCACTCAAGATGACCTGTTCCATAATCTTGCCTGGCACCAAAGTCAGGCTGACAGGCCTATCATTCCCTGACTCATCCAACCAGCCCTTTTTGCAGATGGGCACCACGTTGGCCAGCTTCCAGTCTTCTGGGACCTCTCCAGTAAGCCAGGACTGTTGAAAAATGATGGAGAGCAGCTTGGCCAGCTCATCTGCCAGCTCTCTCAGCATCCTAGGATGGATCCCATCCGGTTCCATAGACTTGTGGGGGTCCAAGTGGCTCAGAAGATCTCTAACTGCCTCCTGGAACAACAAGAAACTATGCAGCTCCCTGGCTCATTCTGCCAGCTCTGCAGACCAGCTGCCTGGAAGACATTCTGCCCTGCCAGTAGAAATTGAGGCAAAGAAGGTGTTAAGTACCTCTGCCTTCTCCTCATCCTTTGTTACAACATTCCCCTCTGTGTCAACCAAGGAGTGGAGGTTGTCCTTGCCCTTCTTCTTGTTATTGATGTATTTATAGAAGGACTTTTTGTTGTCCTTCATAGCAGAGACCAGTCTAAGCCTCTTTTTTTCCCTTAGTTCTATTAAAAGTTCATTACCCATCCAGGCCGGCTGGCGGCTCATCTTCCGGCACACTGGCACAGCCTGTTCCTGCGCCTTCAAGAGTTCTTTCTTGAAGTAGGTCCAGCTCTCCTGGACCCTTTTATTTTTAAGGGCTGTATCCCAAGAAACTTTCTGAGTTAGTTCCTTGTGTAACCTGAAGTCTGCCCTCCTGAAGTCCAGAGTGGAGGTCTTCTTGCTACCCCTTGTAGCTTGACTGAATACAGAAAACTCAATTATCTCGTGGTCACTGGTGCCTAGACACCCTCCGACCACCACATCACCCACCAGCCCTTCCCTATTGGTGAAGAGGAGGTCAAGCATAGCCTTACCACTGGTAGGCTCACGCAGCACCTGGGATAAGAAGCTGTCCTCCATGCACTCTAAGAACCTCCTAGACTGCCTCCTCTCTGCTGTGTTGAGATCCCAGCAGATATCAGGCAGGTTGAAGTCACCCATGAGAATGAGGTCAGGTGATCTTGAGACAGCCTTAAGCTGCCTATAGAATGCTTCATCGACATCATCCTCCTGGTTGGGTGGTCTACAACAGACTCCAACCGGGATGTCTGCCCTGCCGATCTTCCCTCTAATTCTCACCCACAATATAGCTGCAAAGCTGTAGTGATGTCTGGAGTAATCTATTTCTTGTCTCTACAATATTTTGTTTCCCTTCCTTGTAATAACATTGCAGGTTTCAAATTTTTTATCTCTATACCTCTGAAACCTTCATTTGCCTAATCCCCTTACAAAGAAACAATATAAACAATCTTGCCTTCATTTGAATAAAACCAGCTTCTGCCAAAAATTCCAACCTGAGGACTAATGAGGTAAGAATTTAGCTGAACTACCTCCCTGCTAACTTTGAGAGCTGGCACTGTGCTAGATGCAGCAGGAAAGTAAATTTGCTCACCCTGAGCTTCATTCTGCCTACAACAAGGCAGGATGCAGATTAAATAATCCCATGCTGTTGTGCTGTGGAAATAAACGGCGTTGACAGACTTCAAATCAACCTCTGTGAAAAGCTGGAAAGGAGAAATAAAGACATCCAGTGCTGCCTATGTCCAAAATGCAAGGTCTGCATTAACTTCCCAGCTACAATTTTTTTCATTATGGATTGCCAAAAGTTTTCTGCCTTGGACTTCACAGGTTTACCAAGCAATGCTGAAAGTGAAATTTTGGTTCTAGTCACTCAAGAACTGTGACCTTAGCTTTTATGATTTACCTCTGTTATTAAATTTTGAAGGGCAGATACTTCTGTTTCTTAGTTTCTTTGCATCAGATTTTTCCTTCAGTCCTATCCACTAGTCTGCAAAAATGGAAAGGAAGCACTGAAAACATGCAGAAAAATGCAAATGCTACATAAGCACAGCATTAGAATACAATAGAATTGACCAGGTTGGGAAAGGCCTTTGAGATCATCACGTCCAACCCATCAACCAACACCATCTAATCAACTAAACCATGGCACTAAGTGCCTCATCCAGTCTCCTATTAAACACTTCCAGGTATGGTGACTCCATCACCTCCCTGAGCAGCACATTTCAATGGCAACACTATTCCTGATACAGGCCAGGAAGCCATTAGCCTTTTTGGCCACCTGGGCACAATGATGCCTCATGTTTAGCTTAGTGTCAACCAGTACCCCCAGGTCTCTTTCTGCCTGGCTGCTCTCCAGCCACTCTGACCCCAGCCTGTGGCACTACATGGGGTTGTTGTGGCCAATGTGTAGAACCTGGCACCTAGATGTGTTAAGTCTTTGGACTCTGCCCATCTATCCAGTCAGTCAAGGTCCCTCTGCATAGCTCTCCTACCCTCTAACTGACCAACACCTGCCCCCAGCTTGGTGTCATCTGCAAATTTACTGATGATGGACTCAATCCCCTCATCCAGATCATCAATAAAGATATTGAAAAGGATTGGGCCCAACACTGATCCCTGGGGCACACCACTAGTGACTGGCTGCCAGCTGGATGTGGCACCATGCACTACCACTCTCTGGGCACAACCCTTCAGCCAGTTCCTAACCCAGCACAGAGTGTTGCTGTCCAAGCCATGGGCTGACAGCTTGGCCAGGAGTTTGCTGTGGGGGACAGTGTCAAAGGCCTTGCTGAAGTCCAGGTAGACTACATGCACAGCCTGCCCACATCCACCAGGTAGGTCACCTGATCATAGAAGGAGATGAGGTTGGTGAGGCAGGACCTGCCCTTCCTAAATCCATGCTGGCTGGGCCTGATCCCTTGGCCATCCTGTAAGTGCTGTGTGATTGCACTCAAGATGACCTGTTCCATAATCTTGCCTGGCACTGAGGTCAGGCTGACAGGCCTATAATTCCCTGACTCATCCAACTGGCTGTTCTTGTGGATGGGCATCACATTGGCCAGCTTCCAGTCTTCTGGGACCTCTCCAGTGAGCCAGGACTCGTGGAAAATGACGGAGAGCAGCTTGGCCAGCTCATCTGTCAGCTCTCTCAGCACCCTAGGATGGATCTTATCCTGTCCCATGAGCTTGTAGGGATGTAAGTGGCTGAGTAGGTCTCTAACTACTTTCTCCTGGATTACAGGGGAACTATACTGCTCCCTGACTCCATCTGTCAGCTCAGGAGACCAGTTGTTTGGAAGACAAGCTATCTTGCTATTAAAAATGGAGGCAAAGAAGGTGTTAAGTATCCCTGCCTTTTCCTCATCTTTTGTTACAATGTTCCCCTCCATGTCCACAAAGGAGTGGAGGTTGTCCTTGCCCCTCCTCTTGCCATTAATATATTTATAAGAATATTTTTTGCTGTCCTTCACAGCAGAGGCCAGTCTAAGCTCTAAATGGGCTTTTGCCTCTCCAATTTTTTTTTCCTACATGACCTAGCAACATCCTTAAACATTTCATGGGTAAACTCTCCTTCCTTCCAAAGATTATACACCCTCTTTTTCTCCCTTTATTCACTCAGAAGTTCATTGTCCATACAGGCTGGCCGTCTGCCCCGGCGGCTCATCTTCCGGCACACTGGCACAGCCTGTTTCTGCGCCTTCAAGAGTTCTTTCTTGAAGTAGGACCAGCCCTCCTGGACCCCTTTGTTTTTAAGGGCTGTCTCCCAAGGTACCTTCTGAGTAACCTGAAGGCCACCCTCCAGAAGTGCAGAGTGGAGGTTTTGTTGCTGCCCCTCTTAGCTTGAATGCATGTTGAAAACTCAATTACCTCATGGTCACTGGACCCCAGACAGCCTCCAACCACCACATCTCCCACCAGCCCTTCTCTGTTTCTAAAAGAAGGTCAAGCAAAGCCTTACCCCTTGTAGGCTCACACAGCAGCTGGGATAAAAAGCTGTTCTCCATACACTCCAAGAACCTCCTAGACTGTCTCCTCTCTGCTGTGTTAAGTTCCCAGCAGATATCAGGCAGGTTAAAATCACCCATAAGAACAAGGTCTGGTGATCTTGAGACAGCCTCTAGCTGCCTATAGAATAATTCATCAACCTCTTCCTCCTGGTTGGGTGGTCTATAACAGACTCCAACCAGGATGTCAGCCTTGTTGGCCTTCCCTCTAATTTTCACCCAAAGGCACTCAACTTGTTCATCCTTTATCTCTAGATTGATGGCATCCAGAGCCTCTCTGATGTACAGGGGCACCCCTCCACTCCTTGTCCCTCTCCTGTCTCTCCTGAAGAGCCTGTAGCCATCAATTACAGTGTTCCAGTCATGTGAGTCATCCCACCACGTTTCTGTGATGGCAACTATATCCTAACTTTCCTCTGTAACAAGACTTCCATCTCCTCTTGTTTGTTACCCATGCTACCTGCACTAGTGTCCATGCACTTCAGCTGGGCTGCTGGTTTCACCCCTGACTCCAGCTTACCACCCTCAGACTCCTGTCAGGGGGACTGGTTTCAGCCCCTCCCCCCTTTGAGTCTAGTTTAAAGCCCTGTCAATGAGACCTGCCAACTCCCTCTCTACAACGTTTTTCCCTCTGTGGGATAGGATGTTCTTATGTCCACTCACCATGTACTTTATTAGATGCACCCTAGATGTACTCTATTTGGGAGCTGGGGTTGCTTAGCCTGGAGAAGAGGAAGCTCAGGGGAGACCTTATTGCTGTCTACGACTACCTGAAGGGAGGTTGCAGCCAGGTGGGGCTTGGTCTCTTCTCCCAGGCAACCAGCACCAGAACAAGAGGACACAGTCTCAAGCTGCGCCAGGGGAAGTTTAGGGTTGAGATGAGGAGAAAGTTCTTCACAGAGAGAGTTGTTTGCCATTGGAATGGGCTGCACAGGGAGGTGGTGGAGTCACCATCCTTTGAGATGTTCAAGAGGGGATTGGATGTGGCACTTTGTGCCATGGTTTATTTGTCATGAGGTGCTGGGTAACAGGTTGGACTTGATGATCTTTGAGGTCTTTTCCAACCTTATTATGATTTTATGATTCTATGACAATCTAGCTCATCAGCACCAGTGGCAGTTCAATGAAACACAACATCCAGACACCATAGCTTTTACTTTAAATATCTTTTGCTACCCAGAAGCCTTCTCATTTACCAGCTGAATTCTGTGCTAGGATTTTCCTCCCCCTCTGGGAGGGATGTACTCCATCTGTTGTTAGCAGACTTGGTGCCTTAGAAAGTTCCCCAAGATCAAAAAACCCAAAATTCTGTTGGTGGCACCAGCCTCTGAGCCACTTGTTCATTACACCTGCTGTCCTGTTCCTTTCAGTATTCCTTTCTGCAACTAAGGGTATTGACGGAAAAATTACCTGTGCCCCTGACCCCTCAACCAGTTTTCCCAGAGCCTTGAAGTCCTTTTTGATTGCCTTGGGACCTCTGGTTTCAACATCATTGCTCCCCACCTGCCTAACTGTCAAGGGATAATAATCAAGAGTTACTGTACCAGACTAGGCAGCCTTCTGGTAGCGTATCTGACCTGGGCCCCAGGGAGGCAGCAGACTTCCCTGTGGGAAGGATCTGGCCGACATATGGGGCCCTCTGTTCCCCTCAATAGGGAATCACCAATAACAATTAGCCTCCTCTTTTTTTTGAGGCAACAAGTGCTGATGCAGGGGGCAGGCTGTTTGGCTTTAGGCAGCACCTTAGATGGTGCGTCTTCTGTCTTCTCATTCACCTCACCCTCAACTTCCAGTGCCCCATATTTGTTTTGCAAGGGCAGCTGGGAAGGTGAGGGGAGCTGTGAGCATTTTACTTTGTGTCTCCTAACAGGGACTTGTGTCCATTTCCTGCTGCATCTTGGGTCACCTCCCTCTACTAGGTGAGCCTGCAGAGCCTGGATCCTCAAATCCAACTCCCTTTCACAATCCCTTACAGTCCTAAATCTAGCAACTTCTTCCTTCAGTTCAGCCACTGGATTAAGCAGATAGTTGATCTGCTCACACCTAGTGCAGGTGTTGTCTCCACTGCCCTCCATTTCAGGTGCCAGGCTCCAGCACTCTCTGCAGCCAGTTACCCAGACACCTGCCTGCTTAAGTTCAACCTCAGTCTAGGTAAACACAGATCTTTTGAAAACAACTTTTCTGCAAGTTACAACCATCCCTATCCCTGCCCACGTGACCTAACTGGAGAACAATTCAGGAACAATTAAGTTTCATGAAGTTCTTAATTACCTGAAATAATTAAAATTCTCTTGCTCCTCTCTCTACTTTTCCTCAGTACATCTTGAAGTACATTTTAAAGGATGTTAGTTGCTTTACCTTCTCTGAAAGATGGAAAATGAAGATTTAGGGAGGGGAGTTGCTCATTACAAGGTCATTGGGGTGGATTTGAAATGCAACATGCTGACACTGCAGTCCCTGTTGAGAGATGCCATCTTCACCACAACACAGTTGCATCTGCAACATACTCTTCCTAAATTATACCATATCCACAAAAACACACACACATATATGTATTATCTCAGGACACCAAAATTGGATCATTCCATTTATTTCTTCTGCATTTTTTTATTAAAGCAAACTGACTGGGGTTTTACGGCATTGAACCCCCACAGGTTCAAATTCCATTTTCTTCAATAGTTTCTAGTTAATCCGTATTTTAAAGCATGATTTCCCTTGCTGCTAAGCTGGGCCTAAACTAATCTTTGCTTCTGTGCAAAAATGTAGAGATTTCCTGAAAAATACAGTTAAATGACAATTAGGATATATTCTTTAATGCTTATTTAAGCTGAAAGTTTAACAGCATCTATTTTATAACTCTTAAGATTTCATTGAAGGCCAAGCTGTAAAACACTACTTTAAATGAGCCAAGAAATAGCCACTGCATCATACTTGTACTTTTTCTTGCAATTTCTTTCCTAGTAGATGTGTCTGCATCCAGAGTTACCATTGGAGCTAATATTACTCTATATAGAAAGTCATAACTCCTGGTATTTTACTAAGAGAAATGAGACCACACCCAAGAAGCTGGAATACAGAAGCAGCAACCCAAACAGGAAGCCTCCCCTGTTGCAATCCGAACTTCAAGCCCCATAATATTTTGCTCCAGTTAGCACTTTCATTTTTTGAAACTGGCATGACTACACCATGGTGTGAATAACAACAGCAGGTTCAACTCAATCCATGACACAAAGCTATTAGGGCTTCTTCAAAGAGCTAAGAATAAATATTCCTCAGATGTAAATTTAAACAATTTAGATATTGACTACTGTTTTTGAACCCCAGGTAAATGCAGACATGGAAAAATAAAAGGTTTTATGGTCGGAGGTATTTCTATTTGAAGAAATATTTCAGAGTTTTGTTTTTCATCTGGAGAAAAGTGAAAGCTACTGAAAAATCTACTTTTAATTTTTTTTTGTTTTATTTTTGTAACTAAGGGAGAGAAAGAATAAAGAGGACCCTGAGTGCTATCCATCCTGTAAATCTCCAATAGCATTTAATTTTCTTATTATTTAAACTGCTTTCATAAGGTTGTTTTTTTTTTTTAGACAGGGAGAAAAATCACTGACTCTGCCTCTCAAAGTTTTTGAGTACTCATTCTTGAAGCCTACTTAATGATCATTGCATTGAGATGCATCATCTGGTTTCCCTAAAAGAATATGTGGTATCTATCCACATTTTATCTTATATAGTCATTATGTCATAATCATAAATACAGGTGGTATTTTATATTTTCCTTTAACTTACTTGGTTTTTTAAAAAGTCAGATAGTCATGCTTCAGAAAGTGGGAATACTACCTTAAGAACAGATCTTGGAACTCATAACTCAACTATTAGGGTCATGTAGAAAGTGCAACGTATAGTTGTAAAACTTTTATCATAGCACAAGTACAGAATTCTTCTACACTGAGATCTTCAGTGTCATGTATGGACCACATTCTTTTCACCATTGTGTGGAAACAATAGAGGAGGTGGGGTGTTGTGTGGGAGGTTTTGGTTGTTTGTTGTATTTTCTTTAGTTTTGGTTTTCCCTTAGGAGTTAATGGCCAAAAGGGTGATAACTCAGCTCTGAATTACCTATCTCCTGTTTATTGTACTTTTCTGCAAGGCGAAACACTTAGAAGTAGAGTCTTCTGTTGTTTTTTTTCATTACACTTGAAATAAACTTAAAATGCAATATAAATAAAAGGCCTCACCCTAGTACATAGGTGGTGTAAAGAAAGAAATCGGGACTGATAAATCTGTGAACTTCAGAAAGAGTTTAAAGATGTCAAAATACAAAACCACAGAAAAGAATGAAGAATGCCTGAGTTCTGACAGTAAATGTATGTGAGATATTTTGGGTATCTATATGCAGTACCGTATCCAGCTCTGGTGTCCCCCAGCATAAGAAGAACATTGAACTGTTGGAGCAGGACCAGAGGAGGGTTACAGAAATGATCAGAAGGCTGGAGCACCTTCCCTATGGGGTCATGATGCAAGAGTTGTTCTGCTCAGCCTGGAGGAAAGAGGGCTCCAGGGAGACCTAAGAATGGCCTTCCAGTACCTGAAGGAGGCCAATGAGAAAGCCAGGAATTCCTTTTCACAAGGGCTTGTAATAAGAGGACAAAGGGGAATGGATTGAAGCTTGAGGAACACAGGTTTATACAGGATATTAGGAAGAAATTCTCTACAGTGATGGTGGTAAGACACTGGAACAGGTTGTCCAGGGAGATCATGGATGCCACTTCATGGGGGTGTTCAAGGCCATGTTGGACAAGGCCTTGATCAGCCTAATCTAGTAGAAGGTGTTCCTGCCTACAGAGTTGGAACTAGATGATCTTTAAGGTCTCTTCCAACCCAAAATATTCTCTGAATCTGTGAATTGATATTGCCATAGTGATGAAAAAGATTCTGTTAAGATCAGAAATAGGAGAAAACACTGACAGCATCATATGACGCAGATGAGTTATAAATATTCTTACTTTTTAAAAAATATCTTTTAGATAAACTTCCTCTTGATCTTTCTTTTGGACAAGAAGGAACAAAACATTGGTAAGAGAAAAAGGACAGACCTGAAAAATGACATAAATGGTATATTTGTTCCTGCCACTCTGTAGTTGAAAACCATATTGCAACCATTTGAAGAGTTAAGTAAAAAACAACTCTGAACATTAGCAAAATCCATCAACAGACCATTCCAACAGTAGCATCACAGTTGGATATACACATCAGTTAAATGAGCTTTTCTGGATATAAATGCAAACAAAAGCTCTTGTATGGTGAGCAGGATTTGGTATTTAAAGAATCTTGTTCATTGAAAAAACAATGAGACGAGCAAACTTTCTCTTTCTTTTTCTTTCTTTTTCCTTTTATTTTTCTTTTCCCTTTTTCTTTTTCTTTTTTTTTTTTTCTTTTTCTTTTTTTTCTTTTTCTTTTTCTTTTTCTTTTTTTTTCTTTTTCTTTTTCTTTTTCTTTTTCTTTTTCTTTTTTCTTTTCTTTTTCTTTTTCTTTTTCTTTTTCTTTTTCTTTTTCTTTTTCTTTTTATTTTTCTTCTTTCTTTTTCTTATTTTTTTTCTTCTTTTTCTTATTTTTTCTCTTTCTTTTTATTTTTCTTTTTTAATTTTCTTTTGAAGACAACACATTACAACTGTTCAAGAATAGGAATGTTTTAGGGTTTTGCTGAATAAGAATGTTGTCTCAATGCTTGATTCTTAAATTAAATGATGTCTCTGAAATTTTTCTAAATAAATAAATTCAGATCTGAAAGTGCAAGAGGATACCTTAAGGTTTTATTAAAATCAATATTTGCTGCCATAAGCTCTATTTTGGTCACAAAACATTCAAAGAAATTTCATATACCTCTCTTTTTGGACACAGGAATGTTGAATAGTGTGAAAAAAAGTAATTGTTAGGTGTATATAATGAAGGAATTTATTGTTGAATTTGAGAAAAGGAAATCCATTTTTCTGCAGAGAGAACTCTATGAAGAATAAAAGCAGTGAAAACCTCTTTTTTGCTCCCTTGTTCACCCTGTAGTCTATGGTACTAACTAGCCAGGGTTTCAGAAGATGTGCTAGAAGACACCTGCAGCTGCCAGAGGCAGGCTTCTTTCCATAAGAGCTGTACCTTCACACCACCAGAGCTGACATCTCAGACCACCAGAGACAAAATGCTCAACATTAAATAATTTAGTTTTATGGGGAACTGAGAGTATAAAGGACCTCTTATGTGGCTAGCCCTGAAATCTTGTTAGATACAGAACACAGCAGTGAAGTTAAAACATGATGTTTGACTCATCAAGACTTAAGGGTCAGATCTTTATGCATGAGTAACTGCATCAGCCCTAGTAAAATTGTAGGAGAACTGCACAGTGTTGTTGCAGATGCTCAATGGAAGGAAAGAGTGAAGGGTCACTGATGTCAGGAAGTGAAGAAAGTGTAGCACCTAAAGAAACTGGACAGGAGATTTCTTTCAGCACAGTTGCCCCATGATAGGTCTGGCAAGGAGAACAGGGAGAATGCCTGGGTGGATGCAGTATGTGTTCTGCATGGTTTTAGTGACTCATCTGAATCATAGCATCTTCGGCAGTGCTGTGTGCTCTTTGAAACAGGGTGCTGATTCAGTATTGACTCATGGGGAAGAGAGCCACCTCTCTGAGTCACCACCAGCAAATATTTTCCTTCAAGGTTACCAAATAGGATGTGCCATGTGGGTGTCTGCTCCT
Source organism: Picus viridis (assembly GCA_033816785.1). Classification (NCBI taxonomy): domain Eukaryota; kingdom Metazoa; phylum Chordata; class Aves; order Piciformes; family Picidae; genus Picus; species Picus viridis. The sequence goes on from CM066606.1 coordinate 32,642,983, forward strand.
CTCTTGGGAAATCTGATATCAGACCTCAACTTGAATGGCACACATTTAGTGAGAGGACTTTTTCCTTAAGGAAGCTCACTCAGTAAATTATTATCTCTGGACGTATCTTCACATAAGACCTTTCTGTTATGCAAAGGAAATGACTGTACCATTTTATTATAGGAGCAGTTTGTTCTCAGAAGCCCGGAACGAAAACTTTGTTTTCTACAGAAAAAAAACCAAAAAACAAGGATGTGCACAAGAAAGACGGTTAAAATGTGATTCTTTTGATACTGCCATCCGTCTGGCACAATTTTTCTGGGATGTTATTTATCAGATTGTTTTTATAGTACTAATATACTTTTAAAAGTTCTGTTAGAGGTAACAATGATTTTTCTGTCTATGCTTACAAGCAATCGTATTTCATAATATCTAAGAGACAGTTCTTGCTTCACCAATAGAACACTCTTGCAAATTGTCCATAAACTTAATCTGACAATTTGCAAAGGAATTTATATACAGGAAGTTTGGGTTGTATGCATGCAGAGGGACCTATGTAAACATACATAAACCCATAATCCAGAATTGTGTATATATGTATTTGTGAATAAAAAAGTGAACACAGAAGCCAATTTACTGCCATTTAATGGTTAACCTACAAAAAATTGTATTAAAGGAGGCTAAATATAAAAATGTAAAATATGAATTAAAAGGGGAAGGGGGAGAGAAAGACACAGAGAAATAGAGTTTATAGTTATATATATTAGTATAATGTTCAAAGGAAAAGAGAACTGCCTAATAATAGTACTGGAGTACAATCCTAAATACCTAAGCTCATTCATTTAGTTGTGCCAAAGCAAGAATTAGCAGAATGTGGAGTTATAATTAGAAAGTACTAATTGATGGAAGGTAATAATAATGTATATGTCACTTAAATTAAATTTATTAGCTTTGTAATATAATTTTATCTTATGAGGAGAAAACAACCTCTTAATTTGGTGATTGAAAAAAAACACATGTAAGATATTAATTGGTGAGAATGAAAAGCATACAACAAAAAATCTCTCTATAAACTTGAAAGACAAAAGTAGGGATTCAGCCCTCCAGTAGGCCCCAGAGCATTAGACAAGGTCCAATATGAAGAAATCCTGAAACTACCCAAAGCTTACTGTGTTTTCATACTGGCAAACAGTGTCAAGCAATGGCCCAGGGCTGTTTTGAATAATCCCAAGACATTTACATTACTTTTTCTAAATAATGTGGCCAATTGAATTAGTGCAAGTTATCCCTGAGGACTTCACTTGTAGTGCTGCTACACAGTAGAGCAGAAAATGCGCAGCAATTGTCATAATTTTTTTCTCTATGTAAGAGAACACCTCGCCGAGCTACTGGACAAGTGCATGTCCAGTAAATATTACCAGGCAGACTGAGGCTCTTGTGGGTTGTCATCAATCCCATTAATAGCTACAGGGCAGTGACAAAGCCTGCTTTCTCCCCCATGACCTTCGCTGCTCTGTAGGAAATCCCTTGTAGATTGACAGCTCCATCTATCCACAGAGTTAAGGCTGAGGACTAATCAACCTGGAGCATGACTGCGGTACAGCCTTGACAATGCATGAGCACACTACAGGCAGGAGGAAAGCAGTGAGCAGGAAACTCTTGCAGGATACTGGGAAGGAAACAGCATGAGCCTTGTATAGGGGTGGAGAAACCTGCTGGAAAAAACAGGTGCTTCCAGGCACCACCAGCCTTTGGTTCAGCAGCCCTCATGGGCCAAAGCCACTTTCCTAGGTTATATCTGAGTGAAATTGGGTGTCATGTGAAATAGCAGCAATGATTCAGCAGCAGTGGGAGGCTCACTTCAGTGATGGAGATCTCAGGCATCTTACAGCAGACCTGCTGCAGGAGATGTTGCAGTCAAATAAGAATCAAGAGACTGAAGCTCTGACTGCTCCAAGAAGAGTAATTTTCACACCTAGTGCCTTCCCAAAGTGTTGATGCATTTTCTGCCTCATTTCTTTGTCCTGAAACCTTCATTACCCTAGAATCTGGTTACAGATGTAAATACAAAAGTGTAGTCATCACTTATGCCAATAAGACATACCCTGCCTGGAACAGCACTAGCACAGCTACACCCAAAAGTAATAAAAGGATTCTCAAAAATGCAAGAAGTTCTCTGTATTGTTCCACAGACATTATTAGAAGAACAGAGACAGATCTGGGTTTTCTTTTCCAGATATTGTGGAATGGGGAAGAGGATCTTGAAGTTATTGCACTTCCAACACCTTGTGGATGGAGAGAGATTAAAAAATTCCACAATCACAGCACTGGCTCTGAGCTTAGATTCGGAGCCTATTTCAGATTTGCCACATATAATGCACATGCCTGTGGTGGTTTGGGCTGGGTGCCCTCTGCTATGTGGTATGCTTCCTGCATCCAGAAGTCCAGCCCAGTGGGCAGACATAGGAAACCAGGTATCTCCTACCATAATCCTTGCACTGCTATAAAATCCAGCGCGGGGTCTAGCGCTTCCTCTTTCTTCCCCTCGCCGGCACCTGGTAACTGGGGAGACATCTCCCGGCCTTGGCCCTGGCTAGGCCCAAGGACAGGGGATGGGAGGTTTCAGGTCTGGCCAGCCGAGACTAGCCTAGCAGTGGGGGGGGGAGGAAAAGGAGCCCTGGGGGTCTTGGGTGTACCCTCAGGTGGGTATGGAATGTTTCTGGGTCTGCTTTGGGGTTTCTTTTTGTCTCTGCTTCTGGTTCTCTATACACATTCACTCTTTTCTATTTAAACTTTCCATCACTTTTGCAATCTGTTTGTCATAGTCGTTATTTCCGCCCGTGGTGGGGAGGGGGCTGCCTCAACCCACGACAACGCCTTTAATAGGTTACTTAATCGTAGGATACTTCAATAAAACACAATAGATGGAGAAGCGAAAATGCTTTAAGAGATCTTTTAAAGACATACCTGTTCTATTCCATAAAGAAAGTAGTAGGCAGTAGATGCTTATAGAAATTCTTCACTATTGCAATACAATTATTTTTTTAGCATATATTTAATCTTTGCCTGCCTATTTTGTATGAGACAACAGCTGTACTTTGCTAAGTTTTCTCATCTAAATAAGGGCTTAAAGCCTTTAAAGAGCATCAGCCATGTGTGATTCACATTTTAATGAAAACACTGTGGTCAAAGTTAGGCTAACACTAAACCAATTTAGAATGTAGTGGACTCTGCCCATCTGTCCAGCCGGCCAAGGTCCCTCTGCAGGGCTCTCCTACCCTCTAACAGATCAACACCTGCCCCCAGCGTGGTGTTGTCTGCAGATTTGCTGATGATGGACTCAATCCCCTCATCCAGATCATCAATAAAGATATTGAACAGGATGGTGACCACCAGCTGGATGTGGCACCTTTCACTACCACTCTCTGGGCTCGGCCCTCCAGCCAGTTCCTAACCCAGCACAGAGTGCTGCTGTCCAAGCCATGGGCTGACAGCTTGGCCAGGAGTTTGCTGTGGGGGACGGTGTCAAAGGCCTTGCTGAAGTCCAGGTAGACCACATCCACAGCCTTCCCCACATCCACCAGGTGGGTCACCTCATCATAGAAGGAGATGAGGTTGGTCAGGCAGGACCTGCCCTTCCTAAATCCATGCTGGCTGGGCCTGATCCCTTGGCCATCCTGTAAGTGCTGTGTGATCGCACTCAAGATGACCTGTTCCATAATCTTGCCTGGCACTGAGGTCAGGCTGACAGGCCTATAATTCCCTGACTCATCCAACTGGCTGTTCTTGTGGATGGGCACCACGTTGGCCAGCTTCCAGTCACCTGGGACCTCTCCAGTGAGCCAGAACTGTTGAAAAATGATGGAAAGCAGCTTGGACAGCTCATCTGTCAGCTCTCTCAGCATCCTAGGATGGATCCCACCTGGTCCCATGGACTTCTGAGTATCCAAGTGGCTCAGCAAGTCCCTAACTACTTCCTCATGGATTTCAAGGGGATTATACAGCTCCCTGACCCCATCTACCAGTTCAGGAGACCAGGTATCCTGAAGTCCTCCTGCCTTCCTGTTGAAAATGGAGGCAAAGAAGGTATTTAGTACCTCAGCCTTTTCCTCATCTTTAGTTACAGCGTTCCCCTCCAGGTCCAATAAAGAGTGGAGGTTCTTTTTTCCTCTCTTTTTAGCATTAATATATTTATAAAAATGCTTTTTTTGGTGCCTTCCCCTTGCAAGGTATTTGGGTGTTCTAAGACTAGATAAGAAAAGGCAGAGGTAAAGGACAGACATTTCAGAAGCTAGTCTGTGATATAAATTCTGTGCAAACTTAGATGCTTACCCATCTAATGCCCCCTGTTACACCTTCAGTTCTGCTTATCACAAGCCAGATTTTATGCTCAGGTTGGTGGTAAAGTTCAAAGCTTCACTGTTGATGGATGTTACTCTCAAACATAGGTCTTCTTTTGCATGGATTGCATTCCTGCTGCAGGTACCAGTCATCTCTGCAAGCTGCAAAGTTTTTTTTACCAAGGTTTGAATAAGGCCTTCAAAAATAGAAATCTGTGGAATATGAAATCTGCATTATAAAGGCCAAAAGTGGGATAAAGTGGTGGCACTTTATATGGGATGGACTTCTCTGATGCTGACAATTATCTCCATTCTGCTCAATTTGGCCACATTAGTTCTTTTTCCTTTAACTTCCACCCATGATTGAAATGGAAGCTCCATTGTTTTTTCAGGTATCTATTTTATTTTATTTTTTATTTATTTAATTTAATTTAATTTATTTTAATAATTCATTTCCATTCACTCCTATTTCATGAATTCCAGACTATTTCACGGGTACTCACAAAAGATTGAAATGGGACGGAGTGAGGTATGCCTGGAAGAGAGGAATAGCTCTGCTTTCCAGAATTATGACTCTGCCAATGAATCACAACTTTCTGTTGAAAATAAAAATCAGTTCTGTTTCTTCTTAAGAATATCTTAGTGATTAGAAAGAACACCAAAAATTTCAACATGCAACCATAACAGCCTTTCAGAAGCAAAAATTTTCAAGTAGCTTTTCCTTTTCATTTGCATATTTTGGCTTGTATAGGATTCTTTAACTTTTCAGTGGGAGAGTTTCTGCAGAGGGAAAGATTAATTCAGATTAATTCAGATTTTTAATTCAAATTTTGCCTGGAAAAATACTGTAAGTCTAGAACATGTTTTTCCTTAGCAATGTGACATATCCATCTGCTGCACAGGGAGAGGCACACGTGTCAGTTCTGATCTCCTTCTCTTAGTATGTTATCAAATGATGGCACAGGATAAGCACCAATTGAAAGAGACATTTTTCCATGCTACTTAGTACTAACAGGTTTGACAGATAACTTGACTTTTTGTGGAGGACCCAGATCTAGCAACATATGAATGCCACAAAGTTAGCAACCTGTCTTTTTACCTGACCCAGAGGTATGCTGAGCAGCGCTACCAGATGTAAACTAACTATGATTTTGAAGTAAAAACTGAATATGGTGATTTAGGGACAAATTGCAGAAGCTGGCTTTTAAGTAACCCTAGTTCTGTTATATTGGGTAATGCTGCTGACAACTTGACACTCCAGCACAGCAACTTTTGCAATAACAACTCCTCCTGTCGAAGATGGAAAGTACAAATGGGACAGATCAGTCCTCCTGTGGTATTTCATCTTTCCTTAAATGCCTTATTTTGTTGGTTTTCACTTGTAATTCTTGATAACATAATAATAGACAATCCAACATACGAAACAGAGGCTTATTCCAATTTGTGCCTCTCCAGTAAGTTGTTACACAAAGTACGTTTTTTGGCCTTTGTGTTATTTATAAATTGCCTTTAAGGGTCGGTGTGTTCTTTACACCAGTATTTGATCAAGGAAGCAGCTAGAATGAAGACCTATGGCCTTGTTTGGAAAAGAGAAAAAGAAAATCCCTCAAAGACTTCCTCCTTTGGGCACCACTTCAACTCTCTTCTAAGAGTTTTGTGGAGATATGCTTTCTGGTACATATGCTGTAAGTAGAGGTATCTGACTAAACAGTATTCATCTCAACAAGGAACTCTGGAAGAGATGAAAAATGTTGTTTAGCACATACACTGAATCACAGAACAAAATTAATTGATTGAATTAAATTCTGTCTTTTCCCTTCATGAAATAAATTAACTGCATGAAACAAGGGCCCACAACACGAGTAGGTAGAAAGAGAGTTAGGGTAATGATTTGTTCTTAAGAACAGGCTAAAAACATTGAAAAGAGGTGAATAGAAGCCGCACAGGGCTGAAATCTAGCAGCTGTATTTCTACTGAACATAAGACATTGTGAAATAAACGAACTGGCTGTTTCCTTGAAGCCATCCTATTTTTGCGGAACATGTTTGATCAGAAGTATTTAGTCTGTCTGAGATGAAGATTGGCAAATGCTAGTCTGACTAGCATAGTGTAGCACATCCAACTGCAAACACCAGCACAAGAGGGTCTGGTGTCCTCAGTGGGACAAACTTATGAACTGTTAAGTCATTTTCCCGTAAGTCAGCCACAAAAGGCTGTGAGCACTACAGATCTTTTGGCAGAGGCTAAGTCTTGCAACTGCTGTCCTGTGTATAACCCTCACTAAAAAGTTCTCAAGTATTCTGACTTCACTTCTTGTCAGTTTCTGCTCAGCCACAGAGAAGTCTTAATCATCACCTTAACTCCATGAGGCTGCCTCTGCCTTCCACCATTTCCATCAAGCTCTATGCTGACAGGTATTTTAATCAATAATTTATATATTTAGTCATCCTGTAAGTTATGGGCCAGAATGGTAATTTGGAATAAGAAGTGAGGGCCACTACAGCCTCAACTAACTACAATCTAGATTCTCCAAATATACATGAATTTTATGTTCATTTTCAGTGAGCTTTTGCTATTACTTAAAAGTGAAAGGAAGAAGTTGTTTGTCAGAAGAAACTAAAAAAAGTAAAACTTTCTTATAATCAAAAATTCACTTTCACTCAATAACATATACTGTAATAGTTTGAGAACATCTGAACTTCAGGGATTACATACAGCTCAAAATCAAGGTAAGGAAGATTTCTTTTCCTCACATGAAAGTTGATGGCAGAGAACATCTAGCTTTCATATTCTAATTTTAAGTCCATAGCACCTCACTGCTACAGAAAACCATCCATTGTACTGTCATTCCTTTAACAGGAGAGAACAAAACACAAAGGGAGCAAGTAATTTGCTTGGAGTCGCATAGAAAATCAGAACTCGTTAAGGTGACTCCTTTTCACTCTCCTTTCCCCATATTCATAGCTATCCAGTTCATAGCACCTTCAAAACACTGCTAAACCTAGGAAAGTAGAATGTTCATGTGACCATGAAGGAACAGCCTTCACCCATAAGGACTGAGACGATTGGATTGAGATCTAAATTTGCATAATTTGGTTGAAGCTAACAACCATACACTCCTTTATGCTCCCACCTGTTTCCATCATCTGTTTTGACAACTGGAGAAGGCAATCATTTCTCCTGGAGAAGACTCCAGGCCAAAACACTGGGCTAAAGGCAGGATCCTCAGCACCCTGGTTCCTGTTGTCTACTTCTGATTTCAGGACAATGATTTTTTTCCCACCCCTGTACCAAGAAGCAAGTAAGGAAGTTTCTGTCTCTGCAGAACTGGTTCATTTATCCCCCAAGGTATCATATTATCTGAACATCAGAATAAAGAGTGTCATGGCAAAAGATTTGGTCTCAGCTCTATAATTAGATGGGAAACTGCTTAAAAAGAATCAATGCTATGCTATTAGTGAAAGCCTCTACCTGTAGAGAGCACATCAGTCCATTTACTTTGTTGTTGATCTTACATTCTAATGACATGGCGCATTTAATCATGGTGGAGCACTCTCTATGTGATTTTCATGCAATCATAGAATCATTTTGGTTGGAAAAGACCCCTAAGATCACCAAGTCCAATTGTCAGTTTAACATTACCATGGCCATTAAACCATAGCCATAAACCCATGTCCCGAAGTGCCATGTTTTTTGAACACCTCCAGGGACGATGACTCCTCCACCTCCCTTGGCAGCCTGTTGCAGTGCCTGACCACTCTTGCAGTGAAGAAAATTTTCCTAATATCCAATCTAAACCTCCCCTGGTAATATTTATGGAAGAGTATAAGTTAAGAGAACATACTTAATGTGTTTTTATATGGCCTGGAGCACTGGATTTACATATGATACCACCAATAATGAGTGGACAGTAATACAAGTTGGTTCCTCATGTATAGAAACCTTTGAACACTGTCACTTTGTGAACAGAGAGAATCTGGTATTGTTTAGCATGTGACTTTTGTTATCTTTCCTTGTCTTTTAGACTGTAAAGACTGTAGTACCCAAGAGCACAGTGTAGGCTCAGGAGGGCTTCTCTTTATAGGGTCTGTCAGTATCTAAATCTGAGTCTTTTTTCTACTGTTTCACAATGTTTCAATTAATGTACCTGATACAGCTGAATCTTTGTTGAAGAGTATGTTGCAATCCCTTTTCGGCTCCACTTTAACTATAGCAGGACATTACTTTGGAAGGGCTGAGTTGCTTATACACTGCTGACTCTCTGCCTAAGGCCAGTTTTAAGATTTTTATTTCAAAATATTTTATTTTGCTTTTTTCTTTGGTCAAGGTGGTTTTGAGGGACGGAATTCACATCCTTGCTTTCTCAAACCTCTCCTTTATCTTTATAGTAGTCTGATAAATCTTCTGAAACACTCCCTTGTCCTTTCTACCAGCATTTTCTGAAAGCCAGGCAAGAGAAATAGGCCAGTTTATCAATTTCTATTTGGAAACTGAGGACAACTCCAGAGACTCAGAAAGTCCTCATGGTATGCTGTATGGAGTCACATGGACAACCTGATTGCTCAGGACCTCATCTCACATCTCATCTCTGGGGACAAGCTGCCCCAGGGAACATGAAATTTACTCCTCAGTTATTTTGTTGGCAACTATTTCCTCTTGAGAAATGTATAGATTGAATAAGAAGAGTATGCCTTCACATTTGAATATATTTCAGAAGTTTGCTCAGATTACCTACAAGAGGACACACACCACAGTCCTTTTGAGAGTTACTCAGCTTTTCTGCAAAACTTACTGTACAAGAAGAGGTCTTCAGAGGAATGAGGAAAGACCACACTATTTAACAAGTCTGTGAAACACTGAATGAACATAGAGCACACCCATTAAAATACTTGCTTGCCACAGGAGTCCTGGCTGACAGGATCACGCAGGGCCAGAGCTCCCATCTGAAAGTCAGTGAATTGCCATAAAGGAGCCTCAGTGTCACTGAGTAGCAGTCAACTTAATCAAAAACTTTCTATCAAAACTTTATCCTCTGATTGAAAACTAAGAACAAAATTTCAAGGGAGAGTTTCTCTATCTCAGTGTTTTTTTCCAGCTCCAAATACAAAGTTTCAATTGTTTGTGCTGTGGGATTTTTTTTGAGGGTTTGTTGTTTTTGTTGTTGTTTTTTACCATGGAGAGTTTAAAAACGTAATTTCTCTCAAAATGTTAATAGTTTGCATCAAAAAATTTCCTAGAAAAAACCCTCCTTTTCTGGATTGCTCTACTTGCACATGCTCTTACCTCCTCCACCATTCCCTCTGCTTCAGAATTTTTAGTTTCTTAATTCTTGTCTCCAAGAATTTATTCCACAATCACAAGCCTGAGCATGCTGAGATCTTCTGAAGACAAAATTCTTAATTTGAATGCTTGTGGGTGAAAACAGAGCTCTCCTGAAATCTGATCCCTCTCTGATTTCCAATCCACTACCACTGTGATCCATGGAACCCGCATCTCCATCATCTTTCCTACAGTGAAGACTTCTCCACCTGCCCAAGATCTGCTTGACACACTACCACCTCAGAAGCATGAAATCACAGATAAATAGACTTGTTTACTAGAGCAGGACTTCCTTTTTTGACCCCAGAAGACACAAACATTGAAAATATCTCCAATATTTCATACTTTCAATTGCAGAGTGATTTTTCTTCTGAGAAAAAGTTGTTTCACATACAATATCCTGAACAAAATCCCCTTAGCATGAGTGTGTGTGAAGATGGTGCCCAAATTCCAGTCATAGAAGCTTGCTAATCTGTATCTGAAAGTTAGAAATGAGAAAAAAAGGCATAAATCTAGGGATAAAAACCCACCAGCACTCTAAATGTAATATAAAAGCTAAAGCAAGAACAATTTAATATTAATTGTTTAAAATTATCCATTTAAAACAATAGGCAAATATGGAAGGCTCAAATCTGCCCAGTGGCAATACCCTTAATGATGTATTCAAATCACTTTTTTTCCATAACAGCCTTTCACTGACCACTAATTTAGGTTTCTGTTTTCCTAAGGGTTCATCTATGGATCAAATAGTAAGGGAATAGGTTTTCCTCCACAGTGTACCGAACGGCTGCTAGCCAGCACAACTCTCACATATTTTCCTATTTAAGAGCATTTAGGACATTTTTGATCAGTGTTGCAGTTTGGGCTGGGTGCCCCCTGCTTCCTGTGTCCAGAGGTCCAGCCCAGTGGGTGGACACAGGAAATTGGGTATTTCTACCATAATTCTCTGCACCACTATAAGATCCAGTGCGAGGTCTAAGCACCTCCTCTTTCTTCCTCGCCGTCGCCCGGTAATGGGGGAGTTGTTGTCTCCCGGCCATGGGCCTGGCTAGGCCCAAGGCCACGGGGGATGGGCAGTCTCAGATCTGGCCAGCTGAGACTAGCCTGGCAGTGGGGAGGGGGGAAGAAGGAGCCCTGGGGGTCTTGGATGTACCCCCAGGTGGGGATGGGATCATCTTGGGACTGTTTTGGGATTTCTGTTGTCACTCTGCTTTTGGCTTTCTGTAAAGATTCACCGCTTTTCCTTAAACTTTCCATCACTTTTGCAATCCGTTTTGTTTTGAGTTGTTTTATTCTGCCCGTGGTGGGGAGGGTTTGGAGGGGGGCTGCCTAACCCATCACATTATTGGTAGCAGAGGATGGTTGTGATGGGGAGAGGGGTCTGCCCTCAACCCCTTTGCACTCCTGGCGAGCCAGGCAGGAGTAGGAGTTTGTTATTGTGGCCACTTTGCAGATCGGATTGCAAAAAACGGAGAGTTTAAATTCAGTTCTGGGCGTCGGTTTGGCTTTTGGAAGTTGGGGGGTCAAGTTTTGTTGTTGGGGCGATTGTGTGAATTCTTGTGGATTGCAGGGGGACACCTGGTGCGTGGCCGATGGCACGGAGCCCTCTCCTGCTCTTCCATGCAGGGGTGGTTCCTGACCATCGGAATTGGGGTACCGCTTAAGAACGCGGGACCTGCCCTTCCTCCACCCTTTGCTCTCTGCGGGCGGTAGAAGCGGCGGGGAGTGAAGCAGGGAGGGGCAGCGGCGAGCAGATCAGGATCGGGCCCGTTTTCGCTGCGGGAAAGAGCCAGCCGTGGCGAGCGGGCGAGCCCAGCTCCCGAAACTCAGGAGGGCGAACGGGGACCCCAGCTGCAAAGCCGTTCTCAAGGGCTCTGGGAACGCGTTTATGGCTTTCGCTGGAGGAGCCGTTTGAATGCCCGAGGGTGGAGGCGATTTTGATTCTGTACCGCGGCGATAGAGGCGGCCGGACCTCTGCTGTATGCTCGGGCTGCGGTGGCGGCGGGCCTGGCCGTGCCCTCGGAGCGCTGGCCCCGGCCCCGGCCCCGGCCCCAGCCGTGCGCTCGGGCTGCAGTGGGGCCGGTCCTAGTCTCTTCCCTGATTATTTTTTCGGACCAGTTCTGAAAATGGCGCCGAGCACCTGGCTCCACCTCCCTTCTTCTCAGTAGGTTGTGGTGCAGTCCCTCCCCCTTCCGGGGGGGGGTGGTTTGTGTAGCTGAATGCTGGTCACGGCTTGGTACGCGAACGCCCAGAGGGGGGCGGTGTACTGTGACATGCGTTTGTATAGCCTCGGGCCGCGGCTGGAAGCGGTCAGCACTGGGCTTGGGATAGGTCCGTGCAGGGTTGAGGAAGGCTCAGTGTGCTATTTTCCTGGAGGGGCGGAGAAGCAGTTAGAGCTTGATTGCTCTGACTGACTTGCCCCAGGGGGGAAATATGCCACTGAGTAAATGGAGATGGAAATAGAAGTTAGTTGAGAAGTTGTGAGGCTCTTTTCCAGGTGGCCAGGATGTCCACCGGATCCATGAAGAACTTGCACCGCAGAAGAGTGAACTCTGCATCGCTGGGTGGTTCCATTAGATGAGAGAAGAAGAACTGGAATGGACTGACACTTGATCCTGACTGAGAGAGACTGTTTGGGTGGACGCCCAGATGAAGATATGGACTTCGCCGGACATGTCATCGGAAGAGTTCTAATTTGATGATATGTTTGGGGTGCAGAGATTATGGTATGAAATAAGGGGTGGCATGTTGCAGTTTGGGCTGGGTGCCCCCCTGCTTCCTGTGTCCAGAGGTCCAGCCCAGTGGGTGGACACAGGAAATTGGGTATTTCTACCATAATTCTCTGCACCACTATAAGATCCAGTGCGAGGTCTAAGCACCTCCTCTTTCTTCCGTCGCCCGGTAATGGGGGAGTTGTTGTCTCCCGGCCATGGGCCTGGCTAGGCCCAAGGCCATGGGGGATGGGCAGTCTCAGATCTGGCCAGCTGAGACTAGCCTGGCAGTGGGGAGGGGGGGAAGAAGGAGCCCTGGGGGTCTTGGATGTACCCCCAGGTGGGGATGGGATCATCTTGGGACTGTTTTGGGATTTCTGTTGTCACTCTGCTTTTGGCTTTCTGTAAAGATTCACCGCTTTTCCTTAAACTTTCCATCACTTTTGCAATCCGTTTTGTTTTGAGTTGTTTTATTCTGCCCGTGGTGGGGAGGGTTTGGAGGGGGGCTGCCTAACCCATCACAATCAGCAAAACTCCACTTGAATTTCATTTCCAGCAAAATGTCAGATGCAACATTGGTATGGTCAAGAAGAAGAAGCAGCAGCTTTCCAGTGCCTTATGACATCAGTGCCTTCATTGTTCCCTGCATTCTCTCTCTCTCTGGCTTTCTGTTATGACTCCATCAACATTTGAGAGGCATCTTGGCACATTCACAATGGAGAAGATCAGATGGTCATCCCAGGGCTGACATTGCTGCAGACACACCTGAGAGATCTGACTGTCACACTGGGGAGCTCCCAAACTGCTTGGTCAGATTACTTGCGGAAGGTCTTAAATGTGTTCTGAGAGTTGGTGATGAAGAACTTCATTTGTTCACCTGTGACTTTTTATGCCCATAGAAATACTGACAATCCATTCTAGTTCACAGAGGTAATTGTAAAATGAACTCATATTGTTTTGTTAAATAGGGGCCACAGCTGGTGTGCAATACATATGTAAAATGCTTAGGACTTTTGATTGTGAGCACCTTTAATTTGCTGCTTTAGTCTTATTACCTTTTCCCAGCCCTAAAGCACACAGGACTGAGAAAATAAGCATTTCCCTTTCTCTCCACTCAAATGAACTACTCCTACCATTTGGGGTGAAGGGATGCAAGTACACCTGGAACAGCAAAGGGATCTGTGGTTTAATCTCTTTGTTGTACATGTTGATACACCTGGGTTTTTTTTGTTTGTTTGTTTGGGGTTTTTTCCTTATATATGTGCTTGTGTTGTCTTTGTTTGTTTGTTTATTTGTTTGTTTGTATATAGCTGATAAAACAGATTTTCCCTAGATAGAGTGTGGATCACATTTGAAATCTGTTGCTATGAAACACCAGGAGGCTTTACAACAATTTCTAAACATGGCAATGAAGGGACTGCCACCACAAGAGCAAAGGGATCACTGCTAGTGCTGACTGGCAAGAATAATTGTTACTTGCAAGTAATTATTTTCGTGAAAGGTCTCTTCTTCAGACTGAAGGCATTTATCCAGAAATTACCTAGAATTATGTCTGTGAAGTGAAGAAGGAAAGCAAAAGGGCTATTTTTCGTTAGAATTAATGATATTTTGGGGGATGATATTTTCCTAGTAGCTTCATCACTAGAAATTAATCTTCACCAAAGACACTGGGAGGGGCAAAGCCACACCTTTAGTATGGATTATATGAACAAAGGTAATGATTACAAAGAATTATAGTTAAGAAGATCTGTTAATCTTAAACTCAGGACAGATGAACTTGCTGATTTCTTCCATGAAGTGGAAAGTTTGATTGCAAGAAGAAAAATTAAGTTCTACCAGTTATACTTGGCTTGTGTTTATAGATGACTTAACTAGTTATAGTAAGAATTTCATCACCAGTTTTACTGGAAAGAAGATATTCTCCCAAGAAAATAGCTGCAAGAGCAAAGTCTTCTCACAGTGGCATATTTAACAGGCAGAATTGAGGAAGAAATACAACTCCTTTAGCAAATGGAAAAGAGAGGGAGAGGCGGGTTTTGCTTGTTTTGTGTTTTTCTTTCTTTCTTTCTTTCTTTCTTTCTTTCTTTCTTTCTTTCTTTCTTTCTTTCTTTCTTTCTTTCTTTCTTTCTTTCTTTCTTTCTTTCTTTCTTTCTTTCTTTCTTTCTTTCTTTCTTTCTTTCTTTCTTTCTTTCTTCCTTCCTTTCTTTCCCTTCCTTCCTTCCTTTCTTCCTTTCTTCTTTTCTTTCTTCCTTCCTTCCTTTCTTCCTTTCTTTCTTTTTCTGCTTTGTTTTTGTTTTTAAAGGAGAGGTAATAGTCTGTGTATGAAGATACATCTGTTTCCATTTCCAGAAACAGAACAGTTCTGTATATTTTTACATAAAATTCTGAAGGCTTCATGTCTGTCTTGTAGAACTTGATTGCATACACTCAATTGATCAGTAGAATGTTTCTTTAATTCATCACCTAAAGAAAAGAATAATAAATATATACAAGGGATATATGTATTTCTCTGGAGCACATCGTGAGTTTCATCTCTATGTATTTAATGTAAAATCTAGTGCTTTTGATAATGACAAAGCTTAAATATAGACATTGCTATTTAAGAAATGTTGTTAAATGTGCCGTTTTCTATTGAATAAATGTATTTAAATCACAACGATTATGTAGATGCCGTGTGGATAAATTGCATGAGATTTGTTTATATAGTGTTATTTTATATTGTGGAAACATTTCAAATGATCAATGAGTAAGCATCTTTATCTATTTTAATGAGTTGTAGTAGAAAAGAAAATAGAAGTTTCTGTAACTTTATTTGTTGTTTAAGTCTTATTCAGTGCATCGGCTGGTTCTTGTCTAAATGACATCCCTGCTCATTTCCAGTGCAAAGAGGCAGAAGATAAGTGATATTTTCAAAAAGAGAGGAGTTGTAAAGAGTTGCATGCACTCTTCCAGTGATATTCGGGTTCAGGAGGCTGTCAGGTGAATTCCTTTGTGATGCTGAGCAGCACAAGTCTGCTCCTACTCTTATCCCAAAGGCATTGGTAGGTGTGAGAGAACACGGTGGAGAGCTGTTTTACAAACAGCTGGCAAGCATCTCAGATGTCAGCTCTTCAACACCATGCATGACTGCAGCTTTGTTTTGGCTCAAGTTGCTCCAGTCAAGGCCTAAACATTTTTAAATAGTGTTTTCAAGGGGAAAATGACTTTAAGATAAAAATAATTAAAACAGAGGAGGCAAAACCAGAAATAAAATAAAGCCACAAAAGTTCACCACTATTGGACCAAAACCTGTTTCAGTTGCTGCAGCACTACAACTGTCTTGCTTTTTTGCAAATATAAGTGTACTTAAAAAAACAAAACCCACAAACCCCAAAACCAACCAAACAAAAATATCATAAGTGTAGTGCTTATCACAGATGATAGAACATCAGCAAAGTATTCACAGCTGCACTGAGAGAACAGAAGGCTCCTGAAATAAGTACACTGTTTATTTTTGTAGCTGTTGAATGTTCTTAAGCTCTTTCAAAAAATAGCTCAGCTTGCTTAGCCAGCACACTATACCAGATGCTCAAGTGACTGCAATGGAGAGAGAAGAGGAAGCTGCCTTTCCTCTCAAGGTGAAGACGACTGACATCTCTGAACACTTAGACTTAAACATAATAATATTAAAGGATTTATCAACTCAAAGCACATTTTATCACAAATGAAATAAGAGGTGGAGCTCAACTTGCCAAGCTGTTTCTTTAACAAACTATTTCACAATTCTTTGGGGGTTGTTCAGTCCCAGGAATACTTTCACAGGCATTCACAGACTGTACATTTGGAAATGGCCATTCATCCAGACAGCTCAGTAGGAACTTCAGATGGTTTGTAGAAGGGGGGTTGTAGACAGGCAGAGGTTGGTCTCTCTTCTCCCAGGCAGCCAGTGCCAGAACAAGAGGACACAGTCTCAGGCTGCACCAAGGCAGGTTTAGGCTGGATGTTAGGGAGGAGTTCTATACAGAGAGAGTGATTGCCCATTGGAATCGGCTGCCTGTGGAGGTGGTGGAGTCACCTGCATTGGAGGTGTTCAGGAAGAGGCTTGATGGGGTGATTGGTTGTATGGTTTAGTTATTTAGGTGGGTTGGATTGGTTGATGGGTTGGACGTGATGATCTTGAAGGTCTCTTTCAACCTGGTGTATTGTATTGTGTTATTGTATTGTATTGTATTGTATTGTATTGTATTATATGACATGTGACAGTGGCCAACTGTGGTTTGATCACATGCTGATCACCTCACAGGCATATTGTAGAAGAATTTAGATTTATTTATACAGTGTCTTAAAAACTTTCTGATGTTTCATTAAACATCTGTCAGTAAAGATAGCGAGTGGTGTTACTGCCTGGGCCAACACCGAATTCCTGTAACAGGAAGCAGCCTCCACACCCCAAATATTCCAAGCACACCCAAACAATGTGTGGGCTTTTTATGTGATAA
The DNA here is from genome assembly GCA_033816785.1 of Picus viridis. Classification (NCBI taxonomy): domain Eukaryota; kingdom Metazoa; phylum Chordata; class Aves; order Piciformes; family Picidae; genus Picus; species Picus viridis. The sequence continues at coordinate 32,659,810 of CM066606.1, forward strand.
TATTGTGGTTTAAACTTAAGCAAACATCAGAGTGTGCCATACTGACAGACTTTTTGCATCTGTCAGTCAGCAATAGGGCAGGTGTATCTTTAGACTAGGCTCTTGTCTCCATCTCATTATAATGGGAAAGAGCAATAACCCTTTGCATTTTGTATCAGATCTGAGCTATTAGTTCTGTTCTGAGAATTTCCATGATAAATGCCCTCTAAGAAGAACACTTGAAAGGCAACTCTCACCTGAAAACAAAAATATTGAAGCTGTTATTTTTCTTAATCAAAACATGGAGGGTGCGAGAAGCATGTGCTTTTATCCACTTACTTTTATAACCTGCTTGTTTGGAAATGCTAGAAGCCTGTCAGTATGTTCTTAAAAAGGAACTGTGGCTTCCTCGGAGATGACTCAGTAGTTAGGAAGACCTACATTTTGCACAGCAGTGGGAGGATGTATGTTCTTGAATTCTTGAGGCTTCTGGAAGTATAAAAGCCATCCAACTACAAGGCTTTGGAGACAAGGATTTCTTGCAAATGCTTTTGATATTCAGAGCAAAAGGGACATTTTACAGGACCTCTGTCATCCACAGAACTCATCTCATGGCAGGCACCACTCAGGGACAGTCTTTTTGTTTCCCTAGCTTGGGTGCCTGTTTAGCATAACTAAAATTGATCCCTAAATTGTGGGTTGTTCAGAGCCAAATATAAGCCCACCTATTTCATGTTCCTTTAGATTTTCAAGAGCAGTTAGAAGGCTAACTTGCAAAGAGTTCATAGCGCTTTCTAGTCAGTGTAGTTTCCTGGCTTTCTGAGCAGAAGTTATTGTGAAATGTCAATTGGCCAGTTTTGATGGTGTTTATTTATAGACACCTGCCTGTATGACTTATTTTCGATCAAATTATAACTACTGATAATAGTGCTAGCTGTCAATTCATCTACCTGGCATTACACCTGTCCATAAGGTGGGGACTCTGAGTTTGGAATAAACTTCAGTGGCTCAGATGGTTTTCCACTTTGGTGTTAATACTCACTTCTGCAGTTCAAAATGAGTAGGTTGCAGAAGACTGTATTTCATGTTCTCAGATGTAATTTGCAGTCCATCATTACTGAGAATTTCTGATAATCACATAAACTTCAGAAGAATAGTAATGCAAGCTTCCTTCCCACAAAGCTACTGGCAAGAAATAGGCACATGCTTCTTTTCCTAGGGTTCAGGAGCATTGTTCCACTGACTCTAAGGCATGTGGACATAGCATTTTTTGTCAGGAGCCTTTCACAATTTATTTCATAGAATGGCTTAGGTTGGAAGGGACCTTAGAGATCATCTACTCCAACCTCCTGCTGCCATGGGCAAGGATACCTCTCAAGTGGACTTGGCTGCTCAAGGCCTCATCCAGCCTGAACACCCCCAGGGAGGAAACATTCACAGCCTCCCTGGCAACCTGTTCCAGACTCAGAGCACCTTTGTACTGAAGAATTTCTTCCTAATGCCCAGTCTAAACCTACTCTCCCTCAGCCTAAACCCATTCCCCTTTGTCCTTTCCTGGCACATGTTTTAAGATGTTTTTTAATACATGTTTTAAGATGTTCTGCATTCTGTAACTGGTACCTCAGAATCTACCAACCTCTTTCATGTAGCAAAGCTAAAAGTTCCTATATAATCTTCATTCATATCATAGGTTTTCTGACAAGAATGTGCCCTCATATGTGATTAAGGTAACCTGTGTTGTGAATTACATGTTCTTTGCTGGCCTGAAAGAGAACTTTCCATTTTTGTTTGTTCTTCCCCTGGACAGTATATACAGCTGTTGTGAAAGACATTAAGCTTTTAATTCCTAGATGTAGTTACTCCTAGATCACTTGTAATCATGGAGTTCCAGCTGTAGTTTCTTGACAGTTTCATGCTTACTACAGTAGTCTGGAAAAAAATCACATGCATTGTTGAAGTGGAAATCTACAAAAATACTATTCCCCCTCTGCCCTTTTGTAGGAAAAGCAATGAAAAAGTATTTAGCAGTCTCTTTGGTACACAACAAAAAGACAAACATCTTTACCCGTTCTGCCTATTAAAATAGAAGATGGAAAAACTGTGCAGATGGAAAACTTTCTACGTCTTCCCTTTCTCACTGGTACAGGAACTGAGTGCTTCCAAATGCCAGTCCACAAAGAAATGTCTTCTGCACAAAGAAGAAGAAAACAATATTGTCACTAAGGCAAGTAGCAAGGCACAATTTTGCTTAATGTTAGAAAAAACCTCCTTGCCCCTTTTTTTGTGGTGGAACAACTTACATACATGTATCTAAATAAAAAATGTGGCATGGGAACAAAATTTAAAATCTCTCAGCCTTTCCTTTAATACCATCATACCCTCTTGGCAGATCTAATTTTTGACAATGTTTGATTCCTTGTGTATGCAGGAAATAACACAGGCAACTTTACTCAGCCTGAGAACTTGAACAGAGAACATGGAACTCCACCCACCAGCGGAGAGGAAACTTTCTAAATATGTTCTTCTTTGAAGACAAAGAAAGGGAAAAATCCCAGGCCCAGAAAAAGCAAGACACTTTTTCAGTTGCTGTTTAGAGGAGATGAAAGTTAACAGCAAAATCTGAGATTTGTCTGAAATTTCAAGTCTGAATGAAAACACATTATATCAATATATTAGGTCATCTTAAGAGAGAGAAAAGTGGTGAATGCACACTCTTAAAAAGGTTTGGCTTCATCATATACACATGAAACACTCATCCTGAACGAATATTCATAATAACTACCAGAAGATAACTTAATGTTTTCCTTCTTTTCTCACTAAACAGTCACTTCCACTTTGTTAGGATAGAAAAAAAAGTAGAGGAAGAAAATAGCAAAACTGAAACTGAGATTGCCTATAAAAGTTAAGACATCTGGGAAACTTGCTAGAAAATATATGTGCTTGTCACATCTCAAGTTACATACATTTTGTTACTTGGGAACAGGCTTCAGTGTTCCCTTTCATGTTTTATTTTCCTCTGTATATGCTGTTTATAGGGTATTTACTGCTGTGACACCCGAATCCCATCATTGAACAGATGTCATTGGGTCTGTCTCCTGAGTAAATACTCTTTTACAATCCTGACTTCTCCTAAATAGATCAAAATTTGACTTGTACTCAGAAGGATTAGCATGTGGAAATATCTTTTGAAAAACGTCTCTAGGTTCCCAGGGTGAAGACATATCTGAGAACACTGAGAACCTGCCAAGTCTTCTTTGCAAATGACTTCACAATGCAAAGCCCAGGTTAAAAATAAAAAGAAGAGGCATTTGTATTTGCATTGTAAAACTGAACAGCTCTTTGTGTAAGATTGCTTCCCTGAAACACCTTCTCTGACTGTTGCCAGACTCAAGAAAATATGAAACTTGCAGCAACAGTACTTTCATGTGTCCTGCTGAAAAAACAAACTTAAAAATGGAGGTTGTCAGCTATAAAAACATATTTTTAAAAAGTTGCTGAACAGGTGATGACTGCAAAAGCCTTTGATGCTTATTTGTTTCATTGTTTTAACTAAATGCCATATCTTTCTTTCTTTCTTTGGTTGTTGCTGTTTTCCCCCACTCATGGTCTTGTTGCATTCCTGTTGTCAAAACTTTGAATGGTGGCATCTAAGAGCTTTCTCATGCTTAGCAATGTAAGGCAGGGGATTATGGAGAATCAGGTCCTGCACAGGTGGCATCAAGTCCATTGTTCGATTCCAGAGCTTTTTCATCAAGCACAATACAAAATCAGCAAATGTTATTCAAACATCTGGCTCACAAGTTCAGCGCCACATTTCCTGCATATATTTTTAGTCTGTCCCCAATGAACTGTCATGGCCAGCAGATGCCCGATAGCTGAGCTCAGCTTGGTGTAAAATTTTACAGTGCCATTTCATCAGCTTTACAAATACATGACTGTATTAGCTGGTCCAGTTAGTTTCAGTGGTGGTGGGACTGGCGTTCATCATTTAGGCAGACAATGTATTTTTCTTAACAGCCAAGGCTGGATCTGGAAGAGTAGAAAGAAAACGTGAGCAGCAGCAGGGACACCTTTCCCTGGCTATTTTCCAACATCTTGTTGCATGAGCAGATGTTGGGCATTGTCTCCTCCCAGGTGCAGCTCTCTGTTCTTCCCTTTGCTAAAATTCGTGGGGCTTCTGCCTTGGCAGAATACAGCCTGAAAGTGATGCAGAGAGCTGCACCAAGTCATAACTCCATGCATAAGAAAGGGATTTTGCTGATTTTGAGAAACATAAAAAAAAAAAAAAAGGGATAATGTTTCATAGTACCAGCAGTTTGACTGAAGATCATTAATTGAAATCTAAATTCTTATTAGTCCATTTTACTGTGTATGACTTACTGGGCATTTTCATTGCCAATGGCACAGACAGCTTTATGGACTGTAAGCTAGGCTTTTGCTTTGGCATCTGCTGGCACGTTTGACTAAGTACCAAATAATGTTTGTGAGATATATTTCCCTTTTTCAGATGTAGGAAGCTGCCCAAAAGCTACACTGAGAGTCTAAAGAGGAAAAACCCAGGCAAGCTGGAAATGCCAGGTCCTTCTGTTTGCACAATCAGCAGTTAAGAGATATTGAGTGCTGGATGCAGATTGGAGGACTGCAAAGACAGCAACTAGTTTCTTGTTACACTTTCAAGGAGATCTGTACTACCAAGAGTGAGATGACATTATTATTGATCTGGAGCAGATGATGGTTGAGGATGGGGAAAATGATCCCCTCTGCTCAGCATCTGTTAGGCCTTACCGAGGGCATTTCTTTCCATTTGGGGCTCCATACAGGAGACACATCAGCAGACCAGGGGTGGAGGTTAGTGGGGGAAGTAGGGCAGTCAGGGGATGCCAGTGGGTTAGTGGGACAAAAGCAATGTGCTGGGAGAAGGTGCTGGCTGCTTTGTGTGTGTGTGTTTGTGTGTGTGTGTGTGTGTGTGTGTGAGTCAGGGGGTAACTGTCTTTGTCTCTGTATTGCTGTTCATAGAATTGTAGAGCTCTTGTGCTTGGAAGACAACTTTGAGATCAAGTTCAACTGCTTGCCTAGAGGTCACAGTCCCACCACCACTGCTAAACTTCTATCATAAAATCATGTTCCTCAGTATCACATCCATGCATTTTTAAAATATCTTCAGGGATGACAATTCCACTACCTCCCTAGGCAGCCTGTTCCAATGCCTGGCAGCCCTTTCTGTGAAGAATTTTTTCCAAAAATCCATCCTGAACCTCCTTTGGCACAACTTGATCCCAATTCCTCTTGCCTGTTGTCATATGAGAAGAGACTGACACCCACCTCACTCTAAACTCCTTTGAGGCACTCATAGAGGGTGATGAGGTCTCCCCTCAGCCTCCCCTTCTGAAGAATAAACAGCCCCAGTTCTTTAGCCATTCCACATAATATCTACATTCAAGGCCCTTCACCAGCTTGGTTGTTCTCCTTTGGTCATGGTCTAGCACTTCAACATCCTTTTTGTAGTGAGGGGCCCAGAACTGAACACAGTATTCAAGGTGTGGCCTAACCAGTGCTGAATACAGGGGCACAATCACTTCTCTACTCCTGCTGGCTACATTATTCCTGATACACACCAGGGTACTCTTGGCTTTCTTGACCTCCTGAGCACACTGCTGGCTCACATTCAACCAACCATCAATCAACCTCCCCCATGTACTTCTCACCTGAACATTTCTCCAGCCACTCCTCCCCACAGCTGCATACTGCCTGCACACTGCATGGGGTTGTTGTGGCCCAAGTGCAGCACTCAACACTTGACCTTATTGAATCTCATACCACTGGCTTCAGACCTATCTATCCAGTCCCACTGCAGAGCATTCTTGCCCTCCAGCAGATAGACACACCCACTCAGCTTGGTGCTGCCTGCAAACTTACTGAGGGCATGCTTGATCCCCTCATCCAAAACATTGATAAAAGTGTTAAACAGAACTGGCCAGAGTACTAAGCCCTAGGGAACCCTACCTGTAACTGGCCACCAACCAGATGTCACTCAATTCACCACCACTCTTTGAGCCTGGCCATTTAGCCAGATTTTTACCCAACACAGCATGTGCCTGTCTAAGCCATGAGCAATCAGTTTCTCCAGAATGCTGCTGTGGGAGACAGTGTCAAAGGCTTTACTGAAAGCAAGGTGGGTAAGAGCAATAGCCCTTCCCTTGTCCACCAGGTGAATCACCTTGTCATAGAAGGAGATCAGAATGGTCAAACAAAACTTGCCCTGCGCAAACCCATGTTGACTGGGCCAAATCATCTTTTCCCATGTGTGACTCACTGTTGATTATCGGCTCCATGACACTCCCTGATTCCAAGGTCAAACAGAGAGGCCTGTAGTTTCCCAGATTCTCCTTAGGGCCTTTTTTGTAGATGGGTGTCACATTTACTAACCTCTGGTGCACCAGGACCTGACTGGTTACCCAGGACTACTGAAAATGATGGAGAATGGCTTGGCTGGCTCTTCTGCCAGCTCCTTTGGCACCCTTGGGTGAATTTCATTCAGTCCTATAGACTTGTGTGCATCTAGATGGTGTAGCATGTTACAAACAATTTCTCCTTGAAGCATTGGGACCTCATGTCCTTCCCCTTCTCTGTCTTCCAGCTGAGGGGGCTGGGTACTGCAAGAACAACTCTTACTAATAAAGGCTGAGGCAAAGAAGGCATTGAGTGCCTCGTTTTTTTCCTCATCCTTTGTCACTGTTTATTCCCACATCCATTAAAAGAGGGAGACTCTCCTTAGTCCTCCTTCTTCTGTTTATGCATTTATAGAAAGATTTTTTTATCATCCTTCTCAGCAGTAACCAGATTAAGTTCAAGATGGGCTTTGTCCCTTCTAATTTGCTCCTTACCATGTCTCACCACATCTTTATGGTCCACCTGTGTGGCCTGCTACCTCTTCTGAAGGCTGAAAACTCTTCTCTGAGTTTATTCCTGAACTTCAGACAAAGCTCTCTATTCAACCATGTCAGAGAATTTGAACACCCTCTCAGCATATGAGTGAATGCTCTTGCTGATGCTGGAATATGCCTCATCTCTTACTCACAGCGCTGCTACAAGGAGATAATCCTGTGAGGCAGGATGAGATTGCACTATGATCAGAATCCACACTGACAGATTAACTACAACTGCTACAGCCTTTGTGCTGGTACTACTGCAGCACAACCTGCTTGCTTGGTCAATAAGGCAAAATCTGATCAGAGCATCATCAAACAAGAGCTGAGAGTGATACCTCAAATATGATCTAATTGTTTGGTTCCAAGTTCCAGTTAGGCTGCCTTCTACTTGAAATGGGCTATTGCTGCTGGGCCTTTAGCAGAGCTTGTTATTTATTTCTTAAGGGAAATCTGAAGAGGAGAAAAGGCAGAAGGGAAGACAGTAAAATCTGTAGATTGGTGTTAATAAGGCTGAAGGCCTTTTCAGTCTATTTGGATAAGGTCTGGTCTGAGATGCTGTAATGGTTTAAATAAATTCCATCACTTCCATTCCTATCAGACACTGCTAAAATATGCAATATGCAAACCATGTATTTGTTACAGAGTGCTTTCCTCCTCAGTTACTGCATTTTCTTTACTGAGAGTACTAAATACAGAGGAACTTCCTCTACATTAGTACCAGCAAACAGAAAACTGCTCTGGTTTGGTATCATTGCCTTCATGTGGAGTCGGCTACTGCCGCATGGTAAGCTATGACTCTCATAGCAAGACCTAGTCTAACACAGCTATTGTACCAAAGAGTGCATGGAACAAAATATAAAAAAGAAATTTCTGAAGGCTAAGCAATAGCATTTTTCATGGCTTGTTGTTAATCCTTTTGAAATTTTACAAGAACATATTCTAGAGAATTTATTACTTCATCTGCACAGTCTCCATAGCAACAAAAATTCAATGTAATGGTACTGTTAAAATTTGATGTATTTTGTTTCCTCTCTGCCTTGGTGAAAGATGTTAACTTTGGAATATTAACTTCATTGCAAACAATTTCTTAACCAATGCTTGTGAATCTCTGTATTCACTCTTCTTTCAACCAATTTTACAAGGAATTTCACATTGCAAAAGGATGATAATGAAGTGTGTGGTATATCTATAAAACATAACAAAAGAGTATTAGAAAATAAAAAATGCTTACAAAAATAAAAAATGCTTACAAAAAAATAAATTTTACAGTTGATATTTGACTCTAGAAAAAATAATAAGTTAAATTAAATAGTATGGCTGTAGTCAAGAGGCTCTGGGTTAGGATTTCCACCTTAGAACGTTTACTATGCCACTGAAATCAGTCAGCTCTGATGACTTCCACTTGCCAAACATTTGTTGTTTTTCCTATAAAGCTGCCTCTCTGAAATGTTACCAGCTCTTCTCTTACATGTGAATAACAGAAAAGCCAGTTACTTTCTCTGTGTTTGCACAGCACAGTGTACAGAAAGGTGCAGATGTGGCTGACCACTAATTAAAAGGAATGCAAAGACATTAAATGTTTTTAATGGCAGTACTAAAAATTTTGGAAAATGATGGAGTTATAGAAATATTTCTGTTATGCACAAACACATTATGTGCTATCCACATATAAACTTGGTTCCTTAAAACTGTCAGTCAGAGCTGTCAGGAACCTGCAGAATGCCAAGCATAACTCCAGCTTTCAGGCTTTACTGCTTGCAGCTCACTCTTTTCCCTGCCCCTCTGTCACAAAGACATGCAGCCTTGTTCTTCCTCTCTGATCAACTGGCTGTCACATTCACAGTTTGCTTTCATGTAACTGCAAAAATATGCTGTTGATCGGGACCTTGACCAAATACACAGCTGAAGAAGTGGCACAGCAGTTTGTTTTCCTCGCAGACAAAATTCTGATTGATATGAAGCTGGATGCAGGAGAAACACAAGAAGACATGGAAGAGCTGGGTAAGTTATCTCTATTTATGAGTTACAGTGACAATGACAGAGGGAGCCAAGAAAACTGGGAGGATTTTCCTCTGAGCTTTTCAGATAGCTTTAAGCACTGTCTAAGTAGCAATTATTCTGATAGTTTGGTGTTTTTTTGTATTGATACTTGATCTATCTTTCCTTCCGTTACTATTAACACACACTCTACAATGATTTTTTCAGCCTCAATTTTTTTAAGGTATGCTTTCACTGTATATCTGTTACGCTCTGTGTTAATATAAAAATGTGCAATATGGAGATGTGTTTTGCAAACAGTAAAGGTCCACGCATGTGAAAAATCAGGTGTTAAAGGTAATGCAACCATGTAAATATATCACTAATGCCAAAAAGTACAAGGGCATCTACCTTTAGTTCTCACAGCTGAATCTCTATATTTATTCTTCCCTTCTGTATAACTTCCTCAGGCACATGTAAACTCCTAAAAAGACATACAGGAGGAAAAAACAAACATACATATAAATTATAAAGACAAAACAGAAATAATACTTCATGAATTTGAATCCTTGGTTATCTGGAAGAAATTTGCTCTTTAATCCTTATCCTCAAAGCAAGAACTTTTGTTATTTTCAAAGAATGGACTAATCACAGGTCCTCTTTGCCATTACTTTAAAGCACAGAAGTCTGTGCTACCTTTCTGACTATTCCCTATACTATACTTTTGACTGGCTTAACAAGATAAAATCATTGTAAAAAGGTGTACTCTTGAGAGCACCCTATGCATTGTTAGGGCATTGTATTGGAGATGTGTTAAAGTCAAGGCAAATCAGAAGGCAACACTAAAACATGTTCCATAAGTATTTTTAAGCCTGGAGTTCACCAAGTGTACACTAAAGTTATGGGTGCAGTCAGGGTGCCTGTAGGTCCACCTAGATTTTACAACGCTACCTTGACTTCATTGACATGGATTGCTGAAATTTATCTCACTTGTTGTCTTTGCAGGATTGTGCTAATGTCCTCCCTCACAGTGCATGTGTTGACCTTTCTGAGTGTCAGTCCCTGAATCCACTGACACATTTCTCTTCATGATCTCAAGTTAGAATATTAAATCAGATGGGAAGCACAGTTTCTGTTTATTCCCATGCTTGAACCAATTTCAACTTTTCCTTCCAAGATGACTCTTCTGACTCACAGACCTCAGCTTTCTGAGGGTTAGGCAGTGGAGGTGAAAAATGGTCTGAGAAACATTGGAGGCAATATTGGAGGTTTTAGATTTTAGAAGAGCAAACTTTAGCATGTTCTGGGCTCAGTTGGAAGGGCTTCTGTGGGAAACTTCCATGGAGGACAAAGGACTTAGTGAGTGCTGGAAGTTTTCAAGAACACTGTCCTAGGCAGACTAAATCAGTTCTTCCCCTCTAAAGGCAGGGGAAATAAGCAGAACAAGAGACCCCCTTGGCTTAACTCTGAGCTCATCAACTCTCTTGGTCAATGCAGGGTGAGCAGTTGACATCATCTACCTGGACTTCTCCAAGGCTTTTGATACCATCCCCTACAACCTCCTCCTAGAGAATGTGATGCATTATGGCTTTGTGGTGGGTTGAAGTTTCCCACCACAACATTAACTTTGCCAGAGCAACTCAGTCAGAAGCACATGAAGATGCATTTACAAGCAAAATCTACACTCTACAATGGAATGAAATGAATATGTACAAAATATACAGTATTCACAATATTATACAGATATTTACAATTAACAAACAACACGAAAACTCCCCTGGTTAAGAGATCAGGGAAGCTACTAGCTTCTCCCTGCCTGCTTCCCTTACCCCCTGTACAAAAAGGAGAAAGGAGCAGAGAAGTTATGCTTAGCCAAAGCCAGCTGATAAGCAAGTTATCTCTCCTGCGTGAAGCAAAACCAGCCAGAGATTAGAAGAGAGAAGGGAAGAATTGTTACGGTACAGCTCCTCTTATTCCAGATATTTACCCAATGAATTTGTTTAGAATAATCTTTTGTTTTCTTTTTTACACCCACTAATGATTTATTTATTTTTTTTTTACTCTTCTACTCAAAACCTGTAACTGAATTTTAAACTCATAGCCTAAAATCATCACAATCCACCCCTTCTAAACAATTTCATTAGTTGCTAATACTATGCATCTAATCTAAAACAATATCTACAACAATGAGTAAATAGAATTCATAGTCTGTTCTGGCTATCTCAGATTAGATTCAGAAGTCCAAAAACCAGGAAACAAGAAAAAAGTTTGTCTCTCTACAGATGAGGTAAAGAAAAGGAACAGAGACACTCAGGTGAATCAGGGCTCGCAGGGTTCTTACGGTTTATGCACTGTAGACTCCTCATGGATTCTTCCTTTGGGTGCAATGTTATATTGGTACAACACTCAGAATTTAAACTCTCTCAGCTAAAGTTAGATTTCTTTGTGGAATACACTGAATTTCACCATTTTCTTACACTACCCATTAAGTGTGATCAGGACCTTCAGCAGAAACCACCCCTCGGACAGTTTAGCCTCTTGTGAAGGAGAAAATATCCAAACAGTTTTCCCCAACAGATTCTTTTTCTGACAACAGGAACTCTACCACCTTCTACTTTATGTAGCATATCTGAGTGTGCAGGTCCAGCTCGATTCACTGAACCTCTCCTATTTACCAGCCATGTTGCTTGTGCTAGGTGTTTCTCCCAGTTTTCAAAGATCCATCCCCCATGGCTTTAAGAGTGGTCTTCAGCAAACTGTTGTAGTGTTCAGTCTTCCCTGCAGCTGGTGCATAGCAGGGAATGTGGAATATCCACTCAATGCCGTGCTCTTTGGCCCAGTTTTTCACAAGATTTTTTTTGAAATGTGTTCCGTTGTCTGACTCAATCCTCTCTGGAGTTCCGTGTCTCCACAACATTTGTCTCTCCAGACCAAGAATGGTGTTGCGTGCAGTTGCATGTGGAACTGGGTAAGTTTCCTACCGTCCAGTGTTTGCCTCTACCATAGTAAGCACATATTGCTTACCAGAATGTGGTAGAGTGGTGTAGTCAACCTGCCAAGCCTCACCATACTTGTACTTGTACTTGTACCACTGGTCACCATAACACAAGGGCTTAATTTGCTTTGCCTGCTTAATAGCAGCACAAATGTCACAGTCGTGGATGACTTGTGTGATAGCATCCATGGAAATGTCTATGGATCTGTCACGAGCCCACTGGTAGGTTGCATCTCTGCCTTGATGTCCTGACGAATCATGAGCCCACTGAGCTAAGAAGATCTCACCTCGGTGTTTCCAGTCGAGATCAAGATCGGAGTCCACGTCTACTTGAGAAACTCTTGTAGCTAGATCTGCCTGATGGTTGTGCTGTTGTTTCTCAGTAGCTTTGCTCTTAGGAATGTGAGCATCAATGTGTCTCACCTTCACTGGAATTCTCTCGATTTGATCAGCAATGCCCTGCCACAGGCCAGCTGCCCAAATAGGCTTTCCTTTTCTCTGCCAACCATTCTTTTTCCAGTCCTTTAGCCAACCCCACAGAGCATTGGTTACCATCCATGAGTCAATGTAGAGGTAGAGCTTCAGCCTTTATCTCACATTCAGCTATGTCAAGAGCTAGCTGGACAGCTTTTACCTCTGCAAATTGATTGGATTCTCCTCCATCTTTTGCCTTTGCAGCTTGGCATGTTGGACTCCACACTGCAGACTACTATCTTCACTTGTGTCATGGTAGGGCCAAATAGCCCCAGCACAACCCCAGACAGACACTAAGGTGTCTAGACATGGTCCCCCTCTTCCTCCTTCTTCCTGCAGGCTAATGCAGGAAAAGGAACAAAGGGGACAGGACTATGCATGTCTGGTAAACAACCCTGTATCTATGGTAAGGGCATACGTTCTGGCCACAGCCTGGCAGGACCCCTTCCCATTGAGTAACTATGTGCTGGTTTCATGCCCTATTGGTCCAATCAGTCTTGGGCAAGATTTATATACAGGCTGATTTCTAGTTGCCTGTGCCTTGCTTTTGCCTTGCTCAACCTTGCTTAGCCTTGCTCAGTCTCACTGAAGCTTTGCATGCTTGAATCTGCTTGTACCTTGTCTGGCTTGAAACTGCCTAGAGTTGCATCGCCTTGAGTTGCCTGGTCCAGCACCTGGGATAAAGCTACGAGCATACACAGCTCAAGGTGTGAGGGAAGCCATGAGCTTAGGAGTCAGAGCCAAGCCTGCCTCCCTTTGCAACCAGGATTTTGCTGTTCCTCATTCACCTAGGACAAAGCAAGTGTCTGTTGTGACAATATTGTTAACAGTCCACAGTATGCTGAAGCCAGACCAGACATAAACAACTGCATGGCATTCCTGCTGGCAACCAGCCATGCCTGGCGCATGAGTGTCCCAAAGCCTCTAATACACAGCAGCAGCACTCCCTACCTGGGTACAACCAGCTGTGAGCAATTAATTAATTGTCTCTTTGGCATAACGATTCTTACTGAGTCTCCCCCACACTGTGGTTGAGTCCCATTTCGCTCCCAGTGTATTCTCTTTCTGTTATATTCCTCCTGGTTTGCATAAAATAGTTAAATTGTTATAGTTGCCCAATTACTGTACATCCCATTGCAAATATCATAGTATGATAGTATCAGTCAGGGTTGGAAGGGACCACAAGGATCATCTAGTTCCAACCCCCTGCCATGGGCAGGGACACCCCACACTAGATCAGGCTGGCCAGAGCCTCATCTAGTCTGGTCTTAAACACTTCCAGGGATGGGGCCTCAACCACCTCCCTGGATAACCCATTCCAGGGCTTCACCACTCTCATGGTGAAGAACTTCCTCACATCTAGCCTGAATTTCCCCACCTCCAGCTTCATTCCATCCCCCCTAGTCCTATCACTACCTGATATCCTGAGAAGTCCCTCCCCAGCCTTCCTGTAGGCCCCCTTCAGATACTGGAAGGCCACAATGAGGTCACCTCGGAGCCTTCTCTTCTCCAGACTGAACAGCCCCAACTCCTTCAGTCTGTCCTCATAGGAGAGGAGCTCCAGCCTCTGATCATCCTCGTGGCCCTTCTCTGGACACGTTCCAGCATGTCCATATCCCTCTTGTAATAGGGGCTCCAAAAATGGACGCTCTAACTCTAACTGTACACTAAACCTTTTGATACATTTTGGCAATTTTCATATTAAAAAAAGTTATTAATATTTTGATTAATATTGCCATATCATTTATAATAAAGGAAATATTTTATATCCTTTAACAGCTTGTTTCTAACAAGATGACAGGAACCGTCTGTGAACAAATTATATTTCTTTTCATCATCAGAAAGGTCATTGTAAGGAGGAACTTCGTCAGCATGAGTTCCTCTCTCCTTTGAAGTTTAGTACAGCTAGTGCCTTCAGGCCTGTTTGTGATCATGTCCGCCAGACCGGGCCTTTCAAGATTTGCCATTTGAGCTCTGTGTTATCAGAGCCATCCACTTGGACCATGTGGCATCTGTGGCATGATGTGGTGTAAAACCTATACCTTTGAACATCCAATTCAAAACTGGCAATTTAGGAGCTAGAAGTTGTGACTCAGTTCCAGTTACTGCAGAAGCAGCTTTTACTCCTTCATAGGCAGCTAGAATTGCTTTCTCTGTTGGAGTATAACTTGCCTCTGTGCCTCTGTAGCCTCAACTCCAGAAACCAAGAGGACGTCCACATGTCTCACATGGAGCTCCTTGCCGTAAGCATCAGGTCAGACCATGATCACTTGCAGCTGTGTAAAAAATGTTCTTAATGTCTGGACCATCTCAGACAGGTCCCAGACCCGTTGCTTGAACTAGCTCTTGTTTTATCTGGTCAAAGGCTGCTTGTTGCTCATGACCCCACTGGAAACTGTTTCTCTTTCGAGTCACATCATACATAGGTTTCACAATCTGACTGTATCCAGGAATGTGCAGTCTCCAAAATCCCACTATCCCCAAGAAACGTAGAGTTTCTCGCATGTTCATGGGATTTGCTGTGGTAGAGACTCTGTTTACCACATCCACTCAAACGTGATGGTGACCATCCTGCCACCACACTCCCAGGAACTGGATATCTCTGGGAGGTCCTTTGACCTTGTCTTGTTTGATGGCGAAACCTGCACTCAGGAGAATGTCAATGATTTTGTTACCTTTCTTGAAGACTTCTTCAGCAGTTTTACCTCATATGATGTCGTTGATAAACTGGATATGTTCTGGAGCACCACCTTTCTCCAGAACATCATGGATCTCCGAATGACAGATGTTTGAACTGTGACACCCCATGGGCAATCTGTTAAAAGTGTACTGGACTCCTCTCCAAGTGAAGGCCACATCCATGGATGGTGCCACATCCAGCTGGCGGCCAGTCAGTAGTGGTGTGCCCCAAGGATCAGTGCTGGGCCCCATGCTCTTTAACATCTTTATTGATGATCTGGATGAGGGCATTGAGTCCATCATCAGTAAATTTGAGGACCACATCAAACTATTCTATTCTATTCTATTCTATTCTATTCTATTCTATTCTATTCTATTCTATTCTATTCTATGCTATTCTATGCTATGCTATGCTATGCTATGCTATGCTATTCTATTCTATTCTATTCTATTCTATTCTATTCTATTCTATTCTATATATATAGCTGAAGATTACATCTATCATCAAATAATGTATTTTACGCCATCTCCTAAGAAACAAATAACAGGCCCCCCCAAAGAAAAACCAACCACTGAAAAACCAACAACACTGCCTGATTTTTAATTTACAGATAACCTGGCAATATAATTTTCTTACCTATAATTTTAGATTTACTAGCTCAGATTGATTTTTCAGGTTATTTGCTTCAATAAATATGCTTTAAAAGAGTTATAAAATATGTTTCAATATCCATGATCTCAATTTTCATTGTTCAGAAAATGTCTACCCCTCTTATCTTTGATAAAATCCATCATGTTGCTTAAGAAATGACAATATTCAGCTAAAAATATTTGTATATTTTCTCTGCCTCATGTTTCTTTATACTGCACTTGTGTAAGTATATGATAAAGAGAAGAAACTGCCCTGGACATTGAACATTCAGTCAGAGAAGGCAGGGTAGTTCCATTTTTTCTCCTTCAAATTCTTACTAGTTTAGTAATTCAGGAATATTTGACATTTCTGACATGAATCCATCTAGGCTGAAACAATCACAGCTGCCAAAAGACATAGTTTCTTACAGTCAGTTTCACATACTGCAATTCATTTGACCACAGGGACATAACAGATTTATTCTCATCTTACTTTTGAGTATGTGACACTGAAATGCAGTTTTAAACCAACTGCACTGTCTTCAATGGAAATGTGTAAATCCAGCAATTAATAAATTAAGCTTAGATCTTGAAAGACATCTCAGACAGCAGATGTCAAAGCCAAAGAAATTTCAGTTCAGCTTGGAAGAGATTTTTTTAAAACATGTGCTATCTATTAAGCTGCACGTAGAAAGCTGTATCTCTCACAAATCTGTTTATCTAAATTCAGGTCTTTGAGAAAGCAAAAGAACTGTGTGATGCATGAGTATGTCTGGGGAGCTCATGTCAGCTCTGTACAAAAGCATGACTTTTTCAATACAACTACAATAAGAAAGAGGAAGTAGTAGGCTCTTTTTCTATCTTTTTGCCTAAGGAGTTGGCAGCATAGCTCATTGCTGTGCCTTCAGTTGCACTAATGGGGAATCATAGCAAAGAAGTGCAAAAGACGTCTACTTCTAACAGCTGAAACTTGCATCCATCTGGAAAAAGAAGAATTGGAATTATCTCCCTGGGCCAATTTGGATATGGAGGTTTTAAGTTCCTTCTTCAGCTCTTTCATGCAATTCTCAATCTTCCCAGACAGAGTTTCAATGGCTGAGACCAAAGAGACACATGTAAGACTATCCTCCAGTTATAGAATAGAATAGAATAGAATAGAATAGAATAGAATAGAATAGAATAGAATAGAATAGAATAGAATAGAATAGAATAGAATAGAATAGAATAGAATAGAATAGATCAGGTTGGAAGAGAACTTTGAGATCATCAAGTCCAACCTAACATCCAACACTATGTAATCAAATAAACCATTGCAGCAAGCACCCCATCCAGTCTCTTTTGGTCAGTGCAATGGCCAGCTGTAGGAGGCATTTCCTCCACCTTCACCCCCCAATTCTGCTTGCAAAATCAATAGCATAATTAGGAGGAGCAAGTTTGATGAGCTTTTTGGCAAGACCTGTTCCCACATGAATTTCATCAGGATTCAGAGTACCATGGTCTCTTTACATCACTTCTCTCACATCAAACTCTCTCAAACACTTAATTCCCTCATCCATGGTGTTCCAGGATTTAGGATTCCATGGAAGGTCATCTCGGGATGGGTATCGCATAAAAGCTTCCAGTGAAAGTGTGTCCACAGATAAACCTTACCAAGACACCTGCCTAGATGTCTATCTATTGCACTACCCTTTGAGAGAGTTTCTAGCTGCGATGCTGACTTGTTTCCCACTATTAGAGCTGGTGCGCCTGCATCGAAACCTCTGCCAAGGCAAGTTAGAATTGGCTTATTCTCTGCTCTGATGTAATCCTTCCTCACATGCCTAATTTCTTGCCTGGGGGGGGGGGGGGGCTAGCGGTCTGAATGTCATCATCTGATTCCTCCTCTGTCTCATCTTCCTGATGATGTTGTCCCCATATTCCTGCTGCCACTCTCCTAAGGATTTCTTTAAGCTCAGAAGCGCCTCCATTAGCTGCTGTCTTACCAGAACCTGTATCCTGTCCTGCATCTCCAGTACCCATTGATGGTCTCAATAACTAAGCTATATCTTTAAGACAAACCTTCTCTTCCTCCTCAGCAGGATCTTTTTTAACAGAAGGTCCCTCACCAGCAGAGGAATCTTGCTGCTCTCCCCATCAGCTGCTGCATCTGCCTTGCACCTGCCTCTCTTATCTAAAGCTGCTCCTTGCTTAATTGGAGCTGTGTTTGAATTTACAGCAGGCTTAACAGAAGCTGACAGGTTTTAAGACAAAACAGCTGCTGCAGAGGACACTTCTGGTCCTGCCAATGAAGAATGAAATGATTTTGCCTCTCCAATGGCTGCCGAGGACATTGTTGCCACCATCTTAGGAGTTGCCATTGCTGCTGGCTGATTGCCAGAATCACCGATAGCCCAGTTCAGACACACCTTACTGATAGCCTGTTTAACTGTTTTCCCTATCTTCTCATCACTAGAAATCTCTGGATTCAAGTTAGAACTGTTCCTCCTATGCTTAGGTCTGCGTTTAAAAATGAAACAGGTTTTGGATACTTGTTTCTCCTGGTACAGTGCAATTAACAAGTACACAACTACTATCACTACCAGCAGATTCACACACAGCAAATAAATTACTTTTGGATCCCAGCCATCACTCAGAATTACTCTCTCACCTACTGGGATTTTGAACTAGTGTATTTCGATAGGCAGTCTTGTGGCAGTCACATTCCTGTATCTCTTAAGCCAAAAGAACCCCAAAAATCAATCATAGAGAAGCTGAATTTTATACTTAAACTATACGTACAATTAATACATCAGACTTCTCCCTAATTTATCACACAGGAATCTGACAACATGCTTATACACTACAACATTTAAAGCAGAAAAGATCAGATGCCTAAGAATCCAAAACACCTTCATGTTTCTTCCCTAATCTGAGCAGAAATAAATCAAGCAAATCTTGCCCCATGTTGGACACCAATTATTTTGTGTAATGTGATGGTTTAACCCACTGACATCAACAAAAGCTCAGCTGAACCCAGTCAGGGAAGTAAATGGAGCTGTATTTTACAAGCAATAATAGAATGCAATGAATATATACAAAATATACAGTATTTACAATATTATACAAGTATTTACAAAATGCAATCAGCACAGAAATCCTCCTTGGGCAGGCAGATTCCACCTCACCTCCCCCCAACCTCTCTTGTCCCTTTTTCCTCTGTTAATTAGAAGAAAAGAGAAAAGGACAAAATGTTAGGGGAATTCCAGTTAGCTCAAAGCATTGTTAGTAAGTCAGTAGTGCTTATCTCAAGGTCATAGATAAGAGGTCTCCTCTTTGTCCAGAACTGCACCATACATACCAGCAGAAAAGAGACAGAGTGAGAGCAGAATGTAAGATCGTAAAACTACATCCCACTCATCTACCAATGAAATTTGTTTAGAATTATCTCTCCTGTTTTCCTTTTTACACCTGACTGCAGATTTGCTCAGATTTTTTTTTTTTAAAGGCACAGCCTAAACTGTTACACTTGGGATGGAAATGTAGACTGCATATGCATAATATTTAGGAGGCCATAGGAAAGACATGACAAAGAGCCACTCCATGAACAAATTCTCACATGTGACAGAGATGTCACATGATGGATTTCTTGAAGACAAAGTCTCCAAAAATAAAATTTTCTTATTATGATTATCAGGAGGGTTGATGTGAATACCCAAGTCTCACAGACAGCCAAATAAAAGCACAGTTAGGCATTTGATGTCAGGCACAGGTGGCTGATGATACTAGATAAATGTAAAATCTTTCACTTCATTGTCTTAGAATATTTGTTTTTTTCACCTAAGGGATTTTCTAATTAAACAGTAATACTCAGTTTGTTAGTTACAACAGCTTTAATAAGAAAAAAGATTATTAAAGCTGAAGGAGTTTTGAAGGAAATAAATTTGAGGGTTTGGCCAAGAAGTGTGGGTCAGCCTTGAGTGAATGAGAAGCCATATTTCAGCTCATCTGGCATCAGTGTGAGGCAGTTTTATGACTTCCTAGTATGTACCAAATTAAAGAAGATCTAATTTGCATATGTTTGCACATTAGGCAGACTTATGTCTGACCACAAGAAAATTCCTGCCTAAAGCTGCTGATGTAGGGCCAGGCTGCATCACCTCCCATCAGACAGGTGAAAACCGTGTCGTGAAAGTCACTGCACCCTTCTGAAGAAGTAAGGACTTGCTAAAAAGAGCAGGTTGTTTGGAGTAAGAGCCTACAGTGATCAGTGTGAATTTTACTTCCATTTAAGTGTTGCAATATCTCTTGCTGACCTTGGTAAACTTTGGGTTGGCATTTGCTTCCTGCCAGAGAGGAAAAACCTATGATAAGTAAGTAGGAAGGAGGAAAGGTGGGACATGTCTACTGAAATGTCTTCAGTACTAAAGACTAGATTACTGCCTGAAAACAAAGTCTGTGTATTCTCTTCTGAGGCTCTAATACTGTCTTACACTGTTTTTCAGTCCCTTAAAAAGGTATACCTTCTCCATATGGGTGTTTCTTGATTAACATGTAATAGGAATTTGGGAACTTGTGGGTTGTGTGTTTTCCAGCAGCAGCCAACTCAGAGGCCACACTTGCGGAAATGGAATGACAAATATGAATAAGGCCAAGAGGTCTATCAAAGAAATAGGACCTCAAAAGGAAGGCAGCCATGGGCAAACGAAGCAGTGACCAAATCTACACTTTTTTGGGTGATACCATTACCCTTTCCCCCCCCAGTTACTTTATAAGCCTACACTGACACAGAGAAATGCCACTGACACTGACTAAGCTTAAATCAGTACTCAAGGCATCTAAGGAGGTGAGTAATTTACTAATCACTCTATTATTATTATTCTGTTAGATTTTTATTCTTCTGTGACAAATAATACTAAATGAGTACTAAATAATACTAAATAATACTAACGGAGTAAAATGAATACATTGCATTGCATCTGCCCCAGATGTTTAGTACAGAGATCCCTAGCCAGAAACAGAAGTGTTGACTTGATAGCCAGGTCTGTTAGCAGTACTTTCCAACTTCTGAGCACTTTGACATAGGGTTTTGGAAAGCCTGCTGCCAGAGGAATTTAGCAAGCATCCTAAAATCATCTGCAAAATCCAACATTCCCCATTAAAGTGCAGTGTAAGCAAAACCAGGAAAAATCTTTGCTCCCTTAGCAGGAGTGTCAGCTAATAGAGTGATTGAGTTATCATTCAGCTGGTTTAGATTATAGTGAGCAACTTGTGCTTTTTGGCTAATCTAGTAACAGGTGGACTCTGTTTATTTTTCACTCTCTAATGGGAGATCCTGTTTGGAATTAACTGTAAATTACACTAATGCTCTTGGTTTCTTTGATTTTTACTTGGAAAGCAGCTCTTTAACATCCTTCAGGATAAGCAGCATAAGGAAAGTCTCTATCATTCTCACAATAAGTGTCAGAACTGTAACACGTAAGAGTACTTGCCTGAAAAATGATAGAATGCACTTTTTCTTCAAAATGCTAACCCAAGTTTCAGTAAGTCTTGTAACTACTTGTAGCTATATTTTTGATCTTCTAATTTAATTTGTGCTTTGATTTTCCTTGTTAATGGAAACCTGTCATCAGACAATAATTTGCTTTAGAAATGTATGTTCTTCATAACAGAAGAAAGGGCAAGAGCTAATCTGTTAGCTATTTTCACAATAAAGCAAGGGACAGTTTCATCTTCATTGCTTTCTTAGCTCTGTCACTCTTACTTGAGTTTTATCAGGGAACATGGAAGAGGATTTTTGGTATCACAGTGTCACAGTATTACCAAGGTTGGAAGAGACCTCAAAGATCATCAAGTCCAACCTGTAACCACAAACCTCACGACTAGACCATGGCACCAAGTGCCACATCCAGTCCCCCCTTGAATGCCTCCAGGGATGGAGACTCAACCACCTCCCGGGCAGCCCATTCCAATGACGAATCACTCTCTTGGTGAAGAACTTTCTCATCACCTCGAGCCTAAACTTCCCCTGTTGCAGCTTGAGACTGTGTCCTCTGGTTCTGGTGCTGGTTGCTAGGGAGAAGAGGCCAACCCCTTCCTGGCTACAGCCACCCTTCAGGTAGTTGTAGAGAGCAATGAGGTCGCCCCTGAGCCTCCTCTTCTCCAGGCTAAACAACCCCAGCTCCCTCAGCCTCTCCTCATAGGGCTTGTGCTCAAGGCCTCTCCCCAGCCTTGTTGCCCTTCTCTGGACATGTTCAAGTGTCTCGATGTCCTTCTTAAATTGAGAGGCCCAGAACTGGACACAGGACTCAAGGTGCAGCCTAACCAGTGCAGAGTACAGGGGCACAATGACCTCCCTGCTCCTGCTGGCCACACCATTCCTAATGCAGGCCATGATGCCATTGGCATCATGTCAAAGGCCTTGCTGAAGTCCAGGTAGACCACATCCACAGGCCTCCCCACATCCACCAGATGGGTCACCTGATCATAGAAGGAGATCAGGTTGGAGAGGCAGGACCTGCCCTTCCTGAATCCATGTTGGCTGGACCTGAGCCCTTGGCCATCCTGCAGGTGCACAGTTATTGCCACCAGGATAATCTGCTCCATCATTTTCCCTGGCACTGAGGTCAGGCTGACTGGCCTGTAGTTTCCGGGTTCCTCCATCCATCCCTTCTTGTGGATGGGGACCACACTGGCCAGTTTCCAGTCATCTGGGACCTCTCCGGTGAGCCAGGACTGGAGGAAAATGATGGAGAGCGGCTTGGCCAGCTCACCTGCCATCTCTCTCAGCACCCTAGGATGGATCCCATCTGGCCCCATGCACTTGTGAGTGTCCAAGTGGCTCAGCAGGTCCCGAACTAATTCCTCATGGATATCCAGGGCGTTACACTGCTCCCTGACCCCATCACCCAGCTCAGGAGGCCACTTGTCCTGAATTCCTCCTGCCTCACTGTTAAAAATTGAGGCAAAGAAGGTGTTCAGGATCTCAGCCTTTTCCTCATCTTCAGTCACCGTGTTCCCCTCCAGGTCCAACAGGGAGTGCAGGTTCATCCTGCCCTTCTTTTTGGCATTAACATATTTGTAAAAGTGCTTTTTATTGTCCTTCACAGAGGTGGCCAGCCTCAGCTCCAACTGGGCCTTTGCCTCTCTAATTTTTTTTCTACATAATCTAACAACTTCCTTAAACATGCCTCGAGAAGCCTTCCCCTCCTTCCAAAGGTGATACACCCTCTTTTTTCCCCTTAATTCCTCCAGGAGCTGCTTGCTCATCCAGGCCGGTCGCCTTCCCCGCCGGCTCATCTTTCGGCAGATGGGAACTGCCAGTTCCTGTGCCTTCAAGAGCTCCTGTTTAAAATAGGTCCAACCGTCCTGGACCCCTTGGTTCTTGAGGGCTGATACCCAGGGAACTTTGCAGATAAGTAGAAACAGTTGGTGCAGCACTGCATACAGGGAAATCATAGTAAACCCCAGATCTCAGTTCTCAAAACCTAGGTCTCTCCCCTACAGGACTGGACTGAAAAGAATCAAATCCTTTAGCCAACACTACCACTCTCAGCAGCTTGCTAGAGATGCATCTGGGTTAATCAAGAAATTGCATTTGACTGTATTTGTTTGTGGCAGTATTTCTAATTGTGTCAGGTTAGGAAAATGAAAGCTTCTCAAAGAAGAAACTCTCTGCTGGTATTCAGAGAATAAGTGTTATGATTTAGGAACAACAAATGGAAGGGATCCTGTAAGGTGTTTCAGACTTCTTCATGCTTGACATCATAATGTAAGAGCACCAGGTTATGACAGTGGCTCTTTGTATTTGTGTATCCATATATTAACATGCCTACTGAGTGCACACACTGCAACAATGCTTACCCCAAAGCCCCACTGTGCAGGGTTGTGTATGTACTAAACAAAACTCCTAGTCCTGAAGAGTGTAGAGTCAACCAAGGTTGACTATGGAGTATATGGGAGATTCCAGAGCTCATATTTAAAATGGCTTCTTTTTTAATCTCCAATATAGTTCTTCAGTGGAAATACTTTTATAATTTCTGAGGGCTGGTGTCAAAGCCTACATAGTATTTCACCTGATCTCATGTTTCTTCCCTGAACAATCAATTTTTCCCAGTGGATCTGCAACACAATTTATGAATCAAAGGTAATTAGTCTTGTTTCAGTGTTCTAGCATAACCAAGCATATCAGAGGACAAAAATAGGCATAAACTTTTTCTTCCCCTCATGATCATAGAGAATATGAGTAGTAAAGCCATTCTTTTACTGTCTCAAAAACTAGTTGTCATTTACAAAAATGTTTTGTAAATAACTTCCACCAGGAGTTTGACTGAGCTTTCTTTTGATCAATGATAGTGCTATAAGGAATGGAAAATCAAACTTTTTTGTGTGGTATTCAGGACATGTGGATCCATTTCTATACAGGAACTTCTGAAAATTGCCTACATTTTGATGAATACAAAGAAGAAAATGACAGTTCATCTGCTAAATCATGTAATAATATTAAGTGATATATTGGTAATTTTATACTATCTGTGTGCTATTACACTACATTATTTTATTATTATATTATTTTATATTGTTTGAAGCAAATGCTTCAGAACAGTTCTGCAATGTGCAAAATAGGGAGAAAAGTCGAAGGCAATAAAGATGATGCTTGGAAGGCTCCTGGTAGGCTCCACTGCTCTGAAGGCTTGTTTAAACTGTGACCATGTGCCTGAAGCTTTCTCTACGACTGTCATAGAATGAAAGTAATTTAGCTGCTTACCAGCATGCCTATGTCTTTGTGTGGTGGTTTGGGTTGGGTGCCCTTATGCTGCATGGCACACTTCCTGTGTCCAGAAGTCCAGCCCAGTGGGTGGACACAGGAAAACCATGTATCTCCTACCACAATCCCCTGCACTGCTATAAGATCTTGCGTGGGGTCCGCCTCTTTCTCTTTCTTCCCTCGCCAGCGCCCGGTAACTGGGGGAGACGTCTCCAGGGGGATGGGCGGTCTCAGGCCTGGCCAGCTGAGACTAGCCTAGCAGTGGGGGGAAGAACGAGCCCTGGGGGTCTTGGGCCCACCCTCAGGTGGGGATGGGGTTCATCTGGGTGTGTTTTGGGGTTTCTTCTGTCACTGTTTCTGGTTCCTTTGTGCACCTTCACTTTTTTTCTATTTAAACTTTTCCATCACTTCTGCAATCCGTTTTGTCAGAGTCATTATTTTGCCTGTGGTGGGGAGGGTGGCTGTCTCAACCCACTACACTTTGTACCACCAAGACAAAGTGAGAATGGGGCCAAGTGCCATGCAAGTGCCTTCATCAAGCACTTACCAGCCTTAGCAGAACTGATTTATGCCAGCTCTGGAGCAACCTGTAAAAGCAGATGATGACAACCACCGGTGATGTATTTCAATTACATAAATTATTTCTCCTCCTAATCTAAATCAAACTCATTAAAAAAAAAACTTGCCCAACAAAGAGGTTGTATTTTTGCCATAGATAGAGAATTATAAAGAGTTCTCTGAATCTTTACCAAAACTGAGGGCTAGCTGGTCTCCCTACAAGTTACATATCTTGTCTCAGTCAGAGGCCTGCAGGGAAAAAAATAATCAAAAGTAAAATGAAACTAAAGTAACATCTCCTATGCAGGTCTGATGAAATGTTACTTCCTCCAGATTTAGAAGTCTCAGCTGTTTTTCTGTTTTCTAAATAACTGGCAGGCTCCAGTTAAAGCTTTCTCTGCAAGAGGATTATGTACAACTGACTTCCATTATTTTTTTTCCTGATGCTTATGAAGTGCAACAACTAACTGAAGATTTGCAGGCAGCATTTATCATGCTTGATTGCTCTCTCTAGATGCCCATCTCCACAGAATTTTTAATGTACTATGCATCTCCGTCTCTCTTACTTTCTCTGTCAAGTAGGCTTGAAATTGAACAATGAATCCTGAAAATCGTGAGAAGGGCACACACAAAATGGTAGGTAGACACACATAGTACATGGCAATTTTCCCACTCACTTTAGGGAGAAATTCTGATATGAGGCAGCAATTAGAGAGAGAACTACAAATATAATACTTTTTGATCTTAACTGATACCCCCACAGAACAAAGTACTGAGTTGCTCCAGTGATAATGGCTGGACTTGCTTACTGGGTAGCTGCATACAACTCCCTAACTGTGGTAGGTTTAGTCTGGCTAAAGTTAATGCTGGGGGAAACTTCAACCCACCACACTGGCATATGTTGAAAATGCAGCTGAGACAAATGAAGAATCAGGTATAATAATCTGCAGCTGGCACAAGGATTGAGTGGTCATACCAACAATGGTTCCTACAGGATGAGAAATACAATAAGAAAGGTGAAGTATGATGAACTGCTTCTTTGTTCACAGATAGGGCAACTACACCTACATCTTTGTGTAGGCATACAACTGCACTCTGTTATTTTTATTTTTTTTTTCTGTTTAAACTCTATTAACATACTTCAGCTTTTAAAAAATTCTATTCAGCTGAACAGGTGAGGATTTTAGGCTCTGAAATCAGTGTAAGCCACTCCAGAATCTGCCTCAACAACTCCTTTGATAGCTACTCAAATTCCAGGATTCCGGATAAGTCAATATACAAGATACAGCAATTAAGGACTTTTTAAAATAACCCTTGCAATATATATATGAGAGAGAACTGCTCACTACTCTAAAGTGGGGTTTGTGATTATCTGTACTTCAAAGTAACCAGATTGTTTACTTTATCTAAGAAAACTACCATCATTCCTTTGGCTTTAGTATGATTCATTGATTACATGCTTCCATATATGAAAGTTCCTCCAAACCCAGCAGATGGTGCAAGAACTACTTTTGATCATTTTGACATCAATGACAAAGGTAAATGGAATTATATTAAAATAGTGGAATGATGGGAGAGTCCTTTTTGATCCTGTAGCCCATATTTTCTTCTTGTGAAGGACCCCTGATTTACTCCAGAATCCCAAGTTCTAACGTCTTATAAGAATTTCCAAAAGTCTTTGCTGAAAGCTATAAGATCTATGTGTCCAGATAATACTTCTGGGTAGTACAGGGCTTCCAACAAGGAAAAAAAAAATAACTATGCAATGTTTTACAAGGGAGCTGAGTGCATTCCAGAGACAAATAGTCTGTACTTAATAGATGTATAACTCCTCAAACAGATAGCTTGATACAACTCAAACAGAAGAGCAACATGGACCACTTAGGCTTTAAAATGTCAGTCTGTATTCTCCCTCTTTAATCAAAGGTGGAATATATCTCACCCCAATGTATTTCAGCCCTGTCCCAACATGTTTCATGCAGCCAGATCTTCCCTGTACATCCTGGGCTTGTCAGCTGTGGGTTTTAGTAATAATATCATCTTAATGCTCGCTTAGATTGTTCATTATTGCTAGGATGGAGATTAGAGACAAAAAAGCCTAATGTACAATTTAAAAGGCTCTTACTTCCAGACCAATATAATCTTTGAAGTCCAGCTGTGGTGTACATAAAAAAAAAGCTGGGGCAGCCCTGACAGATGTAGTTCAGTAAAAAGAAGATTGAGAGATTATTTGAATGCTAGTTATGTGAAAGAAGACATGCCTTCTAATACAAGGCATCTCTTTAATCTAGTTGATAAGGGCCTAGCAAGATTCAACAGGTGAAGCTAGACAGATTCAGACAAGAAGTGTTAATTACATTACTAGAAGAATGTAGTTAAACATTGCAGCAATATATACTGTGCCTGTGCTAGGTAAATCCTTATTTGATGATTCAGGGTAAAATCCTGTTTCCAGTTAGAGTCCTCAAGAAATTTGGGAGGCATAGTTGATATATGCTTCAAGAGTATGCTCCAGCACCAAAGGAAGGTTGTTGGAGAAATCATGGGCATGGATGTGACTCATTTTGCAAGATGTGATATTGGGCCACCACACAGTCACATGGTGTCTCAAACCCCCAGACTAACCAACAGTCTTTGCTGGCTCTTGCTGCTAGCTGTCCCAACAGAGACCATGTGGGAGAAATGCTGAGGAGACAGAAAGACAAAACAGTGTGTCCATGACCAAAAAGTGTCATCATAGAACTAGAACTAGAACTTTTTCCTCTCTGCTCTTAAAATGGGTGTTCTCAAGTAAACCATATGGTCTCCATCTGTGATTGATTGCATATATCTGTTTGTGGAACATCTGACTTGTATTAAAAACTCTAGTCCTTTTAGTAATTAGATTTGCATAGGATTTTGTTCAGAAACTGAGCAAGATTTGTTAGCTGACTTCTGAGCTGTTAACCCTAACTGAGTCGGGTCTGTATTTTGTTGCTGAGAGATAACACATTCAAACACATTTCTACTCTTATTCTTTCAGTCTCCTGATGCTTCATCACCTTGGCCTTTTAGGCATTCTTATGAACTTTAATTTGTGTCAGAAAGCTCACTGGAGTGCTTCATGAACCCTGATGTTTTAAGGTAGTGGCATTCAAAAGAACTTTTGTTTAGACCATTGGACCATGGTTGCTTACAGTGGTCCTGTGATTGATCTCCCTTTCTTCTAACATTCCTTGCATTGTCTTGCTTAGATACATTTATTGATGTTACAAATGTGCTACTCTTTGTTACTGTGACGGTTTAAAATAACACTCAATGCAAATCCACAAATGCTACAAGGAGAGATGGTATCTTTGACTAGTCAGTTTCCATTATTGGAAGAAAACAAATGAATTTTCAGGCACATGAATCTTCAACCTTTCATCTGTATGTGTTATAGAGGATACCATTTGTCGGCACTGAAAATGATCTAGATGTGATGCCTTACATAAAATCTCTCCTGCAATGGTTTTGTGGAAGACCATGAGACCATTAAGAAAATAGTTCTGTGTGGAAGTAGTGGGCTTGACAGAAAGGACCAGACCCTCACTGGGAACCTTACCTTCTACTCTGATACCAGTAATAGGCTCCAATATATTTATTCAGAGCTATTTCATCAGGCTTTCCTGAACTGCTGGATGCATGTGTTGTGTTTATATAACACTGCTATAATCTCTCAAAGGGAGGACTTCAAGTGATAGGAGTAGACTTGTCCTAAGAGTGCCCTTTTCTGGAAACTTCAGGAAAGGATTCCTAGAGGCACAATATGGCACATTAGCCAGACAGATGTGTACTGCTACTGGAGATCATAGAATCACGGAATGGTAGGGATTGGAAGAGACCTCTGGGGACCCAGCGCAACCCCCTTTGCTAATGCAGGTATGCCAAGAGCAGGTAGTGCAGGTGGAATTAAAAATCTCCAGAGAAGGAGACTGCACAACTTCTCTGGACAGCCTGTTCCAGTGTTCCCTCATCTGTAAAGTGAAGAAGTTTCTGTTTTGCATCAGCTGCCCCTTGTCCTATCACTGCTCATCACCGGAAAGATCCCAGCCCTATCCTCATGATCTCCACCGTTTAGACACTTACATGCATTGATAAGATCCTCTCTCAGTCTTCTCTTTTTGAGGTTAAAGAAGCCTAGGTCTTTAAGCTTCACCTCATAAGAAAGATGCTCCTAATCATCTTTCTGGCCCTCTGTTGGATGCTTTCCAATAATTTCCTGTCCTTGAATTTGGGAGCCCAGAACTGCATACAATAATGCAGGTGTGATCTTACCAGGGCAGAAGAGAGGAGGAGGAGAGCTTTTCTTGACCTGTTGTACTCACGCTTCTTAATGCATGCCAGTATTTGTTCACTTTTCTGGTAGTCATTAATATATGAACTAAGGCCAGTTCCAAAGACTTGTGGAGAGAAGAAGTAAAACATTTTGCTATCTTAGTAGAAGCCTGAACTGTTTATTTTGTTATTGGCTTTTGTTGTTGTTTTGTTTGTTTTGGAGTTGGTTTTGTTTGTTTGTTTTTCCTCAGAAGGGTGGAATAGATAGAATCTAGTTTACTCACAAATTATTTTTCAGCTTTTTTGAAGCAGTGTGGACTCTTTGTGTTATACCGCTAGACACAGCTAGGGCTGCTCTGGGTTTTGAAAGGGAAAAAGAATAATTATTCTAGAGAAGGACCCCAAGTCCCCCATTCCTTCCATCCACTATAGTGACAGCAACACACATCCTCAGGTCATTGGCAGACTTGCTGAGACTGCACTGGATCCCTCTGTCGATGTCACTAGCAAAGATGTGTAACAGCAATGGTCCCAGCACTAGTGCCTGAGAAACGCCAGTAGTCACTTATCACCACTTAGGCAGCTTAAGCCATTGACTGCCACTCTTTGAGGGGGATCATCCAGCCAAATATTTATCCAGCAAGTGGTCCACCCATCAAATCCACATTTCTCAAATTTAGAGACAAGGATGCTGTAGGCATGTCTCAAAAGCTTTACAGGAGTTGAATGCTGACGTTGACAGCTCCTTTCTTGTTCACTGGTATAGTCACTCCACCACAGAAGACCAGAACTTCAATTAGTCAGGGCTTTCCCTTGGTGAAAGCATGCTGCCTTGCCCAAATCACCTTCCCATCCTCCATGTGCCTCAGCATAGCTTCTTGGAGGACCTGTTCCATGATCTTGCTGGACGCAGACATAAGTCTGACAGGTCAGCAGTTCCCAAGGTCCTCCTTTCTACCCTTTTTAAGAAATGTGCTCAATGTTTCCCTTTCTGTACTTGCCAGGACTTGACCTGACTGCCATGACTTTTCAAATATCATGGAAAGTTGCTTGACAACTACATCAGACAATTCCCTCAAGCATCTGGAATCCTTCTTGTCAGGTCCCATAGACTTGTCCATGTTCAGATTTCTCAGGTAGTCATGAACCTTGTCTTTACTTACAGTGGGATGGACTTTGTCCCCCTAGTCCATGCCTTGTGGTCCTTCAACTCAGGAGGTGTGACAATAGAGGTTGCCAATGAAGACTGAGGCAAAGAGTTGAGTTCCTCAATTTTATCCTTGTCTGTTATTACCAACTTGCCAATCATGCTTATCAGAGGGAGTATGCCTTCTCCACAGTGAACCAGATTCTTTGTCAAAAACAGGGCTTTAATCAATTTTCAAAGGTATTTAAGAACCTTGACTCATTTCTACCTCCGCAACTTACAAACGAATAAACGAATGGCAGAGGCGCTAAGTCCTAACTCCAGTACAAACAAAGAGCAGTGGAAGCATATCTTGTTCTTTCATCTATTATTCAAAGCACGCTCCCTATATCTCAACTATTGCTCAGCCTAGAGAGCTCTGAAAAAGTCAGTCTTGCACAAAACAGAGCTTCAAGTGTTATTTCATCCAATGGTAAAATCCAACCTCTATGCCTTTTTGGGTTTGTTTATTTTTATAGTGTTCCACCATTTCAGAAATAGTCATAAATTGTCATACCCCAAAGCCATGCCTGTGGCTGACTCAAACCACAGAGCATAAAAGTTCACTTCTCCAAGTGCTAGTAGAGGAATAATGCAGATGGGATTCCTCAGGATTGCTGCTGCTTTTCATGTATTCTTGTACTGGTTAAAGATGGCTAGAAGAAAAAAAAATTACAAATCATAACTCAGAAGAGCTCAAGTCTAGATGAGCTAAATCTCTCACTTTTTGAAGCAAACAATTTACGTGCTTCCATGATGTTGCCTTGTGTTGATTACAACAGACATCCAGAATATCCCCAAATATTTTAAACAAATTATACTTGATGGTGATTAAATATCTGTTAAAAAAAGTAGTTATATAAAAACCACAAATAAACAAAATTCTAGGATTTATCCCCTTGTAATACAGTACTAATTATTCTTGGTCATGTAGATATTGTAAAAAATATTTTAATGTTACCAACATACTTTGGATAAGAGACCTGCTTGTTGCAGAAAGGCAGATCCAGCACGAAGGAAACAGGTCACAGGGGTATATAGGCTAGCATAAGAGCACTATCAATCATAGGAGTTACAGCTTGCACTTTTGTCTGAGATATTTGTGCCAGCTATTCTCTTGCTTATAATCATCAAAGTAAAAACTACAATGAGGGTTTGGCTCAGGGCTGTTATCTTTCATATGCTAATAATTTCAGAGGTTCTCTCTCTTTTCTCCCCCCCACCTCCCCCACCCCCTCCCCCCCCCCGCTTTCTTTTCTTTAAGGGATGGAGAGAGAAGTAGTGATAGAGCACGTAGCAGAAAACATTTTTTTGACCTAGCTCAGGCACCCATAATTCATCCCAGCAATGTAAGTTTGAATTAGAGGATAACTTTTCAAAAAGCACAGCCTTAACTGAATTAAGCAAGAAAAAAAATGCATTCAGTAGAGAGTTTAATTTGCGTCAGGGATATCTCTGGAACATCTTGGCATCTATCCATAATGTCTAGGCGCCATCATAAGCAGCAAAAGTGCCAAATAATGCAACATGTTTTTGGTAATTAAGATTGGCTTATGCAATTTGTGAATATGACAGAGAAGGGGCTTCACATTGGTTTGTTTGTTTTCTCTGTTTTTTGGGTTTTTTTGGTGAACATGAAAGTACATATCACTCCCTTAGGACCAGTAAAGTATTTAAGTGCTTGTCTTTAAGCACAAATTTCTTGAGTGATTTTAAAATGACCACTTGATGACAATGATTTCCTGTGAAGGATCCTATAGTTTCTGAAAATAAATTTAAGGTCTCTAGGCAAGGAAAATTTTTCATTAAGTTTTGTTAGAAAAGTTGATGTATTAAATAAATCTATGTTTAAATAAGTCTATGTTGTATCAAATTGTCATGGGTTGAAAATTCCCCCCAACATCAAATTTGCTAGACCAGCTCAGCTGGAAGCAAGTGGAGCTCTATTTGCAAGCAAAACTACAATCTACAATGAAATGTGATGACTATGTACAGAATATAGAATCACAGAATCATAGAATCAATAAGGTTGGAAAAGACCTCAGCGATCATCAAGTCCAACCTATCACCCAACACCTCATGACTAACTAAAACATGGCTTCAAGTGCCATGTCCAATCCTTTTTTGAACACCTTCAGGGACAGTGACTCCACAACCTCCCTGGGCAGACCATTCCAATGGCAAACAACTCTTTCTGTGAAGAACTTTCTCCTCAGCTTGAACCTAAACTTCCCCTGGTGCAGCTTGAGACTGTGTCCTCTTGTTCTGGTGCTGGTTGCCTGAAAGAAGAGACCAACCCCCACCTGGCTACAACCTCTTTTCAGGTAGTTGCAGAGAGCAATAAGGTCTCCCCTGAGCCCTCTTCCCCAGGCTAAATAACCCCAGCTCCCTTAGCCTCTCCTCATAGGGCTTGTGCTCGAGACCTCTCATCAGCCTTGCTGCCCTTCTCTGGACACATTCAAGTGTGTCAATATCCTTCTTAAATTGAGGGGTCCAGAACTGGACACAATACTGAAGCTGTGGCCTAACCAGTTCTGAGTACAGGGGCGCAATGGCTTCCCTGCTTCTGCTGGCCACACTATTTCTGATGAAGGTGAGGATGTAATTTGCCTTCCTCGCCACCTGGGCACACTGCTGGCTCATGTTCAGCTGGCTGTCAACCACTACCCCCACGTCCCTTTCTGTCTGGCTGCTCTCCTGCCACTTCAGACCACTGAAGTCACCCCAGCAAAGAACAAAGAAATATTAGAATAAAATCATGGACAGCTAGCACACATATACACTCTTTTATGGATACACTGAGTCATATTTTTTTCATTCATGTAAATTAATCTATTCTGCAAACAATGAGATTATTAAAGGCATTTTTTCTTCCTTTCATTCTGTGCAGTAGTCTCCAAATTAAAATCTTTTGCACCCTCTGACCTTCAGCTACCTTCCAGATTCATGGGTTCATTGCCACAAGATTACCTGTATATCAAAATCAATAATTTAATATTTTCTAGTGCAAGGGGGAAACCTTAATGAGTGGTTTGTAGACAATGATATTTGCAATTCACAAATGAACAGAGGTGCAGAGTTACACATGAATAGCGCCTGCTTCCTTCAGCTGTCTGACCAGTACAATACAAACAATAAGGAATAATATTCCACATAAAATTGATAGACAATCCTTTGTGGCACGTTGCATTTGCTTTGAAAACACCATTAAGTTATGCATGGTGATAAAGGACTTACAAAGCAGTGAAGAAAAGCTGTAGGTGAAATTTAAATTTTGAATAAGCAGCCTGCTAGTTACAGGTTTCATTGCCTTGATATCCAACATAGAAAATTATCTATTATTTTAACTTTCTATTAAGTTCTGAGACTGGTTTTCTTCTTTAGGTCTCAATAGTAAGAGTGAACAAAACTTGTATTACTATTTTTTCAGCTTCTGTTAACCTGATTTTATCAGTTTTGGTGGGTTTTTATTATTCTTTGTGGGGAATGGGCAATGGTTAGTGAGTTTTCACAAATTAACAGCAACTTCATTAAATCAAAACAAGAAAGGTCATACAGTGGAGGAAATAAGAATGTTATTTACATGCCTGCTTGAAAATAATTGGTTTTTCATGCTGGAGAATGGAAACTTCTGTCTAGTCCTCAAAATGCTCTCTTTCTGCAAAACGCTGGAAGTTTAATGTTTCAGAAAGCTGATGTGCTTTTAGCAGTCTTTTTCTTTTGACTGCTTGTGTTGCCTCCCATCTTTGTTTCTAGCAACAAGATATTTGCAGCTCTTTGCTTTTTAAATCAGTACAATCTGGATCAAATTGCAAGCTGTTGCATACTTCACAGTTACTTTTCATTTTCCTGCTTAAGTGGGAGTAAGGTTCAAGCCAGCATATGAGGAGCAGTCAGTGGGGTTTTTTTAATCCACTTTTCACTGGCAGGCCACCCCACCTTTCCAGAGATATCTAGATGTTGCAGACTATCATATAAAGAATTCTTTTCAGGAAATCTAAGTAATTAAAAAATATATACATTTAGGTGAAATCAAATAAATTCCAGTGAATGAGGTATACAGTAGCATGCTGGACCCTGTCAGGAGGAAATCAACGGTAAAATACAGAGAATAGAAGAACAGGCTGCCCAGGGAGGTTGTGGAGTCTCCCACTCTGGAGACTTTCAAGATCCATCTGGATGTGTTCCTGTGGAACTTGTGCTAGATTCTATAGCCTGTTCTGGCAGAGGGGTTGGACCTGTGAGCTTCAGAGGTCCCTTTCAACCTCTAACATCCTGTGATCCTGTGAATTAGCAGTATTGGGTAACATACCCACTGAACTAAGATTCTTCCCAGACAATGTGTCTGACCTACAGATCAAGAGACTAAATTTGTATGCTTTCACCTAGAAGTCAGACAGTTTAAATTAAGATAATTTTTTGTTTAGGTGCAGCTACGCAATGATGCAGAAGCAAGAGCAAAAAAGGGTTTTATTAATCTGTCTAATTCATGGCAGCCTATCAGTGAAGTAATATTTGACCTGTTTCAGGTTTACCTTTTGAGCACATCCAGACATTGCTATCTTGTATTTTCAAATTTGAAATTTAATGCAAAAATGCCTGAAACAGATTTCAAGATGCTTAAAGATACAGCTACTGCTACCTCAACTTTTGTACCTGCTTTTACACAGTAAAAAAATAAAACAAAGCACACACTTGGAAACAATAATTAACTTTTTAATTTTTTGTCTCCTGTGATCAACGAATGCATTTACTTATCTCATCCTTTCTGACATTCTATTTGCTGACAAAATGCAGCACCATGCTTGTAGTTGTCAATGATCTTACTATGTTTGGATGGCTATGGAGAGAGAAGTGCTGTATAATGTTATTCGCTATGTTAATAAGGTAGATAGTTATAGACATCTCACAGATCACACATTGTTTTAGCAATATTAGCATGCTTTGCCCATTGTCTATGCAAACACTTGGAGAAATGTGATTAAATTCTTTGCTGGAAACAAAAGCAAGTTAGCCACAGTATTCTGGTCTGAAAGAGCCACACAATCATACAGAATCACAGAATGTTAGGAGCTGGAAGGGACTTTGAGAGATCATCCAGTCCCACCCCCTGCAGGGTCACCTCTACCAGATCACACAGAAATGCAACCAGGTGGGTCTTGAATATCTCCAGAGAGGGAGACTCTATAACCCCCTGGGCAGCCTGTTCCAGTGTTCTGTCCAACTCACAGTGAAATAATTCTTCCCCGTTTCCATGGAACTTCCTATGCCTCAACTTCCACCCATTGCCCCTTGTCCTGTCATTGGGCACCACCAAGAAAAGCCTGGCTCCATCCTCTTGGCATTCACCCTTTACATATTCATAAATGTGAATGAGGTCACCCCTTAGTCTCCTCTTCACCAACCTAAAGAGTCCCAGCTCCCTCAGTCTGTCCTTGGAAGGAAGATGTTCCACTCCCTTAGTCATCTTTGTGGCTCCGTGCTGGACTTTTTCAAGCAGTTCCCTGATGTCCTTCTTGAACTGAGGGGCCCAGAACTGGACACAATATTCCAGATGCAGCCTCACTAGGACAGAGTAGATAGGGAGGAGAACCTCTCTTGACCTACTATCCACACGCCTGTTAATACAACCCAGGATACCATTGGTCATCTTGGCCACAAGAGCATATTGCTGGCTCATGGTCAACCTTCCATCCACTAGGACTCCCAGGTCCTTTTACCCTTTAGCAGGTCCTCAACCTATACTGATACATGGGGTTGTTCTTTCCCAGGTGTGAGACTCAGCCCTTGCCTTGTTGAATTTCATTAAATTTCTCCCTGCCCAACTCTCCAGCCTGTCCAAGTCCTGCTGAACGGCAGCACTACCCCTAGGTGTGTCAGTCACTTCACCCAATTTGGTGTCATCAGCAAACTTGCTGACAGTGCACTCTGTGTTCTCATCCAGGTCATAGATGAATATATTGAACAGCACTGGTCCCAGTACTGACCCCTGAGGGACTCCACTAGATACAGGCCTCCAACTAGACTCTATCCATTGACCACAACTCTCTGACTTCTTCCCTTCAACTAGTTCTCAATCCACCTCACAACCTGATCATCCAGACCACACTGCCTTAGCTTAATTGCAAGGATGCTGTGGGAGATAGTTGCAAGTGCCTTACTGAAATCAGGATAAGCCACATCCACTGCTCTACCATCATCTGTCCACCTGGCTATGTCCTCATAAAAAGCAATGAGGTTGGTCAGACATGAGGTTCCCTTGGTAAAGCCATGTTGACTGCCCCTAATCACTCTCTTTCCTTGATGTGCTTAAGGACAGTGCTGAGTCACAAGTCTGTTATTCATCAGTCCTCTTTTGTAATACTTTTCAGTGTATGTGTTTTCTGAATTAGATTGTGGACACCAGCATAACCACTAACCCTACATGAATTACTCTAAGCTTCCACAAAAACTTTTAATTGAATAGTACAGTTAAGGAAATTTTGTAAAATATACTGGTTTAAGATAGCCCCACTCTCATAAGCAGGTCCCACTCCCCCATGAGGATTGCAATCAAAAGTAACACAAAAAGTCCTGGGTTGAGATAAGGAGTTTAATGGAAATAATACAATGTGCCTGTTCCACAGAGAAAAAAAACACAACACAGCAAAAGCAGAAGTAGCAGAAGCCAGCTATAAGATGATCCAATCCATGCCCCAAACCACAGCCAGCCCAGTAGAAAAGACCAACACCCCAAAACCAGAAAGCAGAAGCCCAGAACACCCCAAAACAGGAAGCCCCTCATATCACAATCTGAACTACAAGGTCCATAATACTTTGCTTCAGCCATCACTTTCATTTTAAAGTTGGCATGACATCAGCATTGTACTGAATACTTATCCTCAGATTCAGTTGGCTAAATGCTTGACACATACTTACACTGTTTCACTGCCACACACAAGTCCACTAAAACTATCCACTGGAAAACTGTCTTATGTAGATTAAGTTTTTTCTAGCTTTGGCATAGGCTTGTTGTAGCATATATATATGTAGAGTAGAATAGAATAAATCAGGTTGGAAGAGACCTTCAAGATCATTGTGTCCAACCTATCATCCAACACCATCTAATCAACTAAACCATGGCACCAAGCACCCCATCAAGACTCCTCCTGAACACCTCCAGTGATGCTGACTCCACCACCTCCTCAGGCAGACCGTTCCAATGGGCAATCACTCTCTCTGTATAGAACTTCCTCCTAACCCACAGCCTAAACCTCCCCTGGTGCAGCTTGAGACTGTGTCCTTTTGTTCTGGTGCTGGTTGCCTGGGAGAAGAGACCAAGTTCTGCCTGTCTACAACAGAGCTCGTTTAAGGTAGTTGTAGAGAGCAAGAAGGTCACCCCTGAGCCTCCTCTTCTCCAGGCTAAGCAACTCCAGCTCCCTCAGTCTCTCCTCATAGGCCTTGTGTTCCAAACCCTTCAGCAACTTTGTTGCCCTTCTCTGGACACCTTCCAGCAAGTCAACATCCTTCCTAGACTGAGGGGCCCAGAACTGGACACAGAACTTGAGGTGCAGCCTAACCAGTGCAGTGTACAGGGGCAGAATGACCTCCCTGCTGCTGCTGGCCACACTGTTCCTGATGCAGGCCAGGATGCCATTGGCCTTCTTGGCCACCTGGGTACACTGCAGGCTCATGTTCAGCCTACCAAAGACCAGTACCCCCAGGTCCCTCTCTGCCTGGCCATTCCCCATTAGGCTGTGCCTTTAAGAAATGGACACTTTCTGAACACTCTGGCTGAATGTTTTTGATATTTGAATGAAAACAAAGACATGCTATTTACCAGCCAGGTTGCTTGTGCTAAATGCTTTTCCCAGTTTTTCAAAGATCCACCCCCCATGGCTTTAAGAGTGGTCTTCAACAAACCGTTGTAGCGTTCAATCTTCCCTGCAGCTGGTGCATAGTAGGGGATGTGGAATATCCACTCAATGCCGTGCTCTTTGGCCCAACTCTTTACAAGGTTGTTTTTGAAGTGAGTTCCGTTGTCTGACTCAATCCTCTCTGGAGTTCCGTGTCTCCACAGGATTTGCCTCTCCAGACCAAGAATGGTGTTGCGTGCAGTTGCATGTGGTACTGGATAAGTTTCCAACCATCCAGTGTTTGCCTCTACCATAGTAAGCACATACTGCTTACCAGAACGAGAACGTGGTAGAGTGATGTAGTCAATCTGCCAAGCTTCACCATACTTGTACTTGGACCATCTGTCACCATACCATAAGGGCTTAAGTCGGAGCTGTGGCTTGGTTGGTAGGGCATGAGACTGTGAGCGCTGAGGTCATGGGTTTGAATCCTGCAGTGGGCAACAGTGTACTCTATGTGTTCCGATGGGCTTTTCAGCTTTATCTGTCGGGAACAAGCGAAGGTGGAAGTCTGCAGTGTGGAGTCCAACACGCCGAGTTGCAGAGGCAAAGGATGGAGAAGGAGAATCCAGTCAGTTCGCAGAGGTAAAAGCTGTCCAGCTAGCTCTTGACATAGCTGAACATGAGAGATGGCCAAAGCTGTATCTCTACACTGACTCATGGATGGTAGCCAATGCTCTGTGGGGTTGGCTAAAGAACTGGAAAAAGAGTGGTTGGCAGAGAAAAGGAAAGCTCATTTGGGCAGCTGACCTATGGCAGGACATTGCTGATCGAATCGAGAGAATTCCAGTGAAAGTGAGACACACTGATGCTCACATTCCTAAGAGCAAAGCTACTGAGGAACAGCAACACAACCACCAGGCAGATCTAGCTGCAAGAGTTTCTCAAGTAGACATGGACTCTGATCTTGATCTCGACTGGAAACACCGAGGTGAGATATTCTTAGCTCGGTGGGCTCACGATTCGTCAGGACATCAAGGCAGAGATGCAACCTACCAGTGGGCTCGTGACAGATCCATAGACATTTCCATGGATGCTATCACACAAGTCATCCACGACTGTGACATTTGTGCTTCTATTAAGCAGCCACAGCGACTTAAGCCCTTATGGTATGGTGACAGATGGTCCAAGTACAAGTGTGGTGAAGCTTGGCAGATTGACTACATCACTCTACCACGTTCTCGTTCTGGTAAGCAGTATGTGCTTACTATGGTAGAGGCAAACGCTGGATGGTTGGAAACTTATCCAGTTCTGCATGCAACTGCACGCAACACCATTCTCGGTCTGGAGAGGCAAATCCTGTGGAGACACGGAACTCCAGAGAGGATTGAGTCAGACAACGGAACTCATTTCAAAAACAACCTTGTAAAGAGTTGGGCCAAAGAGCACGGCATTGAGTGGATATTCCACATCCCCTACTATGCACCAGCTGCAGGGAAGATTGAACGCTACAACGGTTTGTTGAAGACCACTCTTAAAGCCATGGGGGGTGGATCTTTGAAAAACTGGGAAAAACATTTAGCACAAGCAACCTGGCTGGTAAATAGTAGAGGTTCAGTGAACCGAGCTGGACCTGCACATTCAGATCTGCTACAGAAAGTAGAAGGTGATAGAGTTCCTGTTGTTAGAGAAAAGAATCTGTTAGGTGAAACTGTTTGGGTATTTTCTCCCTCAGGAGAGGCTAAACCTGTCTGAGGGGTGGTTTCAGCTGAAGGTCCTGGTCACACTTACTGGGTAATGCAAGAGAATGGTGAAATTCAGTGTATTCCACGAAGACATTTAACTTTAGCTGAAAGAGTTTAATTTCAGAGTGTTGTACAGCTACATCGCGCCCAAAGGAAGAATCCCTGA
The DNA here is from genome assembly GCA_033816785.1 of Picus viridis. Taxonomy (NCBI): domain Eukaryota; kingdom Metazoa; phylum Chordata; class Aves; order Piciformes; family Picidae; genus Picus; species Picus viridis. Next base: position 32,700,002 of record CM066606.1, read on the forward strand.
GGAATCTACAGTGCACAAACCCTGAGAGCCCTGAGTCAACTGGGAGTCCCTCTTTCCCTGTTTCCCTGTTTTCCCTTTTCTTCACTTCGTCTGTGGAGCGACAAACTGTTTTCTATTTTTCTTGTTTCTTGGACTTCTGAATCATCTGCACCTGAGGATAGCCGGAATGGACTATGAACTTTACTTACAAACTGTAGATATTGTTTTAGATTGGATGGACAGTACGGACAGCCAATGAAATTGTTTAGCAGGGGTGGATTGTGACCGGTTTAGGCTGTGCCTTTAAGAAAGGGACACTTTCTGAACACTCTGGATGAATGTTTTTGATATTTGAATGAAAACAAAGATATGCTAAACCAATTTCATTGGTAGAATCCAACTGTAAGTGTTTTAGCTTAGTCTGTCAGTCTGGGCAGTCTCTTCTTCTCCCTGTCCTGTGAGCTGGCCTGTTTCTCTCTCTGAAGCAACAGCTTGCATGGCAGGAATGACCTTGGATTAACAGAGCTAACCAGATAAGAAAACTAACTCTTGCATTTGCTTTTGAGCTTAACAGAATTTTACCCTTTTAATTACCTTACTCTCTCTAACCCTTTTGGGAAAAAGGGGAGGTAGGGAGGGAGAAGGGGGGACAGGCCGAACCCCCTGGCCGCAGGGGGTTGGGGAAAGGTCTCCTGTATTACATACATTGCTGTATATTTCTGTATATATTGTATATTTTTGTACATATTCATTGCATTCCATTTCTGCTTGTAAATACAGCTTTCATCTGCTTCTCCGGCTGAGTTAGCTGTGGATTCTTTTGTGTGTGTGTGGGGAATCTTCCTACCCCACCATACTAAGAAACCCCAGCTCCCTCAGCCTCTCCTCATAGGGCTTGTGTTCCAAACCCCTCACCAACTTCGTTGCCATTCTCTGGACACCTTCCAGCAAGTCAACATCCTTCCTAAACTGAGGGGCCCAGAACTGGACACAGAACTTGAGGTGCAGCCTAACCAGTGCAGTGTACAGGGGCAGAATGACCTCCCTGCTGCTGCTGGCCACACTGTTCCTGATGCAGGCCAGGATGCCATTGGCCCTCTTGGCTGCCTGGGTACACTGCAGGCTCATGTTCAGCCTACCAACGACCAGTACCCCCAGGTCCCTCCCTGCCTGGCCATTCCCCAGCCACTCTGACCCCAGCCTGTAGCACTGCCTGGGGTTGTTGTGGCCAATGTGCAGAACCTGGCACTTGGATGTGTTCAATCTCATGCCATTGGACTCTGCCCATCTGTCCAGCCTGTTGAGGTCCCTCTGCAAAGCCTCTCTACCCTCCAGCAGATCAACTCCTGCCCCCAGCTTGGTGTCGTCTGCAAATTTACTGATGATGGACTCAATGCCCTCATCCAGATCATCAATAAAGATGTTAAAGAGCATGGGGCCCAGCACTGATCCTTGGCACACCACTAGTGACTGGCTGCCAGCTGGATGTGGCACCATTCACCACCACTCTCTGGGCTCAGTCCTCCAGACAGTTCCTAACCCAACACAGTGTGATCCTGTCCAAGCCATGGGCTGATAGCTTGGCCAGGAGTTTGCTGTGGGGGAGGGTGTCCAGGTAGACCACATCCACAGGCCTCCCCACATCCACCAGGCAGTCACCTGATCATGGAAGGAGATCAGGTTGGTCAGGCAGGACCTGCCCTTCCTAAATCCATGCTGGCTGGGCCTGATCCCTTGGCCATCCTGTAAGTGCTGTGTGATCGCACTCAAGCTGACCTGTTCCATAATCTTGCCTGGCACTGAGGTCAGGCTGACAGGCCTATCATTCCCTGGCTCATCCAACCAGCCCTTCTTGTGGATGGGTACCACATTGGCTAGCTTCCAGTCACCTGGGACTTCTCCAGTGAGCCAGGACTGCTGAAAAATGATGGAGAGCATCTTGGCCAGCTCATCTGCCAGCTCTCTCTCTGGTAACATATTAAAAAAGCCTGATTTTTTTTTTTTGCCTCCTGTATGGAATTTTCTGTGGTGTTGAATACTGTGGCAGTTTAGGCTGGGTCCCTCCTATTGCATAAGTTACACCTCCAGTGTCCTGAGTGTCCAACCCAGTAAGTGGACACAGGAAATAGCATATTTCTACGTGTAAATCCTGCACCATATAAATCCATCTGCAAAGTCACTCTCTTCCTCTTTCTTCCCTCTCTGCTCCTGTGGGAGATGCTCTCTATTGGGTAACAGTGTGGGAGTATCTCAATGTCTCTTAGGCCTGGCTAGTCCTGATCTCCTTCTATGACCAGGTGACCCGCCTGGTGGATGTGGGGAGGGCTGTGGATGGAAGTCTACCTCTACTTCAGCAAGGCCTTTGACATCATCCCCCACAGCAAACTCCTGGCCAAGCTGTCAGCTCATGGCTTGGACAGCAGCACTGTGCTGGGTTAGGAATTGGCTGGAGGGCCGACCCCAGAGAGTGGTGGTGAATGGTGCCACATCCAGCTGGAAGCCAGTCACTACTGGTGTCCCCCAGGGATTAGTACTAGGACCAATCTTATTCAGTATCTTAATTGATGATCTAGATGAGGTGATTGAGTCCACCATCAGTAAATTTGCAGATGACACCAAGTTGGGAGCAGCTGTTGATCTGTTAGAGGGTAGAGGGGCTCTGCAGAGGGACCTTGACAGGCTGGACAAATGGGCAGAGTCCAACATGATGTCATTTAACAAGTCCAAGTGGGGGTGCTGCTACAGGCTGGGGTCAGAGTGGCTGGAGAGCAGCCATACAGAAAGAGACCTGGGGGTGCTGGTTGACAGCCAGCTGAACATGAGCCAGCAGTGAGCCCAGGTGGCCAAGAAGACCAATGGTATCCTGGCCAGCAGGAACAGGGAAGTGGCCTCCTGAGCTGGGTAGTAGGGTTGGGGAGCAGTGTAATGCCCCAGAAATCCATGAGGAATTAGTTCGGGACCTGCTGAGCCACTTGGACACCCACAAGTCCATGGGACCAGATGGGATCCATCCTAGGGTGCTGAGAGAGATGGCAGGTGAGCTGGCCAAGCCGCTCTCCATCATTTTCCTCCAGTCCTGGCTCACTGGAGAGGTCCCAGATGACTGGAAACTGGCCAGTGTGGTCCCCATCCACAAGAAGGGACGGATGGAGGAACCCGGAAACTACAGTTCAGCCTGAACTCAGTGCCAGGGAAAGTGATGGAACAGATTATCCTGGAGGCAATAACTGCACACCTGAAGGATGGCCAAGGGCTCAGGTCCAGCCAACATGGATTTAGGAAGGGCAGGTCCTGCCTCTCCAACCTGATCTCCTTCTATGATCAGGTGACCCGCCTGGTGGATGTGGATGCAGTCTACCTGGACTTCAGCAAGGCCTTTGACACCGTCCCCCACAGTAAACTGCTGGCTAAGTTGTCAGCTCGTGGTTTGGACTGCAACACTCTGTGCTGGGTTAGGAACTGGCTGGAGGGCCGAACCCAGAGAGTGGTGGTGAATGGTGCCACCTCCAGCTGGCGGCCAGTCACCAGTGGCATCCCCAGGGATCAGTGCTGGGCCACATCCTCTTTAACATCTTCATTGATGATATGGATGAGGGGGGTTGAGTCAGTCATCAGCAAGTTTGCAGATGACACCAAGTTGGGAACAGATGTTAGTCAGTTAGAGGGTTGAAAGGCTCTGCAGAGGGACCTCGACCGACTGGACAGATGGGCACAGTCTAATGGCATGGCATTTAACAAGTCCAAGTGCCGGGTGCTGCACTTTGGCCACGGCAACCCCATGCAGAGCTACAGGCTGGGGGCAGAGTGGCTGGAGAGCTGCCAAACAGAGAGGGACCTGGGGCTGCTGATTGACACCCACCTAAACATGAGCCAGCAGTGTGCCCAGGTGGCCAAGAAGGCCAATGGCATCCTGGCCTGTATTAGGAATAGTGTGGCCAGCAGGAGCAGGGAGGTCATTGTGCCCCTGTACTCTGCACTGGTTAGGCCACACCTTGAGTCCTGTGTCCAGTTCTGGGCCTCTCTGTTTAAGAAGGACATGGAGACACTTGAACGTGTCCAGAGAAGGGCAACAAGGCTGGTGAGAGGCCTTGAGCACAAGCCCTATGAGGAGAGGCTGAGGGAGCTGGGATTGTTTAGCCTGGAGAAGAGAAGGATCAGGGGTGACCTCATTGCCCTCTACAACTACCTGAAAGATGGATGTAGCCAGGAAGGGGTTGGTCTCTTCTCCTAGGCAACCAGCACCAGAACAAGGGGACACAGTCTCAAGCTGTGCCAGGGGAGGTTTAGACTCGAGGTGAGGAAGAAGTTCTTCACTGAGCGAGTCATTCGTCATCAGAATGGGCTGCTCGGGGAGGTGGTGGAGTCGCCGTCCCTGGAGGTGTTCAAGGGGAGATTGGACATGGCACTTGGTGCCATGGTCTAGTTGTGAGGTCTGTTGGGACAGGTTGGACTTGATGATCCTTGGGGTCTCTTCCAACCTTGGTTATACTGTGATACTCTGATACTGTGATACTGTAATTGTGTCCCTGTATTCAACACTGGTTAGGCCACAGCTTCAGTACTGTGTCCAGTTCTGGGCCCCTCAATTTAAGAAGGATATTGAGAAACTCAAACATGTCCAGAGAAGGGCAACAAGGCTGGTAAGAAGTCTTTAGCACAAGCCCTAAGAGGAGAGGCTGACGTAGTAGGGGTTGTTTAGCCTGGAGAAGAGGAGGCTCAGGGGAGACCTTATTGCTCTCTACAGCTACCTGAAGAGAGGCTGTAGCCAGGTGGGGGTTGGTTTCTTCTTTCAGGCAACCAGCACCAGAACAAGAGGACACAGTCTCAAGCTGCACCAGGGGAAGTTTAGATTCAAGCTGAGGAGAAAGTTCTTCACAGAAAGAGTTGTTTGCCATTGGAATGGTCTGCCCAGGGAGGTTGTGGAGTCACTGTCCCTGAAGGTGTTCAAAAAGGATTGGACATGGCACTTGAAGCCATGTTTTAGTTAGTCATGAGGTGTTGGGTGACAGGTTGGACTTGATGAACTCTGAGGTCTTTTCCAACCTTATTGATTCTATGATTCTGTGATTCTAATGCCAGCAGGAGAAGGGGCGGGGTGGGGCAGTCTCAGACCTGGCCAGCCTGAGACTAGCCTGGCAGTGAAGGGGAGGAAAGAGCCCTGTGGGTTTTGGGTATACCCTCAGGTGGGCAGAAGGGAAAGGTTGGGGCCCTTTGGGTGTGCTCTGAGGGAGTCTGTATGCTTTGGGATATCTTTGCCACTATGCTTTGTAGTTTTTGTAAAACACCAATTGCTTTTCCATTTAAACTTTCCATCACTTTCCAATTCATTTGTGTCTGTGTCATTCTTTTGTTCCTCTTGTGGCAATAGAGGATCTGTCTGGCCTCAAACCCGGACAAATACTTAGGATTTATAGTCTTGTTTAAACATGGTTGCTGTTATTTCTCTCCCCTCGATTAAAGGGTTTTTGAACACACAAAGAATTTATTTCAAGTGCTTCAGTTATTCTCTGTAAATATTTTTACCAACTAAGTAGTTTCTGTAAATCAGCTATATTAAAAATAAAACCCAACAAACTAAACCCAAGAAACAAACAAACAAACAAACAAAAAAAAAACCCCAAAAAGACAACAAAAACCCCCAACAAAATAGACCAAAACCCAAACAAAAAATTTTCATATATCATTTTTGCTGCTTCTGTTCACAGGTACATTATGTCTCTGTGTTCCTAATTTTGATGTATAGCTTTTGGACACATTGCAGTTACGGCAATTATCCTGATTTGTGCTAATGACCTTAGTTGGAAGTAATTTCATTTGTATCAGATTTTGTTTCAATAATCCCTGACAATAACATCATTCTATGTGATCCATGAAGAGAAAATCATTGGTCTCAGAAATCTTACAAGAACAAATATAGTAATTCACATGTGCCTCACACTGCTAAGAGGATGACGTTTGGATTTTAAGGGAATTTGGCCTGTTTTATTAGCTTGCAAAATATAATCATTATATTTTTATATTAATAACGTTGGTGAAATTGCCTGTATTTAAACTTGATTTTTTCTTAGTATTTGAAAACTGAGAGCAAATCCTGGGTGATCATGAAAATAAAACAATTCTCTGAGCTAAAGGGGTTGATCCATCTTCTTAACGAATGATCCCTCCATAAATCAAGTTTTGTGAGGGACAAACATATCAGTCTTACTAAAAATGACCTGTGCCAGTGTGACAGATAAACAAGCATCCTGAAAACAGATCCACCCACGAAGTTGAGAATAATCTTATAATGTTTAATATTTAAGGGATATGATTTGGCAATGGAGTTAGCAGTTACATAATGGTTGGACTCAATAGTTTTAAAGGTCTTTTCCAACTGAACGAAATCCATGGTTATATGTTTCCTTCCAAAGCTCTGTCACCAATCCATCTGATCCTCAGAGGTAAGAGCAGGCCTTATTTTAATTATTTCCCTTCTTGTGGCATCAGAGTAGGTGGAATCTATACATTTCATACAAAACAAAAGACAGAAAATTTGGGGAATATCATAGTAGTTTAAATTAGATCTGTGCCCATCTAAGTGCTCTATCACAGTTAGGCCTGGCAGCTTCTCACAAGAAATAATGCAATAAGTTTTGAATTCTGAGGTCCTTTGTTCAGTCTTTAGCATAGACTGGGAAAGACATCTATTTCAATTTAAAGTTCTGTTTTACCTGTGCACATCTTTTTCTCCTTTTGTCTCTCCATTCCTGGGGATATTTCAGATTTCTCACTTTGGAATGAATAAAACACTATTTTGCACAGTTTCTAAACTCTCAGAGAAAATAGATTTTTCTTTTAAAAATCAATCAGAAAGTCATGTCCTGGTCCTCTCTTTGGCTTATTTCACCAAAAAAATATCTCTCCAGCCAGAAGAGTCTAAAAGCTTTGTGGTACCTGGAAAATGGGACCTTTCTAAGTGAGTCTTTTATATATTTACCCAATAACACTGTTAGGTTTATAAAATAATATCCCTTTCTCTTTTCAAGCAGCCTGTGCTTACATAAAATCCATCTTCTTTGTTTGTTTGACTTTTTTTGTTTGTTCATTTGATTTTTCAGTTGAGTGGGGTTTGTTGTTTATTTTGTGTTTTCTGGGGGTTTTGGTGTTGGGGTTTTTTAGGAACATGTGCTTGATTTTGATTTTTTTTTGTTACTTTTTGAATTTTTCCCCTCTGGTCCCCAAAGAAATCATGTTTACAACATCTAGGTGTTTTGCACTAAGGAATCTTTGTACTGATTGAAAAATACATCAGAGGTTTTGTGATGAAAGTGAACATGAAGTACTTACCACAGCTATATCAGGTTCATGATAAAGAATCTATTATTATGAGATTTTAATGACATAAAATTGCTTTTCTTTTGAGATAACAGTAAAATTAAAAAAAAAAAAAAAACCACAAAAAAACCCAAAACAAAACCCAACACAAATGCCCCAAAGAACCCAACAATCAAACTACAGTATTAGGAAAGAAGGGAGTGGTGAGACCTTATTCTACATATATGACAATTTTTATGGGACGTATTTATTGTCTTCTTCCCCTCCTCCCCTCAAAGGTGCAATAAACAGCTGTGAATGAGAGTTACCTCGTCATGTGACATTCGAATTTGGACACTGTTTCATATAAATAGGAGACAACTCCTGTGCCAGACTGTGAGCTAAGTCCCTGTTGCATGAAACAAGACCTCAGGGACTGGATTGATCACTGAGTCAGGAAAGTGGTTCTGGATTGACTGGCATAGACACAGGATGGGGCTCCAAGTGCAGCAGTGTCATATACTTCCTTTCTGAAGCTCTGGAAACCTGTGCTCTGGAAACTTGCATTTGTTTTGATCACCCCAATGATTCAACCATACTTCCTCTTCTTTTTTTCCCCACCTGTCTCACCCTCTCTGAAAATACAGATTATGTCATTCAGCTAGTTCAGTTCCTTTAAACCCTGGTTTTACTGAAGCCGAAACCACATGCTCTTTGAATTAAAGAAGCTCAAAATCAATCCTTCCTCCCTCACCCTCCAAATGCCTGACTAGAACAGAAGTGTTTGGAGTCTGGGTTTAGTCTTTTTTTGGTTTTCTTCTGTGCTTAACCTAGTAGCTTGGATAAGTGAGAGAAAATGTTGCAGCTACTATGGGGAAAAGAAGAAGCATAGGTCACTGGGTGCTTTGCAGGCTCGGATGGTGGAGGGGAGGGGAAAGAAAGCAAATACATGGCTACCATGTTCACATAAAAGAAATAAATAGCATGTGAAATTCCTCCATTCTGTGCAGGCAGGGAGAGGCCAGAATCAATATTGATGTTAGGTAACCCAACCAGATGTTTGTCATGAAGTCATGTTAGTTGAGGATTGGTAATGTCAAAAGGTATATGAACTCATGAATGTTCCAGTATACTGGAACCTGATTTAATGTGACACACTCCTGAATAACTTGAGGTAATATCTGTGTGTTTCCAACAGAAAGAAACGAGCTGAGCTGCATTTTCCACCTCCTTTCCTATTTGGAATCTTCCCTTTATTCTGATTTATTCTGCCATAAAAGCTGCCTAGAAAGCCTACGTAGCTTCTGTCATTTGATGGTAATAAAACTATAAGGAAAACAAATAACACCATCAGACTGCAGCAGGTGTCAGGAAGGAAGTGAGAATCAGATATGTTGCAGCACTATTTGAACACCTCAGTACTCCTGAGGTCACCCCTCATTCACTGTAACATTGCTGTCACCAGTCTAGAACTGCAGCTTATCTACATGTACTACTGCTTCCAATCACCCTTTACATGTGTAAAACCAGATGAACTGTACTTCATGCAACAGACACTTGGGTTGACAGACACTTAGAAGAGAGTAGGATATGGCTTCATAAGGTATTTATGAAGTAAAAGGTAGACTATTTGTGTAGGAAAGGATGATGACACCTTGTAGTAGTTTTCTTACTTTCTCATAACAGTTTAGGTCTGAGTAACCATACAAATTTTATTCAAATTTATTCTCCTTAAAGAGAGTTTTCTTTCACACAATGAAAGCCTTAGCTGGGTGTTGCAACTCTTCCAGTTCTGGTACCAATAAAAACTGGCACCAATAAAAGCATCTTCTAAGAGCTGCTCATGAGGCAGCATTGCAGCATTTCTACACGCTTTGCTGTGCTCACCAAAAATGTTTTCTTTTCAGATATAGTAGGTTCCTCAATGATGATCTTTCTCCAATATGTGCATGCAACATCAACTACATCTACTAGCCTTTTAAAGATGGAGAAAGCACCTCTGAAGCTAAATTCCTAACTGAGCTTGAGTTAAGTTAATGAGCACAGGTTAAACTGTGGATTGTAAAAGTATTTTAACTAGCCTTTGTCAACAGTTTGTCTGTGGTTTGAAAAAGTCTCTAGAATTTTCTGTAGTCTTATGCTGAGAGCCCTTCCCAACAGTTTGATCTAAAACCCAGTAAAACCCAAAGAATCTTCCTTCAGCAGACAGAAAATCACACTTCAAGTGCAAATACATTTCTGTCTAGGACAGTGTGATTTCTAGAACCATTCTGTTTACATAGGATTTGTGCAGTGGCTTAATCTGCGGTGAGACAGGAGGGCAGTCGCCCAACAGCACTGTCCCATGTAGCATACCTGATGCTAGTTTTAGGAAGAAGAAGCAATAATGCTGTGACACTCATCCACACATCACAGTGCCAGCCTGCTAAATTAGCACCTTGTCCTTGCATAGCATAGCTGTGTATGTTGTAATTGTGTCTCTCACCTTCCTTTCAAGTAATAGGCAACACGTAACTTCAGGTCTAACACCCTTTCCCAAACTGCTGTGATGAGTGAAAAAAAGCTCATTAAATCCAGTACAAATATCCTGACTCCCCAGCCTCCCCATTTATGCATATAAAAATATGCACTGGTGTGCCTTTATGCAGCATAGCTTTCTGTTAATGAATCCTCTTGTTTTTCTTTTACTATAAGGTGGAATAATAGTTTATTGTCATTCTGATTTAATTCAATGGATGATCAAAATACTAATATAAAGGCAGAACAATTCCTACTGGCAATAGAAACCACCTTTTGTTTCCCTTCTCCTTATTAAAATGGAGTAATAGTTTCAGGTAACTCTCAACAGACGTCATGTTTTGGAAGGAGAAAATTTTTCATTAAAATATTTAATTTTAAAAATAAAAATATTTTAAGGAAAAAGGTGGTATTTTCAACAATATCTTGGTTTAATGTGTTCCATTAAAATAGCTTTTCCTCGAGAACACAAAATACCTCTTTTTTTCTGTTATTGTTATTTAACTTCACAAGTAATATTTATCTTAGTTTATATATTGTGATATTCTGAACAAAATGCAAAAATTATATAAAAGAATCCATGAATGAATCTAAAATTGTTCAATAAGACTTCAGAAACAAACAACAAAACCAACACCAACAACAGAACAAAACAAACAAAAAATCCCAAACAAACCAACAAACCAACCAACCAACCAACCAAACAAACAAAAAAAAGAAGTGGTGGGGAGCAAATGGACTTTTCACAGAACTTTTATTTCAAAAAATCATATGACATTCCTGAAAAGGCCTGGACTTCTTTCTCAAAAGGAGCACTGTTCTAGAAAAGACTAAAATAACAAGAAAAGAACCCCCAAAATGAAAATAAACCAATGCCAACACCACTCTGCACTGTTCCGCCCTTCCCCATATGACCACTGAAAACATATGAATGCAAAGAAAAAGAGCCCAAACTTATTTGGCTTCTGTTTCCCTTATCCACAGCTGTTGGTGTTGGCAATCCAGTGGTTGAAGATTTGGGTTGTTTACTGGTTTAGTGCATGGGCTTTGTTGGAGTATCTACTCTGGCCAAGCTCAAGGGCCCGAGCTAATACAATTGCCTTAGTACAACAACTCAGCAAGAGAATTAGTTCTTTTCACCTTTTGCCAGCCTGTATGCGGGCTCTTTCAGGTGCTAAACTCTGCATGCTCAGTCAGTACCACATCTTCACACAGCTTATGGAAGTCTCCCTACAGCGAGCTACAGCAAAGAGCAAGTTCGTATTTTGATCCCTCTTCACAGCATTGAAACCTCACTATCTTGCTTTGTTTGGTATGTGGAACAGCACAGATATTCTGCCCAGGGAATTTAGTTCCTTGGGAGTTGACTTGCAAACATACAGGACACTGTTAAGTCTGCTCATAATGTGCACATACCAAAGAGCATTGGCTGCTTTCTTTGGCTCCATAGGTGAACAATGAAGCCTTCTGGTCTCAGTTAACTACAGAAATGCCTAGATCTAGCATGAATATCCCTCAGTGAATAATCTTCCATGCCTTGTTCGCATTCTGTTCCTTTTGTGCCACATAAAGTGAACATCTTGGGGATTAAGAGTCAGAGTAGTCATGCAAGCTGAAATGCAAAACTAAAATGAGAGACAGCAAAAGAAATATTTTTTTAAAAAATTTAAACAATACCCCAATCCAGATGCAACTGCTCTGATTCTTCATGTGAAGAAATATGCTGTGTTTTAAAAACGTACAGCCAGCTCAGGACCGCATCCTGGGTAGCCTCCAAAGATAACAAATGCTCTTATTGAGTTTCTTCTCTCCACAACTGGATGTTGTGTCACAGGATGCTGAGACACTGATATGAGTCCTGTGAATGTCTGATGAGAAATTACAGGACTTGTAAGAAAACCACACCCCTAGAGAGGAGCTGTTTCTTAACTGTCCATTATTCTTGCACTCAAATGAGACACTGAAGAGTTTTAAGACTCAGCACTTTACCTCATTTCAATGCAGCAAAGGAATCATTATTGTATAGGGCTGCAAAAGAGGTTTAGTTTGTTCCTCTGAACAATTCTACCAGTCGAGGGAGTCATAATTTCTGCATGCACTAGTATTGTTTAGAGAGATGATGGTAGAAATGTCCCAAAAGTTTACACAAACACGTATGTCAAGCTTCACAGCTCTAGGAAAATAGATTTTATGCCACCAAATATTGAAGCACTGAGGCAATATAAACATATATCTTACTTTCTCAAATTTACATTGCAACATTGGTCCTCTCCTTAGAGAAGTGTAAACAGAAACTCTGTTTGCTACTATACCTTATTACAATATCACGATTCTCAGGAGAAACTATATAGAACAATTGGTGAAAGTACATTAGGTAATCACTTACAACCCACATACACAAAGCCTGATTTTTCTCCCCCCAGCAGAAGTATTCACTTGCTGACCACTGTTTTGATGAAAATCCAGGGAAAATGACAAAATTTCATTTAGTATCCTCTGCCCTGAAGATGGTCATCTCAGCGGTGAAAAAGCAATTATTTCCTGTGTCTCAGGACTGTAGGAACATAAAAACTGCTCTACAGGTGCTCCATTCTTATCAGACATTAAATCCTGCAAAGAAGCCTCTGTAGCTCTTTTCAAGAGGAATGATGTAACTTGGCTGCTGTAGTTGAGCCTGTCCCGCTACTGAATATGCTACTCACTTCCATGGCACCATCCCATATATATATTTTAGGCACTTCCTCACCAAAAGTAAACCCAAAAGTGAAACACTGTTATGAAGTTCATGGGATGAAAGAGAAACATTGTTTTTTCCAAAGGGTTAAGCATTCAGGTGGGATTTTACTAGTTACTTCTCTTCCAAGTCATGACATGTGAGGAAGTTAAAGAAACACCCTTCAGTGAGCTTTGCATATGACTTTACTTTTTTCATGTGAAAATCTGCTTTTGTGTGTCAGGGTTCCCTGAATGCAGCAAACCACCTACTCTCTTCCATACCAAATTGAAAGCAAGCCTGTCACTCAGAGAGCTGCCTCATAGCACACTGGCTGCTTGTGCATAGCTACCTTCAGTCTTGAAGTTTATCATTTATTTATCACTGTTGAAGGGGAGTCTTTATGTGCTTAGTTTAGCAGCATGGCTAGTTAGACAGCACTGACATACACTTGTGAATCATCTGGCACTTAGGGCATAGTACTTTTATTTTTTAAAATATTTAAGTATTGGAAAGCTTTGTTTTGTTTGGGGTTTTGTTTGGTTGGTTTGGTTTGGTGGGGTTTATTGTTTGTTTTGTTTTGTGTCTTCCCCCCCACCTTTTTTCCTAACACCATTTTAAACATTAAACTATTATATCCTTGTAACAAAACAAAACAAAACAAAACAAAACAAAACAAAAAGGAAAAAAAGAAACATACTGTAACATTAAACCATTCCTGATTGCTGATTGTAAGCCAGAATGAACCCTGTTGAAATGCATTGTTCTACCTCTTCAGAGAAAATATTTAGGAGGAAAATCAGAGCTACTCACCAGGGACTGGTGTCAGTAACAGGTTGACAACTCTAAATCACAGCAGGTGTATAGACACAGCTACAGCACCTTCCAGTAGACAACTGTCACCTCTGTTACATATTGTGCAATACATGAATGCAGAGATGACTACAAGCATGCACTAGACATGATGTGCTGAGATCGGATTTAACTATCTGAAGCCAAGAGAAGCTTCATAAACACTGCTGAGAAGCTTCATAAGGACTGCCAAGGACATATGCTGCATAAAGCAACTTTTGACTACTCCATGACTCAGAGGAAAACTCAGGATGCTCGTTATAAACTGTGGTAAAGTCACTTCTAAAAATGGATTTCCCCATTCCCTCTTCCACTTTTTTTTTTTTTTGGTCAGTTCAGTGCAACCTTTTCTTTTAATCTTAATGAAGCTGCTCCCTACAGCCCAGTCCTCACACAGTGCAATTGTTTTGTGCGTTCTCAGCCCCATTGGCTGCCCTCAGTCAATCAGAGCTCTGAGAGGAAGGTGCTGCACTAACAGCAACTGTACAGTGATGTGAAATTCTTAGAACTCATTGGAAGCTGAGTGGTTTCAACATTAAGGCAATCTCCAGAGCTGGGCTGAACTATGGCAGAAGCTCCTTGGAACTGCGGCTGTGAAGGAAAGTACTGAAGGTTTGTAAACCAGGATCTATAGGCATGCCTGTGCCTGAAAAACGCACTCAGTTACATATTTTAGGACTGAGTTCTTGCCCTGTAAAAGTTTGGCTATACACCTCAAACCAGTAAGCAGCTGGCTACACTTCTGCCCAATTCTACACTACCTTATTCTAGCTTGTGCAAGTAAAGGGAAGAAGAAACAAGAACTACCCTGACCCTATCACTCTCATTCTCCAGTTTCCCCCTCTTTTCACTATTGTGGGTTGCAATATATGCTGCTAGAGGCTCTGCATAGTGTTCAGGGATGCCATCTGACATAGTCAAGCTCAAGCCAGTCAGGGTAATTTGAGTTACAGCAACTATATGCCAAGGAATTTAATCTGGGAGGAAGTGAGACAGCAGCCAACAAGGCACTCTACTACAAGGGATCATAACCTGGATCTAAAATTAGCTTTCATCAGAGACATCCTATTATTAAAAATAGTCTTCTTGAAGAAATCAACTTACTGTTTAAGGCTGAGGAGTAAAACCTCTCAACTGCAGGGAATTTTGTTCAGACCAAGGGGAATGTGCATTTATTCTTTGGTGGAGAAGCAAAATTTCTGCAGATTAAGTATTTGAAACTTGGTATGGATTCTGCTCTATCTACTACCTTAATGGACATACAACCATCCTAAAATGGTTTTTACTGACATGTCAGACATTGTTCCCCTTTTACAAAAAAAGTTGTCAGATCATAGCAACAATACATACTGGATATCTGTTTTGCTTATCATGTGGCATGCCTAAGACTTCATTTTCACTCAAAGAAAGGGAGGGGACTGCTATATACGAGTGATCTATAGAATGTTTCCCCCCTGCCTCAGCAGAATAATCTTTAAACCAAAATCACCTTACAAGTCTAGCATACCACTTTAAACAGACATTCCAAAACCATATAAAATAGTGGAAGGACAGATTGTGAATCTCCCTGTGATCTCACCAGCTGTAGATGTCACCCAAATTAAATATGTTTTGCAGTTTACGCAAGATAGGTTACTGCCTGACATAACCTTGTCAAGACACTGAAGGTTGAATTTAATATTTTTACTATGATAAATAGACCACCAACATATCCTCACTTTCTAAGACTTTCTTAAATTTCATGTTATTAAATATATACCACATGGAATAATTCTTCACTGGCAGTGAAAGTGACATGAAGAAACATTATTTTAAGATCATCTTTATGTCACTTCTCCATGATTTCAAATAAATACCAAATTAATCTATTGGAATGTGCTGACAATGGAAAATTATGTGTTATTTTTTTGCTGTGGCCAAAAATTAATCAATAAAGATTTTTCCAGCTTGATTTCATAACTTATTTATAAGTCTTTTGGGAAAAATGAAGAAGAAAAAAAAAGAAAGAAAAATAATTATGAAATGAACACTAAAAGCCTCTGTCTGGATGGAATGATTCTGCAAAAGGACACTGTTTTACCAAAACAATCAAACTCATTAAACACAGCAGAAATGTTTGTCGTGTGTAATGGAGGAAAACTAGAAATTTCTTAGGTCATCACTGAAGACTTACCCTTCCAAATTTCTAGATGTGTACTAATGCACTCATCAGAAAGAGACAGGAACTATGCATTCAGTACCTGTTTTACCTGATCAGTATAGATTTGTTCTGTTAGTAGTACACTCCTTCTAGTAGCACTAAAAATTTACACACTGCTTTAAAAGCAGGACTTTACAATTTCATGACTTACTTCAACTTCATGACTTCAGCTATTGCAAATTAGATATCCATTTTGACTAGGAGAACATGGGACCCTTTGTATTAAGCCTCACTTGTGTCATCTCAGTGTTTAACATCAAATGGACCTTTTTCACCACTAATGGACCATTTTCACTATCAATGGACATTACTCCACAGCTAACACGTGTCTCAAGTTGTGGGTTTATTTTCTATGAGCAACCCTTTCCAAGTCAGAAATGAATTTATAGCTGAAGTATTCAAGCCCCTCCTTCTTTTATGTTCATTGACCAAGAGGAGGTAGAATTTGGTCAAAGCTTGCAATTACTGGCTAATTAATTTTTCAGGTTTTATTTCTTCAATCTTATAGTTACATAGAATGTCTTCTCAGCTACTCAGCTTCAAGCTTTAAAATATTGTGACCTGTTTCAAATGCATACTGATAGGTGACTGGTTATTTCTGCTGACCTTTAGTTTTTACCACTGATTACATAACATTAATGGGAAAACTGACTGTTTATGTGCATTTAGAATCCAAACTTTGTACCTTGCTCAGCCAAAAATCTTACCATCAGTGAACTACAACAACATTTTTGACTCTCCTTTGGAGACACAGAGGGGAAAAACAACAACAACAAAAAAACCCCAAACAAAAACACAAAAGAAGTTGTTTTTGTTAAGTAGCTCTTTGGTGACTTTTTGGAAGCATGGAGTTTTTGTGGGTTTTTTTGTTTGTTTTTAGTTGTTTTTTTGTGTTTGGGTTTAGTCTTTTAAAAATTTATCTTTAAAATGTACAAACAAGTATGACAGTAGTGTCTGTTGTGAGAAATCAGGATCATTCACGTTGGTGCAGTACCAAATAATTCAAGAAGTCTGCAGTGAGAGCACCTTGTACACCATTCAACTGCTCCTTCAGAGGAAACAAGCACATACATTTTCCTCCAAGTCATCTCTGTCAAAGTTAGTGTCTCTAGACAAGAACTGGGCACACCCTGTGGCCTTCGTGCAATGTACAGTGGCCTATTGGATCCATACACGATAACATCAACTCCTTTTCTGGCACTGGGCTCTCTGCAGAGCTCTTTGCTGGAAACCTGATACACTAGCAGATCAGAGTTCCCAATATCTCCCTTTTCAAAGTGACTGCACAGGATTACAGAGTTCCTTCAATGATGACTGTGTTAATTCCATAATTAAGTTCCCATCTTACAGCAGAGATAATTGCTAATAATATCCTTTTATAGCTATATATGGGGTTGATTTAGGGGCAGGGTGTTCTTTCTGTTCCACTTTCCACCCCCTTTCCTACATAAATTTTCTGTATTTCTCTCCAGAAAATTCTGATATGACTGTATGTGCAAGACAGAGCAATTTTATATCAGACAAAAGAAACTGGAAAAAAATATTTACTTTTTCTTGCTGATTTACAACATGCCAAAATGAAATAAAATGACAGAAAAATACATAACAGTATTTTATCCTCAGAAGCTCTGAAATCCTTTTTGCTATTTTCCACAACAAGAATGGGAGACATCTGTCTCTCTGTAAGCATCCTGTGCTGTACTCACAGGGATTTTAATGCTTTTGAGAATGCAGAGGAAAGAGATTAAGAAGCTGTCAAGATCCAGGAAAATCCCAGTTCTGGCGAGTTCTAGTCTCTCGGTCCCAGAATTAAGACACAAACAATGTCAAATGCATGTGTCAGCTTTTATTGCACTTACACAACTTACACACACACAAGGGTAAGGGGAGAGGGAGAAAGAGTAAGAAGGAATAAGAGAAAAGAGGGGGTGGGGAGGAAAGAGGAAGTACCACCCAGGGAGAATAGGTGTCCTGAGAGTCCATTGTACAGAATGGGATGTGTGGACATCCCAGACAGGAAGTTGCATGGGACCCCTTTTATAGTCCTCCTTAGAAGAAAACAAACAAGGTGCTTTCCACCTGTAGTAGGCAGAAAAAAACCAAGTACTTTCCAGCTGTGGTTTTCTGCATCCATCATGTCTGTCTGCATGGTGATGGTGGTTGCGGTAGATGTGAATCCCGTTTGGTCCCTGTAAGCCATGCTGTCACTTAAGACCTAGACATGTTGCTTCTGCAAGTCTAGCAAGACAACATCCACATGGTAATCCTGCACCTTCAGGATTGTCCTTCCCTGTCCAGTTGATATCATGCACGCTCAGTCCCATCATAAGGTCCAACCTCATGCATGGGGTCTGGCCTCATTTCGGGGAAGGTACACAAGCAAGGGTCTACAAAAACAGGATGCCCGTCTTGCAGTTCTTGGAACTCGGTTCAAAACACACGTTTGTGTTAAAGCAGGTTTTTACAGTAAAGCTGTGGTAGGTGGGCGGTGTTGGGACATTCCATGTTTTTCAGTCTCTGACAGAAGCAGAGAGCATTGACCAATTGAACAGCTCACTGAGGCTAACCATAACACAAAGTTCATGATATAAGGCGGCGTCCAGTTTAGCAACTGGTCAGAGTGAACTCTTGCCTTTATTTCTGGGAGTCCACACCTGCTTAGCAGAGACATATGAGCAGGGTCTGCATGCACATCCTATGCCCAGCAGTGCTATCACCCACTAGGAGCTGCATAATGTCCTTGCTCTACTCTGTGTGCTTACTGGAGTCTACAACCACTATTTGCCAGGGAAGGCAAGCTTCCAGCTTCTGCTGATCTACAAGCTGCCTCATGCTTGACAATCTTTGATAACTTGAGTGGTCTTGCTATTGGCAGTGGGAAGCAGAGATCAGCTTTCATACTGGCTTATCTTGAAGGCTCATCTGAAAGGACTGGAGCTCTGATTATTTTTGTTTATATTTGCCTTCTTTGCACACAGCTGATTTACTACCATTTACAATGACAGTTTAGATCAAATCATGAGCACCTACTAGATTTATATTTAGATCTATATTTATATGGATTTATATGGAAAAATCTAAATTTATATGGAAAAATTATGCACATTCACAGAAAAACTACCAGTTCACTGTGACACTGTCAATGAACATGTTTTCCAAAAAATCGGATTAATTTCAGCGAAAAATAAAGTGTTTTTTTTCCCAGATTAACTACTTCTGTATAAATTTATATTTGGTATAAAACCTGACTTAAAAAAAAGAATCATTTATTAAAAGTGTTTCTATCAAAATTTCAAGTAAAGTTTTAAAATATCATAAAAATGTGTAGAAAGATTTCTGATTTTCAACCAAGGCCTTCATTTTCTGGAAAAAAAATAATCTAAAAGAATAGCAACATTTTGTATTTTGGAATCACACAGTAACAAGTAGTAAAAAACCCCAAATTATAGTATCAACACATTTTGCCTCAAATATTAAAAAGCTAAAAGTGTGGTTTATTGTTTTGGGGTTTATTCCATAAACTTCTCCTTAGGGTTTGTCACAGAAAAAGAAGAGAAGATTTTAAAGGTAAGGTCATACTGTATAATCTTAAATGGTATGACCATCAATATCTAACTAACCTGATGTATCAGATAAAAGTCTATCATCTTGCAGCAATAAATCCACCATAAAATTCACAAATGTGGTGCTCAAACATTTAAAAGCTCTGCGCAGTACAATAGCTTTGGCTTCTGTTATCGCCTAAGCCTAACCTGGGAGGATGGGCTAAAAAGAACCTAGTCCCAAATGGGCAGAGAAACCCAGCCCCCTCTCAGGAGGAGAGGTATCCAGGTCAAAGTTTATTCCAATCTCACTTCCTGTCCACAACCCTACTTAAGAAGGGGTGATTGCCTGTCTTATTCTTTCTCTCCTGTCCTCAGCTGTCTAATGCCCTACTGCTGGGAGCTGCTAACCACGTGGTCAGGCCTGTTCCATGCTGTCACAGACACCTAAGGGAACTGCGTCTGACAAGAATCTATCCTACATCCAGAGAAATCCTCTGTCAGCCGCGTCTGGTTTTGTATATATTTTTATTTATCCCTTTTCCTTTGTAACCTTCCTTTTACTTAAATGCCTTTTGTTTTTTGTAAAACCTACCTTTTTATTTCCAAATCAATGCAAGACTCTTCTTTCATTATTTTATCTCTCTGTTTTCCTCCTGCCTTATTTTCTTTCCCTAGTGGGAAAAGAGGAGATGGGAAGCAACCTAAACCTGTTCCATTGGGGTTTTGGGCTCTGGGAAAAGTTTAACTGCAACAGCTTCTAAAAAAATTTTGAATGTTTAAAGCCTTTTTCTACAGAGTATTTACATCATCTTCAAGAGGTTGCAGCTGCATGTGATTTGGTACCCAGGAACTGAATGCTTTTTATGCCATAAACCAATATGAACAGTGCAGAAGGTTACATCTTTGCACCAAACACAGTCAATGAATTGAAAGGCTATCCAAGAAGCTGATTTATTAATAGAGTGAAATGCAGGACTATCCTTTCACTTATTTACTTATTTACTTTGCCCCCTGACTCCCTTCCACAATTGGTTATTTACAGTTGATTCTTTTGTTTATAGACTTCTACAAAAATAATTCTAGATTGAAAGCAGCTAGATTTGTTTGGTGGTTTTTTTTTTTTTTTTAATTAAAAAGTCCAAACATAAATATTAGGTAAAAAAACCCTTAAAGTGTTAACAAATAAGCTCTGCCTGTTAAAAAATCTGCAAATTTCATCAAAAGAGATATTACTCATGTCACATCTTATTATAAACATATTTTTTCCATTGCGTAACAGCATTTTTGGAAGATGTGGGGAGAAAGGCAAAATTTCACCAGCTCTGCTAGGAGTTTCTTGCATTGTCATTGGCAGAGGCAGGAAATAGTACTGGAAGTGTTTGTGCACTCTGCTCCCAACAAGGTACCATGGACTGTGTCCTGTACTACAAATAATCTGGGCTTGCTGAATATGTGTACACCAATAATAGAGATGACTCAGATCTGGTTCAGTTTAAAGAAGCGTTCAAAAGGATGAGTTGCATAGCTGAACTATGCTTTTAAGTTGCACATACCATACAAGCTTGCACACCTTTTTGATGAAACATGTAGTCTGTAAATAGCCTTTGTCTCCCAATGAATGCTTTAAAGGAAACTCAGTTTGTTTCTATGCTACCTGACCACTTTGCCCATATGTAAAATGAGTTCTTGTTATACATTTCCATGACAAAAGCACAAACATTACCAAACTGAACTGGTGTAGTGGGTTGAGGCAGCCCCCTCCCCACCACAGGCAGAAATAACGACTCTGACAAATGGATTGCAAAAGTGATGGAAAAGTTTAAATAGAAAAGGGTGAATGTGCACAAAGAACCAGAAACAGTGACAGAAGAAACTCCAAAACAGACCCGAAAACAATCCCATCCCCACCTGAGGGTGGGCCCAAGACCCCCAGGGTTCGTTCTTCCCCCCACTACTAGGCTAGTCTCAGCTGGCCAAGCCTGAGACCGCCCATCCCCCTGGCCTTGGGCCTAGCCAGGTCCAAGGCCAGGAGATGTCTCCCCCAGTTACTGGGTGCTGGTGAGGGAAGAAAGAGGCAGCACCGGACCCAGCGCTAGATTTTATAGCGGTGCAGGGGATTGTGGTAGGAGATACACGGCTTCCTGTGTCCACCCACTGGGCTGGACTTCTGGACACAGGAAGTACACCATGCAGCAGAGGGCACCCAGCCCAAACCACCACATGCCACCCCTTATCTCCTATCACAACCCCTGCACCCAAACATATAATCAAATTAGAAATCTCCTGATGACACGTCCGGCAAGGTCCATATCTTCTTCTGCACGACCACCCAAACAGTCTCTCATTCAGGCTCAAGCATCAGTCCAATCCAGTTCTTCTTCTTTCATCCAATGGAACCTCCCAGCAATGCAGAGTTCACTCTTCTGCAGTACAGGTTCTTCATGGATCTGTTGGACATCCTGGCCACCTGGAAAAGCCTCACAACCTCTCAGCCAAGCTTTTGTTCTCACCCACATTAACTCAGCGGCATATCCTCCACCACTGGGGCAAGCCAGTCAGAACAATCTGGCTCCACGACTGCTTTTTTCCATCCCCAGGGTGCAGCAACCGACCGCCTCCAACTGCGGTCCAGGCTACACAGATGCCTGTCAAGGTACTTCGCCCCCCACTGGGTGTTCACGCACCATGCCACGACAGCATCTGGCTGCACAACCTCCCTGCCCCGGAAGAGGGAGGGGCTGCACCACAGCCCACTGGGAAGAAGGGAGGTGGAGCCAGGTACTCGGAGCCATTTTCGGAGCTCGTCCAAAAAGATCGGAGGAGATTAGAGCCGGGCCCACCGCAGCCCGAGTGGACGGCTGGTGTCCGCTGCCACCGCCACTCAGCATACAGCAGGGCTCCGGCCGCCTCTACCACTGTGGTACAGAATCAAAATCACCTCCACCCCTCGGGCATTCAAACAGCTTCCCCAGCGAAAGCCACAAGAGCGTTCTCAGAGCCTTTGAAAACGGCTTTCCAGCTGGGGTCCCTGTTCACCCCTCTTGGGCTTCGGGAGCTGGCTCACCCACCTGCTGCGGCTGGCTCTATCCTCGCAGCAAAAGCGGACCGACTCTGACCTGCTCGCCGCTGCCCCTCCCCCACTTCACCCCCCACCACTTCTACCGCCTGCAGAGAGCAAAGGGTGGAGGAGGGGCAGGTCCCGCGTTCTTAAGCGGTAACCCCCGACGCACCAGGAGTCCCCCTGCAATCCACAAGAACTCACACAATTGCCCCGGCAACAAAGCTTGAGCCCCACCTTCCCAAACACAGACCAACACCCAGAACTAACTTTACACTGTCCATCCTTTGCAATCCGATCTGCAGATCGCCACACCGACCAGCCCCACGTTGGACGCCAAAAAATGTAGTGGGTTGAGGTAGCCCCTCCCCACCACGGGCAAAATAACGACTCTGACAAATGGATTGCAAAAGTGATGGAAAAGTTTAAACAGAAAAGGGTAAATGTGCACAAAGAACCAGAAACAGTGACAGAAGAAACTCCAAAACAGACCCGAAAACAATCCCATCCCCACCTGAGGGTGGGCCCAAGACCCCCAGGGCTCGTTCTTTCCCCCCCACTACTAGGCTGGCCAGGCCTGAGACCGCCTAACCCCCTGGCCTTGGGCCTAGCCAGGCCCAAGGCCAGGAGATGTCTCCCCCAGATACCGGGTGCTGGTGAGGGAGGAAAGAGGCAGCGCCGGACCCAGCGCTAGATTTTATAGCGGTGCAGGGGATTGTGGTAGGAGATACACGGCTTCCTGTGTCCACCCACTGGGCTGGACTTCTGGACACAGGAAGTACACCATGCAGCAGAGGGCACCCAGCCCAAACCACCACAACTGGAAAAACTTACTTTAGGAGAAGAGAAGAACCAAACAAAAGACAGATGAAAAATTCCTGTTGGAGAGCACAGTGATCATCTGGTCTCTAGCCAAAGAGGTGGCTGCCATCCTGAGACACCATGCACCCTGAGCTGCTGTGGACAAAATTCTAGAATCACAGTAAAAACATAGTTTCAGATGCTGTGGCTGCAAGTCCCACAGGACAAACACATTTGCATGCTTTTGAACAAGATGGGGCAGAAATTGAAGCAAAGTATCCCTCTCTAGTAGAGACATGCTTTTTCTATAATGAGCAAACAGATCAGGAATAATTAGAAAAGTAAGAGGCCTTAGTAGGCTAACTGTCTCCCTAATCTAGAGTGTAATTAATATCTCTTTTAGTCTTCTGATGGCATTGGTCTCCAGGTAGCTGCTGTTGTAAACTCAATTCCTGTTCTGTACATCTGCAAGGCACCCAGCAATCTGCAGTACCCTCAGCTTATTTCTGCTGGCTTTTCATCTGACTATAATTTGCATCATGGAACAAGGTCCATCTGCATGACAGGCAATAAAAACTGACACCCACAAAAAATAGTTCAAAACTCTTTAATTTTTCCTCCAGAACCTACCAAGTTGAGCATTTTTTAAAGTGCACTAAATTCTGAACAGTGAACATGTTCACTTCCCAAGTCATTCCTGAGTGACAAAGGAAAGCACAGTACTTTACCAAGTTGTGTAATCATGGTTTACAATGGCCACAGGTTGTTCGTTTTTCAGGCCATGGGGCAAAGGGCCCAGAGTTACACAGGCAGGTTGTGAAGTATACAGAAATGTTGCCTTTAAAGAAGTCAGTCTGAGAGTTTCTCTGGTGCAGGGTGAAAGTATTTAAGGCTGGTAAAACCTGAAGAAGACAAGAAAACTTGGGGTGTTTCTGAAGTTATGGGGAATAGACTTGCAGCATTACTTACTTGAAAAGGAGGAAAAATTTCCAGATGTCTTACTTCTCTATCCAGCCCTTTCCAGCAAGTAGCTTGCTCAAGGACTTTATCTTTTGCCTGTTTGGCTCTCTTCCTTCCCCTCCCTCCTTTTCCACTTGTTTCTCTTCTACTCCTAGAACTGCACTCCCTTTATACAGTCATTCCAAAGAATCCATTGTCCTTTATCTGCTGTATTTCTACTAATTTATAGTTCTGGAGAAATAATGAGTGATACTCCCTACTTCAGCCAAATCCTCCCCCTTTCTTCAGCTTCCATCCATAATTTACATCATATTCATGACACATCCTGTTCCCTTGCTCCCTGCCTCTCTGCTATGTCTGTCTGTTGAGTGATTATGAACTAGTAAGGGATTTTATGCCATTCAGACCTCCTATTCACAGTGATATAATGGTTGTAAGCAAGCACTCATGTCTCAGCTTTCCACAGATCTATTATTCTACCAGAAAAAAATGCATTTTGGCTACATGCTGAAGACACTCTTTCCATGCACATCAGCTTTCACTTTAAACTGTCCAAAAGGCAATTTGCTTTTTGGTTGGTGGTCTCTAGTACATCAGGTACTAGATGTGCCTAGGTCTCTACACACATCAGGATGTGTGAGACTCATGATTGAGTCTCCCACTGCTTTTTTTCAAATTCAGAGAAGTCCTAAGTTTATTGTATCATCACACACTGCCTTTCCAATGGTGCAGGTAATGATGTGGGAATCAAACAGTTCTTGCTACTGCCTCTGAGCGCAGGGAATAGTTAGGCCTTTAGCTTGCTGTACATACATGCTCAGGGTACAGCAAACTCTATCTGAGGAAAGTATTTCTTTACATGACTGTCAGATATGTGCTTACTTGGGTGCTACAGGGTGTGAAGCTTGTGAAAGACCCTCAGGCTCACAAGGCAGCATTTAAAAATTAGAAATTTAAAATTGGAGAGTGCTGAAGGGCAGCTGCATCTCTAGGAGTCACCTTGTTCTCAGCCTGCCTCTGGCACTGTGGAGCCCAGTGCCCCAGGCCCAGGAGCTATATCTGTAGAATAACAAAGAGAGAGGAAGGGACAAAACTACAAATCTGCAGCCAGCTGTGTGGTAATACTGTGTGGCAATGATTAATAGGTCTCCTGATTGCCAGATAATGATTTACTTCCCCAGTATATCAATGTCACCTGTCTTGCTGGGTATATATGAGCCCTCCACATAGTCTGTCATTTTTTGTTGGTGGGATTAAAGCATTTCTTTGCAAAATAACCCTTCAAATAAGCACAGAACATCTGCCAGCTCAATTCCCACTGAGATATGAGCTTGATTTGAAACCTATCACTTGTTTCACCTTCTCCTGTGTTTTCCATGTACTGAACAACAACATATTCCCTTAACATCACTTGTAATCCTTTCAACCTGTTTACCTGTAAATTCCACTAGGGAAAATGAAAGTGGAATCCAACAGTTGCATTTTCTAGTGCAACTGGAAGAAAGGAAGCAAACTAGTACAGAAAAAAAACAACTCGTAATCATTTTTAAAAATCAACCACATATTCATATATTTAAGTGATTGAATGCCATCGCTAGTAGGTAGAGGTATACATTGGAGATTTTAATGCCTGGCTAGTAAAAGGAGTGAAGACTATTTTTCACCCCACTAAAGTCCTTACAGATCATGAACTCTAAGCATGTCATCAGCAAACACGACATATTTACATTTCCTGGAGGAAGAATGAATACACAGCATTTTCTCAAAGCTCCAGTGTTTTTCACTAAAAACACAGTTAACCTGTACCAGAAGCAACAGGAGTCACCCTCTATCCTTGAGAAACCTTTTGTTCTTTAGAAGATACATTTCTTGGGATTTTTGTACTTACTTTAACTGTTTTTCTTTATCCCTGAACAACTTTTATTCTGCATCTGAAGAGTCAAAATACATACTTCCCATAGGTACTGATATAAACCTGCAAGTTACCAAGAAGTAAGGATGAGTCAAGATTTTAGATTAAGATAAAATAATGGAGAAGAGTAAAGAAACAGATGTTAAGTATTGAACATGTTGGTCTGCAGACAGGAAGATAATCTTGATTCAAATTTTCATGTAACAAAGTTATGAGAGGTCTCCATCATGTAACTATTTCTGGCCAATTTCCCTCTAAAAATGTCCACAGGAAAAAATAAAATAGCCGAACTATTTTAGAACTATAGAAAAGGCAGAGTTGCAAAACTTCTTTTTATGGCAACATTGTAAACTAAAAATACTGAAGTTTTAACCTTTCGAAAAATGGAAATGGGAAAAAATAACTGTCTATCACCACATAGGAAACATGTACTTAATAGCTTTTAATTATTTTTTAACTTGTTGTTTTACTAGTCGTTATGCAGGTGTGGCCCAGAACAAAGAGAAACACCAGGAGTTGTTGGCCTGTATAAACAACCATTTTGTGTTAGCAGTGAAAAGACTAACAGCAAGAGAATCAGAGGTGTAGCTTTTTGAAAGCTTGTCAGCTTTTTGTTTCACATCAGCGAAGCAATGTGTGGGTGGTACAAAACGAAATCTTGCTATAGGCAAACTTGAGAAATTCAACTCTAGAGATCAGTTACCTACATATATTTTGTCATATCTGTATTATTGTGATTAACTAAACAAGAATACAAGGCAGATAATTTGTGAATAAAGACTCTACTATTGGCTTTAATCAACAATTAAGAAATCCCAAGATTTTATGAATTGCTTCACACTGGCTGTCTAAAAGCTCATCAGCTTTTCTACAGCTGAAGTTTCCTGGGTTTGTCCTGGCAATGGGAAGGTTGTGAGATCACTTGTGTTCATGACATCATTGTGCTTATTTAACCAATCAGAAGGAATGCTATCATTAGATTATAATTTGTTTTAATTATTTGTTGTAGTTCACAAAGGGATTGCTAAAGATGTCTACTAATGTTATATTATTATATTCTCTTAACATAATGAAAGCCTTCTGATTGTTTCCTAGAAGTGACCCATGGGATTGATGTAAGTAATCATAAGCATAAATAAATGGCAGTTTCTGAGATCACTTTCAAGTTCCTACATTTCAGCAATTCATTGGACATTAATAGCAGTGCTACTGTTTCTGAATGTTGGCAAGATTTACTCCTGAAACACCTTAATAAACCACATGATTGTATAAGGAGACAATTCATGTTTATGATACCTTTCAGCAAGACGGAGTTAAAAAGATTGACACTGTGCCTAAAATCTCTTGCTCCTCCAACACTAAAGTGCTGTGTTCCCAAAGCCCTAAACTAATGCTGTTGTGTCAAATATTCTATCCAAAACTAGGACCCAAGAATTTCTCTTTGGACTCAACACTCTCCACCCAATACCTGAACAATTAGTTAATTGAGGAGGCATCTACCAGTGCACACACAGTAGCAGGTTGAGGTAAATTTATGAGTGCAGATGGAGAGCACAACTAAGTCAATCCAGAAGCTAGCTGCCTCTAAAGTGGCCAGACCTGCTTCTTGTGCCCACTTTGCCCATTGGACTAATGTGGGCATGCTGTCTCACCTAGCTGAAAGATGTCTTGAAGCACAAGGCTAGTCAAAATTGAGTCATTCAAGCAATGGGGTCACCTGCTTCTTGTGGCCCTTCTGACACAACGGTAACTGGTAAGATATGGTAAAAGCACAAAGACAGGGGGTCGCAGGGCACTGAAACACTTCTTCAGGCAATATCAGGCCTCCAGGTAGCTTCTGCTACATCTTTACACCACACGCTTGCTAAAATGTGCAAACCAACTCATGCTGTTTGCTAACGCACAGGTAGAAACTGACCTTTCCTTTCCCTTTTCTTTGGGCTCACTTTGTCTCTCTCTTTGACTGCTGTCCCTGTTTCCTAATGTACAGCACATGTGCTAGGAATAAGAGTGCTCATCCAGGTCCAGTTTCTAGAGAGCAGAACATATTTAAGTTAGAGCAATTTAATGCCATTCACAACCCTGCATACAACAGGCCTGAATTGTCTTACATGTAGCATTTCCAGATAGGATTTATTCTGGTTGTTCTGTATTCAATAGAGCAAAATGCTGATCAACACATGTAACTAATTGCTGTCTATACATAGGACCTGAAGCTTTAATTAACATTCCTTTCTGATTAAATTATCATTGTTGATTCCAAGTCTCAGGTGAAACTGAGTGTCGGAAGTTTTTAGTGCTTTATCTTCCACCCCCCTATCTCCCAGGACTTCAAAGTGAACATGAGGTCCGTTTCTCAAATCCAGTGGAGCTTTGCCATACCCTTTTCCTTCCTTGCCTGTATATCCTGTGGCAAAAATCCCACACCTAGGAGTTTTGTCTGTTTCACAGTCCCTTTATGTCATTCGGCCTCTGTGGGTTAGTTTTTTGAAAGGCTTAAGACTCGATCCCATTTTCCCCCCAATGTTGCAAACTCATAGGGTTTATTTCTGTGGCATTCCACAAGCAAAGACAAGGAAAGACAGACTCTATAGCAATATGTATAAGTAACTCTAGTGACTTGAGTGAAGAATGTTCATTGTAACTTTTTGCTCTTCTATTCCTAAAAGTAAATTCCCCTTCCTTAAAATTCATTTTATTGTTTTGTCATTGTTTGAATCTCCTTCTTGTATTTCTGACATTTACCTCTCAAGCAGTTCAACCTCTGAAAAGGTAACTAGGTGTAAATTTAGCTAAGTCTGTATTTTTAACTATCAGGCTGCTTCCTCAAAGTCTGTATGTTTCTATATAGCCAAGAAATAAACAGCATTTAAATTATAGAAATTCACGTTATATCACGCTTTTCTCAAATCTAGATTTTTCAAAACTGAGGATAGGCATAACCCTGCTGAGCCACCTCATGCGATGAACCAGTGTGCCCAAGTATTAGATGAAGTGCTAGGTAAACTACCAGCCTGAGGTTGTTGGTATTATTCACTCCTAGATTCTCAGCCAAACTTCTGCTGCCTGGAAGAATATGATGGCTTGATAGCTGACCTCAAGCTCTAAAGTTTGTGTGATTAATTTATTTTACAGTGTTATCTCCTCCTTCAAGGGAATGAACTTAGAGTAAAACTCATAATAAGGTGTCCTGAACATCAGATTTTTGGAGCTGCTGAACTAATGGGAACATCCAGAGGTTTCTTGCTTCTTAAAGTTCACATACAATACAAAAAATCTAATTTCAGCTACATAAGCTGAAATGGTTTCCAATACTGAAGTTTTCTTATCTATAAAATAAAGACAGTAGCACATCTTTATCTCTTAGATGAAATGCGTGTTGAGAAATGTGCTTGGGTAGTCACAGAGAATTTGTTAGATATGCAAAGATTTTTGGACAAAAATCTATGTTGATTTAGATAATGATTTAACTAAATTGTGTGTCATAAAAAGAGAACTGGTTTGATCTAGATAATAACTTTTGCTGATTTACAACTTGCAAATATTTTAAAGAGTTTGATTCTAGCTTTTGAAACTGTGAAAAACAAACGTTTCAAAATCTTGTAAATTTGCATAAGGTGGGGCAACAATTTTCCTTCTCATATTTTCTTGCTTATCTCTATCTCCATGTGAAATGCCATTCACCTTTTAGCTCATATTTATTTTATATGTACTTATTTTTCATCTTTTTCTAGTTTTTATGGCTTCTTGAGATTAGTAAGTTTTATCATAACTTGCTGTTGTAGCTCTGCATTAAAGGAAAAACAAGTATATAGATTTAGTAATTAGTAGATTGCATCAGGGTGAGGGCAAGTAGCAGCTTTCTACTGGTTGAAAATAGACAGCTGGTTGAAAGACCACACCTTCCACTTGATATGGTATCAGTGTAGCTTACAACTGGAAAACACCTTACTAAAGGAAATTATTTCTCAGAAAGTGTTTTCATGGCACAATAAGGAAAACCCCAATAACTGATAGTATTTGAAACCTTTGAAAAGATACAAGTCTCTAGGAAAGGCAGAAAAATAAATATCTTTTACCCACTGCCTTAGATTTTCCTGAGGTATGACAAGAGCCTTCTAGAAAGCATTTCCCTGCATGTCTGGGTGGACCATGTGGGGCACTTTTTATTGCTTACCTCCTGATTAGGACAAGAAATATTGGCTGTCAAGCAGATGTAGCAGGGGGAAGGGATGTATAGTCCCAGGGTAGGATGGGAACTGTGTGAAGCAGACAGACAGTCCCCCACATCCAGCAGATACTGATTCTATTTTCTGGTCTGAGTTTGGGAAGAATTGTATTGCGAGGAGCAGATGAAGGCATATCTCCTCTTTTTCATCTGTGACCTACCTCAAAACCTTGTCATTGCAGCAAAGACAGACAAGTCTGAATGCTGCTGCCTTCGTAATGCAGATGGATATAGTTTGACACCTCGTTTGGTTAATACTCATCTTTGAAGTTCTTACACCTTATTTTTGGTAGTTCAGTGAGAGCTATTTGTGGTGATTGTTGCAGAGATCTCTAGAGAAGAATGTAGTGAATCACCTTTTGCAGTAAATATTTCTTTAAGAGGCTTGAGATGTAAAGCAAGACATACTTGACATGTTGCAGCTAAGCCTTCTTGTTGCTAAAGTTGACTGATGAGTGCTCAAAGAAGGGCACAGATCCCTGCCCCTCTTTTACAAACACTTCCTATATGATTGATAGCTGAGTCAGTGTTATGTTAAAGAGTCACTGCAGCTACAGACCTTAGCTCAGAGCACTCATCAGTCACTGGCCAGGAGCATTTTACTCTCTATCTATGAGTGTAGGAATGTGAAATACACGTGCCCCACACAAGATCTCCAGTCAACTCTGAGTGTAGCCCCAAAGTAAGGCCAGTAACTCTTCTTGTCAAAATCTGATTTCTGTATGCTTAACAGAGAGCCATAGTTGGATTAGAAAAGTGTTGGACATGTTCCTAAAGAGAAAATACCTAAAAAGCAGTGTCAGGAAGAAACATATAGGATTGGTGGTTAAAATGGGTGGCTGAAGTCACCAATAGTTTTATCCAGTCACTAGTGGCTGAGAAACAACTTAAAAGAAAGCAAAACATAATTACTTAAATGGATGGTAAGGATAAGCCTATATATATACTTCATCCTTCTGTCTTGTTTTGAGGGGAGATCCCTCAGCTCACAGCAGCCAAACAGAAGTTAGTCTTATGCCAAAGCCATCATGGCAGGCCAGGTGGTCCCTCAAGGACAAAGTGAAAAAAGCAAAGTCTGATACTACATTCCATACCTGTGCTGCTGAGATGAAGATTCAAAGGCAATACCTTTCTATGAAATTAACACTGAGATATGGGCCTTTTTTACAGGGTACATAAATAGCAGTCTGAATCACCTGGCTGTCCTGTTGCTGCTCATTGGCAAATGTTTTGGTTTGACAGCAGCAGGACCTGATGAGATATTGAAAGACATTTATAAAAGCCTTCTTTGCTGAGTAAATATTTTTGTTGGGCATTGTTATGCATCAATATGACGAGTTCCAGCCTTGTTTGTACCTGGGTAAATATGAATTTAATCCAAGTAATCCAAACTTTTGACACAGACTCAATCATTTCAAATTCACACAATGAGTGAAAACAAGAAAGTCGATGCGTCAGACTAACTTACCCAGAACTTTCTGGAACTCCCCAGGTTTCGGCCCTGGAAAGTTAATTTCCTTTTGCCCCTTAAATCTCTCTTCCATGTTGGGACATGACCCATATGCATACTCCCTGTTTCACCCTTCTATTTCTCTGTTCCTTTGCCACATAGTTCTGATATTCCCTAATTTATTACTAGGAAACCGACAGGTGCTTGACAGATGGCAATTTGCCTACTATTAATTGCTGGGAAACTGCTCACTCAGAGATCTTTTCCCTTAATTGTCTACTTCTTATCCTAATTAGCATTCCCGATTAGTGATAAGGAAGAAGAACAATTAGATATAAATGGAGCATTTTGACTGATGCAATCTACACAGCAACTACTGGTGCAACAACAATAGTGACTGCACAGGAGCTAGTAGGAAGCTTTGCACAGAGGTTAGTGCATGATACTCGGAGAGGCAGAGGACTGTTGCATTACTATATGTCTTCCAAGAGCTACGTGGGATAATGTTGAAAGCCAGAAGGTATCACTTTAGAAGGTATAATCATCATTGTCAAAGTCTGTTCTCCAGTGCCTTTGGAAGAGGGAAGTCTCCAAAGTCCTTTAAGCAAAGTAAGTAGGCCCACTATTGGAAGCATGTAACAAGCTGTTAGCTGCAGCCACTCGCTCCCCAGCAGAGCTGCATGCATGCCTGACTCTCAACATTTTTCTCCAAGAGGGGTGGTCTCTGACATATCTGCAGATGCCTTTTTGCACTTACTCTGTGCAGACTCTGCTGGTGCCAGGCGCCCAAACCTATATAACCTGTGATGTGCCTGTCAAGCCTGAGCTCTACAGGGACAGTGGCACTGTGATTCACAGCAATGAATTTTGCAAGTTCTGCTGCAAATCCATTCTGCTAATATTAAGTCAGGGAGACCCTGACCAGGAAGAACCACAGAAAGAAACAACAGATGGGGCTATCCAGGCAAAGGAATATTTCTCAACAAGAGCCTTCAAAAATAGCAAAGTTAATATCCTTTAATTTGTTCCAGAAAGAATAATTAAAATAGATGTATATACTGAGTAACAGTTTCAGATTTGTCTGCTGGATAAATGAATAAAGATCTAGAATTAGGCTTGGTCAGAAAAGAAAAGTTTCCTGAATGCTGACCACTGGGATTTTAACAAAGATGGAAGAAGCATGCATTTTTCATATGGTCTGAGTATTTTCAAGCATAATGTTTACAAATAAACTACCAATGACAAAAGGAAAGAGGTGTCTGAATGAAATGCATAACCATTTGGAAGTAAATGAAAGGATAGTGGTTTTCTAGTTAGTATCCAGAGAAATATGATAAAAGATCCCATAACTTTCTTTCTTCAGGACTTTTTTTTTTTTTCTTTCTCCTCTCCTTTGCAGCCTTGTACCTGATCTGAGAACCTTCTCCCACTGCACCTTTTCAATAGACAAGATAAAAGCTGTGTGTTTTCTGTAGTCATAAGCAAGTAGTACGTTCACAAGCTATTATAATCAGCTACACCAAGCAACTAATTTTTCTCGCAGTAATTAGACCTAACAGAGGATGAGGATTTAGCCTCCTTCATTCCTCCGCATTTCTTTTTAGTATTCTTTTTTCCCTCCTCTTAAACTAGATTCCACATGCTGAAAAAAAAAAAATTGTTCCTTCTTTCAGCAAAATTGATGTGGATTTAAGGATGAAAATTTAATTATAAAAATTCCTCTACTTCTTTAGACCATGTGTTACAGAAATTCATTCTCGAGTCTGACCTGCGTAGAAACCACTATGAGATGAGAACTTTTCTACTTGATAAATCCTAACTTTGGGTTGTATTTCATGGGGTAGCCTCTGGAGGCCTCATTCCCTCTCATAGGTGATGACAGAGGTCACTTGGCTGCTACCACAAAACAAGCCAAACCAAACAAAAATTACCAGCCAGTGCAATATTAATCATCTATTACTGGGTGTTGTGTTGCTGGCATAGCCAGGCACATGCCTGAGTTGTCAGGTTCAGTTTTGTTTCAGTTCCCTTCAATTGTATCAGTTGGGACCAGTTTGCATTGCAGCTGTCCTGGCAGTGGCAGGCTTTTCAGGGAAGTCCTCTTTTCTCTGTGACACGAGGATTACTAAATGGAAATAACTTTGACAGGCAGTCAGTCCTTCCTCCCTTGCAAAACCTTCTTCCAGTGTCAAGCCCAATGTAGTGTGATTGTGCTGGAAAGGATGAGCCACATAGGACTGGGACACAGCATGGCTAGCAGTACAAAGGACTCTGGCTCTGCATGACCGTGATCTTTCAGATTCAATTCTTTACAGTGACAGTGTGGTTGAAGTGCAGCATCATTTACCCGCGTTGACTCTTCCAGTCATCTTAGTTGCTACACTTCAATGTCTGAAAGGCTTTGAAAGATAAATCAAGAGCAACTCTGACTGCTAAAATATAACCACTGAGGCATAATCATTCTCTTCCTCATTCAGCCGTAAGATCACACAAAATAGGCAGAACTTACCAAAACTGCTCCTGATTTCCCTGGTCATCTGTTGGAAGGTAGCAAGACTCTTCCAGAGAGACCTGGACAGGCTGGGTTGATGGGCTGAAGCCAACAGTATGAGGTTTAACAAGGGCAAGTGCAGTGTTCTACCCTTTGTCCACAACGACCCCATGCAGCGCTACAGACTGGGGGATGAGTGGCTGCAGAGCTGCCTGGCAGAGAGGAACCTGGGAGTGTTGGTTGACAGCCAGCTGAACATGAGCCAGCAGTGTGCCTAGGTGGCATGGAAGGCCAATGGCATCTTGGCTTGTATCAGGAACAGTGTGGCCAGCAGGTCTAGGGATGTAATTCTGCCCCTGTACTGAGCGCTGGTGAGGCCTCACCTCGAGTACTGTGTGCATCTCTGGGCCCCTCACTTCAGCAAGGATATTGAGCTGCTGGAGCAGGTCCAGAGGAGAGTGACAAGACTGGTGAGGGGGCTGCAGGGAAAGTCATATGAGGAGAGACTGAAGCAGCCTGGAAAGAAGGAGACTCAGGGGGGAACTTACAACATTTTACAGCTACCTGAAGAGAAGTTGTAGTAAGGTGGGGATCAGGCTCTTATCCCAGGCAACTTATGACAAGGCGACAGGTCATGGCCTGAAGCTGCAACAGGGAAGGTTTAGGTTGGATGTTAGAAAGCATTTCCTCATGGAAAGGGTAGTTAGACACTGTAATGGACTGCCCAGAGAGATAGTGGAGTCCCTGGAAGTGCTTTTCTGAGGTCATGCTTAAGTCTGCATGAAGTTTAATAATACTTTAAAAAATCTCCTCATGAAGTACTGGATTCCACTTCAACTGATCTCTTTTTCATGGATAGATTGTTTCTAGAAGTCCCTCATTGTCAGTCTTAGAAATTCATATCCAGAAGACATTTAATCATTTTGTAATTATATTTCTAGAGGAATTGCTGTGACCATTCAAACTTGAAATTGTTTTGAAAATTATGGTTTTTCTAGAAATAAAACTTGGAAAGTTGTTTTTTTTTTTAGTGTGTTCAATATCCTACTATTTTTTTCTCACAACTGTAGATATTCTGTGGAATAGAAATTGCTGCTTCATAAAGATCTCTGCCAACTACTATAATTACTTGTTAAAATATTGCTGACATAAAAATACAAAGCACATTCAGACTGCATGAGAATAATATAAGAAAAGATTAGATAGGATTTGCCTTGTATGGCGATTTTTGTGAAGCAGCAGTTTCTATTTCATAGAAGGTCTGCAAAAATTGCTGGATGCTGGAAAATTCTGTTGGGATGGGGGATGTGCTTTCCTTGAACAGGACGGCTATGTTTGCAATTTACAGACACAGACAATGCCATTGTGATGGATTAATCACAACAGAGGGGAAAAGCTCACATTTTATCTTGCAAATTAATCCTGCCAGAAGAAGGAAAAAAATATTTGAAATGCTTTCTGAGTCTTTACAACAAGTAATGCATAAGCATAAGGAGTATGTTCTCTCTGGGATTTCGCAAACGTGGAAGACGAGGTCAAATTTCACTGTCATGGGCTTGCTCACATCTGCTGATGATGCTGTATGGACCTCAAATATTTGAAGCTTCAAATGGAAGCAGGGGTCTGATCCAGCAGAAGCTGGTCCTGCCAGATGGCTGTCAGGATCCAGCGCTGGCAGAACAGATGCATGAGGGTCCTCTTGAGGAGAGTTTATTTTCCTGGTTTTAATGAGGCTGGAGGTGCAATCTCAAAGCTCCTTATGAAGGAAGACATAAAATTACTTTGGGAAGAGTCCCTTCCCTAAGCTTTAGAACTATGTCTGTGACTTGACATGTACCAAGACAAATTAATTTGCGCAGGCAATTAATGAAAAGCTTTTTTTTGCTTCCATGCATTGAGCAAAATCACATCCATGACTTCAAATTGCTAAAAATAGTAGTAGCTTTATTTTTTCTTTCAGCGGATAACATTGTCCTCTTATTTACTCAATGAACAACTAGGTTAGGGAAATCCCAAACACCTATAGAGTCTGTGCAAGGACTGTCTTGAGAACAACCTTGAAGAAAAAGGATTTGGGAGTGCTGGTGGATGACACACTCAATATGAGACACCAGTGTGCACTTGCACCCCAGAAAGCCAACCATATCCTGGGCTTATCAAGAGAAGCATAGCTAGCAGGTTGAACTAGGTGATTCTCCCCCTCTGCTCCACTCTGATGGGACCCCACCTAGAGTACTGCATCCAGTTCTGGAGGCCCTATTACAGGAAGGATTTGGATGTGCTGGAATGTGTCCAGAGAAGGGCCATGAGGATGATCACAGGGCTGGAGCTCCTCTCTGAGGACAGACTGAGACCTGGGGCTATTCAGTCTGGAGGATAGAAGTCTCTGAGGTGACCTAATTGTGGCCTTCCAGTATCTTAGCAAGGCCTACAAGATCTGGTGAGGCAATTTTAGGGTGTCGGGTAATGATAGGATTAGGGGAATGAAACAAAAATAAAAATGGGTAGATTCAGACTGGATGTTAGGATGTGTCTCACCACCATGAGGGTGGTGAGACACTGGAACAGGTTGCCCAGGGAGGTGCTGGAAACTTCATCCCTGGTGATTTTTAAGGCTAGGCTGGAAATGTCACTGAGAAATATGATCTAGTGTGAGGTGTCCCTGCCCAAATCGGTGGGATTGAGGTCCCTTCCAGCCCTAACAGTTCTATGATTCTATATACAATGAAAGTGCATAGAATATAAAGCAGAGTGGATCAGTTCCACTCTGAGTGAAGTTTAGAATAGCATAGAATAGCATAGAATAGAATAGAATAGAATAGAATAGAATAGAATAGAATAGAATAGAATAGAATAGAATAGAATAGAATAGAATAGAATAGAATAGAATAGAATAACCCAGGTTGGAAAAGACCTTCGAGATCATTGAGTCAAACCTATCACCCAAGACCATCTAATCAACCAAAACATGGCACCAAGCGCCCCATCCAGTCTCTTCTTTATTCTATTTATACACACATAAAAATACATATGTTTCACATGCACACTTTATAAATATGCCCTTCCTTTGTTCTGGAAAAGCTTTTTATATCTTTGTCTCCAAGTCTGTTAAGTTTTGTCCAGATAACATTAAGTTTGACATTAAGCAGATCTTACACCACAAAAAACCTTGGAATGAAAACATGTGAGATTATTCTTAAAAAAAACAAAAACAAAACCACAAAAAACACCAAAATTAAGTTCAACCCTTGTTCAAATCACTGATCCATTGCAAGGTAAACTCAATTTAGTTAATCCAGCAGCTCTTGATGCTATGCCTATTCTTCATCTCTTTCAGTGAAAAAAATAATTGAGAAATATATTTTCTTCTTTGTATCTACTGAGAAAGAAAATTGTTTCATAAGTTACAGCACTGCATGGACAGCTCCTTTTTCAGATTGAATTTTATTGAAAAGAAATTCAGTAATGGGCCCTTGAATATCTGTCTACCAAAATGTTATCTTCTGTTGCAGTAGTTTCAAAACCTCAGAACAGTATAAGTAGCTGGGTTATCGATAGGCACACTAACGACACCAAATTGAAGCCCATTAACAAAAAGCATTTTCTACCTCTATTTCCCATATTATCTGTCAAACTGCTATCCAGAAAGCAGTTGATAATCTCTTTAACACTGTCCCAGATTCAATTTAGCATTTATTTGAATACTTTCAACCTAAGACTATATTTTGTGTCTTACACTTGATTTATTTTATCATTGGTGATGTAACTGACCACATGGAGATGATTCAAATGGGTATTTGTCTCGATCCGGAGAGGGAAAGAGATTGAGGTTTTTAATGAATATTCCCATGCTGTGAAATTAGAGGCACAAACGAGGCCAAAATATCAACAGCTGGACTATTTGTTACATAAATAAAGTGGAGGGATCAGAAGGGGAGAGAGAGAGAATAGGAAGAGAGAGAAGAAAGGGAGAAGAGGGAAAGAATTATATTACCACACCCCTCACCCCCCAAGACAGTTTGAGTCTGTGGAGGAAAGGTGCTGCAGGAGATGTTGGGTCTGTAGAGAAACGGTGCTGCAGGAGATGTTGGGTCTGTAGAGGAAGGGTGCTGAGGCTTTGGCTGTAGAAGGGATGAGGTCCTCTGGGCAGCTTCTTCAGCTCCATGAGTTGCAGCAGGCGGAACTTAGGGCACGGAGAGTCCAGGATCCGTGGTGTTGGCCCCGGGACGTTTCCAGCGTGTGCTGCCGTCTGCTTTCTTCTGCATCTTGCTTCTCCAATTTTCTCCTCCTAAAGCCAGTAGTTGCTCCAGTCTTTTATACAGTTTTTTAGGCCTTAGGCAAGTGTCCAGGTGTTGTTCCCCAGGATATCGTTCTGGGAAATCATCTTTAGGTCCAGGTATCGTTCCCCAGGAAATCTTTCTGTGTACTCAGGTGAGTTTGGGCAGCCACTGGATGGAGGGGGGAAGGCCTCCGCCTCCTCCTGCTCCATCTAGCTACCCACACACTCTTTTCACATCAGGAACCATTGTCCTTTCCTGGGGTATCTGATGGCTGGAAATGATCTTGTCCTGAAGGTGTGGAATGCTGGGCCCTTGGGCCATTGTTGTAGGGCAGCTGCAGTCCCGTGAGCAATGTTATCTTTGCACCTTCCAAGAGTCCTTCCAGTGGCTCTGCCCAACGCACATCAGCTATTGTCTGGACAAACAGCAAGTGATTTTATCTTTGTTGAGTCACCAGGAGAGACAAGCTTTAGTCTCTCACAGTATTTTCTTGGTGGTTTGGGTGTCTAGCCATTTTTCTTCCATTTGCAAAGTTAAGTGGAAGTCATGATAGGTATTAACACAGGAAGAACCCTTTAAAGGTGAAGAACAGCTGTACCTTTGCTCTTGCAGCAAGAAATAGAGGACAGGACAAGGCTGCATGTGGCAGTAAACTGAGTGCTACCACATTTTATGGAAGTGTGCAAGTGTTTTAAGGTATCTTTTTTAATTTAATCATCACTAGACAGCTTTTCTTTAGTCATTAAAATCTCAGCTAATTTCAGAGTTGAAGGAGAACTAAAAAGATCATCTGAGAATTAAACTCAGGTCCTCTCCTTTAAACTGAGTAGAACAGGAGTTCTCACTCAAAAGACAGCATTGACTCAAAATGCTGCTTTGATACCAAAATACAGGAAACAAAGGTGGAAGGAAGCATTTTGATCTTGTTTCCTAAGGATCTGGAATTATGGAGATAGTTGTAATGACAACAAGTGTGGTAGCATTTATGCAATACCTGAAATGCATCAGTCCTGGCCAGCCCATGGAATTATTGGATGATGTAAAGTCGATGTGCTGAAATACATAGAGAAGAGGCTTATAGTTTGAGGCTAAACAATGTAAAACTATGAAGAAAAAGAAATTATGAAAAAAAGAAAACACATTTGTTGGCAAGGATTCAGTGGCCATGACACGGGAAAGGAATGAAGCATTGTAGCTGTCCAGTTTTGTACTGTTCATGATAATCAAGGTCTCTGGACAGACACTTAACATCATTGAAAGTTCTGGCATGACTTATCCAGTGATCACAACCTGAAAAATGCTTTCTCTTGAAAATTCGTAGCTAATGCCTGTGATTTGTTATCATGTGAGCAGATCTGGCAAATTCTAAGGCTTCTACTATCTACAATTAATTTTTCTCATCACGACAATCTAAATCCTCCCAAACACAAACAGTTTTGTACATTATTAATTTCAAGCCCTTAAATTTACACACATGCTCTTATTCATAAAGTAAAGCACAAATGTAACTGTGGGGCTGGATCTGGGCCACCAATTCTTTGCCTAGAAAAATCTCTGACTTGCTGCTGAGGAGTGCAGAACACAAATATTTTGGCTGGGGGTGTGGCTGTGACATGTCCTGAGAGTGATTCCCAGTCTCCTCTCACTCCCTTCTCCCCTCTCTGCTGGAAAGAGTATCTGCATCATACAATTTGCTGGTGAGGCAAGGAGGGGGCAGTAGTGGTGGTGTCATTCCATGTTCTTGGCAACATATGACATCTGGAAGGCAAAGCCTGGCTCAGGAGCCCAGCCCTGTGGAAAAGTGGCAGACACATGGGAAAGCTGGCACCAGTAAGGTGCAGGAGCAGGATCAAGGACAAAAGCAGCTATTTTTAAATAACTTCTTTTATTTGTTTAATCAAGATCCTCATTTTGGCCAAAAGTGTCCAAAATAAACACACACACACACCAAAAAAAAATAAATCTCAACCACCCCTGGAAACAAAATTTCATTGTCTGAAAACAAAAATGAAGCTGTATTTCAAAAGACCATTTCAGCAGAAATTCTTTTCTAGGCCTGATATTTACTGCTGTTTGCACCCTACGTTTTCACCATGTGTCACAAATCAGATTATCACAACATTATGTAAGAACAAGAAACAAACCTAGAGCCCCACCTGACCCAGACAGGGGATGTCACTGGATGTGGTAATCTCAGGCCATCACCTATGATCCATCCCATAATGCAATTACCATGCCTATTAATTTGTCAGCTATGCTTTGCAACCTGCATCAGAATCTACTTGGAAAACAGAATCTGTATGTGATTTCACAGCTAGGGTTAGAAAATAGAGGGGTAAGGAAGGGAGCTGTGGATAGGGAGCAGTGTAGA
Source organism: Picus viridis (assembly GCA_033816785.1). Taxonomy (NCBI): domain Eukaryota; kingdom Metazoa; phylum Chordata; class Aves; order Piciformes; family Picidae; genus Picus; species Picus viridis. The sequence continues at coordinate 32,740,652 of CM066606.1, forward strand.
GAGGAGAAGGAGGCAAAGTAGGGAAGAGTATGGCTGTTGCTGTGTGCTTGGGTGCCAGGAAAGCTTTAGGGGTTTCGCTCTGGCAGGTAAGCCAGCAAAGATTTCATAGAGTCACCCACGTTGGAAGGAACCTCAAAAGGCCATCTCGTTCAACCCCTCCTGCAGTAAGCAGGAACATCCTCAACTGGATCAGGTTGCCCAGAGCCCCTTTGAGCTTCACCTTGAGTATCTCCAGGGAGGGGCCTCAACCATTTCTCTGGGTGTGACCGGTTTAGGCTGTGCCTTTAAGAAAGGGACACTTTCTGAACACTCTGGCCGAATATTTTGATATTAGAATGAAAACAATGATATGCTAATTCAATTTCATTGGTGGAACCCGGTTGTAGTTTTTTTGTTTAGTCTTTCAGTCGGGGGGAGTCAGTCAGTCGTCTTCTTCTTCCCCCTGTGCTGTGAGCTGGCTCGTTTCTCTCTATGATTCTTGCTAACCAGATAAGAGAAAACTAACTTTTGCATCCGCTTTGAGCTTTAACAAAGTTTTCCCCTTTTAATTACCTTCCTTTCTCTCTCTCTCTAACCCTTTTGGGAAAAAGGGGAGGTAGGGAGGGAGAAGGGGGGAACAGGCCGAACCCCCTGGCCGAAGGGGGGTGTTGGGGAAAGGTTTCCTGTATTACATACATTGCTGTATATTTCTGTATATATTGTAAATATTGTATATTTTTGTACATATTCATTGCATTCCATATCTGCTTGTAAAATACAGCTTTCATCTGCTTCTCCGGCTGAGTTAGCTGTGGAATTCTTTTGTGTGTGGGGGAACCTTCCTAGTCCACCACATATTTTTAATTGGCGGTCCAACGTGCGGCTTGTGGATAATTGCTGTCCAGAAGCTGGGCAAAAAGGTTGCTTGATTTATTGCCTGCTCGAGTCGGAGTTGCAAACATGAAAGTGTTTTGGCTTTTAGAACGTTTGGTCTTTTCAGTTTGTTCGGTACTGGTCTACAAGTACTTCATGGGAATGATTTTCGATCGCTTAGGCAGATACTTGATGTATAGATTGTATTTATGGTTTAAGTATAAGATTCAGCTTCTTTACGACCGGTGCCTGGGATTCTTTTGGCTTAACAGATACGGGAATGTGACCTCCAGCACTCTGCCCATAGAGATAAAGGAGTTTAAGATCCCGGCAGGCGAAAGGGTTGTTTTAAGTGATGGCTGGGATCCAAAGGTGATTTATTTGATGTGTTTAAATCTGCTGCTGGTGATGGTGATTGTGTACTTGTTATATGCTCTGTATCGGAAGGAAAAAGTGTCTAAAGCGTGCTTTGTAATTAAGCGTAGATCGAAACGCAGAAAGCGCAGCTCTAACTCTACCCCAGAGGTATCTAGTGATGAGGAAAATGCAGAATCTGTATCAGTTAACGACAAGGCTAAAAAGTCCATCGAAAAGGCTGCTCTGAATGGTGCTGTTGGTGGCTCTGGCAATCAGCCAGCGGCAGCGGCAGCTCCTAACATGGCTTCCACGCCCTCGGCAGCCATTAATGGGGCAAAGCCATTTCCTCCTTCTTCTTCAGCAGGACCGGAAGTGTCCTCCACAGCAGCTGATTCGTCTCAAAACCTGTCAGCTTCTATTAAGCCAGCTGTAAATCCAAACACAGCTCCAGTTAAGCAGGTAGCTGTTTTAAGTACGAGAGGAAAAAAGGGCAAAGCTGATCCAGATGCTGATGGGGAAGAGCAGCAGGATCCTGGTGAGGGAACTTCCGCTCAAAAAGACCCTGCTGAGATGGAGGAAAAGGTTTGGCTTAAAGATATAGCTGAGTTATTGAGATCATCACTGGATGGAGACGCAGGGCAAATTGCTGATAGCAGAACAACCAAAGGTGGTACCCCTGACCTTAAGCAGATTCTTAGGAGAGTGACAGTAAGATTATTGGGACAAGAACTTCAGGAAGATGAGGCAGAGGAGGAGGAGTCAGATGACATTGAGAGCTGTTCGTCACCGAGGGAGGAATTGAGGGATGTGCCTAAAGATTACATCAGAGCAGATAAGGAGCCAATCCTAGCTTGGCTTGGTAGATGCTATGATACAGGTGCTCCAGCTCTGGTAGTGGGAGACAAGTCAGCAGCCCAACTAGGAACTCTCTCACAGGATAATGGAATAGATAGACATCTAGGCAGGACTCTCGGCAAGGTTACTCTGTGGATACGCCTTTTAATGGCAACTCTCATGAGGTATCCTTCCCGAGATGATCTTCCATGGAATGCTAAACCCTGGACTACCATAGATGAGGGAATCAAGCGTCTGAGAGAATTTGCTGTTAGAGAGGTACTCTATGGTAACCATGAGACTCTGAATCCTGATGAAATTCCTGTAGGAACTGGTCTTGCTAAGAAGCTCATCAAACTTGCTCCTCCTAATTATGCAAATATTCTGGCAAGCAGAATTGTGGCAAGAAATTATGGTGGTGCTTCTCCTACGGTTGGCCAATTCACTGATCAAATGAGACAATTGGAGGACAGCATGACACGTGTTTCTTTGGTTTCAGCCATTGAAACTCTGTCTGGGGAAATGAAGAATTGCATGCAAGAGCTGAAGGATGAATTTAAAAATACCATCTCCCAATTGGCACAAAGAGATAATTCCAATTCTTCCTCCAGATGGATACAGGTTTCCTCTGTGAGGAATAGACGTCCTCCAAGGATGTCATTCCAAAACAGGTCATTCCAAAACAGGTCATTCCAAAACAGATCCAACCAAAACAGACCACCAAGGCAATCACGTGCGAGTATCTGGATAAATCTGCGTGATCAGTTTGGTGAGAACATGAACAGATGGGATGGTCAACCAACTGCTAATCTTTTCAGGAGACTGAGGGAACTGCAAAGTGGCAGAACCCGAGGTAGCAACACCAGAAGGGTAGCTGTTACTTCTACAGTTCCCCAGGACAACTCTAATAGCTCCAACAGTGGCTCCAGTTCTAACACTGCACCATGTGCTCATTGCACATGTGGGCATGTTCCCCATAACTAGGGGTGCCCTGCCTCCCGCCAGGGGGAGGAGAGGGGTAACAGAGATAACAGAATCTATTGGGATGTGTACATCCAGTGGCCTGGCACTTCACAATTTCAGAAGTACAGGGCCTTGGTTGACACAGGGGCTCAGTGCACCATAATGCCATCAAATTATCAGGGATCAGAAGCTATAACTATTCTGGGAGTCACTGGTGGATCTCAAGAGTTAACTAAGGTAGAGGTTGATATAAGTTTAACTGGTAAACAATGGAGGAAGCATACAGTTGTGACCGGACCTGACGCACCTTGTATTCTGGGAATTGATTTTCTGAGAGAAGGGCGTTTCAAAGACCCTAGAGGTTACAAATGGGCTTTTGGAGTAGCATCTGTAGAAACTGATGGACAAAAGCTGAAGCTGTCTGGTAGACCTGAACTTTCTGATGAATCTGCAGTTGTGGGACAACACAAGATTCAGGACATTAAATTGCCGGTTGCTTCTCAGACTGTGCATCACAGACAATACAGAACCAACCGTGACTCTTTGTTGCCCATTCAGAATCTGATTCGTCAGTTGGAGAGTCAGAAAGTCATCAGCAAAACTCATTCACCTTTCAACAGTCCAGCATGGCCTGTGCGAAAGCCGAATGGAGACTGGCGTCTGACAGTCGACTACCGAGCCCTGAATGAAGTAACTCCACCTATGAGTGCAGCAGTACCAGACATGATGGAACTGCAATATGAGCTGGAATCCAAAGAGGCCAAATGGTATGCTACCATAGACATTGCTAATGCTTTCTTCTCTATTCCCATAGCAGAGGAATGCAGGCCTCAGTTTGCTTTCACCTGGAGAGGAATCCAGTACACTTTCAACAGGTTGCCAATGGGCTGGATCCACAGCTCCAGCATCTGTCATGCCGTGATCCACGATGCTCTGGAGGAAGATGGTGCTCCAGAACACATCCAGTTCATCGATGACATCATCGTCTGGGGTAAAACTGCTGAGGAAGTCTTCGAGAAAGGTAACAAAATCATTGACATTCTTCTGAATGCAGGTTTTGCCATCAAGCGAGACAAGGTGAAAGGACCTACCAGAGAGATCCAGTTTCTGGGAGTGTGGTGGCAGGATGGACGCCGACACATTCCAGTGGATGTGGTAAATAGAGTCTCTACCATGGCAAATCCCATGAACAAGCAAGAAACTCTACGTTTCTTGGGGATAGTGGGATTTTGGAGACTGCACATCCCTGGATACAGTCAGATTGTGAAACCTCTGTATGATGTGACTCGATGTGAATCGGCTACCCGTGGAGGTGGTGGAGTCACCTTCACAGGAGGTGTTCAGGAGAAGACTTGATGGGGTGCTTGGCTGTATGGTCTAGTTGTTGGGTGGGTTGGATTGTTTGATGGGTTGGACGCGATGATCTTGAAGGTCTCTTCCAACCTGGTGTATTGTATTGTATTGTATTGTATTGAAAGAGAAACCATTTCCACTGGAGACCTGAACAACAAGCAGCCTTTGACCAGATAAAGCAAGAGGTAGTGCAAGCAATGGGTCTGGGACCTGTCCGAGATGGTCCAGACATTAAGAACATTTTGTACACGGCTGCAAGTGACAATGGTCCAACCTGGTGCTTGTGGCAAAGAGCTCCAGGTGAGACACGTGGACGACCTCTTGGTTTCTGGAGTCGAGGTTACAGAGGTTCAGAGGCTAACTATACTCCAACAGAGAAAGAGATTCTAGCTGCCTATGAAGGAGTAAAAGCAGCTTCTGAAGTAATTGGAACTGAATCACAACTTCTCTTAGCTCCCAGATTACCAGTTTTGAATTGGATGTTCAAAGGCAAAGGTTCCACACCACATCATGCAACAGATTCCACCTGGTCTAAGTGGATGGCTCTGATAACACAGAGAGCTCGAATGGGAAATTTTGAAAGACCTGGTCTAGTGGAGGTGATCTCAAGTTGGCCTGAAGGTACCAACTGTACTAAACCTCCAGAGGAGAGAGTAACTCATGCTGAGGAAGCTCCTCCTTACAATGACCTTTCTGATGATGAAAAGAAATATGCTTTGTTCACAGACGGTTCCTGTCGTCTGGTCGGGAACAAGCGAAGGTGGAAGTCTGCAGTGTGGAGTCCAATACGCCGAGTTGCAGAGGCAAAGGATGGAGAAGGAGAATCCAGTCAGTTCGCAGAGGTAAAAGCTGTCCAGCTAGCTCTCGACGTAGCTGAACGTGAGAGATGGCCAAAGCTTTATCTCTACACCGACTCATGGATGGTAGCCAATGCTCTGTGGGGTTGGCTAAAGAACTGGAAAAAGAGCGGTTGGCAGAGGAAAGGAAAGCCCATTTGGGCAGCCGACCTGTGGCAGGACATTGCTGATCGAATCGAGAGAATTCCAGTGAAGGTGAGACACATTGATGCTCACATTCCTAAGAGCAGAGCTACTGAGGAACAGCAACACAACCATCAGGCAGATCTAGCTGCAAGAGTTTCTCAAGTAGACATGGACTCTGATCTTGATCTTGACTGGAAACACCGAGGTGAGATATTCTTAGCTCGGTGGGCTCACGATTTGTCAGGACATCAAGGCAGAGATGCAACCTACCAGTGGGCACGTGACAGATCCATAGACATTTCCATGGATGCTATCACACAAGTCATCCATGACTGTGACATTTGTGCTGCTATTAAGCAGGCAAAGCGACTTAAGCCCTTATGGTATGGTGACAGATGGTCCAAGTACAAGTATGGGGAAGCTTGGCAAGTTGACTACATCACTCTACCACGTTCTCGTTCTGGTAAGCAGTATGTGCTTACTATGGTAGAGGCAAACACTGGATGGTTGGAAACTTATCCAGTTCTGCATGCAACTGCACGCAACACCATTCTCGGCCTGGAGAGACAAATCCTGTGGAGACACGGAACTCCAGAGAGGATTGAGTCAGACAACGGAACTCATTTCAAAAACAATCTTGTAAAGAGTTGGGCCAAAGAGCACGGCATCGAGTGGATATTCCACATCCCCTACTATGCACCAGCTGCAGGGAAGATTGAACGCTACAACGGTTTGTTGAAGACCACTCTTAAAGCCATGGGGGGTGGATCTTTGAAAAACTGGGAAAAGCATTTAGCACAAGCAACCTGGCTGGTAAATAGTAGAGGTTCAGTGAACCGAGCTGGACCTGCACATTCAGATCTGCTACAGAAAGTAGAAGGTGATAGAGTTCCTGTTGTTAAAGAAAAGAATCTGTTAGGTAAAACTGTTTGGGTATTTTCTCCCTCAGGAGAGGCTAAACCTGTCCGAGGGGTGATTTCAGCTGAAGGTCCGGGTCACACTTATTGGGTAATGCAAGAGAATGGTGAAATTCAGTGTATTCCACAAAGAAATTTGACTTTAGCTGAAAGAGTTTAATTTCAGAGTGTTGTACAGCTACATCGCGCCCAAAGGAAGAATCCCTGAGGAATCCACGGTGCACGAACCCAGAGAACCCTGAGTCAACTGAGAGTCCCTGTTTCCCTGTTTCCCTGTTTTCCCTTTTCTTCGCTTCGTCTGCGAAGAAACAAACTGTTTTCCATTTTTCTTCTTTCTTGGACTTCTGAATCATCTACACCTGAGGATAGCCGGAATGGACTATGAACTTTACTTACAAGCTGTGGATATTGTTTTAGATTGGATGGACAGTATGAACAGCCAATGAAATTGTTTAGCAGGGGTGGATTGTGACCGGTTTAGGCTGTGCCTTTAAGAAAGGGACACTTTCTGAACACTCTGGCCGAATATTTTGATATTAGAATGAAAACAATGATATGCTAATTCAATTTCATTGGTGGAACCCGGTTGTAGTTTTTTTTTGTTTAGTGTTTCAGTCGGGGGGAGTCAGTCAGTCGTCTTCTTCTTCTCCCTGTGCTGTGAGCTGGCTCGTTTCTCTCTACGATTCTTGCTAACCAGATAAGAGAAAACTAACTTTTGCATCCGCTTTGAGCTTTAACAAAGTTTTCCCCTTTTAATTACCTTCCTTTCTCTCTCTCTCTAACCCTTTTGGGAAAAAGGGGAGGTAGGGAGGGAGAAGGGGGAACAGGCCGAACCCCCCTGGCCGAAGGGGGGGTGTTGGGGAAAGGTTTCCTGTATTACATACATTGCTGTATATTTCTGTATATATTGTAAATATTGTATATTTTTGTACATATTCATTGCATTCCATATCTGCTTGTAAAATACAGCTTTCATCTGCTTCTCCGGCTGAGTTAGCTGTGGAATTCTTCTGTGTGTGGGGGGAACCTTCCTACTCCACCACACTGGGCAACCTGTTTCAGTGCTTATCCACCTTCATTGTATAACATCCAATCTAAATCAGCTCTTCTGTAATTTCAAACCATTGCCCCTTGTCCTATCTCTGCAGGCCTTTGCAAGCAGTCCCTTCAAGCCTTCTTCCAAGCCCCGTTTATGTGTTGGAAAGTGGTGATGAGGTCTGCTTGGCGCCTTCTCTTCTCCAGGCTGGATAACCCCAGCTCCCTCAGACCAATCTTGTGGTGGTGGCTGCTATACTGAAAGGCAAGAAATCACACTTGTAGTGGATGATGACAACACTGCTGTCTCAGATCTGACAGTCATATGAATCTCATTATAAGAAATTTGAATTAATCCAGTTTTCTCTCTGATTTGTCATTTCTTGAAAGACAGGTTCTTTACATGTTCAAGGAAGTCCATATTGCATCTCTTTAAATTTATTTTATGTCTCCCCTCCCCCACTTTTTAAAAATGAAAATATAAACATTTTATTCTATATACTAATTTCTCTAAGGAAGTCTACATGCTAGAGCAGAAGTCTGTGGCCAATATTATATCCCTCTGTTGTTCAGTTGTAAGATACAAGAGATCCTAGACAGGGAAGTAGACTACAAATAAGAAAATAGAGTAAACATTTCATCTGGCATTTGAGAGAGGTAGAGAAAATAGCAAGAGAAATTGTGGGAATCAGACTGATGAACATAATACTAGTTATTGTAAGTTTAAATACCAAATTATTTGAACAATACATCATAATAATAATAATTTGCATCCATAGAGTGATTTATATCACTGTAGCACATGACAGAGTGAATGACACTAATAATCACAGAATCACAGAATTATAGAATCATAGAATGGTCTGGGTTGAAAGGGACCACAAAGGTCATCTAGTCTGACCTCCAGACAGCAGGGACATCCCCAACTACACCAGGCTGCCCAGGGCCTTGTCGAGCCTCACCTTGAATGTCTTCAGGGAAGGGGCCACAACCACCTTCCTGGGCAACCTATTCCAGTGTTCCACCACCCTCATAATGAAGAACTTCCTCCTGATATCCAATCTTAATCTGCCCTTCTTTAGTTTGAAGCCATTGCCCCTTGTCCTGTCACTGCAGGCCTTTGTAAGCAGTCTCTTTCCATCCTTCTTGTAGGCCCCCTTCAGGAAAATTATTATTAGGTTTCCTGAAGCCTCCTCTTCTCCAGACTTTTTGCTCAGCTTGTCCTCATAGCAGAGGTGCTCCAAACTCCTGACCATTTTCATAGCTCTCCTCTGGACCCTCCCCATCAGGTCCATGTTCTTCCTGTATTGAGGGCTCCAGACCTGTACACAGTAATGTATCTGGATGTCTTATATCTTTAACTGATTTGCTTTCCATTGCTGTGTAGAATACTGGAAAATGAGCAACACTTACTCCTAAATGTTCAGTTTAGTTTATGTCCTGTTTCTCTCAGAGCTCAAAGAAATTCGGCATGTTAACTCCCCTGATTGCATCGACCAGAACTCCAGTCTTCCTGCACTGCCCAGCTCTGAGTAATTTGCAGAGGTACTAAGTGACTTGCCAGAAAGTGCAGGCTTCCTAATTGTTTAATATCACGGTGTAGCAGTTCCATATATCATGGAAAACTCATCAGTAAAGAGCAAAGACCACCAGGGCCAAAGAGAGCAGGAAATTAGTCTTGTTTTCTACCCACTTTGTACCATTTGTGAAAAGAATCCATCCATCCATCAGTTTACTCTGCTGCATGTGTGGTTGGTGTGGATCACTCAGAGATCCAAGGCTGCCTTGGCAGCAGTATGTCAATGGGTGGGTGGGCTTATCTTGAAACAAAATAAAGTTGCTATTTTCCCTGGAAAAATAAACTTTAGGTAAAATGGCTTGTGAGAGCTAATGGCTTGAAAAAAGAACGTCGGCTTGGGAAACCTAGCATTAAGGTACCTGTCTGAGAAAATCTACTGCTCTGAACCAGACGGGCTCTCTTGGAGAATGAAATTTAGTAGGCATCTGTTTAGATTGAGAATATTTTGCTGTACCTGAAACGGGCTTCGGAGTCTGACAGTGCAAATCCTTGCAGTACGTAGGTGTTGCCTTAGCCACAAAAATGTGTGTAGATTCATCTGAGATAACAGCCCATCTTTTCACATGCTTATCCACATGTTTCAAATAGTTTAAAGCTGGGGTTTCTGCCAGTGTGTCTGCACGTAGGACTCTCAAAAATCATAAAATTTGATAGAAATAGAATGAGGAAAAAAGAAGGAGAAATGTGTTGAAAGAACAAGGCTTTTGTCTATTTGGACCTAACCTTGTGTTTTCTTGCTCACCTTTGGTAAGATTTTGCTATTCTAAACAGGTGACAGTCACACAATAACTTAGATAATATTCAGATGTTTAATATCAGAAAATAGTATATCATTATTTGATTTTTTTCCCTATCCTAAAAATGTCATGTGCATTTTTGTAGTAGTATTTCTATATAACCTGCCTTTAGAAAAAAGTGGGTGGAAAACTATAGAATACTACTGTTCAGCAGTGTGCTGCTAAAATAACAATAGTCATCTACTCCACGGATACGATTACAGTGATTGCACTTTCAGAAAGGAGGAGGAATGCAAATAAAATATTTGGTGGGACAGTGTGTGATTCTGTCATTGAAAACGCCTGGAATAACCTGAAATCTAAAGACAAGTAGTTAAAAAATAAAAAAGAGAAAAGGAAAAAGAAACTTTAGAGCTTAGTTTCAGAGGTGTTGACTTTGCAATCAAGAGCCTCAGAGCTAGATTTAAAACTGAACTGGGAACAGCACAATTTCTACTATTCTCAGAGAGCAGTGCAGGGCATTCATAGCTTCTTAAAATGTGATCCTGGGATCCTGCATATTCCAAGGAACTAGAGCATGGATGAGACTGGAAGGGACCTCTAGAGATTGTTTAGTCCAACCTCCCTGTCCAGGTAAGAACACATAGAGCAAGCTGCTTGGGGCTGTGTTCAGTGAGATTTTGAATGTCTTAACAGAGGAAGTCTCCCTAATCTCTCTGGAAAACCTGTTTCAGTGTCTGATTGGATGGTCAAATTGTTTTATATTTAAGTTTAATTATCTGTATTTTGGTTTGTGCCCATTGTCTCTTGTCCTTCAGCAGGAGCCACTATGCAGCATCTGTCTCTCTGTGCTTGACACCCTCCCACTAAGTACTTGTACACGCTATCACGCATATTAGTTTGCACATATCTCCCACCATGACACAAAAATCCCTCATTGCTTTTCCTTTGATAAACCTCCATAAACAAAGGAATATTTGAAGCTTCAGTAACTACATGCAGCAAACTAAGACTTGCAAAACCAGATGTTTTCTATCATCCTATTTCTGGCAAAGCCTTTCACAATGGGGATTTTATCTCATGCACTATGAAGAGTGTCATGCATATGTTACAATACCCCTGTGGGTTGGTATGTGTGGCTATAGCCAGCTGCCAAAGCAGAGCATAGCAGTAATGGAGATGTCTTTTTCATAGGAATGAGGAAGAACATACTGTGGCTGTCCTTCTGACTTCACCAAGATGTTTTCACTTTCGGAGTTAACTGGAAATTAAAAAGCCATGTGATTATATTAGGAAAACAAAAATGGTCTGGGTGCTTTAAAGCACAGTTCTAGTCTAGGATTTCTTTTTAATAGAGAGATTTAATTTTGTCCAATGCTCTTTTGTTTGTTTGCTTATTGTTTTCTTTTTTTTCTTTTATCTTTTAAATTTGCCTTGTAATTTTTCATCTCCACAAAAAGAAAAAATTAATATAAAACAGTTTTTCCTTCCTTTTTGTGTCTGGCTTGTTTTGGTTTGGGTGTTTGTTTGATTTTGTCTGTTCTGTTTTTTTTTGGTTTTGTGGTGTTTCTGGAGGGGAAGGGGAGGGCAGCAGGGTGTTTGTCTTTTATTGCTATTTTTCCTAGGATGCCTTCTACAGAGTCTGATACAGGCCTAGCTAAACCTGAGTGTATTAGGGTTTCCAATGGAGAAACTGTATTTTTTTCCTCTAACTGAACAGATTATTGGTAGCAATGAAGCTGGTATCTGTGCACATAATTACACATAGCCTTACTTTCCAAGGCATTGACCAGTGAGCCACCATAAAGACTTTGGGCTATGCTGACGGCTAGTGTTTTAAATATTTGATTCTAATAGCCTCAGCTATCTCTGGAAGAGTCTGTGTCTATATCCTGCAGCTCCTGATCTACAATTTTGAGCAGAGCATGTGTGCTGTGCCTTAACATTCTGATGCTTCTATTATTTTTTACTGTTTCGGTCTTACAGTACAAGTTTGTGAAATTACAAATGGACGATTTCTGGCCTGAGGCTGAAGATAATGATTTATACAAAACAATTAACAGAGACCACCTCCCAACCCCAAGTTTCGCCTATCCTTTAAAATGTGCTGTCATATATTGTATTTGCCTTCATCACCTTCACATCATCATATTACTTTTGCTTGTTGGAAGCCAAACTTAACAACAATAACAACTGTTATCCTCTCCAGACTGGATGCCAAAACTCTGCTTAGTCTTTGGCATTGCAAAGATGTGCTGACTCCATTATGAATAACAGTCAAAAGATACGGATTTAAACCAGCACTCCTCCAACTTTAGACACCACAAACTGCTGTTACCCAGCAGGACGCTCACTGAACAGCTCACATACTTCCAGTAAAATATTAATTAAAAGCACTGACAAACTTTATGGTCATATTGACTGTGTCCATGGATCCCAATTGTAGTATGCAGACCACAAGTATATAAATTAAACCAGCAGATTCTAGTGGCTAATTGCTACTTTTGTGTTTCATCTGATTTTATATCCACATTACACAAAACACATCCAACACATGGCATTTGCAACTCCCAGCCAAACTGGGCTCAGTTGAAAACAAGCACATGTTTGCTCATATCTGGCCTGATTTTAACACATTTGTACAAGAGGCTGGGCTCTTTTTCTTTTGGTTAATGTGTTTTATTGAGAACATATTTCCATAGCTTAAAATAAATAGAAAAAATAAGCACAAGAGACAATTGTGATAAAAATCATGCAATTCACAAGCAAATTTAGAAAAACAACCAAACAAAATCCCAACACTCACAGGATTCATATTGTTTTCAGTAAGGCATCTGCAGATCTAATTGCCATATACTATTGGAATAAATATCACTAAACAGGTAACATATTCATTTGTAAAATCGAGTAAATGGCCCAATATGCTTATTTTATGCTAACTGATTTATTATTAAAAAATAATAATAGCAATTATTATAGCAATAATAGTAAAAAATATAGCAATTATTATACTGTAGACAGTGGCATATATAACACCTGCTCCAGGCTTGAGAGTATACATATTCCAAGAAGAATGAACACAACTGTTGCTTTAAGACTTACTACTTTGTTTGTTCATTCTCCAGGGATGTAGAATTTACATCTTACTAAAGAAGGTGGTGCATGAGATTTTTCAGAAGCATTGACGACTATTGAAGCAGTTAATATATTCCAGAAAAGTATCAACTGGAGTAGAATTAAGTGATGTCTGAGTGCTTTTGAAAATTACTCCCAGAAGGAAATACTGCCTCTTCAGATCCCCTGGTACATCATAAAATGGATAATTCCTGATATTATCCATATTTTTTGAATGGTCCATTAGTAAGAAACATTGCAGTTTCTCAGGCACTGCTCGTATGACTGTCTCAAAGCAACACAAACCACTGGGTAGTTTATCTCCACTGAAGACAGTGTACCTCCTTTGTTCTATGGGAGTTTTTCAGATACAAGCTCTTTGGCCAAAGCAATCTGAGTTGAGTAGCAGGGAAGGTGAAAAATCTCACGTCTAGGTGCATAAACCTAAGCAGCCAAAGGGGCATGTTTTACAGTGGGCAAGATCTTACTGCATGTGAGAAAACCAGCAAACTTTGAGGCATGGCAAGCTATCAGGTATGCAGAGCAAGATGTGAACACTACAGTATGGATATGCTCATATGCATGAACACATGCTCAAGTGTAGTCATCCCTATTAGTGTTTGTGTAACAAAATCACAGAACTGTCAGGGTTTGAAGGGACCTCAAAGATCATCCAGTTCCAACCCCTCTGACATGGGGTTACTTAGTCTCAGAATAGAGTAGAATAGAATAGAATAGAATAGAATAGAATAGAATAGAATAGAATAGAATAGAATAGAATAGAATAGAATAGACCAGGATGGAAGAGACCTTCAAGATCATCGTGTCCAGCCTATCATCCAATACCATCTAATCAACTAAACCATGCAACCAAGCACCCTATCAAGTCTCCTCCTGAACACCTCCAGTGATGGTGACTCCACCACCTCCCGGGCAGACCATTCCAATGGACAATCACCCTCTCTGTGTAGAATTTCTTCCTAACATCCAGCCTAAACCTCCCCTCATGCAGCTTGAGACTGCGTCCTCTTGTTCTGGTGCTGGTTGCCTGGGAGAAGAGACCAACCTCCATCTGTATCCCCTGAGCCTCCTCTTCTCCAAGCTAAGCAACCCCAGCTCCCTCAGTCGCTCCTCATAGGGCTTGTGTTCCAAACCCTTCAGCAACTTTGTTGCCCTTCTCTGGACACACTCCAGCAAGACAACATCCTTCCTAAACTGAGGGGCCCAGAACTGGACACAGGACACAAGGTGTGGCCTAAACAGTTCAGTGTACAGGGACAGAATGACCTCCCTGATCCTGCTGACCACACTGTTCCTGATGCAGGCCTGGATGCCATTGGCCCTCTTGGCTACCTGGGCACACTGCAGGCTCATGTTCAGCCTCCCATCAACCAGCACCCCCAGGTCTCTCTCTGCCTGGCCGCTCTCCAGCCACTCTGACCCCAGCCTGTAGCACTGCCTGGGGTTGTTGTGGCCAATGTGCAGAACCCGGCATTTGGATGTGTTCAGTCTCATGCTCTTAGATTCTGCCCATCTGTCCAGCCTGTCGAGGTCCCTCTGCAAAGCCTCTCTACCCTCCAGCAGATCAACTCCTGCCCCCAGCTTGGTGGCATCTGCAAATTTTCTGGTGATTGACTCAGTGCCCTCATCCAGATCATCAATAAAGATGCTGATGTCCAAGCCATGGACTGACAGCTTGGCCAGGAGTTTGCTGTGGGGGATGGTGTAAAAGGCCTTGCTGAAGTCCAGGTAGACTACATTCACAGCCTTCCCCACATCCACCAGGCAGGTCACCTCATCATAGAAGGAGATCAGGTTGGTCAGGCAGGACCTGCCCTTCCTACATCCATGCTGGCTGGGCTTCTTCCCTTGGCCATCCTGGAAGGGCTGTGTGATTGCACTCAAGATGACCCATTCCATAATCTTGCCTGGCACCGAGGTCAGGCTGACAGGCCTATAATTCCCTTGTTCCTCCTTCTAGCCCTTCTTGTGGATGGACATCACGTCGGCCAGCTTCCAGTCATCTGGAACTTCTCCAGTGAGCCAGGACTGTTGAAAAATGATGGAAAGCAGCTTGGCCAGCTCATCTGCCAGCTCTCTCAGCACCCTAGGATGGATCCCATCCAGTCCCATGGACTTATGGAGATCCAAGAGGCTAAGCAGGTCTCTAACTATTTCCTCCTGGACTAAAGAGCACCTATACTGCTCCCTGCCTCCATCTGCCAGCTCTGGAAGACATTCTATCCTGCTATTAAAATTTGAGGCCAAGACAGTGTTAAGTACCTCTGCCTTTTCCTCATCTTTTGTTACTACTTTCCCCTTTGTGTCCACCAAGGAGTGGAGGTTGTCCTTGCTCCTCCTCTTGCTATTAATATATTTGTAGAAGCATTTTTTGCTGTCCTTCTCAGCAGTGGCCAGTCTAAGCTCTAAGTGGGCTTTTGCATCTCTCATTTTCTTCCTACATGACCTAGCAACATCCTTAAACATGTCATGGGCAACCTCTCCCTTTCTTCCAAAGATAATACACCTTCTTTTTTTCCCCTTAGTTCTTTTAGAAGCTCATTGCCCATCCAGGCTGGCCGTCAACCCCAGCAGCTCATCTTCCAGCACATTGGCACAGCCTGTTCCTGCGCCTTCAAGAATTCTTTCTTGAAGTAGGTCCAGCTCTCCTGGACCCCTTTGTTTTTAAGGGCTGTTTCTCAAGGAACCTTCTGAGTTAATGCAATCATGTAATCATGATTACAATTGCAAGAACTGAAACTGGCACCAAAGTCAGAGCAGCCAGAAAGTGAGAAAGAACAAATGAAACATCTGCACTCCTTAGAATTCATCAATTGCTATGGTTTTCCACAGGTCTTACAAATTAGTTTGAATGACTTTTTGACCATCTGTCTTTCCCTGCTATCTATCACTGTGTAGTTCCTCCCCTTGCCAAATGTACCTTTACTTTACATGTTAATAAAATGCACTTTGGTTCTGAGGAAATAAAATAATCCCGTGCTTCTCAGCTGGAAAGGACATGACAGCACCAGCATCTGAAGTCCCTATGGTGCTGTGGACTGTTTAGGCAACCCATACCCTTAACAATACTACACAGAAGAGAAAATCACTGTTTTTTTCCCTTCTACATGTTTAATGTATATATTACAGGATGTTTCACAAAGTAAAGACAGTTGGTCCAGATACCTGCCTGTGTCTTGACACAGGACAGAAAAATTGGATTTAAGACTGAGTAAAATATTCACTGATTTTTTTCCTTCAAATTAAAGTCCCTTCAAGCCTTATTCTTAGACTCTTTCACTGTTTTCATAGAAAAGTGTGTAATAAAAGTAACTTCTCTGAAATGTTTAATATTAGTTACACTATTTTAAAATCTGGTTGATGAGGTGCTGCTGAAACTTGCTCTGTCCCTTGGCTTGGATTCAGGTGCATAAAATTATATTTTTTGTGCTGTGTCTACCACTGAAGTTTTTTCACAGCTAGGCATCAAGCAGTCTCAAGCTGCAACAGGGGAAGTTTAGGCTCGAGGTGTGGAGAAAGTTCTTCACCGAGAGAGTCTTTCTTCATTGGAATGGGCTGCCTGGGGAGGTGGTTGAGTCGCTGTCCCTGGAGGCGTTCAAGAGGGGACTGGATGTGGCACTTGGTGCCATGGTCTAGTTGTGAGGTCTGTGGTTACAGGTTGGACTCGATGATCTTCGAGGTCTCTTCCAACCTTAGTAATACTGTGATACTGTGATCCTGTGATCCTTTGGGTTTAGTATCTACATGAACAGGATGCATTTCAAATTAGTGTCATCATTTTTTCACAGTGCATGAGAAGTGGAGGAGGTAGGACTCTCATTTAAACTTGATGTATTATTTTGAATGGACACAAAGCAAAACCAACAACAACCAAAAATAAACAAAACAACCAAACAAAAAAATTGTATTCAGCCGTGAGTTAAGGCAAGCAACAGCTTCCTGACTGTTTTATTCTGGTTGTTGCACTCAAAAAAAATTAATTAATCACACATAGCTATGCTACTATACATAACAGGAGGAGTGGTCATTTGGTTTTACAATTCTTTGAGTACAGAGAGACAGTGCACACTTTTCCTCCATATCCTTTTTGCTTTGTTGTTGTTTATTTGTTTTATTTTGTGGTTGCTATTTTTTTCCTTGTTTGCTTTGTTTTGTTTGGATTTTTTCTTTGTTTGTTTGTTTTTTTTGTGAAAGCATGATGTTTTCAAAAGCATGAGGTTTGGACAACTCACTTCAGGAGCTAAAACAAACATTTAAGTGGACAATGAAGACTCTGACTATGAGATGCTGAGAGCCCTGGGGCTTTTAGTCCAGAGAAGACTGAGAGGGGATTTAATAAATGTTTATAAATATCTGAGGGCTGGCTGTCAAGGGGGAGGGGGCAGGCTCTGCTCAGTTGCACCCTGTGATAGGACAAGGGGTGATGGATATATACTACATCACAGGAGGTTCCACCTCAACATGAGGAGGAACTTCTTCACCATGAGGATCACAGAGCACTGGAACAGGCTCCCCAGAGAGGTTGTGGAGTTTCCTTCTCTAGAGACTTTCCAGACCCATCTGGATGTGTTCCCGTGTGATCTGTGCTAGATTCTATGGTCCTGCTCTGGCAGGGGTTGGACTCGATGATCTCCAGAGGTCCCTTCCAACCCCTAACATCCTGTGATCCTGTGAATATTGATACTGGCACCTGCTGAAAGAGGTGTAGAGATGTGAAAACTTTGACCTTTAGGTCCAGCATCAGAACATGAAAAAAAGACTAGACAACTAATTACAATGTTTTTTACCTGGGGAAGACTGAAATTCATGAGGCTTTAGCTTTGTATGCCACTACTGCATGGTTTCCAAGTCCAGACAGAATCTTTCAATGGACTGGGAGATAGTAATACTGCATCTGCTGTTTCTCCACTGTTTGTTCAGTGAAGGCAGGTTGACATGTCCTTGTCACAAGTCTGGTTCAGCTGCTGTAAGGAAGTCAAGATACTCTTTTTTGATGCATATCTTACCATTTTGTAGATCCTACTAAATGCTTCAGATGTAGTTTCCCTGTCTAAACAAACGCCACAGTACCCACATGTCAGAAAAATACAGAAATATAAGGTCCTGTTGTCATCACCAGCCTATAGATACCAGAAGGGGCTGAGGAAGAGAAGCTTTTCACCATCATACTCTACTTCTTTTTCACTAAATAGAAGGCTTCCCTCGATGCTCTTTTCAACGTGTCCTATGTTCCATACCAATTATTATTTTAAGCAAAATTAAACCAAACCAAACCCAAAAAAAGAAAGACCGGGGGGGGGGGGGGGGGGGGGGGGGCGGGGAAGAAAGAAAAATAGAAAAAGGTGGAAATATTAGAATTAGAATTAGAATTAGAATTAGAATTAGAATTAGAATTAGAATTAGAATTAGAATTAGAATTAGAATTAATCAAGTTGAAAAAAAACTTTGACATCATCGAGTCCAACACCATCTAATCAACTAAACCATGAACCAAGTGCCTCATCCAGTCTCCTCTTAAACACCTCCAGTGATGATGACTCCACCACCTCCTTGGGCAGCACATTCTAATGGCCAATCACTCTTTCTGTGAATAACTTCTCCCTAACATCCACTTGGCTTTTTGCAAGCCTCTCCAGAGTGCTCTAGGGTCAGAAAGCAGAATGTTCCTGTTCCTGAACTGGGTTAAAACAAATACACTGGAGCAAGGTAAAACACATTCTAAACAAATCCAGAAGCAAACCTACCTCCTTAAAACCAGAACACTGACTGAAGCTGTAACGCCAACAAAACCAGGGTAAGCCACCCTTTTAAAACTAGTCTGTACCTCTCAGCATTAATAACAGAAATGGATGACTACAAGTGCTGCTTTGCTTTTGGCAGGTACTAGTTAACTTCAAACAGTGGCTCCTTATATTAATTTGGTTGAAAAGTGTGCTGACAATGGGATGAACATGTATTAGATGACATTGTAATTGGGTACTGGGCATTCGACTGAGAGAAAGGGAGCATGTAGGTCCATTACAGATACAGTTATGTGAGACAGGGATGGAGGGTACAGATAGAATCATAGAATTATTAGGGTTGGAAGGGACCTCAAGGATCATCTAATTCCAACCCCTGTGCCATGGGCAGGGACCCTTCATACCAGATCACATTGTTCACCATGTCCAGGCTGGCTTTAAAAACTCCCAGGGATGGGGCTTCTACCACCTCCCTGGGCAACCTGTTCCAGTGTCTCACCTCCCTCACGGGGAAGAAGTTCTTCTTAACATCCAATCTGAATCTACCCTAGTAGATTCAGTAGATTTCTAGTTTTGCTCCATTTCTCCTAGTCCTGTCACTACCTGACACACTAAAATGTCCTTAAACAGCTTTCTTAAGATAGTGGAAAGCCACAAAAAGTTCTCCTTGGGGACTTGACTTCTCCAGACTGCATAAGCCCAGCTTCTCAGTCTGTCTCCATAGGAGAGGTATTCCAGCCTTCTGATCATCCTTGTGGCCCTCCTCTAGACACGTTCCAGCACATGTTGTGAGTTGGAGGCCAGGGAGAAACAACTTCTTCACTAAATAATGCAGTGAGTTGTAAGCAGAGCACTTCCTCTGTCAATTCTGGAAATACTTAAGAAAATATTTTTCTTAATGCAAAGAAAGATGCAAAGACCAAACACATGCACTGTGTATTTCAGTATTTCACATAGTGGGCTTGCAGTTGGCTTGTTGAATTCTCACCCATCTATACCCAGTGCATCATCTGAGCTTTGAACAGACCACTAGGTCATATTGGTAGCTGGTGTGAAATGAAAGTGGTGGCTTCCCTAAAACTGAAAGAGCTACTTTTGATTTACACTAGCTAAGGATATTTCCTGGCTATCAAAAAAAAAAAAAAAAAGTGAAGGAAGAAGGTGTGGGATTTGGTAGTCACAGTTTAGTCTCCACAGTCATAGCAGTTACAAGACACCTTTAAGTAGCTTCCTTCTATTAGTTAATCTGCTTTCATTTAATTTTATCAAATGTCAGTAAATGGTAATTCATTATTAGAGCTGCTTTGCTTTCCTTAGCATCATGTCATGCAAGCAAATGCAGTAAATGGCCTGCAAGAACCCTCCTGACCCACCTTCTGAATAAGATACTTTTTGTTATGGAAAAACAATTAACAAGAGCAATGAAAATTTATTTCTTTAATCTGTGCAGTGGTGAAAGCTCTCATGATCTGTTCTTGTCCTTCTGGAAGCACTGAGTGCTGCCACTAATCCTTTGCATTCTTTAGCAAATGCTCATTGATTTAACTACCATCAAATGTAATTACCTTGTCCACAGGTATGTTTGTCATGCACTTATGTGATATACCATTGAAGCCTTGAAGTAATTTCTCCAGAACACAGAAGAAGGAGTCATTTTAAGCTATGTTTCTGCAGCTTTCCAGATTTCCAGATGCCCTACTTCCTGCTGCCTTTGCTGAGGTATTGCATCCCCATGAAAGCAGGCTGAAACAAACCAGGGACCCTGCAGCCTCTACATCTAAATTTTAAAAAAAGTCCTCAGTTGCACTAAAAGGCTGACAGTTTGAAATTTAATCTATTTTAGCTGTTGAATTTTATAACTGTGTGATTCCAAAGGGATTTATGGAGACAACTCAACTTTGCAGAGCTCAGCCTCTGCAAAATCAGAGGAACTTGTGGAGCTTGTCACAAGGTGATAGCTTTGCTAGACAAAAAGAACTTAAGGAGGGGGAGCTGAGAGACAAATCCCTGATAAAGCAAGCAGCTGACTCACATCTGAATGGTAGATGCTGGAAGAAAATCCAGACAACAGAGAAGATACAATCTCTGGTTATCTGGAGGCGTTAAAAGACTACAAACAGCAGATAATGTCAAGTGACCTCGAAGTTGCAGTAGCTATAAGTAATGTATAAACACCAGGTATAGGCGGTGATAGGATAATGGTTTCTGGAAAAAGTGGTGAATATGTGTGTTTATATGCTATAAAACCTCATGGATTGATGGATTCAGTAGTACTCACTTTGGAAAAGATCCCAGTATACCCCAGTGCTGCAGTAAAAGAGTACCCACACTTGATAAACTGCACTGGCTATCAAATGCAATTTCTAATGTCTTTGTTTCAATCTTCTACTTTTGTCTGCAGATTCTCATGTGCAATACAGCTTGGTAAGGAAAACGTCTCCCACATTATGTGTACACATGAAAACATGAAAAGACACACACACAGAAGGTAGTATTTATACTTCTAGCTTTATGCAACCAAATAAAGAACACACTTTGAGAGGCACTTTAATGCAAGAGTGAGAAAAACACATAGTTCATCCTTATTTCTCTCTAAATGAGGGTGAAGAGATGCCTAGGACTTCAGAGGTACCTAGGATACAATTGTAATTCTAACCCTATCCATTTAGGAAGGAGGTTCAGAAATACATGAAACCTGCACCTAGCATAATGAAAAAACTTTTTTTCAGCAGTTAGCTATGCTGTCATGGAGACAGAGCTCACAGCAGCCTCCCCATATTACTTCACCTGCAATTACTTTACCATCAGTAAACCAGGAACAGTTTGGATTGAATTTTGGTCCTTCAGTAAGAGAGGAGATTGGTCACACTGACATGAAGGGAGCACCTGGTTTATGCTGGTGAGATAAAATTGATGTCTGGAGAACCTCTTGTATAAGGCAATATTTTACTACACTTACTCGTGCTACCCAACAAACAGTTACGTGATTTCTTTGGGGCTATTTTGCATCTCTAAAGGATATCTCTACCTGTCTGAAGGGCTTGCAATAATCCTTTTCAGCCATTATGTATAGTGATCACTTGTAATGTTGAAAACACAACCACAGATTCAGGATGCCCTTCAATGAATATCTAAGGAAGATTCTGCTAGCTGCAGAGTATTGTTTTCAGTGCTTCCTAGGCTAAGTCTACCACTGTGTACAGCCATTGACACATCAAGGAGGAAAATCATACTGCACCAGTGATTGTGTGAAGAAGAGGTCTCCTTGGCTAGTGTCCTGGACTAAGGTTAGCTACCTGTGGCAAAATGTTTTTACAAATCTGATTTCAAATATTTTAGTGTCACAGAATCACAGAACCACAGAAAACATCCTGTTGGAAGAGACCTCAAAGATCATCCAGTCCGACCCTCAATTCAGCACTTAAGGGTCAATACTAAATCACGTCCCTAAGCACCATGTCCACACACTGCATAATCACATCTAAGGATGGTGACACTACTAGCTGGAGAGCTGAATCGGGACCGCCGCTGGGACTGGCGTGCTTGAGCCGAGACCTTTGTATTTTGGTTTCTTTTTGGGGCTTTTGAGGGTGGGAGGACCTCAGCAGACAGTAAGGGCTGGCAGGGTCATCCTGTCGTGTGCCTGCTCGAGAGGGTGATGTCAGCCACGGGAAATTTAAAACCCGGCAGGGTTGAGCTGCACATCACTTTGCACTTTGGCTGGAGAGCCTTCATTCCCGATTGCGTGTGCTGGGTCAGCCAGCAGAGTTCAGAAACCTCTGTGGTAGCTCAGGTAACACCAAGTAGTCAGGTGGAATACATATTTTTAACTACAAACAATAAAACCCCTAAACTTAATTTCACCTGCCTGAAGGGAGCCAGCCATGGGTTGTCCCAACCCATCCCACAGGGAAGTCTGCTGCCTTCCTGAGGCCTTGGTAAGGGACATCATCAGGAGACTACCCAAGCTAATCCAGCCTTCTGACTATTACCCATTGCTGGTAATCCAACTGGGAGTGAAGAGATTGATAAGAAGGGCACCAGGATAATCAAAAAGGAATTAAAGGCCCTCAGCCAATTGATTGATGGGGCAGGAGCTCAAGTGGTGTTTTGCTCACTTCCCTCAGAGGCAGGGGTGTACACTGAGAGGAACAGGAGAGCCCATGCCATCAACAACTGGCTCAGGGAATGGTGCCAGCAGTGGAATTTTGGGTTCTTTGATCAAGGGGCAACTTTTACTGCACCTGGCCTGCCGGACCTAGATGGGGTGAACCTATCTGGAAAGGGCAAGAGGTCTCTAGAACTGGCATTGGCAGGGCTCACTGGGAGGGCTTTAAACTAGGTTTGAAGGGGGTGGGTGAGGAAACCAGTCTCTCCAGAGAAGAGAGAGGGACATAAACCAGAGTTAGATGAGAAATCAGCAGCCCAACTGAAGTGCATGTACACCAACACATGCAGTATGGGAAGAAGAATTGGAAGTGGCTGGAGAGCTGCCAAACAGAGAGGGACCTTGGGGTGCTGATTGACAGCCATCTGAACACGAGCCAGCAGTGTGCCCAGGTGGCCAAGAAGGCCAATGGCATCCTGGCCTGCATTAGGAATATTGTGACCAGCAGGAGCAGGGAAGCCATCGTGCCCCTGTACTTAGCACTGCTTAGGCCACACCTTGAGTCCTGTGTCCAGTTCTGGGCCCCTCAATTTAAGAAGGATATTGAGACACTTGAATGTGTCCAGAGAAGGGCAGCGAGGCTGGTGAGAGGCACCTATGAGGAGCTATGCCCTATGAGGAGAGGCTGAGGGAGCTGGGGTTGTTTAGCCTGGAGAAGAGGAGGCTCAGGGAGACCTCATAGCTGTCTACATCTACCTGAAAGGAGGTTGTAGCCAGGAGGGGGCTGGTCTCTTCTCCCAGGCAACCAGCACCAGAACAAGAGGACACAGTCTCAAGCTGCACCAAGGGAAGTTTAGGCTGGAGGTGAGGAGAAAGTTCTTCACAGAGAGAGTTGTTAGTCATTGGAAAGTGCTTCCCAGGGAGGTGGTGGAGTCACCGTCCCTGGAAGTGTTCAAGAGGGGATTGGACATAGCACTTGGTGCCATGGTTTATTTGCCATGAGGTCTTGGGTTACAGGTTGGACTTAATGATCTTTGAGGTTCCAACCTTATTGATTTTATGATTCTGTGATTCTACTGCCATAACTCTGTGAATAAATATTTCCTAACATCCAACCTGAACCTCCTCTGAAAACTTGTAAGCATTTCCTCTAGTCCTTTTGCTTGACATCAAGGAGAAGAGGCAGGCCACCACCTTGTTTCAACCTCCTTGTAGATAGCTGTAACGAGCGATGAGGTCTCCCTTCAGTCTCCTCTTTCCCAGACTGAACAACAAACGCCAGCTCCCTCAGACACTCTTCATAAGTCATGCTCCAGGCCTTTCAGGAACCTTGTTGCCTCTCTCTGAACACTCTCCAGAACCTCAATGTCCCTCTTGTGGTAAGGGGTCAAGAACTGAACACAGTACTCAAGATGGAGGCTCACCCGTGCTGAGTACAGGGGGATGGTCACCTCCCTGTTCTTGTTTGTCACAGTATTTCTAACACAACCTGGATGCCATTGATCTTCCTGGCCTCCTGGGCACACTGCTGACTCATATTTAGTGAAAGCCCTGCTTTCCCAGGGGACAAAAGAAACCTGATCCAGGTGTACATGCTTCCTCACTCCTGGGAGGAGCGGTCTCCCGAGTCTAAGCTGGTCTGTTTCACTCCCTCTTCCTGTCTAGTGTCGCAGTAGGGCGCCGGGCAGCACCCACAGCGACGGAGATGGAATTCAAGCAGGGGGTAGGGAGCACCCAGGTCAAGGGCTCCTGCCCACAGCAGCAAGCCCAGCAAACTGATGACTGCCTTCCTCGCAGCTCACATTCGTTGCTCTCCTCTTGGTGTGGCTGCAGAGGATTGGCTAATTGACCTCCTCTTCTTACTGGCTGGTGATACTTATTAGGGTAGCGCAGCTGACCCTTATCTCATCTATCGGAGTTACTTGTTAAGCCATCAACAGGTGGCTCCATTTCATCTCTCCCTGCAGTTTCTCATCTTCAAGCATTCAGTCCAGGGGACACAGTCCCCCACAGTCCAGCAAGACTATAAAGGGGAAGCCATGGCAGCCAGGCTTGCTCTTTGCTCCTGCCTCACCTGTTTGAAAGGACCCACCACTGCTGCCAGCCTCCTGGCTCTGCCACGTGGTCAGGTCTGATCTCCACACTTCTCTAAAGGACCAAAATCCACATACGTCGAGGGAGATACAAGGCCATGCAAATTTGGCTTTGTATATTCTCCTATTCATCCTCAATTCATCCTCATTCTTTACCCTTGTAAATCCCCCTTGGTTTTTATATATATCTATATCTATCTATCTATCTATCTATCTATCTATCTATCTATCTATCCATCTAAAAATTACTTCTCCAAATTCCAAACCAACTCCTGATTATTTTTTGGTAGATTAAACTCCAGATAAGGTTTAAACCAGCACAGCCACCCATCTTGGTGCCATATGCAAACTTGCTGAGGGTGCACTCAATCCTCTCATCCAGATCACTGATGAATGTATTAAAGAGAACAGGCCCTTGTACTGAACCCTGGGGAGCACCACTAGTGACAGGGTGCTGTCTCAGTCCAGAGAGGGAAAGAGACTCAGTTCTTTTGAATATACCCGTGTTATGAAGTTAGAGGCACAAACGAGGCCAAAATATCAACAGCGAGGCTATTTATTACACAAATAAAGTGGATGGATCAGAAGGAGAGAGAGAGAGAGAAGAGAGAGAGAGAAATGGAAAGGAATTATATTACCACATCCCTCACCCCCCAAGACAGTTTGAAAGGTGCTGCCGGTTTGGTGTGGAGGAGATGTTGGGTCTGTGGAGGAAAGGTGCTGCTGCTTTGGCATGGAAGAGATGTCATCCCTGTTGGCTGTCCTGTCCTCCACTGGAGGAGGGGAGGGAGAGATCATCAAGTCCAAGTCCTCTCTGCTGCTCTCTGAGCAGCCTCTTCAGCTCCATGAGTTGCAGCACACAGAACTTAGGGCATGTAGAGAGGGTTCCTTCTGGTCTGCTTCTTCCAGGCTACATGGTGATGTCTCTGTCCTTTTCTCTCCTGGTATTGTCTTCAGAGCAGCATTGCCCAGGTTGTTTCCTTCTTCTGAGCCAGTAGTTGCTCAGGTCTTTCATACATTTTTTTAGGTATGCATCCAGGTGTTACATCTATTGTTCTTTTCACCATCCTCCCTTTCTGGGGTAGCTGATGGATAGAGACGATCTTGTCTGTGCACATTCCAGAGAGTTGTTACCCAGTGGCATCTGCCCAATACACATCAGCTATTGTCTGGGCAAGGAGCAAAGGTGATTTTGTCTTTGTTGATTCACATCAAGAGAGAAAAGAATTAGTCTCTTACAGGTGCCAGCCAGATTTAACTCCATTCACCACCACTCTTTGGACTCAGCCATCCAGCCAGTTTTTTATCCAGTGCAGAGTACGCTCATCCAAGCCTTGTGCCAGGAGTTTCTGAAGAATGCTGTGGGAGAGTGTCAAAGGCCTTACAAAAGTCCAGGCAGACAACATCCTTGGCACCTCCCTCATCCACTAGGAAGGTCACATTATTGTAGGACATCAGATTAGTCAGACAGGACCTGCCTTTCATAAACCCCTGCTGACTGGGCCTGATCACCTGGTTGTCTTGTAAGTGCTGTGTGATGGCACTCAGGATGACCTGCTTCATAGCCTTTCCTGGTACTGAGGTCAGACTCACAGGCCTGTAGCTCCCTGAATCATCCTTCTGGCCCTTCTTGTAGATAGGCATCACATTTTATAGCCTCCAGTCATCTGGGACCTCCCCAGTTAGCCAGAACAGCTGACAAATAATAGTGAGTGGCCTGCCATCTCCTTAAGTACCCTTGAGTGGTTCCCATCTTCTCTGGTTCTCATCCACATCTAAGTGGCACAATAGGTCATTTATTGTTGTCTCCTGGATTGTGAGGGTTGCTTTCTGCTTCTCATCCCTGTCTTCCAGTTTCACGGGCTGAACCCTCAAGGAGCAACTGGTGTCCCTGAAAAATACTAAGGGAAAGTAGCAGTCAGCAGCTCAGCATTTTCCTTGTCTTCTGTCACCAGGTTGCCTCTTTCATCCAGTAGTGGATGGAGATTCTCCCTAGCTCTTCTTTTACTAGTGACATACTTATAAAACCTCTTTTTATTATCTTTAATGACTGTCCAGATTGAGTTCTAGTTGAACTTTGGCCTTTCTAATTTTCTTCCTACGTATCCTTGCAAAAGTCTTGGACTATTCCTGAGTTGCCTGCCCCTTCTTCGATAGCCAGTAGACTTTACTTTTCTTCCTGAGTTCTGCACAAACACACAACAGCGTCCACACAAGCACTGTAGTACTGAAGTTGTGGGGCTATATTATTTTCTAAAGACAGAGAAGGATCTGCCTGTAAGAAGAGGGAGGGCCAGCTCCCAGCTCCCAGGTCCTAGAGGGGCCTCCCTAAGAAAACCCATCTCACAGTTTGAAACAGATCTGTTCAAATCTGATACTTCATGATACTTCCAAATGCTCTGTGGGAGGACATGATGGTGTGAATTTTCAAGACAATTTAAGCATGTTTGTTTGTTTGTGGCACAATATACCTGTGGTGCAGGTAAATAAATTATTTTAGTAACTGAACTACCTACTTTCCTGATGGCTAAAGGGAGGAGAAAATTTATTCCTGTAACAAAATACATAGCTGTATAAAGATAGCTGTGACTCTGGCAGTTTTAGGCTGTGCCTTTAAAAATTAGCTGCAGATTTTGAAAGTAGAAAAATATAAACAATTCACTACTGGGTGTAAAAAGGAAATCAAAAGTTTATTCTAAGCAAATTCATTGCATAAAATGTGTGGCATGGATGAAGATATACCCTAATAATAAACTTTCACATTTCACTTCACTTCCATTCCTTTTCTTTTCTCCTGTGGTCTTGGCTGTCCTGCTTTGCTGGGAAGATAATAATTGCTTCTGGCTGTCCTTGAGAAGAGATAAGAACACTAACATTGCCTCTCGGCTCTTCTTTTCTTCTGTTATGGTGGGAGGAGGAGGTTTTGGTGGGGGTAATGGAGCAGCTTCCCTGCTCTTTGGGAAACCCAGAGGGAGTACAGGGGGGTTTCCATGCTATTTTCTAATTGTAAATATCTGTATAATATTATAAATGCTGTATATTTTGCACATACCCATTGCATTCCATTGTAGAGTGTAGTTTTTGCTTGCAAATACAGCTTCCATTTGCTTCCAAATGAGTTACTGATGCTTAGTTAATGTGAATAGGAAACTTCAACCCACCACAGACTATTTAGATCTAGATATGAAAGTCTGCTTTTCAAGACAGTCAGTCTACACTGTTTATTCTCAAAAATGCTTCCTTCCCAAAACAACATGTTTCAGTTTCACAATAGGATCATGAAAAAGTGAGATGGTCTGTTAAAGCTAAGTATCCTGAACCCTTGGAGTCTAGAAAATTATATTCCCTATGAGCATTACAGAAGCTCATGGACAGACATTAAAATTTATTTTTATTGGTCTTTCTAGCAGCACCTTTTTGTTTTAAAACCATCACCTTGTCAGGGGTACCACTGGCATAAATGAATTTTTCCAAATTGCCATTTAGATTTGACATCAGTCTCTTCCCAGTCTACTCATTTGCAAAATGCCTTAATAAAATGTTTTTTGGAAATGGGAACCATATGTGTTTCTGCATGTGGCCATTAAAAACTGCATGGATGGTGTATGTGGTCAATGAAAAAGCAAGGAAGAAAGAGTAATGTGTGAGCATGATAACAAAGAAACCACAATACAGACAAGTGGTGATGACTACACTGCCGTTATTGTCCTACCTTTCCTGAGAAGAACCAGAAGGATACAGACACAATTAAAGCAGCAGCAGCAGAGCACACATCTTGGGAAATGCCTATGAAATACCTGGTCATGTAGTTTTCTGGTACCCTCATAGTTTTGTTGCAGAACAGAGTATTTTTACTAGGACACATGCAATTCACAACAAATTTGACAAAACATAATTTGCAGCATTGTGATAGTAATGCAACTATATTATGAAAAAGCTTTTTAGCCCCACCAGTAAGAGCTGATTTCATACTGAAGTCAGACATTTTCATTAATGTTCAGATCAGGAAGAAATATTTGGGTAACATTAGGTAGGTCAGGAGAAATGTTCAAGTCCGCTTTCTCCATTTGCATGCACACCATGATTCCAAGGAAAACAAAGCAGTGCTTAGAATGAATTATCACTTGCTGACGTTTGATAAAATGAAATAAAGCAGATTAAGTACTGGAAGGGAAGCTACTTAAACTTTTGTTGCAACTGCTATGACTGTGGAGACTAAAGTGTGGCCACTGAGTCCTACACCTCCTTTCTTCACTTGTTGTTGTTATTGTTTGTTTGTATTTTGTTTTGTTTTGTTAGCCAGGAAATATCCTTAGGTACTGTAAATCAAAAACCACAAACTCTTTCAGCTTTAGGGAAGCCTCCAGTAAGTGCTAGTGGTCTCTTCAAAGCTCAGACGATGACTTAAGCTGTTGTAACATTTCCATGCAAAAGAAGTAAGAAAATAAATTGTTGCTGCACCACAACTTCAGTTTTCATTTACAGCCTAAAGACTTTGTCCCAGAAGAGAAACACTAGAATTGTTTGTTCTTTACTGTCAAGGTTAGGTATCTGTTAAAATCAATCAACTGCATCCAGAAACCTAAAAAAGCTACAGCAGGGAGCAACTTGTTGGGTATACCTGCAGTTGTAAACTTATCTGTCTCCACTGACTGTATCTGAATGGTGCCAATATACACCTGCTGAATATCTAAGCCTTGCATAGAAGGAAAGAAAACCTAGATGTACTGCACCTGTTTTCAGAGATGTAGATCAATCAGGTAGCCTGTTCCTACTGCAGTTCCTTTGAAGTACACAATTAATCTGACTTGGAAGACTCCAGCCAAAATTTTACAGAATTGAATTTTCATAAAAGTGAGAACAAAAATTAAGTTAATGCAGAATAAAAAACATATAGCACTAACATTTTCCATTCTGCCTGAGGATGCAATGAGACTCATGAACCTTTAGCAGCAACAGCAATTTCTTACACTAGGAAGTGGATGTACACTAAGATTGCATGATGCTAGGATAAAGCCACAATTTTCCCAAATGCCAAATGGTCAATGGCCTCTTTGATTAAGAAAGAGCTTGCTGTTGCACTGCACACCAGGGAAACTCAAGCTCAGATCAATAATGGACACTAGCATCTTTTTGCAGCAACCCCGTGGTGCTGAGTGGATTTATAGTTGATTGAATTATCAGTTGTTGCCGTGCTGGTGAGTACAGAGCTCACTGACTCCAAAGAGACCCCAAAGCAAGCAGAGCCATGGCAAGATGTGTTGCACACTGAGAAGCCAGTACTGTATGAAGTATCCTGCAGGAGCCCTTCCAACTGGCACAAGATAAAGCAAACTTGTAGCTATTCTAATCTGCATTGAGGGCTGTCTCTGAGCCAGATGCTGGATTGGAAAAGGACTGAACTCCAGAAGTTGAGTATTAAGCCTATATTGAGCATTCAGGCAAAGAATATTCAAAGCAAAAGAAAAAGTGGTTATCCAAGTTTAACTCTCACTATTAGGCCATAAAATGAGCTCTGTACAGTGCTTATTTTAAACAGAATACTAGAGGGATTATAAATCTTTTGCCTTGAAGTGCAGCATGTTGGCATGGTGAGCAAATGCTATCGTGGAAGAGTTATTCCATTGCATGACAATTGAAATAAATGTTGTGGAAACACTTACATATGTTTTTTTGGATGTTGCTATTCCCTTTGCTTTGATAAGATGCAGGTGAAATAACTTTCATAACTTTTAAAACCCCTTTTCACCCATATTTTGTGTAAGGCCTTTAAAAGTAAAATTACAATATGTTTCCTTAGAACAATTGGTTTCTCTTACACATGGTCTTGCCAGAAACACACAGAAACACCTGGTTTGCTTATTCTGGGATCTCACATTCAGGATAAGACCATGTGGCTATTTTCTACTAGCTATATATTTTAGTTAAAACACATACACTTATACATACACACATATGTATGTATAACTATACTTCCATATCTTCCACATATAAAATCCCTTGAAATCTGTTACTAGTTGTGAATAAAAGGAAAATACAAAAAAAGTGAGGTTTTTTACTTATATGAGGGACAACTACAAGAAACCAACTTGCATCATGAAAGATTCTTGGGAATAGAGACTATTACCAGAACAAATTACCTGCCTTTTTTTTTTTTTTTTAGGCTTTCAGAAACTACTTCATATACCACTTCATCTCCTGATTAAGCAGCAAATCTTATGAGTGAAGAACATTCCTTGTGAATGAACTGAGACCCTGTCACTTTCTGGTTAGGTTGGTTTGAAATATATCTTACATCTTGAGGGCAGACTGAAAGAGCTGGGGCTGTTCAGTCTGGAGAAGAGAAGGCTCTGACGTGACCTAATTGTGGCCTTCCAGTATCTGAAGGGGGCCTACAGGAAGGCTGGGGAGGGACTTCTCAGGATATCAGGTAGTGCTAGGACTAGAGGGAATGGATTGAAGCTGGAGGTGGGGAGATTCAGGCTGGATGTGAGGAAGAAGTTCTTCACCATGAGAGTGGTGAAGCCCTGGAATGGGTTATCCAGGGAGGCGGTTGAGGCCCCGTCCTGGAAGTGTTTAAGCCCAGGCTGGATGAGGCTCTGGCCAGCCTGATCTACTGTGGGGTGTCCCTGCCCATGGCAGGGGTTGGAACTAGATGATTCTTGTGGTCCCTTCCAACCCTGACTGATACTATGATCTTTCTATCATGCTATAAATAGAACTAGACAAACTTTTCAATAGCTTTTCTGATGGGAGATGTTGCTTTTTATTGCATTTGTTTGTTTGGTTGTTTTTTTTTACAGAAAATACTTTTGTTAATGTATTTCAATTTTTAAAAATTAAGATAGAGAGCGATCTGGTAAGAAAAAAAAAAAGAAAAGGTTGGAAGAAAATATGAAAGCATGGTTGCTTTAATCTCCATTATTCACGCTGAGATGATTCTCCCACCAAATTCTAATCACAGTGTGGACACACAGCTAGAGGGTGTGGGCTTCGTTTCATTCCCAAAGCCAGAGTGGACCGTCTAAATATTAGATACACCAAGAGGACTTTCCCACCTCCTCCATCTCTCTCAGTCCGTAAAAGTTGGAACAAAAAAGTACTGCAATTTCTGGTTTTGCATACAGTGCAAACTTATGCTGGGAAAATTGTCTAAGAGAAGAATAGTCTTCATGGGATGCTGCCAAACTCAGATGTTCAGCATTGTCGGTATATGGCTTCTCAGGGAACTGGTTGTAAGCCCCTTCTCTTCTCAAATGTGCAGTGTCCATCCTCCAGCAAACAATTTTTTAGCTTTTGGACACTCTGAAAGCCACCAAAAAAACCCTATTTGGTATTATAAAACCGTTTTTTTTTCACTCTGATTTTCCTAATGAGGAAAAATGGCATAGTCAGCATTCTTCTTTAATATGAAATTATTTTACACTGTTTAGAAGTTTGTGTTCCCTCCAACACCAAGCTCACGATGGCAAGTTTATATAGGCACCAGCATTGAATCATCCAGACAATTACAGCAAAAAGAAACCAAATAAATACAGCTTCAGAGGTATTTTGAGCATAAAAAAGCCATCTGCAAATTTACAGATCAAAGAATCTGACTTGTGCCTTAATTTTTTAAAACAGATTGTTTACCTAAAAAAATTCAAACTTGTACTTGAATTCTTCGGCAGTTAAACATAAATAAGTAAATAAAGGCTAATTCTGAGACTGCTAAAACTCCAAAATTGTCAGCAAGTTATAGATCATCACTCTTGTTTTGTTGACCTCAACTTTCTGCTGGAAAAACAGATGCTAAAAACATCATAATACTTCAACTACTGTTTATTTGAGAGGAGCAAAATGTGCTCACTCTGCTTTACTTCTTATTGGACACCACAATGTGCCGGTAAAGTAAATGTTCTTAGCTGTGACTACAAAACCCATGAATGTCAAATCTCATTAAAAAAAAAAAAAAAAAAAAAAAAAATATATATACACACACACACACATGTATATGTCATTTTCTTAACCTTTGTTACTTGGTGACACTTGGAAACAAAATCATAGAATCATAGAATCAGTCAGGGTTGGAAGGGACCACAAGGATCATCTAGTTCCAACCCCCCTGCCATGGGCAGGGACACCCTACACTAGATCACGCTGGCCAGAGCCTCGTTCAGCCTGGTCTTAAACACCTCCAGGGACGGGGCCTCAACCACCTCCCTGGATAACCCATTCCAGGGCTTCATCACTCTCATGGTGAAGAACTTCCTCCTCACATCTAGCCTGAATCTCCCCATTTCCAGCTTCATTCCGTTCCCCCTAGTCCTATCACTACCTGAGATCCTGACAAGTCCCTCCACAGCCTTCCTGTAGGCCCCCTTCAGATCCTGGAAGGCCACAATGAGGTCACCTCGGAGCCTTCTCTTCTCCAGACTGAATAGCCCCAACTCCTTCAGTCTGTCCTCATAGGAGAGGTGCTCCAGCCCTCTGATCATCCTCGTGGCCCTTCTCTGGACACGCTCCAGCACGTCCACATCCCTCCTGTAATAGGGGCTCCAGAACTGGACGCAGTACTCCAGGTGGGGTCTCACCAGAGTTGAGTAGAGGGGAAGAATCACCTCCCTTGACCTGCTGGTCACACTTCTGATGCAGCCCAGGATCTGATTGGCTTTCCGGGCTGCACGTGCACCTTGAGAGCTCATGTTGAGCTTCTTGTCCACCAGCACCCCCAAGTCTCTCTCCTCAGGGCTGCTCTTCAGCCAGTCACTGCCCAGCCTGTATTTGTGCCTGGGATTGCCTCGACCCAGATGCAGGACACTGCAAAATACCAAATCTAGTTTCTGAACTAATCTTATCTGAGCACAATGAAGCAATGAAGTCACTGCAGAAGGTAGGTAGTTCCCTGCAGCCAGTACTTTATCTGGCCTTTTGTTCTCTTCTGTGAAAAGCACACTCACGACAATGTCAATCTTAATAAATATATTGATCACTATGAAGCATTAGAAATAAGACATTAATTTGGTGCCATATCTGCAAGCTATCCAATTCACCTCTGTTTTCCACTGTTATTCTGTCATTCCTGACATTAATTGGTCACATAGTATTTCTGTTTTCCATGTTTGACAGAGAACGCAAGCCTTTCATTAAAAAAAAAAGGGTATGAAAAGCAAAAACCTTCCTGGAAGAAGAGGACCCCATTTGGAATGTGAAACAGGTTGCTCAATCATTAACATGAATGACCACTCTGAAAACAGCAGGAGGTTTCCACAAAAACTGCTTTTGATAGAAAGATAAATCTTTACAAAGTTCTTTTTGTTTATTTGTTGAAAAATTCTAACACAACCTGTGAATCTGCTACAGATCAGTGTTACTTTCCATAACCTACACTGTGCGGATAGATTTTATCCCCTTTGAGGCAACCTAGTTTTCCTTCTTAAGAGGGAAGATCATGGTGCAGAATGGGATATATGGTGCACGACGGGATATACAGCTCAGACAAGAGGAGAAACTAGAAGGATGAAGCAAGCCAGCCATAAGTCCCATGAGGTAACCTCATAAACTTCCTAGAATCAACTTACCTGTCTGTCAAAATTATTTGTCCCCAGACTGAAGTATCTTAAAAATAATAGTTTCTTTTAAAACCTGAAATGTTCATTAACCACCAAGCTCTTTTATATAACTTTTTTTCCCTTAAATTATTCATGCTTTCTTTTGCTCCAATAGTATTAAAACACAGTACTCCATGAAGACTTCTTTTTTCCAGTTCAGTGTCCAAAGAAAAAGGAGCTTAAAATGAAAGATCAGTGTGAGCTGGCCAAGCCACTCTCCCTCATTTTCCTCCAGTCCTGGCTCACAGGTGAGGTCCCAGATGACTGAAACTGGCCAATATGGTGCCCATCCACAAGAAGGGTTGGATGGAGGAACCCGGAAACTACAGGCCTGTCAGCCTGACCTCAGTGCCAGGGAAAATGATGGAGCAGATTATCCTGGCAGCAATAACTGTGCACCCGCAGGATGGCCAAGGGCTCAGGTCCAGCCAACATGCATTTAGGAAGGGCAGGTCCGGCCTCTCCAACATGGTCTCCTTCTATGATCAGGTGACCCACCTGGTGGATGTGGGGAGGCCTGTGGATGTGGTCTACCTGGGCTTCAGCAAGGCCTTTGACACTGTCCCCCACAGCAAACTGCTGGCTAAGCTGTCAGCTCGTAGCTGGGACAGCAGCACTCTGTGCTGGGTTAGGAACTGGCTGGAGGGCCTGGCCCATAGAGTGGTGGTGAATGGTGCCACCTCCAGCTGGAGGCCAGTCACCAGTGGCATCCCCCAGGAATCAGTGCTAGGCCCCATACTCTTTAATGTCTTCATTGATGATCTGGATGAGGGGATTGAGACAGTCATCAGCAAATTTGCAGATGACACCAAGTTGGGAGCAGATGTTGGTCAGTTAGAGGACAGAAGGGCTCTGCAGAGGGACCTTGACTGACTGGACAGATGGGCAGAGTCCAACGGGATGGTATTCAACAAGTCCAAGTGCCAGGTGCTGCACTTTGGTCACAACAACCCCATGCAGAGCTACAGGCTGGAGTTGGAGTGGCTGGAGAGCAGCCAGGCAGAAAGGGACCTGGGGGTGCTGATCAACAGCTGCCTTAACATGAGCCAGCAGTGTGCCCAGGTGGCCAAGAAGGCCAACGGCATCCTGGCCTGCATTAGGAATAGTGTGGCCAGCAGGAGCAGAGGGGTCATTGTGCCCCTCTACTCTGCTTTGGTTAGGCCACACCTTGAGTCCTGCGTCCAGTTCTGGGCCCCTCAGTTTAAGAAGGACATCGAGACACTTGAACGTGTCCAGAGAAGGGCAACAAGGCTGGAGAGGGGCCTTGAGCACAAGCCCTATGAGGAGAGGCTGAGGGAGCTGAGGTTGTTTAGCCTGGGGAAGAGGAGACTCAGGGGCGACCTCATTGCTCTCTACAACTACCTGAAGGGTGGTTGTAGCCAGGAAGGGGTTGGCCTCTTCTCCCTAGCAGCCAGCACCAGAACAAGGGGACACAGTCTCAAGCTGCACCAGGGGAAGTTTAGGCTTGAGGTGAGGAGAAAGTTCTTCACCGAGAGAGTGATTCGCCGTTGGAATGGGCTGCCCGGGGAGGTGGTTGAGTCACCGTCCCTGGAGGTGTTCAAGAGGGGATTGGACATAGAATCATAGAATCATAGAATCAGTCAGGGTTGGAAGGGACCACAAGGATCATCTAGTTCCAACCCCCCTGCCATGGGCAGGGACACCCTACACTAGATCACGCTGGCCAGAGCCTCGTCCAGCCTGGTCTTAAACACCTCCAGGGACTGGGCCTCAACCACCTCCCTGGATAACCCATTCCAGGGCTTCATCACTCTCATGGTGAAGAACTTCCTCCTCACATCTAGCCTGAATCTCCCCATTTCCAGCTTCATTCCATTCCCCCTAGTCCTATCACTACCTGAGATCCTGACAAGTCCCTCCACAGCCTTCCTGCAGGCCCCCTTCAGATACTGGAAGGCCAACATGAGGTCACCTCGGAGCCTTCTCTTCTCCAGACTGAACAGCCCCAACTCCTTCAGTCTGTCCTCATAGGAGAGGTGCTCCAGCCCTCTGATCATCCTCGTGGCCCTTCTCTGGACACGCTCCAGCACGTCCACATCCCTCCTGAAATAGGGGCTCCAGAACTGGACGCAGACATGGCACTTGGTGCCATGGTCTAGTCATAGGGTCTGTGGTGACAGGTTGGACTCAATGATCTTCGAGGTCTCTTCTAACCTTAGCGATACTGTGATATTGTGATACTGTGATCTGAATTAAAAGCCAAACTAAACTGACCAAATAACAACAAAAAAACCCTAACAAAACCCAGAAACCCAACCCCCTCACCACCATCAACAAACCAAAGCCAAAACTCCAAACAAATTATTTCCTTGAAATTAAAACTTGCCAAATCTATTCTTTACCTAATAAACATTTTGTTAAATTACAGGAAATAAGAACTTTCATATGGTAAATCCAGTCTCATTCTGTTCAAAGTTAAAAAGCAAAAAAAGTTTCAAAAGCTTTCTGTAAACCTAAACTTTTGTGATAAAAATATCAAAGAAATAATTTTGATCTTCCCAATTCTTCTACACCAACCTTTTGTTTCCAAATACTTCTCTAAGTTTGATCCAATATGATAAACATTGTTTCTAGGAAACTGTTGGTTTGGAGAATAAAGATAAAAGTACAGTAAGGAAGCACGGCAATTGTTAAGAGAAAGATTTGCATATCTCTATAGTATCTTTTGAACCCAGACATGCAGTGTCCAAACCCCAAAATTTTAGATGTTTCTCCATATCTCTTGAAGTCAATCTAAAGACTCTAAATGACATCACTAAACACTGGATCAGGCTTTTTGGCATCTGGTGTTGGAAAGATTCCTTGCTCTTTTCGCCAGTTTTGACAAAATCTGTTTGACTCAAACATTGTGCATCCCTACAGACAGCAAATAGCTGTAAAAAAAAAAAAAAAAAAAAAAAAAAGAAGAAGAAGAAGAGGGAAAGAAAAGAGTATGTTTTCATTTAAATGGTACTGCTTAGGTTGTCTCTACAGATTGTATCATACTGCATTTTGCCAAATTGGCATTTGCATTAGTTCAAATAGTGAGGGTGTCCAGGTGAAAGTCATGAAGGAATTAGAAACAGATTATTAAAAAAATAAGTAAATTCAGAACTTTGCAAATCTAAAGCTGTCTGTAGCTACACAATCTCTATATACTTTTTCTCTCTTATTTCCTGTAATAGTGATGATGACAAACATGATTCTGTCACAATCTCTGCAGAAAGAACAGAAGTAGTTTGTGGGGCTGGAGCACAGCAGGGAAAACAGCTAAATCTTGCCTCATCTCCACCGTGTTATTAGCAGGTTTTTTAATACTGAAAGAATGGAAGTGTCTGCCTTTGCTTACATGAAGCAAATTAGAGCCTGTGAGGATTTTGTAGCTAGCATTAATTTCCATTTTGTGGACAATAGTTTTTGCACTGAAAAAAGACCTCAAAATGGTAGTGATCTTGCATTTCACCAGAGTCCATAGGTATGTTGAACCAGACCACTCTTGATGACGCTAAGGATGTGCTCAAAGCCAGAAAAGTTTTGAGAAGTGTCACTGAACAATGTCAACGTTTTGGGGTTTTGTCCCTCCATGTCACACTGCTACACTGGACTGTCAGGTTGGAGACCTGGAAGTTTTAAGAAAAGATTCAGAAATTAAAATAAACAGAACACCAAACTGAGCACAAGGTTTCACAGACTGGGATTGGTTGGTCTATCTATACAGCTTTGCTTAGGAACTTGCATCGGTTTCAGGGTTTGGCAATGGTATGACATTGTCAGTGCTTTAAACCCTGTGTGATCATAACCTCTAGATTTGTAACATTTGTCATGAAACTGTATAGTGTGCTTCAAGGATGCGAGTCAAACCTGGGATTTTGATCTTTCCAGAATTTGACACTAAAATCATGCTGTCTTTTTCACCTTAAATGTTCTCACCTTCAGTTCCACTAATCTGGGCAAATGTGCGTGGAAAACAGTTGAAGATCTAGGCTGGCTACAGCTACAAGCAAGTGCTGTCACTGGGGAAAAACAGTGGGCAGAATGAGCACTTACCTCTGCTGTTGCACACATCTCAGATTTAAAAAAAAAATTAAAAAAAGAGAAGTTTTCAAAATATTTAGTAGCTGTGACATGATTTCCTTCACTGCATTAATTTTAAAAAGGAAAACAGAAGGAAAAGTTTGCAAGCTGCTCTGAGCCTGAGTAGCAAAGCCCACCTCCAGAAGGCTGCACATCTGTTTTCTCACCAGCCTGAACGCTTTACTGATGACTTTTCTTGACTGCCAGTAGCAAGCCCCCAGTTTTCCTCAGCTCAGTTCTTGTAGACTCAGTGAAAGTGACTACCACAGGCTAGGTAAACATTGCTTCAAGTCAATCAAGAAAGTCTGCTAGAGTGGAAAGTCTTTGCAGATGGAGGAGGAAAGCAGAGGTGCTAGGTGACCCACACCACAAAAATGAGGTCAACTCCTTCCCTAGCAGAAACCTGCTGAGCTGTTTGCCTCACCTGGCTAGCCTTCATGTTCTCTCAAAACCCACCTCCTCTAGTCTGCAGATGCTACTGCCTTCTCCCAAGGGGAAAGAGACCTATCCTCAAAGAAGCATTTGTTTTGCCTCCACACCTGGAAGTATTAAGAGGATGTGCTTTGAGTGTCTAGCAGTCTTCTGCAGGAATACTCCATAATTCAGTTTCCTCAGTAATGCTTTCTTCCTGCCTCCTAGTGGGCTTTTGCAATGGTCAAGCAGTGGCACCTGAACCAGAAATAGCTCTGCCTGATGGGGTGCTTTGAGTAAGAGTTGTATTGTATTCCCACCAGAAGGTGGAGTAGTGCTAGCACCCAAAAGAAGAAATCACAGTCGAGTCCTGTCCTACAGCAGGAAAGAAAGTGAGAAAGTAATTGCTTCCAAGCTTCCAGCTTTCCACGGCTGAATCAGGAGAAAAGGGATTCAGACTCATAGTACCCACAATTTGAACACTGGCTCCAAAGCAGAGCTGTAGTCATTCCATGCAAGAGAGAGCCTTGCATCTTTGCCGCAGGCATGTTGTTTCCCCCTCACTGCTACATACTTCTCCAGTTTCCTAGGTGGGAATCCCTGCATCCGTGGTAGCACCTGCTAGGGCAGGAGTATACGGTCAGTCATGATATTTAGAAGCTGACACCATTATACCCAAAGAAACAGAAGGTAAACTACATCAGAAAACCAGCAGACTTGGGTAGGAAAAGGGAACAAGTTTAGCAGCAGGGCTTGTGAATCACTATGCTGTTTCCATACCAAGGCATGTTTAAACATTAGACAAATTTTGCTTATGCATGCACCAGTTGCTGTTCAGTGCAGTGGAGCAGGGATGCAACAGCTTTACAGCATCATTAAAATTAAAGTTGCCAGAAACAGATCCTGTCTCCCTTCATTTTACAGACCAGCATCTCATCAAGTGGGAAGTCTCACTGCATGCACCAAGGATTTTTGTTGCTCCGCTGGCACCATAGAGCTGAGTTAGTGGAAAACAGCAGAGCAGACCCTGCAGGCTAATGTGTCCTGCTGCTATGGCACAGGGATAAGATTTTCTGCTCAGAGATGATAAAGTTGCAGAAGGTAGCAGAGGACGGAGCTCTTCTCACTCAGAACTGCTTATAAGGCTGGGTTCATAAGTCACTTGTTGGGTCATTTTTTCAGCTTTGTAGGCTGTGGTGGAGGGAAAGCAAAGTGGAGCAGAGAGGAGAGCAAGGAAGATCCCAGCAACCAGGAGGCACCAGGGCTTGATTCTTATTTAGCAAATAGCATGAATCTAATTATTGCGGAGGCTGCTGTGAAACAGCACAAGCAGCATGCTTTTCATCGAGCTCAGCAGGGTCAACAGTAAAAACTCAATAGGGGAATATGGTTATATGCTGACCTGCTCTTACCCCGTTGCTTCTTGCTTCAGAGGAAGTGAAGCAAAGTATGCCCACAACCCCAGATTACAAAATAAATGCACAGCCTGGTACCCACAGGAGAGTCTACAGTGCTCATGTCT
The DNA here is from genome assembly GCA_033816785.1 of Picus viridis. NCBI lineage: Eukaryota > Metazoa > Chordata > Aves > Piciformes > Picidae > Picus > Picus viridis. The sequence continues at coordinate 32,780,936 of CM066606.1, forward strand.
TTCTGCTGATTTACTTCACAAAACCCTGACAGGCTGTGAAGGAAAGACTCAAAAAATCCTACTTATAATCTAGTCCAATTAAAGAACCAAAAAATAGGTTATTCATCTTCTTTTTTTTTTCTTTCTTCCCCCCCACCCCAACTTTCTTATAATCCACTTGTCCTTAAAGCAAATGCCATCGATCGTGCTGACACCACTACAATCTGGATCAAGATCCTGTTCTGTTTCCTAGTGGCCTTTTTAATGAGGTAGAGATGAGGGTTTCATGATGAGCCTTCTGTTCTTGAGCATCATCCAAGGCTGGCAGGCTTACACTGCTGAAGGTCTAACAGTAACACAAACATTACTCTAACAGCTTTTGAAGCCACAGGTATACAAAACACACATGTATACAACTCCACAAGAAACAAAACCACTGTGTTCTATTAGCACTGGTTAACAACACTGCCTAGAGCTAGGTTTTCAAATAGCCATGGTGGGTTTTTTTTTTGTGGGTGTTTGTTGTTGTTGGTTTTGTTTGTTTGTTTGTTTTGTTGTTGTTGCTTATCTGGAATTGTAAAGTGAAACAATAGATCAGACATAAGGCTCTCTCTCTTGCTGGTTCACAAAACATCTATATTCTTTGTGAGCTTGGCAGCTGATGCTGACAGGGTGACTATTAAATACAGAGGCCAAAGAAGATAATAGAAACATGTGGTGTTCCTTAAAGAAAACCTTCATACCTCTCTTCTGCTTCTCTCACATCTGTCTACAGGACCAAATGGGTATCCAACCTGAGGGAATGCCTATGTCAGCATCATTCTTTAAGTTATGAGCACCACTACTTCTTCAGCAAACGAAAGATCTGTCTGCTTTATAAATACAACTCTTGTTTCAAAGAACTTGATGTTTTGTTACTTCTTTGCTTGACATGAGATTTCTCTTTCCATCTACACAGCTTTTCATAAACAAGCAGTCAAAGTGAGGTGATTCTCTCGGCACTTTTTACAGCTCTGGACTTCAAAACAACTCTTGGGTATTATTCAGTGAAAGTATCATTCTCTGAAATAGCATACCATAGCAAAATCATGTTTGGGAGGGAACACTTTGAGTATAGAAACCAGATATTATCAGTACTGCACAAATACACCTTAGCCACTTCTGCTTAATTCCACCCTATGCCCATGGCAATAAGAGCTAGTGATACGTTCCTTTGCTCCTTTTGTAATGTTAGTTCACAGGTAATTTGAAGAGGGAACTCCTGAGGCCCACCTTATATTAACTAAGCCTAGATTAACTAGATTAATTTACCTCTGGCAATTGCTTTCAAGGCAAAATAACTCAAGATGCTCCAAACTTTGTATTAGTATCCTATAAAGACAAAAGAACAATCATCAGCTTCTTAGAAATTAGTATCATACAGCAGGATATATGCTCACTGCATGCAAGCATTAATATTTTTAGCAAGGTCAGAAGAGATCTCCAAGACCATCTTGCTTTACCAAGAGCCTCACTCAGCTGTTTGTGCATCAGGCAAGAATTTTGTATGAGCTATAACCCATCTTATTCTAAAAGATACTAATCTTGATTTAAAGATTGGAGAATTCCCCATGCCCCTAAGGTAACTCATTCTAATAGTTAATTATCTTGTCTGTAAAAAAAGCCTTAAAACCCCAAAATATTAAAAGTAAATTAAATTAAACCAAATTTTAAAAAATTATAAAACCCTGAACCACAAATATCTTTCTTTTTACTAAGCTAAATGTGGGTATCTTCAGCTTCCAAACATTGGCTTGCACTCTGACATTTGCAGGTTTAAGATAATTTTGTACCAGGAATCTCTTCCCTGTATATGTACCTGCATGTTATAATTATGTCACCTTTTAATGTCTCTGAAGGAAGGAAGAAGGTTTAGGTTCTTAAAATTTCTCACTGTAAGGCAAAATTTCCCATCCTCAAATAATTCCTGAAATTCTTTCTTACACTCCCTCAGATTTTCCAAAATCCATTATGGATGTGGACAGCAGGATTAAACACAGCAGGCTAGTGCAAGTCTTGGTTTGTAGTCCTAATTCCACCTCACCATACGTAAGGGAGAGTCAATCAAGACCATACCTGCTGACTACAGCGTGGCTCTTGAAAGTTTGTCCATACAAATTACCCACCATACCTCAGCCATTTTTGAAGCCACTTAGTTTCAGTTTTCAGCAGTCCATGTTAAAAATCCCGCATACCACATCTTCATTTTTTTTGGTTTTGCATTGAACTGTGTGGGAACATGTTCTGACTGTTAGGCCCAAAGAAGTAAAGAGGAATTTTTTAGCTAAATTATCTTCACCAGAATTCCTTGTCACCCTGAAAGTTTTTGAAGGAGTTACTTTGCTTTCAATTTTCATTGTTGCTGCTATCAGAAAAAACCTGTTTTCTTTTAATTACGTATTTCCTTGTCATACTTATTACTGCAATTGTAAACAAGAAACAGAGCACCAGTAGTTTAGGCTGAGTGCCTGCTGGGCTACCACATAAGTTACACTTCCAGTGCGCTGAGTGTCCACCCAGTAGGTGGACACAGGAAACTGTATTTCATACCTATAAATCCTGTATCCTATAAATCCTGTACCCTACAAATCCTTCTGCCAAGTCACTCCCTCTCTCCTGTGTGGGAGATGCTTCCCTATTGTATAATGATGGCGGAGTATCTCCGGCCTCTGAGGCCTGTTTAGGCCTAATGCCAGGATAAGAAGCAGGGGGGGGGGGGGGGGACAACAGACAGTTTCAGACCTGGTGTGACCGGTTTAGGCTGTGCCTTTAAGAGAAGGACACTTTCTGAACACTCTAGCCGAATATTTTGGTATATAAATGAAAACAACTATATGCTAATTCAATTTCATTGGTGGAACCCAGCTGTAGGTTCTGTTTAGTCTTTCAGTCGGGGGGACATTCAGTCGTCGTTTTCTTCTTCCCCCTGTACTGTGAGCTGGCTCGTTTCTCTCTACGATAAGAAAACTAACTTTTTTGCATTCGCTTTGAGCTTTAACAAAGTTTTCACCCTTTTAATTACCTTCCTTTCTCTTTCTCTCTAACCCTTTTAGGAAAAAAGGGGAGGGAGGGAGGGAGAAGGGAGGGGCAGGCCGAACCCCCCCTGGCCACAGGGGGGTTGGGGAAAGGTTTCCTGTATTACATACTTTGCTGTATACTTCTGTATATATTGCAAATATTGTATATTTTTGTACATATTCATTGCATTCCACATCTGCTTGTAAAATACAGCTTTCATCTGCTTCTCCGGCTGAGTTAGCTGTGGAATTCTTTTGTGTGTGGGGGAACCTTCCTACTCCACCACATATTTTTAATTGGCGGTCCAACGTGCGGCTTGTGGATAATTGCTGTCCAGAAGCTGGGCTAAAAGGTTGCTTGATTTATTGCCTGCTCAAGTCGGAGTTGCAAACATGAAAGTGTTTTGGCTTTTGGAATGTTTGGTCTTTTCAGTTTGTTCGGTACTGGTCTACAAGTACTTCATGGGAATGATTTTGGATCGCTTAGGCAGATACTTGATGTATAGATTGTATTTATGGTTTAAGTATAAGGTTCAGCTTCTTTACGACCGGTGCCTGGGATTCTTTTGGCTTAACAGATACGGGAATGTGACCTCCAGCACTCTGCCCATAGAGATAAAGGAGTTTAAGATCCCGGCAGGCGAAAGGGTTGTTTTAAGTGATGGCTGGGATCCAAAGGTGATTTATTTGATGTGTTTAAATCTGCTGTTGGCGATAAGTAATGTGTTCTTGTTATATGCTCTGTATCGGGAGAAAAAAGTGTCTAAAGCGTGCTTTGTAATTAAGCATAGATCGAAACGGAGAAAGCACAGCTCTAACTCTACCCCAGAGGTATCTAGTGATGAGGAGAATGCAGAATCTGTATCAGTTAACGACAAGGCTAAAAAGTCCATCGGAAAGGCTGCTCTGAACGGTGCTGTTGGTGGCTCTGGCAATCAGCCAGCGGCAGTGGCAGCTCCTAACATGGCTTCCACGCCCTCGGCAGCCATTAATGGGGCAAAGCCATTTCCTCCTTCTTCTTCAGCAGGACCGGAAGTGTCCTCCACAGCAGCTGATTCGTCTCAAAACCTGTCAGCTTCTATTAAGCCAGCTGTAAATCCAAACACAGCTCCAGTTAAGCAGGTAGCTGTTTTAAAAATGAGAGGTGGAAAGGGCAAAGCTGATCCAGATGCTGATGGGGGAGAGCAGCAGGATCCTGGTGAGGGAACTTCTGCTCAAAGAGACCCTGCTGAGATGGAGGAAAAGGTTTGTCTTAAAGATATAGCTGAGTTATTGAGATCATCACTGGATGGAGACGCAGGGCAAATTGCTGATAGCAGAACAACTAAAGGTGGTACTCCTGACCTTAAGCAGATTCTTAAGAGAGTGACAGTAAGATTATTGGGACAAGAATTTCAGGAAGAGGCAGAGGAGGAGGAGTCAGATGATATAGAGAGCTGTTCATCACCGAGGGAGGAATTGAGGGATGTGCCTAAAGATTACATCAGAGCAGATAAGGAGCCAATCCTAGCTTGGCTTGGTAGATGTTATGATACAGGTGCTCCAGCTCTGGTAGTTGGGGACAAGTCAGCAGCCCAACTAGGAACTCTCTCACAGGATAATGGAATAGATAGACATCTAGGCAGGACTCTCGGCAAGGTTACTCTGTGGATACGCCTTTTAATGGCAACTCTCATGAGATATCCTTCCCGAGATGATCTTCCATGGAATGCCAAACCCTGGACTACCATAGATGAGGGAATCAAGCGTCTGAGAGAATTTGCTGTTAGAGAGGTACTCTATGGTAACCATGAGACTCTGAATCCTGATGAAATTCCTGTAGGAACTGGTCTTGCTAAGAAGCTCATCAAACTTGCTCCCCCTAATTATGCAAATATTCTGGCAAGCAGAATTGTGGCAAGGAATTATGGTGGAGCTTCTCCTACGGTTGGCCAATTCACTGATCAGATGAGACATTTGGAGGACAGTATGACACATGTTTCTTTGGTTTCAGCCATTGAAACTGTCTGGAAAAATTGAGAATTGCATGAAAGAGCTGAAGGATGAATTTAAAAATACCATCTCCCAAATGACACAAAGAGATAATTCCAATTCATCCTCCAGATGGATACATGTTTCCTCTGTGAGGAATAGACGTCCTCCAAGGATGTCATTCCAAAACAGGTCATTCCAAAACAGGTCATTCCAAAACAGATCCAACCAAAACAGACCACCAAGGCAGTCACGTGCAAGTATCTGGATAACTCTGCGTGATCAGTTTGGTGAGAACATGAACAGATGGGATGGTCAACCAACTGCTAATCTTTTCAGGAGACTGAGGGAACTGCAAAGTGGCAGAACCCGAGGTAGCAACACCAGAAGGGTAGCTGTTACTTCTACAGTTCCCCAGGACAACTCTAATAGCTCCAACAGTGGCTCCAGTTCTAACACTGCACCATGTGCTCATTGCACATGTGGGCATGTTCCCCATAACTAGGGGTGCCCTGCCTCCCGCCAGGGGGAGGAGAGGGGTAACAGAGATAACAGAATCTATTGGGATGTGTACATCCAGTGGCCTGGCACTTCACAATTTCAGAAGTACAGGGCCTTGGTTGACACAGGAGCTCAGTGCACCATAATGCCATCAAATTATCAGGGATCAGAAGCTATAACTATTCTGGGAGTCACTGGTGGATCTCAAGAGTTAACTAAGGTGGAGGTTGATATAAGTTTAACTGGTAAACAGTGGAGAAAGCATACAGTTGTGACCGGACCTGACGCACCTTGTATTCTGGGAATTGATTTTCTGAGAGAAGGGCGTTTCAAAGTCCCTAGAGGTTACAAATGGGCTTTTGGAGTAGCATCTGTAGAAATTGATGGACAAAAGCTGAAGCTGTCTGTTAGACCTGAGCTTTCTGATGAATCTGCAGTTGTGGGACAACACAAGATTCAGGACATTAAATTGCCGGTTGCTTCTCAGACTGTGCATCACAGACAATACAGAACCAACCGTGACTCTTTGTTGCCCATTCAGAATCTGATTCGTCAGTTGGAGAGTCAGAAAGTCATCAGCAAAACTCATTCACCTTTCAACAGTCCACTGTGGCCTGTGCGAAAGCCGAATGGAGATTAGCGTCTGACAGTCGACTATCGAGCCCTGAATGAAGTAACTCCACCTATGAGTGCAGCAGTACCAGACATGATGGAACTGCAGTATGAGCTGGAATCCAAAGAGGCCAAATGGTATGCTACCATAGACATTGCTAATGCTTTCTTCTCTATTCCCATAGCAGAGGAATGCAGGCCTCAGTTTGCTTTCACCTGGAGAGGAATCCAGTACACTTTCAACAGATTGCCAATGGGCTGGATCCACAGCTCAAGCATCTGTCATGCAGTGATCCACGATGCTCTGGAGGAAGGTGGTGCTCCAGAACACATCCAGTTCATCGATGACATCATCGTCTGGGGTAAAACTGCTGAGGAAGTCTTCGAGAAAGGTAACAAAATCATTGACATTCTTCTGAATGCAGGTTTTGCCATCAAGCGAGACAAGGTGAAAGGACCTACCAGAGAGATCCAGTTTCTGGGAGTGTGGTGGCAGGATGGACACCGACACATTCCAGTGGATGTGGTAAATAGAGTCTCTACCATGGCAAATCCCATGAACAAGCAAGAAACTCTACGTTTCTTGGGGATAGTGGGATTTTGGAGACTGCACATCCCTGGATACAGTCAGATTGTGAAACCTCTGTACGATGTGATTCGAAAGAGAAACCATTTCCACTGGGGACCTGAACAACAAGCAGCCTTTGACCAGATAAAGCAAGAGGTAGTGCAAGCAATGGGTCTGGGACCTGTCCGAGATGGTCCAGACATTAAGAACATTTTGTACACGGCTGCAAGTGACAATGGTCCAACCTGGTGCTTGTGGCAAAGAGCTCCAGGTGAGACACGTGGACGACCTCTTGGTTTCTGGAGTCGAGGTTACAGAGGTTCAGAGGCTAATTATACTCCAACAGAGAAGGAGATTCTAGCTGCCTATGAAGGAGTAAAAGCAGCTTCTGAAGTAATTGGAACTGAATCACAACTTCTCTTAGCTCCCAGATTACCAGTTTTGAATTGGATGTTCAAAGGCAAAGGTTCCACACCACATCATGCAACAGATTCCACCTGGTCTAAGTGGATGGCTCTGATAAGACAGAGAGCTCGAATGGGAAATCTTGACAGACCTGGTCTGGTGGAGGTGATCTCAAGTTGGCCTGAAGGTACCAACTGTACTAAACCTCCAGAGGAGAGAGTAACTCGTGCTGAGGAAGCTCCTCCTTACAATGACATTTCTGATGATGAAAAGAAGTATGCTTTGTTCACAGACGGTTCCTGTCGGCTGGTCGGGAACAAGCGAAGGTGGAAGTCTGCAGTGTGGAGTCCAACACGCCGAGTTGCAGAAGCAAAGGATGGAGAAGGAGAATCCAGTCAGTTCGCAGAGGTAAAAGCTGTCCAGCTAGCTCTCGACGTAGCTGAACGTGAGAGATGGCCAAAGCTTTATCTCTACACCGACTCATGGATGGTAGCCAATGCTCTGTGGGGTTGGCTAAAGAACTGGAAAAAGAGTGGTTGGCAGAGAAAAGGAAAGCCCATTTGGGCAGCTGACCTGTGGCAAGACATTGCTGATCGAATCGAGAGAATTCCAGTGAAAGTGAGACACATTGATGCTCACATTCCTAAGAGCAAAGCTACTGAGGAACAGCAACACAACCATCAGGCAGATCTAGCTGCAAGAGTTTCTCCAGTAGACATGGACTCTGATCTTGATCTCGACTGGAAACACCGAGGTGAGATATTCTTAGCTCGGTGGGCTCACGATTCGTCAGGACATCAAGGCAGAGATGCAACATACCAGTGGGCTCCTGACAGATCCATAGACATTTCCATGGATGCTATCACGCAAGTCATCCACGACTGTGACATTTGTGCTGCTATTAAGCAGGCAAAACGACTTAAGCCCTTATGGTATGGTGACAGATGGTCCAAGTACAAGTATGGTGAAGCTTGGCAAGTTGACTACATCACTCTACCACGTTCTCGTTCTGGTAAGCAGTATGTGCTTACTATGGTAGAGGCAAACACTGGATGGTTGGAAACTTATCCAGTACCACATGCAACTGCACGCAACACCATTCTTGGTCTGGAGAGACAGATCCTGTGGAGACACGGAACTCCAGAGAGGATTGAGTCAGACAACGGAACTCATTTCAAAAACAACCTTGTAAAGAGTTGGGCCAAAGAGCACGGCATCGAGTGGATATTCCACATCCCCTACTATGCACCAGCTGCAGGGAAGATTGAACGCTACAACGGTTTGTTGAAGACCACTCTTAAAGCCATGGGGGGGTGGATCTTTGAAAAACTGGGAAAAGCATTTAGCACAAGCAACCTGGCTGGTAAATAGAATAGAATAGAATAGAATAGAATAGAATAGAATAGAATAGAATAGAATAGAATAGAATAGAATAGAATAGAATAGAATAGAATAGAATAGAATAGAATAGAATAGAATTACCAAGGTTGGAAGAGACCTCGAAGATCATCGAGTCCAACCTGTAACCATAACCTCACAACTAGACCATAGCACCAAGTGCCACATCCAGTCCCCTCCTGAACGCCTCCAGGGATAGAGACTCAACCACCTCCCCGGGCAGCCCATTCCAATGACGAATCACTCTCTCGGTGAAGAACTTTCTCCTCACCTCCAGCCTAAACTTCCCCTGGTGCAGCTTGAGACTGTGTCCCCTTGTTCTGGTGCTGGTTGCTAGGGAGAAGAGGCCAACCCCTTCCTGGCTACAACCACCCTTCAGGTAGTTGTAGAGAGCAATGAGGTCACCCCTCAGCCTCCTCTTCTCCAGGCTAAACAGCCCCAGCTCCCTCAGCCTCTCCTCATAGGGCTTGTGCTCAAGGCCTCTCACCAGCCTTGTTGCCCTTCTCTGGACACGTTCAAGTGTCTCAATGTCCTTCTTAAACTGAGGGGCCCAGAACTGGACACAGTACTCAAGGTGCGGCCTAACCAAAGCAGAGTACAGGGGCACAATGACCTCCATGCTCCTGCTGGCCATACTATTCCTAATGCAGGCCAGGATGCGGTTGGCCCTCTTGGCTGCCTGGGCACACTGCTGGCTCATGTTCAGCTTCCCATCAACCAGCACCCCCAGGTCCCTCTCTGCCTGGCCGCTCTCCAGCCACTCTGACCCCAGCCTGTAGCGCTGCCTGGGGTTGTTATGGCCAGTGTGCAGAACCCGGCACTTGGATGTGTTAAATCTCATGCCATTGGACTCTGCCCATCTGTCCAGCCTGTCGAGGTCTCTCTGCAAAGCCTCTCTGCCCTCCAGCAGATCAACTCCTGCCCCCAGCTTGGTGTCATCTGCAAATTTACTGATGATGGACTCAATGCCCTCATCCAGATCATCAGTAAAGATGCTGAAAAGCATGGGGCCCAGCACTGATCCTTGGGGCACACCACTAGTGACAGGCCGCCAGCTGGATGTGGCACCATTCACCACCACTCTCTGGGCTCGGCCCTCCAGCCAGTTCCTAACCCAACGCAGTGTGCTCCTGTCCAAGCCATGGGCTGCCAGCTTGGCCAGGAGTTTGCTGTGGGGGACTGCGTCAAAGGCCTTGCTGAGGTCCAGGTAGTCCACATCCACAGGCCTCCCCACATCCACCAGGCGGGTCACCTGATCATAGAAGGAGATCAGGTTGGTCAGGCAGGACCTGCCCCTCCTAAATCCATGCTGGCTAGGCCTGAGCCCCTGGCCATCCTGGAAGTGCTGTGTGATCGCACTCAAGCTGACCCGTTCCATAATCTTGCCTGGCACTGAGGTCAGGCTGACAGGCCTATAATTCCCTGGCTCTTCCAACTGGCCCTTCTTATGGATGGGCACCACGTTGGCCAGCTTCCAGTCTTCTGGGACCTCTCCAGTGAGCCAGGACTGCTGAAAAATGATGGAGAGGGGCCTGGACAGCTCATCTGCCAGCTCCCTCAACACCCTAGGATGGATCCCATCCGGTCCCATGGACTTGTGGGGGTCCAAGCGGCTGAGAAGATCTCTAACTATCCCATCCTGGAACAGGGGAAAACTATGCTGCTCCCTGGCTCCTTCTGCCAGCTCTGCAGGCCAGCTGTCTGGAAGCCGTTCTGTCCTGCTAGTAAAAATTGAGGTAAAGAAGGTGTTAAGCACCTCTGCCTTTTCCTCATCCTTTAGTAGAGGTTCAGTGAACCTCTACTATAGTAGAGGTTCAGTGAACCGAGCTGGACCTGCACACTCAGATCTACTACAGAAAGTAGAAGGTGATAGAGTTCCTGTTGTTAGAGAAAATAATCTGTTAGGTAAAACTGTTTGGGTATTTTCTCCCTCAGGAGAGGCTAAACCTGTCCGAGGGGTGGTTTCAGCTGAAGGTCCGGGTCACACTTATTGGGTAATGCAAGAGAATGGTGAAATTCAGTGTATTCCACAAAGAAATTTAACTCTAGCTGAAAGAGTTTAATTTCAGAGTGTTGTACAGATATATCATGCCCAAAGGAAGAATCCCTGAGGAATCCACGGTGCACAAACCCTGAGAACCCTGAGTCAACTGAGAGTCCCTGTTTCCCTGTTTCCCTGTTTTCCCTTTTCTTCGCTTCGTCTGCGAAGAGACAAACTGTTTTCCATTTTCCTGTTTATTGGACTTCTGAATCATCTACACCTGAGGATAGCCGGAATGGACTATGAACTTTGCTTACAAACTGCAGATATTGTTTTAGATTGGATGGACAGTACAAACGGCCAATGAAATTGTTTAGCAGGGGTGGATTGTGACCGGTTTAGGCTGTGCCTTTAAGAGAAGGACACTTTCTGAACACTCTAGCCGAATATTTTGGCCAGCCTGAGACTAGCCTAGCAGTGGCTAGGGGGAGTGGGGGTGGGGAAAGAGCCCTGGGGGGTTTGGGTGTACCTTCAGGTGGGGAGAAGGAAGTGTTGGGGGCTTTTGGCGTGTGGTGCAAGAGAACTCTGTATACTTTGGGATATCTTTATCACTATGCTCTGTAGTCTTGTGGAATGCCAATTCCTTTTCCATTTAAACTTTCCATCATTACCCAATCCATTTGTGTGAGGACCATTCTTTTGCCTCTCTCGGGGCAATAGAGAATCTGTCCCAGATTCTCTAAACCAGATTCTCTAAACCAGGGCATGAATAATTTATTATTTTTTTAAATGCTATCAGTTCTTTAGATATTGTTCTTTGTCCCAGGGGAGTTAAAAATTATTGCCAGACTATTAACAAATTAATTGATTTGGACAAGAACTGAGAAAGAAATGTTGGTCTTGCTTTTTCCCTGTCTTCTCACCACAACAGAAGCTGGTGGCTAAACTGAGTAACTTTGTGAGCATAAGAATCTCATCCTAGTCCACAATATTAATATCACATATTTTAAATGTTTAAAGTTCTCTCTATCTTTGTGCTTTTATTATTTTATAATTGCTTTTTCTCATATTGCTGATTTTTGAAGAAATACTGAACAGAACCTCACTAAAGCTTCAATAAGACACTGCAATCTCTCTGCTACCAGAACATTCAACTTACAAAAGTCTGTGGCAATGCCAGCGATGAGCAGTGTGAGCAATCTGGTAGTGTAGACTTAGAGCCTGACATGGTGGTAGGCCATGCTCAACATAAGTGCAGAAGTGGCTAGCAGTGCAGCAAAACAGTGCTGTGCATGCAACATGTAACTAAAGCAGGGCACTGGTAGCTATAAATACAGAGAGCTATCTTGGAATAACAGGTTGTGCACCTGCATCAACAACCTCGCATTTTATTAGTAGCTTGACCAATAATCTATAATAGTACGATGTGTAGTCACTCATGGGGAACCAATGAAGCTATGCTAACGATGCTCCCTGAGTCTATATAAGCCATAAAGGTTCCCTTAATATGTACTATACTCTCTATTATTAGCTCTCCATATTAGCTCTAAATTAGCACTGTAAAATGCTATGCTCGCACTCTACTCGTACAACACTGGGACAATAAAGGAAAAATACTAGATCATATTGGTCATCTGTATTGTCTCTGTTGCTGACAAAAATCAGCACTGTCTCTCATCCATACATGTTACTAGCCTTTACAGTAAAACTGATCCCATTAGTTTCAGATGTTGAAACCTGAGCTCCCCTGTCTTCCTTCTCTTCCAAATGGCATTGGCAGAAGAGGTGTGAGGCACCAAGAGAGCAGCCAGGCAAAAAGGGACCTGGGAGTACTGGTTGACAGCTGGCTGAACATGAGTCAGCAATGTACTCAGGTGGCTAAGAAGGCCAATGGCATCCTGGCCTGCATCAGAAATAGTGTGACCAGCAGGAGCAGGGAAGTCATTATGCCCCTATAATCAACATTGGTTAGAGCACACTTTGAGTCCTGTGTCCAGTTCTGGGCTCATCGGTGCAGTCTAGAGAAGGGCAATGAGGCTTGTGAGAGGTCCCGAGCACAGGCCCTGTGAGGAGAGGTTGAGGTACCTGGGGGTGTTTAGCCTGGAGAAGAGGAAGCTCAGTGGAGGGTAGAGTTGCTCTCTACAACTACCTGAAAGGAGGTTGTAGACAGGTAGGGGTTAGTCTCGGCTCCCAGGCAACTAGCAGCAGAGCAAGAGGACACAGTCTCAAGCTGTACCAGGGAAAGTTTAGGCTCGAGGGGAGGAGAAAGTTCTTCACAGAAAGAGTTGTTTGCCATTGGAATGTGCTGCCCAGGGAGGTGGTGGAGTCACTGTCCCTGGAGATGTTCAAAAAAACAATTGGAGGTGGCTCTTGAGACACATGAGCCATGGTTTGGTTGTCAGGAGGTGTTAGGTGTTAGCTAATAGGTTGGTCTCAATGATGTCTGAGGTCTTTTCCAACCTGGCTGATTCTGTGATTCTGTGATTTATATCACCTGAGGATGTGAGTGCTCAGTGTCTTTCAGTGGAAAATGAAGTAAATTATCTTAAGTCTGTTTATTGCATTTAGCATTTGGTTTTATTGCATTTAGCATTTGGTTTTATTGCCTTATTTTCCACAGAGCCATGTGTCCTGGTTTGAGGCTGGACAGATCCTCTCTTGCGAAAGAGGCAAAAGAATGACACTCACACCAATGGATGGCAAAAGTGATGTCAAGTTTAAATGGAAAAGCAGCAAGTGTTTTACAGAAGCTACAAGCATAGTGAAAAAAGAATCCCAAAGTGTAGAGAGTTCCTTACAGCACACCCAAAAACCTCCCAATACTTCCCTTCTCCCCACCTGAGGGTATACCTGAAACCCTCAGGGTCCTTTCTCCCCAACTCCCCCCATTGCCCATTTTCACTGCTGAAACAATCCTTCAGAAGCTAGGAAAAACTTACTGGGTTGTTGGATTGGGAACTTGAGAATAACAAATGTGTAGCTTTATTTGCAAGCTGACCATATGGATCCTTCTTGGAGGTACTTTTTAGAGTGGTCCTACGTATCAAAGTAGGAGGAAACTTTAACACAGACCTTGAGTACAAATGTCTATGAAATCAGTTGTGTGGCCTCTTTGGAAATAGCTTACATTTTCCACAATGGGATTTGCCAAGAAACCAGAGAGATGGCCTTCTTCATGCTTGACAGTCCAGTGCAGCTGGATACTTCAGACAATCTGAGCTTGTAGGATGTTGACTGCCACCTGAGCTGCTGTAGGGAACAATTTCTCTCTCCTGCTAGTCTGCAGGTCTTTTCATATTTTTGCTCTGCTCTGCACTTCTGCCTTTTCCCACAAGTCAAACATAGAATACAAACCTGCAATGTAAGGCACCATTCTCTTTTAACCTAATTTTTCTGTTGTGCACCAAGATATTTGAAGTGCATTTCAATAGGTTACAGAATGTGGTCTGTGTAGGAACTGTGAAGGCAGATACTGAAAGTCTTCTGTTCATGGTATGCTTCTTTTCATGTGCAGATATTGTTTTTCAGAGGTAAGTAATAAATAAGTGTATAATTTTCAAATAGAATACAAATGTTTGAAAGCCTATTATCATGGTGTGACCAGCTGGGTAGATGAGGGGAAGGCAGTAGAAATTTTCTACCTCTGCTTTGAAGAGGCTTTTGACACTGTCAAAGAATCACAGAATCACAGAATCTAGGGGTTGAAAGGGACCTCTGGAGATCATCTAGTCCAACTCCACTGCAAGAGCAGGTTCATCTGGAGCAGGCTGCACAGGAGGATGGCTGGGTGGGTTTTGAATTACTCCAGAGATGGAGACTCCACCACACCTCTGGGAGGCCTGTTCCAGTGCTCTACCACCTTCAAAGTAAAGAAGTTCCTCCTCATGTTTAGATGGAACTTCCACTGTTCAAGATTGAGCCCATTTCCTCTTGTTCTGTCACTGGGCACAACTGAAAAAGAGTGGCCTCACCCTCTTGACACCTACCCTTTAAGTATTTATAAGGATTGGAAAGATCCCTCCTCAGTATTCTCCAGGCTAAAGAGGCCCCAAGTCACAGAATCACCGAATCACCAAGGTTGGAAGAGACCTCAAAGATCATCAAGTCCAACTTGTCACCACAGACCTCATGAGTAAACTATGGCACCAAGTCCCTCAGCCTTTGTTAGACAGATGTTCTAGCCTCCTAATCATTATTAGTAGCCCTTTGCTGTATCCTCTTCTAATAAAATATGTGTTTGTGTGTGTGTACAAATATACTTAATATTTCCTGGCAGTGGTATCTTCAAACACTGCTGTAACTTACTCACAAAGTATATTTACAGGTTCTGTTATTTGGTTGTAAGTAATGCATTTCACATATGAATACAGTTAAATGACTCAAGCAGAGATCTAAGAATTTCCAATACAGTGATTCAATTTGGAAATAAAGGTGCTACCATCTGCAGTTTCCCACGTAGGGGATTTTGTAGCAGATTAGCCAGATGCTCATGACTTGCTTCTCTGTCTGATGTCTTCCCAGATGCTGTGACTATATTTCAAGTGGCCCTTGGCTTGGAGAGGGCTAGGGTGCCTTTCTCTCTCTTTTGTGTCCTCTGATGGGGTGTAGCCTTTCCATGGCTTTTCTAGGATTCAGGTCTCTTGGAGCTTTTCCTCTTTCTTCCTTGGTCCAGGTGCAAGGCCCAGGTGTAGTTGGCTTGTGTAGTTGACATGTGGGGTTTGGCCCTGCAGGACACCTCTCAAGTAGTTTTCTGTCCTTCCTGAACTGGGAAGCCCAGAATCAGACACAGTACCCCAGATGAAGCCTCACCAGAGCAGAGTAGAGGGGCAGGAGAATCTCCCTTGACCTGCTGACCACAATCCTCTTGATACGCGCCAGCATTCTCAGTACCCTGTTGTAACAGAAAAAAAGAGTAATTTTTGTAAGGTGTGTCCTTCTGGGGAAGATCTTTTTGAGTACAAACAGTGACCTCCCCAAGAAACCCCATACCCTACTAAAAAAGGGAAAAAATGTAGCCAACTGAGAGGCTTTTTGAAACAAAAAACTTGGCAAAACTCTGGTCGTCCTCTGTACCATATGTTTACTAGTGCTCTGTGGTTTAGGGTTGTGATTCTTATTTAAACTCTTATGCTGAAGATTCCAGTCACTAAGACCAAGGTGCCTCAATGGATCATCAGAAAAGGACTTGTCTTGTTACAGTATAAAAGACCTCTGAAATTTTGCAGGCTGCCTCTCCTTGGAAAAAGCTTCCTTACAACATTATCTAATCCATGAAATCACAGAAAATGCCTTTCAAGGACTGTCCTCCCCTTATATTCTCAACCTTAGGAGAAATCATATCCATCAGATCCACAAGGAAGCTTTACTTAGGTTTCAATGAACTCACTTTAGTACCAACCAAAGGACAGAGGGACAGACCTGGGAGACGTGGGACATGGACTTGTTCTGGCTTCCAGGAGGACCATAGGCAAAACAAATTTTGTTCTATTTGTTATGTGGTTCATTACTGTTACTCTTTTTGCCTTGTATAAATCTGTTATATACAACTGATTCAATGTGTAATGTCCAGTACGCAGTTTGTGTCTACTGATGGTGTAGAACAGATTCGTGGTATTAGTCAATCAAAACCTATGGCTATTGTAAAAATTGTAAAAAACTTCTTTATTTTTCTTGAAACCTTTTCCTTTCTTTCCTCCGTTTTTTTCTCTTTCTCTTATCTTTGTTAAAGCCATGGGGGCATGAGAGAGGCCTCTCTTGAACCTGGGGAGGTGTTGATTCCATTAAGAATGAAGAAGTGTCTCAACAAAGATAAGATCATCATGAACAACCCACCTGATATGTCAGCTCAGCCCACAGAGATGGCACACCTGGAAGTCACATATGCGTTGTAATGTGACTAGGGTGCGGGCCAGGTGGAGCTACAAGAAATGAACCAGGAACAGCATAAACCCCCTGAACTATATCAGGTTACTGGGGGGAACAGCACTGGTGACATCTAAGGCTTGAAGAAGCAGCTCAGGGTGTCTCTCCCCAGCACCACCAAAGAAGGACCATGGGGTGATAACTCCTTCTCTTATGTCTCTCTTATTCTCCATTCTTTCTCTCCGTCTCTCTCCCTTTTCTTTCTATCTGTTTGGTTTGTTCCATCCTCTCTCTCTTTAATAAATAGTCTTGTCTTGATAAATGACCCTGTTTGTGTCTTAATTTCACTCACAGGAATGTTCAAAAAAAGAACCACATCTCCTTCCTAACTTTTGGACTGAAACAACTCTAGAGATGGACTCTAGAAGTTACAGAGGGATCCTGCAAGATGACCTCTAAACTGCCTCCACCTTAGTGGTGCATCCTAAGATATTTGTGCAAAATTAGGAAGAGAAGAGAAGGGAGGGGAAGGGAAGGAATTAGTCATAGAGTTTAGCTGTCTTAGTCCTGTTCAGGTTCTTGCTGCAGTGTTAAATGAGGGGTTAAACAGTTCAACTGAGATCAAGAGAGGATGATTGCTGGGTGGCTTGGCACTAGCAGAAAGATTGTTAATGATTACACATCCTTGCCATAAAAATGCCTGTCTGATACACTGAATCACATCTAGGTGAATTACCAGAGTACCAGCTAAGAGTCATTAAGACACCAGAGCTCTTCATCATTATCAGTCCTAGATTCTCTCACATTTTGTCAAAGCAGCTCACCATGGCCATTTGTTAAGGGATTAACTCACAAAGATGCCTCCAGATCTGAGGTGCAACGGACACCTGCCCACCAAGTGCAGCTTACAGAATGAGCAGGTCAGCTAGTTGCTGAAAGGAAAGAAATGGGTCCACAAACTCCTCCACAGGGACTGGCGTGTGAAAGGCTATGACCACTGAGAAATTAAGCAAATACACATAAAATCATAGGAAGTACGAAGTGCAGTGATAGACTGGTGAGAAATGGACAAGCAATCAAAACAACTGTTGGTTTTGTCATAGGTCCCATGACAAGGATAGGATTAAGCAGTCATCATTATTATGCATTATTTGTATCCAATGAACATTAGGAATATCTATTATTTCGCATTACAACATCTCTATATTGTCTCACACCAAGCTTGTCATTCTGCTTTTACTAGAGCTTTGCCTCAAAGTCCACTAACAGTTGATGGTCATAAACCTGTAAACACTTGATGGTCATAAACCTGTAAACACTTAGGGAGGTTTAGTGTCAGTCAAAGGAAATACCAAGAAAGGAAGACATACAACTCAGATGGCAACACTTCTCTGGTCCACTTGACTATTCAAGCACCCACACACAGAGTAAGAAAGGGCAGTTCCTCCCTAACCATTAGAAGAATTTAGCCTCAAGGGATTCCCTTCAGTGGAGCCATTGTATTTAAAAAAAGAACTGAACAGGAGAAAAATGGCCATACAAAAGAAAAAATTTATAGAAATAGACCTCACACCACTCAAGTTCTCGAACCTCAGCTCAATTCTAAATATGAAAATCAATACCTTGCATATAAATGGGACTTTTCTGAGCTTAAATTTAAATAGGCAGAACTGTTTGGTGGGCTTACAATTATAAATCATAAATGCATTTGTACAAAACTATTTATTTCTCTGTGGATTTAAACACAGGGATGTCTACTTATGTTTCATATCATTATTCATTTGGTCTCACTTAACTGTGCATCACCTGCACAGACATCAAACAACTAGATTGGGACACTTCACTTAAGTAATCCTGTTTTGCCAGAGGTTTTTGTGAAATCCATATCCGTGGTACATGTATGAGTGACCTGTATCAGAATGCGTGCAGAAATTCGCTTTGAACTGCCATGTCCTGCTCCAACGGAGAAATACAGTTCTCTTCATTGAGAAATATCTTTTTTTCAAGCACAGAAATAATGTTAACCCTAGAAAGCTACTGGTAGTCCAATGGCATTTTCTACATCCTTTATCTAGAAAAGTCTTCATTCATTGTACCAGTGCCTGCAGTAAAGTGGGTGAGTTTTGTCTTCCTGTTCTTGGCTGTTAAGTTAACTCCCTCTCTTTGTTCTTTCTCTAGCGATGGGCCAGAAAAGTCTCTTATCACATCTTGAGTTGGGGGAAAATGTCTGTTGCAGTGATACTTTCATTTTATTTTTCAATTTGGGATGCAAATAATTGAACTCATCTGCTCTCTCAATAAACATATATCAATGAGTATTTCACTTAATTATATTGGCAATTCTTATTTAATTCCAATAATATTTAATTAACAAAAATAATTAAAAAAATTAATACTGAATTAAAAAAATATTTAATAATAATAATTAAGATTGATGCTTTCGAACTTTCAATGAAAGGAGAATGACAGAGACAGAGATATTATTTATTGTGTGTGGTAGTTTGAGCCTTAACTGGGATTTAAAAGCTCAGATGGGAGGGGGAGGCAAGACTGAGAATCCCTCCCCCACTTCCCTCTTCCCCTCCTCCAAAAAAAAAAAACAACAGGAAAGAAAGGGGGTAAGAAAAAAAAAGGAGGAGGTAAATCTACTGAGAAGTAATTTGGAATTAGTTTGGAAGTAGAGAAGTAAAAATTTTCTTTAAATAATATATGAATGTATATATATATATATATAAAACAATAACAGGGTTCACAAGGGTCAGGAACAAAGATAAATAGGGAGAATGTGTATACAAAACCAACAGTTCTTTGAAGATGCAGCAGGGAGAAAAGACCAGACCTGACTACATGGCAGTGAAGCAGCAGCAACTCTCTTAGTCCTGTCATCCCCACGAGGCAGAAGTAAAAGAGAGGAAATGGCTGCAGTATCTTCCTTTTTATATGCTTGCTGGACAGGCAGGGGGAATGGAACAGACTAACTCAGTTTCCCAGGGTAAAAAAACACTCCAGTAAGAGCAGGGCTCTCACAACCTCTCCCTGCCCTGCTTTCAGGATGGGCATAACCCATGACATTGTGTCTGTATTTTTTTTTAACTTTTAATATTTTTCTTTCAGTAAGTATTGATGTTCTTAGTTTGTATTTAGTGTTTCTAATTTTATTGCAACGCTGCACTCTTAAGTCATTCAGCAGGGAACAAGGTGACATCAGTACAGATGGAACATGATGGAATGACAATCAGAAATATGGTATTAGTTTTTAAGGATAGGTTATTGAGGCAAGAAATGTTGAAAAAGACTGAACAGGCTATATAAGGTTTGGAACAAAAATGTGAAGGAAAAAGGCAAGGGTGAGAATACTGATATTTCAAAGTACAAATATTGTGTCATGGAACTACAACACAAAGTAAAAGGAATTTCAGAGCACTTGAAATCTGACTTGCATGAACCCAATTTTCTGCAGGAAAAAACTGAAACCAAACCACACTGGCAGCGTGTTTAGGCTTCATGTGTCTAAAAGTAAAGCTTGTGGCTAGCTTCCCATAGTTTTCAGAACATATGTGAGCTCATTAGACAGTTTCAAGGCCCAGCTTGGCAGGGTGCTGGGCCATCTCATTTAAACTATATTCTTAACCTGAAAGGCTGGACTAGATGATCCTTGAGGTCACTTCCAACCTGGTATTCTATGAATCTATGAATCTTTGAAAAGGACATCCTATTTATTCATCTACAAGTAACCTACTTCCATGCCTAGTACATGCAGGCATCTACTGCCAAAAATATCTTCTTAGGGCAATGCAGTCCAACCAAGTCTTTAAAAATTGTTGGCATTGTCAGTTTGCTTTTGATGCATAGAAGGCACCTGAGGAAAAGCATTTCTAGTTTTGTTCCTACACAGGGAGAGAATTAAGTTTTTTAATTGATACTTTTATTGCATAATGTTTCATGAAAGACCAAATACTGTTTGACACCGTATCAGCACCAAGAGTTAAGATCGTTGATATGGAAAGGCCTCAGGAAGACTGGGCTATAAATATCACAGAAGCACAGAACAGCAGACATTAGAAGAGACCTATGGATAACATTTAGTTCAACCTGCCCTGCTAACGCTGGTTCACCTGAAGCAAGCTGCACTGGATTGCATCCAAGAAGGTTTTTAATCTCTCCAGAGAAAGAGACTCCACAACTTCTCTAGGTAGCCTGTTCCAGTACTCCAGCACTCTTTGAATAAAGAAATTTTTCTTCATGTTCAGATGAAGCCTCCTGTCTTCCAGTGTGTGTCCATAGCCCCTTGTCCTGTCTTGACACCTGCTGTCTATAAGTATTGGTAAGATCCCCCTCAGTTTTCTTTACTCCATGATAAACAGCCCCAGATGTCTCAGCTTTTCTGCATAAAAGAGATGCTTCAGTCCTCCTCCACAGAGCTTCTTTCCAGCATGTTAACCCCTAACCTCTATTGATACATGAGGTGTTTTTTCCATAGACACACGAAACTACACTTGCCCTTGTTAAACTTCATAAGGTTACTATATGCCTGACCCTCCAGCCTGTCCAGATCTTGCAGAATGGCAGTACAGCCTTCTGTTGTACCATCAGCAGACTTGCAGAGAATACACTCTTGTCCTTCATTTACATTCTTGATGAATATGCTGAGCAAGACTGGGGAACAGCACTAGCCACATGCTTTCAGCTAGACACTACTGCTAATCACAACCCACCAGGCAACTGTATTCTTCCAGTTCTCCAACCCACCTCACTGTGCACTCCCCTAACCCACATTTCCTAAGCTTACCTGTGAGGATATATGGCAAAGAGTGTCAAAAGTCTTGATGAAATTGAGATAGACAATATTCCCTGCTTTCCTCTCATCTACCCAGCCAGTCATGCCATCACAGAATGTTAACCAGACTGGTCAAGCATGTGACTCCATATTGACTGCTACTGATAACCTTCTTTTCCTCCACATGTTTAGAGGTGATGTCCAGAATTAGCTGTTTCAACACTTTTCCAGGGGTGGAAGTGAGAAAGTGCTTGGTCTGTAGTTTCCTGGGTCGTTCATTCTTGCCTTTTTTCCTAAACTTCCATTTGAATTTTTCGGAAGTTCTTTGTTCATCCATGGAGTTGTCCTACCTCCTTTGCTTGATTTCTCACTCATGGAATGAACTGATCTAGAGGTCGGATGGAATGGTGCTTGAATATTAACAAGATGTCTTAGGGCCTCCTACCTTCTAAAGTCTTAAACCATGGGAGTCCTCCAAGTATGTGTCTAAGGAAGCCAAAGTTAGCTTTCCTGAAGTCCAGTGTTATAGCCCTACTTTCTGCCTTGCTGCTTTCTCTCAGGATCCTGAACTTCATTTCACGGTCACCTCAGCCAAAGCTGCCCTCAGCTTTTACATCCCCAGCCAGACCTCTTCTTTTTGGTTCCACTACCTCCTGTGTCAGAAAGTTATCATCAGTGCATTGCAGGAAGCTCCTGGACTGTGTGTATGTAGCTGTGTTGCCTTTCCAGAAAATATCAGGGTGACTGAAGTGGCCCTTAATTTTTATCCATAAGTTCTTGACTCATTCTCAATTCTCTTCTCTCAGGCATTGCTTGACACATTCCAGCTGCTCTCTCACATAAAAAGCAACTTTACCACTTTGCCTTAATTTCCTAAAAGTATGTAACCATCCATGACATTATTGCAGACATGTAAGATGTCCCACTATATCTCTGTAATTATAATGAGATTATAACCTTGCTGCCCCACACAGATCTGCAGTTCTTCCTTTTTATTCCCCATGCTACACTTGTTGGTATAGAGGCATTTCAGCGAGGTAAGTGAGGAAGAAGCTTTCCCTGGAAAGGTGCAAGAGAACCCACCTTAAACACACACCCTTGAAAATGTTTCCCTTCTGGAGAAGGTGATAAGGAAGATTTGTTGCTGCTCTAGATGACCTGTCTTATTCCCCAGCTGAAAGGGATGGCATGATCATTGCCATTTTGAACCTCACCCCTGAACCCTTCATTTTAATGCCTGCCTCACCAAATTGTCTGGCCTGCTGCCAAAGATCTGCTTTCTTCTTCCGGATAGGCAGATTACCCCCTCTCCCCCCCAACAACTTATGGCCATCAAAGAATGCCCCATTGTCATAAAAACCAAACCTCTCATAATGGGACCAGCCACCTATCAAGAAGATGATATGCATTATTTCTCTGTTGCTGACTGTCCTCTTTCCTCTAACAGGTAGAGTGGATGAAAAGTTAAATTTGGCACCAATACTATTGACTTGCACCCACATGGCTTTTTAGTCTTCCTTGATCCTGCTCAGGATCTGGTTTGTAGTGTCATTCATGCCCACGTTCCAAGACAGAAATCTACTTACATACAAGAAAACTAGAAAGTGAAAGAACTTATTTTCTGGATTATCTTATGTCATTTGAACACATGCATAATTTTAAAGTCTCATAGACACATAGGATTATTGGGATTGGAAAGGACATCAAAGATCATCTAGTTCCATCCCCTTTGCCATGGACAGGGACACCTGACTATTAAAGAAGTGGTGTCCCTCAGGAGTCTGTACTGGGACCTGTGATGTTTAATATTTTATCAATGACATTGACAGTGAGGTTGAATGCACCATCAGAAAGTTTGTATATGGCACCAAGCCATGTGGTGCTGTTGATATACCAGAGGGGCAGGACATCATGCAGAGGGACCTGGACAAGCTGGAGAGGTGGGCCCAGACAAGCCTCATGAGATTCAACAAGAACAAGTGCAGGGTTCTGCACCTGGGCCAGAACACTCCTTGCTATCAATACAGACTGGGGAGGAGGTGTTAGAAAGCAGCCCTGTGGAAAAGGTCCTGGGGGTGTTGATGGACGAGAAGCTGGACATGAGCAGGCAGTATGAGCTTGCAGCCCAGAAGGCAAATCACATCCTGGGCTGCACCAAAAGATGTGTTGCCAGCAGATCCAGAGAGGTGATTCTGCCTCTTTGCTCTGGTGAGACCTCACCTGGAGTACTGTGTACATCTCTGGAACTCTCAGTATAGGGAGAATGTGGATCTGATGGATCCAAATGAGGGCCACAAAAATGATCAGGGGATTGGAGCTCCTCTGCTATGAAGGACCCTGGTGAGGAAGCTGAGGCTGTTCAGGCTGGAGAAGAGGAGGCCTAATAGCAGCCTTCTGATACCTGAAGGGGGCCTACAGGAAGGATGGAGAGAGACTCTTTACAAGGGACTGCAGTGCCAGGACGAGGGGCAATGGCTTCAAAGTAGAGAAAGGCAGATTTAGATTGGATATCAGGAAGAAGTTCTTTACTGCAAGGGTGGTGGAACACTGGAACAGGTTGCCTGGGGAGGTAGTTGAGGCCCCTTCCCTGGAGATATTCAAGGTAAGACTTGATGAGGCCCTGGGATGCCTGGTGTAGTTGTGGATGTCCCTGCTGACTGTGGGGACATTGGACTAGATGACCTTTAGAAGTCCCTTCCAGCTTGGTCCATTCTATGATTCTGTGATTCCACATGATTCCACTAGACCAGGTTGCTCAAAGCCTCATCCAACCTGTCCTTGCACACTGCCAGGGACCAGGGACATTCACAACCTCTCTGGGCAGTGTTTCAGCTGAGAGTTGGAGGCACTTACATCTAACTTAAATCTACCCTCTTTCAGTTTAAAGCCAACTCCTCTTGTTCTATTACTACAAGCCCTTATACAAAATAATTCTTCAGCTTTCTTATAGGCACCTTTACATACTGGAAAGCTGCTATAAGGTCTTCCAAGAACCTTCTCCAGGCTGAACAATTCCATTCACACAGCCTATTTCCACAAGAGAGGTTTTCCAGCCCTCTGACTCTCTTTGTAAGCTTTGTCTGGATTCGCTCCAACAGGTCAATGCCTTTCTCATGTTTGGGGCCCCGGAGCTGAACACGGTACTCCAGGTGCAGCCTCAGAAGAGTAAAGTAGAGGGATTGAATGATGTCTCTCAACCTGTTGGCCATGTCTTTTCTGATGCAGCCCAGGATACAGTTGGCTTTCTGGCCTGCAGGCATGTGCAGATTGTTTTGAGCTTTTTGTTAATCAACACCCTGAAGTCCATCTCCGTCACTGCTCTCAATCCTCTCAACGTCCAGTTTAGAACAAGACTGAAAGCTGCCTATGGGCTTGGGTTAACCCTGGAAATGCTTTGGGATCAAATCCAGACTAAAAATATGAAGAGAACTGCTCAAACATTTAAACTGTACAGATAACTGTACAGATGTACAGACGGTTCTACTGTCTAGTTGGTGCACCTATAGGTACAATCTCTGATACTGTTCTGAGTGGTAGCATAAATACTTGTTTAAAGCAATCTCAGGCTCTTAAACTCTATATATCTGAAGTGCTTGGTTCATATTGCCTTACAGATTCTTCTGACCACTTCATTTGGGGTTCCAAAACAAGGACAAAAGGACTGGAAGGTGAAAAAGCAGGGAAGAACTGAAACAAAGCTCAAAAAAAAAGTACAGAAAAGGTTCTGAAAACTAACTACAGCTTAATGAAGTGTAGGCAAGGACAATCAGAGGTGCAAGATGAGGAGCTACAAGCATTACAGCAGTTCTTCAGTTATACTCCAGGGCTGTGTGGCTTCAAAAGCTGAACACAAATCAATAGTGTCACAGCTCCAGGGTAAAAAAGCAGAGAGGTTTGAAGTCAACTTAGTCTCATGAGGTACAGAAAGTAATCTACCCTCTCTTTTCATTCCACACATACATAATTGGTATTAGCATACATACTAATACACAAAACAGCAATTTTAACTAGTAATTATAATTAATGCAGTATAGATATTAGTGATTTGTATTAGTATACTGGTGATTTAAAATCCGAAAGAAGGCAATGTGGATGAAAAATAATCAGAAAACTAAACTTACAGGGAAAGATTCAGAAGTCGGCATTATTTAGTCTGAAGAGAGAAATTCAGAGAGGGAGTTATGAGAAAACATACAGCAGTATCTTCTTTCAGGAAACAAGTAAAATGCATCTCCAAGGTAATGCATACAAGTCTCCATTCCTTGAGACCTTAAACACCATATTAAAAGATCTTAAACACCAGATTACACAAATATCTTTCTGAAATGGCACAGTTATATATACAATTTTACTTTGGTGTAGGGGTTGGACTACTTTACGTCTAGAAAACATTTCCAGCCATATTTTTTATTGACTATATGAAATCAAGTGTAGTAATATGAAATATTTGAATACTATCCAGGAGAAATAGTGGATTGTTCACAAAATCATTCTTTTTCTGTGAAAGCTGATGAAACAAGAGTTGGAAGGACTTCCAAAAACTAATGGACTCAATATTTTTTGTTTGTGAAATAAGTAAAGGTAAAATTTGTTCCTCAAATCAAAGTGTATATGCCTTACAATGCTTCAACACTGAGCTTTTTGTTAAATAGCTTTCTGGAAGGATGCAAGCTGTCATGGAAAAAAAAGGTATGTAAAATTTACTGATGATAGATCTAATTCAGCTTTGTCTTCATTGTCTGCGCTATTCCACATATTTTTAGTCCATTCATCTAACATAATTTAAAACTGTGAAGTTTATGCTAGTTCCCTAAAGCTATTAGTCAGTTCCCAACTGTACTTAAAACTGTGCAACACAAAAATACAGTAATGTACCTACAATAACTGGGAGAACGATATCCTCTCCCTTTTCTCCAGAACTTTAGGTCTCATTTGAAAAGTTCAAGTGTCATTCTGAGTTATGTGAGATGGTAGTGAATACCTTTTACGCATCTCTGAGAAAACTGAACACAGTGTTGAAAGCTCTACATGGCTAAAAGCATACCTGTACTGAAATAAATGAAAAAAAAAACCAAAACGTGACTCTCAGTGCAAATGTTTCTCCCATACACTTTTGACAGCTGAATGTACTGAAGCTGAAAAAGGAAAGCAACTTGGGAAACTACAGAAGTAGTCAGCATCATGCAGATGTCAGCCCCTGCTCTATGAGGAATAAGAGAAGTTGCAAAATTGTACACCTTCTGGTTTCTTCTGAAGCAGAATTCTCTATGTATGTACAACACATTGCAAAGGTTTTGTTGTTCAAATCTTTGCTGTCTCTAGAATTGAATCCTGTAAGAAGGCAACTTGCCAAGCACCAAGGTATAACTTGCAAAATTAATGAAGAATGCTAACTTACAATAAACGTTATAAACAACAACAAAACCCGGGCATTTTAAACATGAAATTTCCTCCAAAAAGCTGTGTGCTGTCTCAGCTGAAGCCTACACGCAACTTTTATTTTCTGACACAGTTTCTTGAACAAGTTCCATAAAATGAAGCATAATATCTTACAATATTACTTTTGCCAATCACATTTCTGGCTGGTTAGCCCATTCCTAATTCTTCATGATATATTTACAGATAGAGACAAAATAATAGCTCCTTTGGACAAGTCTACTTTAATGATGGCATGAAAAGTATAATCTGAATAACTGGACAGTTTTACAGGAAATTAGATTTTAGATTCCAGTAGATTGTAGAAGGGTGCAAGCAGATATAAAAATGTTCAAACACTCTGCCATACTTTATCTTATACTGCATTCTTCCATCTTTTTATGTGAAATAGATAGATGAGCAGATGGATACATTTCTGTTGGTTGTGAAAAGAATGGCCATTCCTACCATGTCACATCACTGTTTTCTCACAGCATAACATGAGGGCTTACACAACAGCTTGCCTGCTGGACATCACTTGATTTATGATTGGAAAAATGCTGCCACATCAGGAATATAATAACACAACAACACATCACTGTGACCATGTCACAGGAAGGTACACCTAGCTGTTTTCTTTTAGCTACCATTATTAAACATGACAGGGACAATCTGTTGACAGATCTCCTTGTAGACTTCTGCTTGGGATTGGTTGTTGGTTACTGTCAAAACTTATACAGGCATTTATTTCACCCATGCCAGCTTGATTAAAATCAACATAAATAGCTTTAGTCAGACTTCACTCACATCTTCATTTTGTTGTGCAGAATCATTTTGGGGATCAACACCATTTGATACAGTCAGGGTACTCAAAGTGGCAGAGCTTTTGTTAGCAGAAACTCTGCGTTTTGCATTTAGACTGGCATTTGGTGAAGGCTTCATAGGAGTGGAGTGGTTGGACTGCTGCTCTCTGTCGGTTACACATTTGAGGAAGCTAGTAAGCATAAATTAATCTATCCATGATTGTTTGTAATTTATGATTCCTATTTCAAAATCAAACATATGCCTAATTTATGGGTTCTACCATTTTCTTTATCCTTTCCTCTAAATAATATCTATTCTTCCAGGTGCAAACTGCAACCTCCCTTGTGGGAAACCTGCCGTTGTTAGGTAGCAGCAGTCAGATACAATAATGTTCATTGTTATCTGGTGATGCATGTAGAGATGTAATCTAGTCAGAGTTCAAACCTCAATTCAGATAAGGTCTTACTTGCTTCATTTGCAAAGCATTCCTCCAAAACACTTAAAATCATTTCAGAGGTTCCCTCTCCAGTGTCACAGAAGGCAAGACACTGTGCATAAGCACAGTTGAGACAATTTTTTAGCAGACTGGTTCAGATAAGTAAAATCAGAATACCATGAAGGCAAATACTTCAGAACCTGGAATTGTATAGTCTCTGCTTCAAAGTTTTGTTGCTATTTTTATTTGAAATAGTTTCATGTCTTTGGCTTAGCCCTATCATCTTGAAGATGCACTGTGTGCATATCCTTACCCATTTATTCCGCAGTAAGCACTTGTGACTAGAAAATTATTCAGTGCTTTGGGATCACATATTCTATATACTATATCCTCATCAAACAATACCCAAATAAGTTATTCTTAAACTTTTGTTTATAGAGTGCTATAAAAATGCATATATGACTGCTATCACCATCAGAAATTCTTAAACAGTGACTGAATATCATTCATCTGCTGCAAAATTTTGGTGTTTACTGTCAAAGCTCTCAACATTTTGTATCAGTACATAATTAAATACATACAAATGAAAATGTCTATGTATGAATCCGCACAGGACTGAGTGAGAATGTTGTATTGGTGACAATCTTGGACACAAGACTGGTCTGAACCATCTTTTGTAGCTTTATTTGGAGCTGTAAATCATGCTAGATATGGGTATTCCCCAATTCATATACACAGACCAGGAGAATGTCATGAAGAGTGTGAGAGCTGACTTTATACTCACACAGCACCTTCAGCTCTAAAGTAAGTTGCTTAATCTTCATTAAGCCTCCCCACCCCTAGCAGAGTAGCCATGCCAAATAATGCAAGAGCTGTCCTTTTCAGGGTTTCTGCTATAAATATGGTTCATGTCTAGCCATGCTCTGGACAGTTCAGCAGCAGGCAGTCCTAGCTTGTAATTTCTACCACCACCTTTCTTAACCCCCCCTGTTCCCCTGACTCCTCAGGAGTGACAGGAGCTGCTCCTTTACCACAGTCAGTGCCCATCCACTGCAGCTGCATGGTGCTTACCAGAATGCAGCATCCTCTCTGCTCACTGCATCTGCCTCAGTGGAGGGGAAACACCATCCTGTGCACACCCAGAGTATTATTCTGCCTTTCTGGACACTTTCCAAAGTGGAGAAGGGTACCGCTTTATCCCCAGGTAAAAGCTCAGCAAATCAACGAGTGGCTCAAAAAATTGTTTTAAACAAAAATGAGAGCCTGTTTTCCAGTCTCCTCTATCTTCCCACATATTGGGCCAAACTATTCTTCTTTCTTCATTCAATTACTTAATTCCCAAGGTGAAATCTGCAGCCCCTCAACTCCAGCAGTACCTTGGACTTGTGCTAGCATAAGGAGGAGTAACATATATATCTCTTCTGCCTCCCTCCACCCAGACCCACCCTTCATTTGAAGTGGAAAATTAGATTTTCATTCAAATCTTCATCTACTTTTCCTACTGACTACAGAGAAGGGAGTGCGTTATCAGATATTCCAAGCAGCTGTGAGCCTTAATGGGGGTCAGCAAGCAATAATTTACATAGTTTGCTTGTTTAAGCCACCAAAAAAAAAAAAAAAAAAAAAAAAAATAATCAAGTCACTCTGTCCAATAGCGAGGGAGGCAAGGGAGAGGGAATGTCTACCAAACAAATCACAATATGGTGTGAGGAGTTTTTTTTCAGACCTTTTTGGAAAGACTGCTAATAGCCACACATTCAAAAATGTGTTGACATCACTCACAGTGATGGGCAATGGCCCAAGGATTACCCCAGGGACAGCAGCTTGTTCCAATCAAGAGCAGAAGAGCAGTGCAGAAAACAATGAAAAACATTCCCTCCCGTAGGATACAGATCCAAGCTGGCTTATGAGCCATAACCACTGTGCAGGAATATTCACTGTGAGACAAATTGTCATGCAGTGACCTGCAGGTATTTTGTTCAAAGAGCAAAGCAGAACAAAATGCCCTGGTGAATAGGTATAATGGGCTTTATCTCACTTACAGCTGTTTTCCAAGCAGTGCTTACTTCAAGCCTGCTGCATGTGCTATATAAGAACCCTGTAAAACATTTTTGCATAGGAACAGTCTTTTATTTCCCCCAGTATTTTACAATATGTGTCACAATGAAGACATGCTGACTTGGAGACACTGCTGTGTAAAATGAGTCCTGCAGAATAAGAACCCCCGTAACTTTTGGTAAATTGGGAGGGAGCTTGTGGGTATACCTCAATTTCATCTGCTGGGTGAATTTTATCTGATTTGCAGTATATCATGAAAATGAATCCTGTTTTAGCTGGATTAATCTCAAAAGATCAGTGTAAATGTTGACTAGAAGGTCACAAAAGTGCACTCTAATGCTAGAAGCCAAAGGTCATGAAAAGACAATACAATACGGTTTACATTGTTCATTGTTTTTTTTCTCAGCTTTAAGAAACGTGCAAATAAAAAAATTCAAGTATTAAAAATAAGGAGGTAAAAATAAAGACAAAGGCGACAAGCTCAGGGGATGTACAAGGAGGAGAGAAGTCTCTGAAAGCCTTCTTGCAGTCCTGATGAGTGAACAAGCAGAACTTAGGCCCTGGCTGGGAAGCACAGACTGCTTCACGAGTCCCTGCTGACACAACCTGTCAGGCCAGCTTCGGTGAGACACTTGCTGTACACTGCAGCCCAGCCTCCAGATGCCTTTGCAAATGTAAAGAGCAAGTGGCATTTGTGATCAGTGGTGCTGACCACAGCTTTGACCAGGTGATGCTTGCCTTGGCTTGTATGAACTGCCTCCAGATGGTGCATCTCTGAATCTCACTGCCATAACCCTGAACCTGGCTTGTTTCCAGACCATTTCTTCATTGACTCCGTAGGTCACTGGGCTCCTTCCCTTTTCTGTTTACCTTGTCTTTCACTGTCTCCCTTCTGATTAAACCAAGCAGGAAAGGACATTTAGATGGGCAAATGGACTACCATGGAATTGAGGAATTCAAGGAAGAATTGAGGAAGAATTTTAGAAATTCAGAAAGAAGGAGTGAATTTGGAAGGAATTTGGAAGGACGGAAGGAACTGAGAGATTGCAACAAACCTGTTATATATTTAGCAATACATGTGTTATTATCTTCACCAGTTACAGAGGGACTTATCGAGAACAATGTTGTACTTAGTTGTACTCCTTCATGTAAACAGCTGATTAAAATAAACCCTTACTGTGAGACTTGTGCTTATGCCTTGACTACTCAGGAATATGAGGTTATCACAGATATTCTTACAAAAACACTTAAGGCAGGGTCCCTCCTGAGCAGAAAGGGCATAAATGAAAGCCACTAGGGTGAAAAGTTCCAGAGTGAGGTGATTCCTCACTAATATCTCATCAAGGTGCCAGCTGCCTGATAACATCTCAGTGAGCGAGCATATAGGTAGAGGGAGTAACCAGTTCAGGGCTTGTAACACACAGGCTTGATCTCTCACTTGGAAAATTCCAAGGCAAAAATTGTCAGGAGCTGGCAGGCAGCCAGCCAGAGGCATAACTCTTCTGTTTGCCTGCCTCTGCTATCTTCCCAGACATTTTCTGTTGGCATATAAGAGTACATGCTTTCTTGTTGGTTTGATTAAACCGAGACAGAAAAAAAGCCAAAACATTCCTCCTGCATCTGAGACAAGCAGAAACATCCTTGACTGTGCGCCAGGATCTGTGTGACAGCATGATTGCATACCTACCAGCATCACAGAACCACAGAATCACAGAATGTTAGGGCTTGGAAGGGACCTTCAGAGATCAAGTCCAACCCCCTGCCAAAGCAGGATTACCTAAGGCAGGCTGCAGAGGAACATAACAAGGCAGGTTTTAACAGTCTCAAAAGGAGTTTCCATAACCGCTCTGGGCAGCCTATTCCAGTGCTCCATTGTCATAGGCAGGAATTTTCCACATTTAGCACCAGCAGCACTAGCACAGGCCTGGCTAGAGGTAAAGGGTCTAGGTCGCAGCTGCAGCATCACTGCATGAAGGAAGAGGATGGGCCAGTGGAGAGGAACTTGCCTTTGTTTCCTAAGTTGTACAATACAAGCCACAGGATTGTGATCTCTTTGGTAAAAGTGGTAGTGATGCCGAACATGTACCAACATCACTGTTTTACTTAGCTTGAAAGGGATTTCTTTGTCTTCTAGAAAAAACAAAACAAAACAAAACAAAAACTTTTCCTTTATTGCAAAGCAATAACACTCAGGCAGATCATTTAGTGTGCACTAAGACCACAGGTTGAGTCAGTCAGGTGCTGGTGAGGAAACTCTGAAATGCAATGCCAAAACAAAGCAAGCGTTTCATAAAAGACACCCCAATCCCCAACACCACCAAAACCAATGCAAAGCAACCAACTCAACAAACAAAAACACACATACACAAAAGTTGGTGACATTTTCCTGCCACAAATAAAAAGCTGTTGTGTTGGGTTTTGGTTTTGTTTTGTTTGGTTTTGTTTTGTTTTTTTCCATTCACATGATTTTGTCAAATACACAAATCAGGTCATTGATGAATTTAACGAAATTTTTCTTTCACCACTTTTGTCTTTAATGCAGTTAATGCAAAAACACTCCTCTTCATTCCCAAGACCTTCTTTTTTTCCTTTTTTTCCCCTCCTTTTTTATTTTTTGTTACCTGAGGATTTGGAAATCCCAAGCACTGTAGCTGCAACATCACCTATATAAACCACCATAGATTAGTGTGACAGATATTTGTTGTGTGCATGTAGAATAGAATAGAATTACCAAGGTTGGAAGAGACCTTGAAGATCATCGAGTCCAACCTGTAACCACAACCTCACAACTAGACCATGGCACCAAGTGCCACATCCAGTCCCCTCCTGAACGCCTCCAGGGATGGAGACTCAACCACCTCCCCGGGCAGCCCATTCCAATGACGAATCACTCTCTCGGTGAAGAACTTTCTCCTCACCTCCAGCCTAAACTTCCCCTGGTGCAGCTTGAGACTGTGTCCCCTTGTTCTGGTGCTGGTTGCTAGGGAGAAGAGGCCAACCCCTTCCTGGCTACAACCACCCTTCAGGTAGTTGTAGAGAGCAATGAGGTCGCCCCTGAGCCTCCTCTTCTCCAGGCTAAAAAATTTTTATATCCTCAGCCCATATAACTAAATGAGCTGCTTTAACTTTTTTTAAAGCAGAAAAGATAATAAAGTTAAATGAAAAGTCCCAGAGCTTAAAGACTAAATGGTATTTTAGATGAAACAGTTAAAGAAAGCAGAGTTTGTAACTCTGAGATAAAAATAATGGCTTAAACCTATCTTTACATTACAAGGATTCCTCTTGGAGCTGGGCAATTTTAAAACATCCACTTCCACTTCTCACTGGCATGAGCTGCTATGAGCTGCCTGTGAGTCCAGCCAGGGATGATGCTATGGAAAGAGCACTTCACAATAGAATAGAATAGAATAGAATAACTCATTTCTCATGTATTTCTCATGAAGCCATGTAGGGAGCAATGAGCATTTCATTTAGAGCAGTTTCTGTCATGTACCTGTCTAGAATCTTTAAAAAATTGAACTGCATTTCCCTTGGCCGCTATGGTAGGAATATCTAGTACACCAGCACTTACTCTTTCTGATTGTAACCCTGTTTCTTCTGTTTCATTGTACCATGTGTAACAAGGTACACATCCAAGTAGAAAGAAAAGGGGATGAATTGAGATTAATAAAACAGGTGGTTGTGAAATTAAATTAGGATTTACTAAATCAGCTGGAACTGTCTTGGTGTTCCATAACAATGTTTTGAAACATTAAATACTGCCTGTACACACAAATGCTACCTTCAGGGTTGATTTTTAAATGTAGGAGAGAAATAGGGCTTTGTTCGTGCTTTCTTAGGCAAAGTGATGACTAATTTGCTGTGAAGGGAATATTTGGTAGCTGACATTCAAATGTAATGACAGATACAAAACTTAAATAATATTGCACCTTGTTCATTGATCAGACAAGGTATAAGGATTGACACAGAATTTGGTGAGCCACAGGATGAAGAACAAAATAAACAGTGAGGGAAAAAAACCCAACAAACCAGTTGTTAGCAAGAGATCAGAACTTACAAAGTTTGAAAAATGTTAATCCAATTCCTTTCTGGATCATGTAGACCTTTGCCTGAACCATTCCTTCTTAAAGAATGAGTCTGATGGAAGTAATATGCACTGACTGTGGAGCTTACATCTAATCTTCACTTATCAAAGTCTCAAATTAACTGAAACACATGTGAGAACTGGGTTGAGAAAAGTGTGGTCAGATCTCCCTTGACTCATCTAATTGTCTCTCTACTAGATTTCATAGAAGCCTGGCCTGCTGTGATAAACACCATCCTTATCCTGCACAAACTGTACCATGCCTGACATGACAATGAAGGAACCTGATGCCAATGAAAATGGGCAATGCAGGGGACTGCTGAAAACTAACATTGCTCTTCATCTGGAGGAACCAAATTAACTACAAATCAGGGCAAATACTGCAAAAAATATTTGCATGATTTGTGCTGAATAAATCTTACAAGCCTATCTGCGTTTCTGCAGTTGATCTCTGATGGTGTTTGCATTTCAAAGAGAAAGATGGGCTGAAAGAAGGAAGGAACTGATTCAGCATAGCATTCTAAGCAGCTGCTATTATACTGATTATAAAGATTAAGTTGAGCTTGTACTAAGTACTTTGCTGATAGAAATAGAAGACTCCCAAATATCCTTTCATTGTGAAGAGAGGTTTCCACTTGCATCTCTTGGATCAGATGACTAAAGAAAATTGTATGTTGATGTGGTTTCATAGACAGATGTTCAGCTGACAAATTGCCAAATGGCAATTGTACCAATGATCTGAATGGAAAGCATTTTATAACCACTTCAAATCTACCCATAAGTTCAACAGAATCGTTTACTATCAAAAACCATTCAAAAGCATTATGTGGTCTATTCTGAAAAAAAAAAAAAAAAAAAAAAAAAAAGAAAGATGACAGGTAGGAAAGGATTCCAACAGAAAAGAACCCAAATCTTTCATTCCAGCTGCATCTGAGTGATGCGTGAAATGATTCCCATATTCAAATACTTTTCAGACATTGCAGTGAAAAGCAAGACACAAAAGCCAGTGATTTTACTAGACAATAAGAATTTGAGAACTGTCTCCAAAGGACAGAGCTTACCAAGACACCTGGATCTTTGGAGCTCTGTGAATTTAACTTCTATCACTCTTAAGAGAGGGAAGTACCTTGCTTCCTTTCCTTGAGTGGAATTTTTGACATTAAGTATTCTACTGACTGACAGACTACACAGTACTCTGAGTCCTTGATTGGCAGGGTAGATAAAAATCTCATTTTATGATGAGAAGCTGAACATGAGCCACCAGTGTACTTGCAGCCCAGAAAACCAACCAGATCTTGGGCTCCATCAATAGAAGCATAGGCAACATATCGAGGAAGGTGATTCTCCCCCTCTACTCCACTCTGGTGCGACCCCACCTGGAGTACTGCGTCCAGTTCTGGAGCCCCTAATACAGGAAGGAACCGGATGTGCTGGAGCATGTTCAGAGAAGGGCCACGAGGATGATCAGAGGGCTGGAGCTCCTCTCCTATGAGGACAGACTGAGGGATTTGGGGCTGTTCAGTCTGAAGAAGAGAAAGCTCTGAGAAGACCTAATTGTGGCCTTCCAGTATCTGAAGGGGGCCTACAAGAAAGCTGGTGAGGGACTTTTTAAGGTGTCAGGTAATGGTAAAACTAGTGAGAATGGAATAAAAGATAGAAATGGGTAGGTTCACATTGGATGTTTGGAAGAAGTTCTTCACCATGAGGGTTGTGAGACACTGGGACAGGTTGCCCACAGAGCGGGTGAAAGCCGCATCCCTGGAGGTTTTTAAGGCCGGGCTGGATATGGCTCTGGCCAACCTGCTCTAGTGAGAGGTGTCCCTGCCCAGGTCAGGGGGGTTGGAAATAGATGATCCTTGAGGTCTCTTCCAACCCTAACAATTCTATGATTCTGTGACACAGATCTTTGCACACAATTTCTTGTCCTTGGTATTTTAATAATTTCTTTTGGCTTGTAACTGCCTTTCTTAGACAAATAAGCATGAGCGCTTCACAAGCTGGGGAAAATCTTCTGGGATCTTGCTTTGCATATCTTGGGATTGAGCTGCGAACAACAATCATTTCAATTATAACTGAAATCCCAAATACTGGACTCACAGTGAGTAACATCCACAAACTGCAACCCTGTCAGCCTCCTTGCAGGCTCTGGTGCTAAGAAAACAGGGGAGGTGGAGGCAAAACCACAAAGGAGACACAGAACAACCTTCGTTATAGAAATTTAACAATGATTTTAAGCAGATGAAAGTCCTACTCTTTTTTTTTCTTCTCTCTCTCCTGTTTTTTGTGTTGTGGGTTTTTTTGTTGTTGTTTGTTTTGGTTGGTGGGGTTTTGTTTGTTTGTTTGTTTGTTTGTTTGTTTGTTTGTTTGAAAACTATATCAAGATTTTGGGTAATATAATCATCATCTGTGGCACAAGGATGAACTACTGCTGCTGAAGAATTTCCCCAGCATATGTGACCACTCACATGTTAGGGCTCCTAGCTTTGATTTAAATAACTTGAACAGCCCCACCAGCCCTCCACCCCCCAACCCTTTGGCTTGAGTTCAATCGACCCACCAGACTTTGAAGCTGGTACTTGTTGAAGTATATGGCTTTCCACAAGTTTCTGTGCAAACACACTGGAAGCATAACATATTTTAGCACAAAAATATGTAGTACATTGAAGATATGATTCTTAATTATTTCAAAGAGACAAGTGTAAGCCTCAGAGTGCATAAGACTGTGTGTCATTTTATTACCTTCATTTCTGCAACCTTTCACAACCTTTTAACAGTACAGAAAACCCACATCTTACATCATTATTCTGGTTTTATAAAAGCAACACCCTAATTGCACTATTGTAACAAATGGAGACTGTCTACTGAGGACCTTCAATTAGCTAGGTACAGGAGAAAACCAAATAGGATCTGAATTCATTTGTGAGAGTTCAAGGTTTCATATTAGGTACATCTGACCCCAGAAGCCTCATCTCTATTAAAAATAAAATCTGCCAGACACTGGTCTATTAACAAAACATATCATATGCACACAGTTACTCATAATCATGCATATGTGATCAGCCAGATGGTTTTCTTGCTTATACAGGTTAGGAATTTGGGATCAAACCCCTAGTTGTCCTAATTCAAGGCAAATCAATTCTTGTCCAGACTTCTGGTCACCCAGGAAATGCTAGCATACTGCAGTGAGAACTAGAATCTGCATCGTGACGCTTAGGCACCACCAAAGAATTGCTTATGCTGTGACACATATACACAGCCAGCTGGAGCCACTGGTCTCCTATCTCTGTGACATTTGATATTGTATCATTCATTTCACAGATGTGAAACTGTGTAACTTAAGTTTATTTATTTCAAGGCTAATTTCTTTTTATGCAGCACCTAGCACTCCGTTGTGCAATAGCTTACCTCCAGCTGGCACTGCAGAGCAGGAACAGGAACACACATGTACATCAGTTCTTTGGTGAACAGGGCTTGAGCCAGAAGCAGGAACTTTTCCATTCAGTTTCTCTTGCCAGCAGCAGGGCTATGCTGCTTCACTTTGTAAGAATTTATTTGGCTACTGTCATTCCCCTAGTGCCTCTAGTAGTGACAGAAATAGGAAATAACTGATCAGAAAGCGACTCAGAGAAGAGACCTTCTTTGTCCTGAGATATAAGAATCTACAGAACCATCACTTCTGCCTGACATTTGGCCCATGGGTCTTCAGGATCTATCATTCCCTTTATACGTATTAGTAGCATGAAACAGTGGGTCTCATTGTCCTCAGTGAAAAAGGTCAAAGCTGCAAGAGGAAAGTGAAAAGGAAAAATCATCTGTGGGAGAAATACAGGATAACAAGTTAGTGATGCTGCTGCTGCTAGGACTGCTAAAGCACCCTAGCACTGCAAACTACCATGGGTGGGCTACAGACTTTGTCTTGAGGTCCTTCATAGCATTTCTTGTCCAGACATAAAATTCAAAGTTTCTAAGTCAAGTTCAGAAAAGAGCTGTGCCTTTCGTACTGCATGGCCCTTTGTCAGAGAAGGGAAAAGCCGGAGTTACTGTTCTAATGTGTCTGTCCCATGGACATCAATATTCTAGCATGACAGACTCATTATCAATGCAGCAAGTTGACATCACTTGGCAGCAAGGGAAGTATACAGTTCAGTGGTGGATCTAGTCTAGCATGGGTACCAGCACACGGTCCTAAGGGCTTTCATAGCAGCTGGTCTTCTGCCCAAAATATACATCGTGTGTGTCTATGGACAAGGACCAAAGTAAAGGAAGTTCAAAACAGTCAAGCAAAGGATTAAAAGAGAGACAAGTAAAGCAGTCCGCATGTTTCTGTTTCCTATCTATGCAACAATGTTTACAGTGATACCATACAGGAAGACAAGGAGTTTTGCATCTTGTTAAGAACTGGTGACTTTAGCCCAGTAAGACAGGTTATGCAAAGTCTGAGGTTTATCTTTTCACACGATATATACAGTAAATCCCAGATAACATTAAATATGAAGTAGTAAAAGTGCAATATATGTGTCAGGGACCTGTTGACCACTGGCAGGCTCTGCAGCCCTGCATCTATGTCCCAGACACATGTTCGAAAGAATGTTAGACTTCTTCTGGAAGACATATTCATTTTAAAAGTACTTCCAGGCATGTGGAAATCAGTAGAAAGTCTGTTACCTTGTTTGACATAGTTATGCAATTAACTGTTCTTAATCATCAAGCTTCTAAACGTCTCCATTTAGGAACAAACTTGGCTTCCAGCAGGCTTCCAACGCACATGCTTTTTTTTTTTTTTAGTGCTATCTCAGTTTCTCTCGGGAAGCCTCGTTACTT
Source organism: Picus viridis (assembly GCA_033816785.1). NCBI lineage: Eukaryota > Metazoa > Chordata > Aves > Piciformes > Picidae > Picus > Picus viridis. The sequence continues at coordinate 32,819,664 of CM066606.1, forward strand.
TCATACATTGTAATCGTCCATGAAGACCTGAGTCTGAGAGAGTCTATCAACCAAGGAAGCCAAGCAGATGAAGGTCACTGAATTACACCTAAGTAACAGCAACAAAACAAAACAAAATAACCAACCAAAACAACCAGTATCCTGGCTCCTTCTCCAGCCTCTCAGAACAGGGACCACAGGGTCACTCCACAGCCAGTTGTGCTGCCCTTCCTCTGTCCCTCCCCTTCTGGCCCCTGGACCTTGTCTTTTTCAGCCAGTACCCGAGTTTCTGTTTTGCTTCACCAGTTCTTTGGCAACCTTTGTGTTTCTTTTTGGGGAAAAAAAGTGTATGTGTCCTTTGTGAAACAACTAGGAAACACCCCTGGCACTCACTAAGTTTTGCTTTCTGAAGAGTCTTCTAACACTACTGCTACCTTTGGCAAACTGGAAGCAAGCACCACTATTCTCTGGGTAAAAAAGCTTTCCATCCTAAGACGGGAAGGGATGAGTTTTGCTTAAATTCTTCATCTACTAGCAATCAATCCCATATATTTTGTCACCACCTGTTTTTTTCATAGATGATGTCTACAAGGTGTAGTGGAGGAGGGAGGGAAGTTCTGTTCCAGATGTAGAGGCAGAAGGTTGGAATATGTAATTGAGTGATCAAGCAGCCATGTTTCTTTTACCAGGGAAAGGGATCATTCTCACTGAAATTCTATCTCATGGTCATTTCACATTGTCTCTGTCATTCTTTTCACCACAAAAAGTGGCTTCAATAATACAAAGGTAATATCTTATTACATCAAAATGGCCGACAAGCACATAGAGGCCCCATCAGTGTAACATGAGTGCTGTCAGGGAAGATGAAAATTGCTACATGAAGTGATTACCCAAGGAGCATGGTAAGCATGAATATAATAGGTCTGCACCTTAAGTGTGGTGAGCATACCTTCTCTCAAAGGATGCAAAACAAGCCCTAGAATTTCTCTGACTCTTGGTGCAGTTTCCTGGGGTATATTGTGTTATGTTTGGCTAGCAGTTCTTTTTGGTGGTTTTTGGGGTTTTTTTTTTGTCTGTGGTTTTTATATTATTTTTATTTTTAAAATATCTTTTAAAACCTTCATTTAAATCTTCATTTAAATGTGATTAGCTTACAGGATAGTACACCCTGCGTCACTACACCTGCTGACTGTTGTGAAACTAAAGCTGTGCAAATGTTGGGTGATGGCAGCGAGTGGAGCAACATCAGCCCTGGAGGCAGTTTCGGAGCAGAAACTCATTGTGGCAAACATAGAAACATGCCAAATAACTGCCTGGGTTTACTTTCTTGTTTGTTGCTTTCTCAAAATGATTCTCCGAGGACAAATCTGACATGTTGAACACCAGCTCCCAACAGCGCTGGAGGCTTCACTTCAAGGCTGTGGGAGATGCAGTTCAAATGCAAATCCACAGTTTACTTCAAACCTGGCCTGTGACAGATGGAAAAGTAATTCTGGGGCAATGGAATACTTACTCCATTTCTTTCTGAACTTGGTAGAAACTCTTTGCCAGTGGCTGAAAATTCATGACTCCTGAATACTTTGGAAAGAATCTGCAGAGTTAAACCTTCAGGCTACTGCATGTAATACTTGATAACTAACTGTTTATTACTTCTACTCAGCATTCAAACAGAAGATATCCAAAAGTTTTGTACCAAAACAATGGATGCATACAAACAAAAGTAATAACTATGATAAAGACAGTAAATAAATATTCAGAATATGACAAGCAATTCCAAAATACTTGCTGAAGTACTTCATGCAGTCTGCTCCAAACAGTTGCTCTGAAGTTCAGATAAGCCTGATAATAAACATCTTCATAGTGTGCCAGACGTGAACAAACTGTCTCTCTGATTTCTGGTCAGTGCCAACAACAGTCTCAGACTGTTGTTAGTTTCTTTCTCCACCCTATTTTTCATGAAGGGGAGTCATGGATGGAAGAAAGGACAGGCATTTGTAAGAACAGCTTCATGCTCTGCTGCAGTTTACACGACTTGGTAGGTTGCCTTCCTTTAACAGTGCTGTCATCTTCCACCTGTCAGGAACCACTTCCCCAGAGCTAATAATTTCTTCCTTCTCAGAGGTCCTTAGGAACATTAAGCTTTAACCTTTAATGATTCTGCCTTGACCCAAGCCATTACAGATTTCTTCCCCAGTCTGCTTTCGTGTCAGAGTGTTCATGGCTATTTGGAAACGTTCTTGGAAGAAGCAGCAGCTGTTCAGGTTTACTAAACACTTAGGAACCAACCTGAGTTGGTTCTGAGCTGCCAATAGGTAGTGGATGACGGGCATATTGGATGTTACCATGTATATTCTTCTCTGTGCCATCACTGGTCATTGTCAGGTACAGGATACAAGGAAGGTGGAAGGATCCTTTGATTCAATCCCAGTACAGTCAACCTATCCATCAATAACTAGGAAAGCTAGTCAAACTTCAGCCTTGCAGTCTGTTTCCACTTCCTCCTGCTGGTTCTGTCACTGGATCAGCAATTTGGTAGGAAGCAGAAATACATTTTTTTGGTAAGCCATGTTACAAAGTACACCCTCCATTAAGACCCTGGAGGACCCATTGGGTATACCTGAGAATTGACAAGTCACTTTGCTGGATTTTCCCCATGTGTACCCAGCGATGTTGTCCCATCCTCTTCATAAAAAGCAATAAAAATCACCCAAGGTACTTCTGCTTACCTCTTCTAGAGCCTACATAAGACACTTGCTGTTCAAAGAGTATGAGTAACACCTGGGTAAAACATTAAGGTGATGTCTATATTTAGTGATGAGAATAAATACAAGGGTTGATGGGATGAGGGGCTAGTAAGGGCCTTCAGTCCATTGCCCTGAAGCATGCTGGCCCCAGTTTTTCCTGCAAAGACCAGCCCTCGGGAATCTCAGACACTGGAGGAAAGAGAGCAAAACTGGTGGGAGGAAGACTCACCACTGGTCAGTGTGGGCTGGGTTAGAGATCACTCACAAACTCATGGGCCCTGGTGGGGCCACATCCACAAGTGCTGAGGGAGCTGGCTGATGTTATTGCTGTACCACTCTCTATTTTTGAAAGATCATGGGGAACAGGGAAGGTGCCTGAAGACTGGAAGAGGGCCAGAGTCACTCCAGTCTTCAAAAAGAGCAAGAAGGAAGACCCAGACAGCTACTGAACAGTCAGCCTAACAGCCAGCCCTGGAAATGTGATGCAGCAGCTCATTCTGGAGGCCATCTCTAACCACATGGAAGAAAAGAAGGTTATCAGGAGTAGCCAGTGTGGATTCACTAAGGGGAAATCTTGCTTGACTAATCTGATAGTCTTCTATGAAGACATGACCAAATGGGCAGATGAACAAAGAACAGTGGATATTGCCTATCTTGACTTCAGAAAGGCTTTTGATTTTGCTTCCTGTAACATCCTTGTAGGTAAATTGAAGAAAAGTGGGTTAGATGATTGGACCATGAGGTGGATTGATAACAGGCTCAACAACAGAGTTCAGGGAGTTGTGATCATCAGTGCAGAGTCTAGTTGAAAACCTGTGGTCAGTGGTGTTGTCCAGGGATTGGTATTGGATCCAGTTTTGTTCAGCATCTTCATCAATGACCTGGATAAGGTGATTGAGTGTACCCTCAGCAAGATTGTTAATGATAGGAACCTGGGAGGGGTGGCTGACACCATGTCAGGCTGTGCTGCTATCCAACAAGATCTGAGTGGGATGGAGAGCTAGGTGAAGGTAAAGATCACAAAGTTCAATAACAGTAAGTGCAGCATCCTGCATCTGGGGAGGAATAACATCAGGCACCAGTGCAGACAAGGGGTCATCCTGCTGGAAGGCAGCTTCATGAAGAAAGACCTTAGGAGTGCTAGTGGACAGCAAGTCATTCATGAGACAGCAATGTGCCCTTGTGGCTAAGAGGGCAAGCAACATCCTAGGTGCACTGAGAAAAGCATGGCCAGCAGGTCTAGGGAGGTTCTCCTCCCCCTCTACTCTACCCTGGTAAGACCACACCTGGAATACTGTGTCTAGTTTTGGCTCCCCAGTCCAGGAGAGACAGAGATCTGAAAAGAGTCCGGAGGAGAGCTGTGAGGGGGATTTTGGGATGGGAACATCTCTGCTGTGAAGAAAGACTGAGAGAACTGCAGTTGTGTAGTCTTAAGAAGGCTGAGAGGAGATCTTATCAACATCTATAAATACCTGAGGGGTGGATGTCAAGATGAAGGTGCCAGACTCTTTTTGGTGGTGCCCAGTGATAGATCATGGAACAACATGTATAAGACAGAACACAGGAGGCTCTACCTCAACATGAGGAGAAACTTCTTTACTGTGAGGGTGAAGGAGCACTGGAACAGGCAGCCCAGACAAGTTGTGGAGTCTCCTTCTCAGGAGACTTACGAAACCTGCCTGGATGCATTCCTGTGCAGCCTGCCCTAGGTCCTGCTTTGGCAGGGGGCTGGACTCAATGGCCGCTGGAGGTTCCTTCCAACCCCTAATGTTCTGTGATTCAATGAAAACTGAGGATGAGTATGCTATCATGAGTATCGGCCCCAGCAAGTAAGAAAGCTGTCACCTGCTTAATATTTTGAGTATCCTATAAAAACTGACCACAAATAGAGTGTCCTCTGCCTGCTCAGACAGCCCTGCTATCAGCCCCAGATAGCTCAGGCACTGAGTTCACTCATGAGTCATGGTGACCCAAACACTTTCAGGAAGGCAACTGTCTTGCTGGCCTTAGAGAAGAGTTGAGAAAGGGCAAAAGGAAAAAACCAACACAATAGGTCCGGCCACCCTAAATCTCTGTTGTGATACTGATTATCTGAATGTATAGTTTATTTTGGCACTGTGATTTCATGAGGTCACTTGAAAAGTAGCCAATGCAAGAGAATTAAATTCCTCCTCACCAGCTTTATGCAGAGGCAACATGTGAAGAGTGTAGAAGGAGGTAGAAACAAACCAAAAGAGTTAAGTATCTTCAGAAGGTAGAATTCTCCTTTAGTTTCTATTCATTCTCTCTGGAAGGTGGCTGTATCTTCCTGGGCATAAAGGAAGCTGGAACTGATATGGTAGAGCCCTGAATGAATTGATTTTGTATCAAGAACATGATTTCAGCTGTCCTGTCAGTGAGCCTAGATTTAACCTGAAACAGACATCTTTAGAGTTTCAGGAACAAAATCTGATTCAATATGTGCCTAGACTGTTTGCATCCTCCACTTCCATTTGGAGGACAACCCCACAGAGATATGTCAGTTACCATCCAGAGTTAAATCAATTTGTGGTGAAGCATCTTTCAACACTCCCTAGAGATAAGTTCAAGGAACAGGGTTACTCTGGAAGAAGGAGTGCCTTCTCCCCTTCACAGGTACTTCAGGGAGTGATTTTAATGAGCAAAAGTGATAGCACAATAAATAATAAAGAGTTACCTGCAGTGACACTCAGGTTAATATTTTGTTTTCTTGCATATCTTTACCTGTGGCTGCACTACTCAAAGCACATCTATGGCACAGAAATGCTTTAAAACCTCCTTGATAAAAAGTTGCATGATCCAACATCCTGGGTACAGGAAAGCCTGGACACTGTGAGGAGTTCATACTGAAGGCTTTCTTTTACAGTCTGCAGGGTTGCTTGTCTCCAGCCTGTAGATGAAAGCACAGGGTGCAGAGAGTCAAAAGACCTATGGGCTGTCTGCTTGCTATGGGTTGTCTCACTGACAGGATGAAATAGGAATCTACCTGTGTCTTAGTTTCAACATTTGTTCCTGGAATTCAGCAACACCAACTTCATCACCACTAACCCTTTGACATCTCTGGATAAAAGGTTCCATCAAAGGGCACAATTATGTTATTAAATGGTAACTGTGCTGTCTAAATTATTATTAAGAACATTTATCTCTTGCAAAAGACATCTACTTCACAGCAACATTTTTTATCTGCTAGAAGTAATTACTGAACCAGTTCCTGCCTGTCCTCATTCCCCTGAACTGGCCTTCCTACTGCAAGGATGCACTATCAAGCACGATTAGCCTGAAGTGAAGGATGGAGCAGGGGGAGTCAAGACAGTGCAAAGAGTAAGAGCAGAGCTAGTCTGAGAAATCCCGCTTTCTTGAACAGGACTATATTGTCCTATATTTGCTTGTGACACAAGGTGGGGTTTTCAGCCCAGGGACCAAGAACCCTTAACCCAGTGGTAAATGTGTGTGAAACAAAGACAAAAATATTCATACCACAGGGCCAGATTGTCCAAATAGGTTTTCAACTTATTTCCTTGTTGAACATAGTATTATTGCAACTCACTTAGCTTTCCACCGATTATCACACCATGGGTTTTTGCTTTCCTCACTTTCAGCTACATCCTGTCCTTGCCATTCAGCGGACCTTAGCTGTGAGTTGCATTTAGGGTAGGCTGCAGAAGGAGCAGCCCCACCACGCCTGCAAATGGACCCAGCTGGGAATCAGTGCCATCCTGGGAACTGTTTGGAATAAAGAAAACCAAACACATTTAAGGATGATTTCAGCACTCTCCTACACAGAAAAGATGTTTTCTGTGCTTAGATAGACACAGGTGAGGAATCTGTTAATTGCTGCTTATGATTTTTCTTTCATGAGGGCTTCACACTGTTTGCAAATTTTGCATCATGATCCAGAAGTCCCTGAAAAGTTGTAAGCTTGATGATCCTTTGTTATTTATGGAAACATGTGCCCTGGCTGTACTGTCTGCTGCCTGTCTCTGGGTTGAGACACAGAGACTGCTTTGCTCTTCTTGTATTTTGGAAAGCAAGAGTCAGGAGATCGAATGCCTTCCCATCTTGTTGGTATGAGAATGATGCTTCCACAAGAGAACAGTCACAAGAAGATATAAAGTCTAAAACTCCCCCATGTGTGTTACTGCAAAAGACACAAGGCAGATGTACAAGACAAGAAATGCCAAATGCAGTATACCTGAGGCCATAGGTCACCTCTGTGGTCTGAGCATTGACAACTACTTGTGAGTCTGAATAAAACAAATTGTCACTGTGACTTCTGCAGAAGGCAGTTTGAAATGGACCATTTATGACAAGGTGCTGCAAGAGACAAGTTCACCTGGGGTCCTGGAGGGAGTGTGGGTGCAAACCTATAAAGGGATGTCTACTGTGCTGCTCCTCTGCTTTTTCACAAGGGAAGAATGCAGAAGGAAAGTGAAGACAGCTTCAGCTGGTGCTGCAATGCAGAATGTTCAGGGCAAAACCCAGAGGGATCTACCTCACTTTTCCTCAGTTCTCTGCTATCTAGGGAACTGTTTGTGTTATGTTTCAATGTTTGTGGTTGATTGTTTTTTTTTTCTTTAATAATCTTTGTCTTTTGGGCTCAAGAACGTAGGCACAACCCCTTATAAATAGGACTTCTAGATAAGCAACACAATTAATTACCTTAATTTTGTAATTCTTGACACAAAACCAGATTTTACAGCACAAAATCCTTGCGTTATTTTTGGTTTTGTTTGTTTGTTTTATGTGTATGGAGGTTGGTTGGTTTGTTTGTTTGTTTGTCTGGCAGATGAGCTGGCCAAGCCACTCTCTGTTAATTTTCAGCAGTCCTGGCTTACTGGAGAGATCCCAGAAGACTGGAAGGTGGCCACCGCAGTGCCCATCCACAAGAAGGGCTGGAAGGAGGAACCAGGGAATTATAGGCCTGTCAGCCTGACCTCAGTGCCAGGCAAGATTATGGAACAGGTCAGCTTGAGTGCGATCACACAGCACGTCCAGGATGGCCAAGGGATCAGGCCCAGCCAGCATGGATTTAGGAAGGGCAGGTCCTGCCTGACCAACCTGATCTCCTTCCATGATCAGGTGACTGCCTGGTGGATGGGGGGAGGCCTGTGGATGTGGTCTACCTGGACTTCAGCAAGGCCTTTGACACCGTCCCCCACAGCAAACTCCTGGCCAAGTTGTCAGCCCATGGCTTGGACAGCAGCACTCTGTGCTGGGTTAGGAACTGGCTGGAGGGCCGAGCCCAGAGAGTGGTGGTGAATGGTGCCACATCCAGCTGGCAGCCAGTCTCTAGTGGTGTGCCCCAAGGATCAGTGCTGGGCCCCATGCTCTTTAACATCTTTATTGATGATCTGGATGAGGGCATTGAGTCCATCATCAGTAAATTTACGGACAACACCAAGCTGGGGGCAGGAGTTGATCTGCTGGAGGGTAGAGAGGCTTTGCAGAGGGACCTCGACAGGCTGGACAGATGGGCAGAGTCCAAGGGCATGAGACTGAACACATCTAAGTGCTGGGTTCTGCACATTGGCCACAACAACCCCATGCAGTGCTACAGTCTGGGGTCAGAGTGGCTGGAGAGTGGCCAGGCAGAGAGGGACCTGGGGGTGCTGGTTGATGGTACGCTGAACATGAGCCTGCAGTGTGTCCAGGTGGCCAGGAGGGCCAATGGCATCCTGGCCTGCATCAGGAACAGTGTGGCCAGCAGGAGCAGGGAGGTCATTTGGCCCCTGTACACTGTGCTCGTTAGGCTGCGCCTCGAGTCCTGTGTCCAGTTCTGGGCCCCTCAGTTTAGGAAGGATGTTGACTTGCTGGAACGTGTCCAGAGAAGGGCAACAAAGTTGGTGAGGGGCTTGGAACACAAGCCCTATGAGGAGAGGCTGAGGGAGCTGGGGTTGCTTAGCCTGGAGAAGAGAAGACTGAGGGGTGAACTTATTGTTCTCTACAACTACCTGAAGGGAGGTTGCAGCCAGGCAGAGGTTGGTGTCTTCTCCCAGGCAGCCAGTACCAGAACAAGAGGACACAGTCTCAAGCTGCGCCAGGGAAGGTTTAGGCTGGAGGTTAGGAGGAAGTTCTACACAGAGAGAGTGATTGCCCATTGGAATAGGCTGCCTGAGGAGGTGGTTGAGTCACCATCATTGGAGGTGTTCAGGAGGAGACTTGATAGGCTGCTTGGTTGCATGGTTTAGTTGATTAGGTGTTGGATGATAGATTGGACACGATGATCTTGAAGGTCTCTTCCAATCCTATCCTATCCTATCCTATCCTATTCTATTCTATTCTATTCTATTCTATTCTATTCTATTCTATTCTATTCTATTCTATTCTATTCTATTCTGGTTGGTTGGTTGGTTTTGGTTGGCTGGGTTTTTTTGTTGTTCTCTGTTCACCTAAACCAAAAATATCTGATTTCCATACAGTGGAAAAAAAAGGTAGTTGAAGTAATTGACATCATGTGTAGTTGGAAAACTTGGGAGGCTACCATATCAGGTTACAAATCTAGTCTTTGGGAATGCTACTGCTATAACAAATCCGTGTTTTCTAATTTAACATGTTTGTCACATGTTTGAACAAGAGGCAAAGGTGATAAATCATTTGCCTACAGTGTTGTGGAGTGGAGATGAATGTGACTGCATGGGTGGTATTCAGAGAAGTGAAAAATCAAGATCTGCAGTCTTGACATTTGGGTGCACTAAGGTACTCTGCCTTTCAGCTGTCCATTCAAGAAAACCTTGGCCAAGAAGATGTGTGAAGTTGTCTGATTCTTTGAGCACCTGAAATAACACTATACATTTACATTTTGACAGCTGAGTCCAGCTGCTTATTACCTGTCTCCATGTCCACAAGCTTTTCATATGGCAAGGCTCTAGTTGCACTGAATGGTGATAGTGGGAAAAAAGACACTTTCATATCCACTGACAAGGCAAGAAAAGGATGTCCTGCATTTTGCTTCTTTCCAAATCAGCCTCCTAACAGAAAATAATGCCATCTCCCATGACAATGCTATGGGAATCTGTGCACAACTACCATGGTGCAAGTGTGGTGTTTTACTCCCAAATTTGCTAAGAAAAGGAGTAAGTACCTGCTGCTGTTATTCTTCTTTCTCTCTGATAGACAATTCAAATGTCATGTGTGTTGCATTTTTTAAGAGACCAAAAGAGCTGGTACCACCCAAAAATCATGTCAGAACAGCAATTTGCAAAACATTATGCTAGATCATACTTACTTATGAAACAAAATCAGTTACAAGATCAAAAGCAGCCCTTCTACAATAACAGGTACAGCGCATGCAGAAGGGCTATTGCAGAGGTTGGGTGCTGAGTGAGTAGCACTTTACACATCATGGTGTGATCTCTGTGCTACTAAAAAAATAACAATAAAAAACTCTTTTATTCTTTGCTTCACTGATTTGAAAGGAGAGAGCTGGGTAAACATTATAGTTGATCAAATGTCAAAGAGCAGCATTTGCCAAACCAAAGATGATTGTGTGAGTTAATTATTATTAGTTTCTTTTCTCTTTCCTCAGAGGCATAGCAATCACAATGATATATAGTTGCTCTCTGGGATAAAGAGCTATATTACAGACATTAGATACAGGGCTAAGGGAGCTAAGGGTGCTAAGCTTTAATATTTGCAGATCTTGCACAGTAACTCGTATTCAATTCTCTATGGAAAAACAGGGCTGCATTACCCTGAGAGTCATGAGTGAAAGTTTGTGCCAAGGAGATGGGATCTGGAATTTCTTAGAGAGCTCTACAATACACATTGAGGAAAAAAAGCCTATCCTAAAAGTTTGGGGTTTTTTTATACTGACTTAAGAAAAAGGCACCGCCAGATACACACATGGCAATTCTTCCATCCAATATTCCTTCTACAGATTTCATGTTAAAGAAGAATAAAATGCTGTACAAGTAATGTGATACACAACAGAAGAAATAAATGGCAGCTGCAACAATCAAAATAAAACATCAGCGAACATCAGTTCACTGAAGATGGAGCCAGCATTGTTCCTACAAGCAGCAGGCCCTCCTTATGCCCTTGCCCACTTGCTTTCACCCCATGTTCTCCAAGATAGCCATTGGTCATCCCAGTGATAACAATGACAGAAAACTTTTGTTTTCAGCAGAATTTACTCCCATTTTTGGCTTACCACGTAAAGCCTGCAAACAGCTGGGATTGTGTCTTTTAGCAGTAGTGCCAATTTAAACTGCATGAGGAATTAGACTCCCAGGGAGGAGCTATGGGAAGGATTAACAGAAATTCTGCAGTTCTTTACACTGAGGAGGCTGATTTTGTCACTACTGTCCAGGCTGACAAGCAGATGCCACTTTCATGCTGAGGAAAGGAATCCCTGTAGATTTACACTTGGACAGCTTCTGACAAATGTCTCCATGGATGGAGAATGGAAATGACCATCCTGATACACCTGAGGAGGTATGAGGGTTTTTCCCCATCACTCTCCTCCTTTGGCATGAAGGACATCTGATTATAGGATGAGGTAATGGAGGGGGAGTCAGAGAGCAATGCATCCAAGTCTGTTCCTTCAATATAAGTATCAAAATATCATTCCACTGGGTGTGTGCTCTGAGGGACCAAGACACATAGAATGAACACTACCACCCCTTTTGTCCACTTAACTCCTCTAGCCCTCACTTTGACTCCAGCAGAAAGTGCTTTGAAACCTTAAGTCAAAGCTATGCCTCCCTTCAGAACAAACCATGCTGCAAGTTTAACACTCACAAGCCCTGGCCAGCTGCACTCCTGTATCAAGGTGAAGACATCAGCACAGGTCAGGATGTAATTAATCATCCTATACAATGGATACTGCCAACACTCAGCTTCACACCATCTGATGTCACAGACCGACTCATCTCAGTCTTGGAGGTTCTGACTCCCATTTGTGGTGGAAGTGGGACAGACAATCTGAACTCAGACCTCACTAATCCATCTGGGAGTAGGGATTTAATGACAATTAATCAGTTTTACTTTTACCACCCCAGAATTCCCTGTCTAGCCATGCGTATGTGTTAGCTAGCATCTTATTGTACAGACAGGCTAAACTTGTCCGTACCCTTTGCCATCCTATGGGACAAGTGCTGCTCCTCTCTGGCCTCCCACAGAAGAGCAAGAAAGATGGAGATAATGGATGGATGAATTAAAATAGAGTATCCTCAAAAGGCTAAAGCCAAAGTGACATTCCTTGTATATTCTGCATGAGTAATACAAGTTCAGTGCAGTCAGTGGTACTTACTATCATCTTCTGCATTGATTTATTGTTTAATATCTGTGGAGTAAAGTTTGTTCTGATATAATGGTTGCCATTAATGCCTTACTTGTGCATTTAAAATTTTTGCCTCAAAACTAAAAGAGTATGCAAGTAAGACACAATTTTGACAGTTTTCTTCAATACCTTTTAAAAATATATTGCACTTTGCTTCCAGTGTGGCCTTGTCTCGCCTTGTGGCTAGAATTTTACAAGCAAAGCCGAGATGAAATTGGTTTCAGTGCTACTACTGGTCATTAAAAGAACAGTGGAAATCAGTGTACATCCATTAATAACAAAACTGAGGAGGTTTCTTACAGCATGATGCCACTGTGAAGTCTCTGTGTCTTTGTTTCACTCTGGATTTATGATATCCTAACATCACTGAAAGAGAAATATCCTAATGCCACTGAAACAAAATGCATGGAGCTGTGACACAGAAATAGATGGAACAAACTGAAAGAGAACAGATTTTTTTTAAAAAATCAGAAAAAATAAAGTGGTTAACATCTAATTTCTTCTTTGTCATGATGTTGTTAGTGACCTTGGATGCCAAAGTTTTTGATGTGTGGGTTTTTTGGCTTTGTTTTTACTTTTGTTTTGTTTTGTTTTGTTTGTTTCTTGTTTACAATATATGGAAAACTGGTTCTTAAATTGAAAAAAGGGAAAACTGACAGTGATGGAGATACTGTTCATCTGAAGGTTTTCAGGTTGTGATATATACTTCTGGGATTACTTTAGTGTTTAATATCACCCCCTTACAATGAGTTTAATACCACTCTTAAAAAGAGTTTCAGATGCATTTGTGCTTACTGACAAAGGCTGATGGGTAGTCCTGGAAAAGATGTCAGTTTATTATTGTTGCATTTCTCCTCACTTGTGAAATTGTTCTCTCTCTGAAGAAAGTGACCACATTCTATCACAGTGCAGCTGTAGGGTTGCTTTTTCATCAGATGAAATGTCATCACCTGCCACTGGAGTCAAAGACTATGGGAGGGACATAGAGGCCACGTGGAATCTGGGGCTTTGCAGTCCAAGTTTGAGTAGATGGACAGAAAGAAGGAGGATCAACACTGGACAGAAGTCCTAGGAAGGTGATTTTCAGTGGAAAGTTCAGCCAGCCACTGGGGTCTAAATAGCTGCCTCTGCCAGCTATTGTCACACTCTCACAGGCCCTGTTATTAAATGATTCCCTTGGTAGTGCACCCTGGGCCATAATCCCAGATACTTAGGAATAGCAGTAAGACACAGAAGATCAAGCAGCTAGTTTGATGATATGCCACTAGTATGGCTGCTGGTTTTAGTCTGCCTCTCTGTTCACTTATCTATTCCACACCTCATCCATGTGTCAATGAGAATGCCATGGGCAATAGTGCTGAAAATCCTGCATAAGTCAAGATACATGGCAAACTCTGCTCTCCCTCATTCATCGACACAGTCATCTCATCTTGGAGGGCAATCCTCAGACGTTATTTTCTGTTAGTAAATATATAAATTAATAATGATTACTTTCAATCACCTTTTTGTCCTTAGTAAGTCTGAGAAGGGATTTCAAGATTGTTCCCTCAATCACATAAGACTGACCAGCCTGTAGTTCCTCAAATCCTCATTCCTGTCCCTCTTGAGGATGGTGTGACATTTACTTTCTTCCAGTCCTCAGGAATCTCCCTGTCACCAAGACCTTTTGAAGACAATTGCAAGTGGTGTTGCAGTTACATTGGCCAGCATCCTTAGCACCTCTGGGTGTGTCCCATCAGGATACATGCATTAAGACAGAGTATACATTAGACTCAGATTTAGTCACACTTATTTTTTTCTTCTGATACATAACTTTTAAACTGGGTTATATTTGCAGAAGATGCTGTAATACTTGACTAAGTGAAAACAGAACTGCTTTAATGACACTGACCTTTCAGTGTACTGAGTCACTATGACTCTTGTGTCAGCCTCAAATATATCCTTTCCAAGTAACGTCCTTGGAACTATGGTATCAAATGAGGGAAGAAAAATAGGCCAAAAGTGATTGGAAATATTCTGCTATTGTGTAAACAGAGGTGTTCAGATAAATGATGTGTGTGTGTACCAAAGGAGCCCTGCAGGGGTATAAAGGGAAGACATGATTTTTTAATTCTTCTCAGGAATTTTCTTTTCATAATCACTCTCTATGACTGCAAAGTCTCCCAGATCTTAATGGATCTACTGCTATCACATTCAACACTGCAGCTTCCAAGGGAGACCTGGGGAGGCACAAGCTGGGATTTCAAAGGAGTCCACAGCCACATGTTCCAGCTGGGTTGCAGCCAGGATTTCAAAACTGAACAGAGCACAAAAAAATCTTCCAAAAGAGGAAATGTGGGTGCCTCTTTGGGGGCTTTCACAGAAGTTGAGCTCTTCTGACACAAGTCCAGTATGCAATTACAAAATGCCTCACAAAATCAGCTGTGTGCTTAACCCTTTTGGTTTCCTCGGAGGACCAGTGAAGTGGTTTTAATGATGCCTGTCAGTTTGCAGTTATTGACTTTATACATTTTTGAGGAGGAATGCAGAAGTTTGATTCTTGCTATGGCAAAAGAAAAGTTTCAAGTGACTAATAGATTTTCATAATTTACATATTCCCTAAATTTTGATTTGTAGCTGCTGACTTCCACCAGGTATTTCCCACATCATTCTGGATTAAAAGCATCCCCAGCTACTTGTACTTTGTGTGCTTTTCTCAAATTCACCCTGCCCCACTAGGTCAAAGTATGTATGTTCACATGTTCCTGTGGCTAGGATTTTCCTGAGCTAGCTACAGTTTATGAGTTTTAAACTTTTATCAGGACATAGTTATAACTAAAATAGCCTATCACTAGAGGGAAGATGGAAACAAAGACCCACCCAGCTGGGAGCAGTTTGATTGCTTCCTAAAATAAAGACTGAAAGGAAGAATAAGAGAAATTCCTCTTTTTTTTTTTCTCAGACAGAAGATTTCCAAGTCACTATTCCAGCATCCTTTGGGTCAGTAACAGTGTATATCCACTTGTAATAGCAGTTTCTTGGGAAACAAACCAATAAAAGCACATAAAAGATTACTTTATCAGACCTGCTCAGATTTTTCCAAGTTTGTTAAGTACTCTGACATCCTTCGGTGGAAAAATTAATGCAGTTTTTATTTTGTGAAAGTGGAAACTGACTCAAAACACTGATCAAAAGGATGGTTAAGAACCTGAAACAGACTATAAGTAGAGTAGGACATATTGGAAAAGGATTGGAAAAGGATTAATATAAGGGAAAAGTGATATATATCTATAGAATAATGGATGATGCAAGGAAGCTGAAAGGATAAGGATTTTCTCTGTAACACAGGGGAGGAGCTCTGAGACACATAGTGATTTCAGGCAGGCCACAAATTGTATAAGGCAGTAATTTTAAAGTACAGACTAAAATAGAATTGTGCTTTCAACTATCTCCTCTGAGGCAGGAAATGCGGAATTCATTGCTATATGATACACTGAATGCTGAAAGGATAGGTAGATTTTAAAATAAAAGTTTTCACAAGTTCATAGAAGTTAGTTTTAGGGATGCTCCTGACATTTCCAGGTTTGATAAGCCTGTAGATTCCTAACTGTCAAGTGGTGTGCTCACAGAAATTAATAAGGGTTTTCCTATGAGAGACAGACCTTCTATCTGATCTAGCCAAGAAAATCTGGGCAGGGAGCAGGCACCAAGCAATAAGAAGCACTGGAAGCAGTTGAGCTGTTTTTTAATAATCCACATATCCTCAGCAAGAATGTCCCTACACCTACAGGTGTAGCACCACTACAATCAGTATATAAGCTATTCTTGTTTGGTACTACGTTTATATCACTTTGCACTGCACAGAAAAGGTCTACACCAGGCTGTGGAGCAAGAAATAATTTAGCCCCATGTACTTATTGTTTCCTTTGAGGTCTGACATAGCAGCCTACATGCACAAATAACTGGCACAGAGAGAAGAATCCTGCTGTCTTCCTGCCAGACTTAAATGTCAGAATTGTTCTCAGGGGACTGATCTAAAACGTACTCAAGTCATCAGCAAAAGCTCCTTCACTTTCAAGGGGGCTCATGCTAGAGAGGAAATCCCAGGAGATGTCTCCACAGACAGGCAGACTGGAAAGAATGAGATGATTAGTAAGAGTGTTTCAGTTTCCCTGTTAAGCAATGATTTAATAAAAGCAGTTTTCACAAATGTTTCACAATAACCAGAGGATGTTACACTAGTGGTTACACATTCAAAACAGCTCCACAGGCATCAGGAGATCAAGCTAGTTGGACAACTGAATGGAGCTACAAACCAAAACAAACAGACTCTGTCTTCAAGCAGCAGTAACAGTCTTTCCATTAATTCCTGCTTTTTCATAATAAAATAACACCAGGCAACCCTAGCAAATCCATGCAAAGCCACTTGCTAGCTTCATCAGCAAATATCCTTCCAGGGTGTGATTGCAGGGCAGGGCTTTTCCTGTGGGATAGCTCACTGTAAGTCTATACACACTAACCTATTAAATTCCCACTTAAGTCTGCTCATTTGGGGTGTTGTGTGGCCTGCCTCAGTGCAAGGTGTAGTATGATGCAAGTTTTTTTGTCCCTCATTTGAGGCCCACTGACTTCAAGTGTCAGGGGAGACCTGGGGCATTTTTTGCTTGCCAGGGGTAGCAGTTGAGAGAACATACATTGAGTCTGGTAGGGTAGTTGTGAGGAGGACATGAATGCAGGGATGCTAATGGCTTGGCCCAACTCAGGGTCTGGCTGTTGGCACACAGCACTTACTTGCCAAGGTAGCAGTAAACATGTAGAAGAACTGATCCTCAGTTGCTGGTTTTCAACTTTCTTAGCATCATGAAAGAGTCAAAACAAGGTTTGTGAGTCAGGGCTGCAGCCTGTTGCTTCTTAGATGTTACATTTAGAGGAATACAGACCTCAAGCAGCTACTCTCTCAAGTGCTTTGTCTTAAAAAAAAAAAAAACAAACAAAACCCAAAAAACAAAAACAACAAACAAAACAATGAGAAACAAGCTTTTATCCCTCCCAGACAAGGGATGTATTTGTTTCTATGTTTTTCTGGAGCTCAGGGCTCATGAAATGCTTCAGTAAATTTACTGTCTGGGAAGCAAGAGGGTTCGTTACTGGGGTTTATTTTTCTTCTTTTCTTCTTCTTCTCCTCTATTTTTTCCCCCTCTTCTATTCTGCTTTTGTGAAGTATTCATGTTTATTTCTGTGCCCTGGGGGAAAACTCAAGGCATTTGGCTGCATGAGATACCCACAGTTCATCCAAACAGTGCTGCATCTGTGATGGGGAAAGCAGCATCTATTTGAAGTGCTGGGGCTGTTAAACTTGGAAATACACTTTTTATTTTTAACCAGGAATGGAGCTATGTATGGTTGCAGCCATTTCTCCACTTATGCTGCGGGTCTTCCCAGTAATTATGGCCCAAACCCAAGTCTCACTCACATCAACGAGATTCTTTCCACTGACTTCAAGGGGAGCAAGATCAGGCCTTGAGGAACACAGCCAAGGCAGGATAAAGCCTTCTGCTTTCCCACCCAAGGGAAAGCATTGTGAACTTACCAGCACTTAGGGACTATTTGAGCTATTCCTTCTTCTGTCTCTTGCCTCTTTCTCTTTCACATAGAGTATATAGAATCACAGAAACATAGAATGGTTTGGGTTGGAAGGGACCTTAAAGATCATCTACTTCTAGCCCTGCTGCCATGGGCAGGAACATCCCCTACTAGACCAGGTTGCTCAAGGTCCCATACAACCTGCCTCTAAACACTTCCAGAAATTTGGAGACTCCACAGATTGTCTGGGCAACCTGTTACAGTGCCTTACCACCCTCATTGTGAAGAATGTCTTTGTAACGTCTAACCTAAATCTAGCTTCTTCCAGTTTGAAACCATTATCCCTTGTCCTACCACTATGTGCCTTTGTGAAAAGCACATCTCTAGCCGTCTTGTAGGCTCCCTTCAAATACTGGAAGGCTCCTCAGAGCCTGTCTTTACAGAAGAGTTTCTCCAGCCCTCTGATCATCTTTGTGGCCCTCCTCTGGACCCTCTCTAACAGTTCCATGCTCTTATTGTGATGGGAGACTCCAGACCTGGATTCAGTACTCCAGGTAGAGTGTCATGAAAGCAGAGAATAGGGGAAGAATTGCTTCTCTCAACCTGGTGGCCGTGCTTCTTTTAAGGCATCCCAGGATACAGTTGGCTTTTGTAGTGGGTTGAGGCAGCCCCCTCCCCACCACAGGCAAAATAACGACTCTGACAAACGGATTGCAAAAGTGATGGAAAAGTTTAAATAGAAAAGGGTGAATGTGCACAAAAGAACCAGAAACAGTGACAGAAGAAACCCCAAAACAGACCTGGATACACCCCATCCCCACCTGAGGGTGGGCCCAAGACCCCCAGGGCTCGTTCTTCCCCCCACTGCTAGGCTAGTCTCAGCTGGCCAGGCCTGAGACCGCCCATCCCCCTAGCCAGGCCCAAGGCTGGGAGACGTCTCCCCCAGTTACCGGGTGCTGGCGAGGGAAGAAAGAGAAAGAGGCGGACCCCACACAAGATCTTATAGCGGTGCAGGGGGTTGTGGTAGGAGATACCTGGTTTCCTGTGTCCACCCGCTGGGCTGGACTTCTGGACACAGGAAGCGCACCAAGCAGCAGAGGGCACCCAGCCCAAACCACCACAGCTTTCTAGGCTTCTAGGCATTGCCAGGTTGTGTTGAGCTTGTCATCAACTAGCACCCCCAAGTCCCCCATGACTGCTCTTTATGCATTTTCTGCCAAGCCTGCATTTGTGCTCATGATTGCCCTGACCCAGGTGCAGGATCTTGTATTTTGTTATGTCAAATTTCATGAGGTTGGCACTGTCCCACCTCTCAAACCTGTCAAAGTCTCTCTGGATGGCACCCCTTCCCTCTAGCATGTTGATAGCAGCACTCACCTTGGTGTCCCTGGCAAACCTGCTGAGGGTGCACTCAATTGCACTGCTGCTGACAAAGATGTTAAATAGCCCTGGTCCAAGTACTGAGCCCTGGGGAGCAGCACTTGATGCTTGTCTGCAATTAGGCATCAAGTCATTGACTGTCACTCTGTGAGCGTGGCCATCAAACCAATTCCTTGTCCAGCAAGCTGTCCACTTATTAAATCCATATCTTTCCAATTTACAGAGGTTGTTGGGAGGGACAGCGTCAAACACTTTGCACAAGTCCAAGCAGGTCATAAACTCCTTTGAGCAGTACTAGAATAGGGCAGAAAGCTGTCTACCTTTCTGTGGCATCCACTCCTCTGCTTCCTTTCCTTTCTGGGCCTTCCCTCTGAAAAGTTCCTGATGTCAAGCTGAAACAAAACAAAGCAAAACAAAACAAAACAAAACAAAACAAAACAAAACAAAATCCAAACAAACAAACAAACACAACAAACAAACAAAAAAACCCCAACTAAAAATACTAGCACAATACCAAAACCACAACTGCCTATTGTCACACTTACTACTCTCTGCATTTTTCACAAGTGATGCTCTGCATACAATAAATATACTTATGGGCAGCTAGTGCAGTAGGTGGCTTCTTCCCTGTTGACAGCAAGAGAGTTTTCCTAACAGCAGTACCTGGGAATGGAAATCTTCAGCAGGGCAAGGGAAGGGAGATAGATATGCCAGGTAATAGAAGTGATTCACCTTCCTCTCACCAGTTAACAGCTTACCCAATTAATGCTGAGACACAGTAATCACCTGGGCATGGTGCCATGCTTACCTGGCTGTTTAGCTTCCAGGAGACAGCTTGTATCACGGCA
Organism: Picus viridis; assembly: GCA_033816785.1. Lineage (NCBI taxonomy): Eukaryota > Metazoa > Chordata > Aves > Piciformes > Picidae > Picus > Picus viridis. Next base: position 32,839,475 of record CM066606.1, read on the forward strand.
TGGTCTTCTGTGAGCAAATGAGATTCATCCAGCCCTGGCACTGGGATTCTAACATGGTGCAACAGCAAAGTCAGCCACTGGCTCTGGAGAAAATGGGGTAGTGGGAAGGTTGATGTACAGGCCTTAGAGCTCAGTGGAGCTAAAAGTTTGGGAATGCAAGGAAAAAGTGAAATGGGTGAGGGAGAGAAAAAATGCTAGAAGATGTGAAGGAGTTGAGAGCAATATGTTGGATTTTGGAGGATTTGTGTCTTCTCTTCTCCCACCCTCTAATTCCACCCCCTCCCTGGGCAACCTGTTCCAGCATCTCACCACCCTCATGGTGGAGAATTTCTTCTTAACATCCAATCTGAATCTACCCATTTCTAGTTTTGTTCCATTCCCCCTAGTCCTATCACTACCTGACACCCTAAAAAGTCCCTCACCAACTTTCTTGTAGGCCCCCTTCAGATACTGGAAAGCTACAATAAGGTCTCCTCACAGCTTTCTCTTCTCCAGACCGAATAGTCCCAATTTTCTTGGTCTGTCCCCATAGGAGAGGACCTCCAGCCCCCTAATTATCCTCATGGCCCTTCTTTGGACCTGCTGGCTATGCTTCCCTTATGCAGCCCAGGCTTTCTGGGCTGCAAGTGCACACTGGTGGCTCATGTTGAGCTTTTCATCCACCAGTACCCCCAAGTACTTTTCTCCAGGGCTGCTCTCAAGCCAGTCACTGCCCAGCCTATACTGGTGCTTGGGATTGCCCTGACCCAGATGCAGGACTGTGCACTTGGTCTTGTTGAACCTTGTGAGGCTGGCTTGGACCCACCTTTCTCACCTGTCTTTTCCCATTGCCATTCTTGCTGCAAGAAATGGAGAGTGAGGTGAAACCCCAAATTCCAAACCCTTTATGGTGATGGTGGTCAACTCCCTGACATAAGCAAAGCAAGCAGTTCCGCCTAGCCAAAGCCAGGTAGAGCACATCCTGCTGTTCTTAGGGCCTTGAAGATCTGAACCTAAAACTTGTTGAAAAGAGAGTTTATTTAAGGAAAATCCATGTGGAGAATGTGACATCATGGGTTTCCAGATCATTCTGGTAAAATCCTTTATATCAATAGTGTAAGCCTGGGAAATCTCCAGTACATAATAAGACTATGCCTGTCTTTTCACTTTTGAAAATCTCAGAAGTGGAACCATCTGCTGATCATGACATAGCCAGTTGTCAACAGATCTGCATTTTCTTACTAAACCTTTAGAAAAAGAGAATTCAATGGTAAGAAAAATAGCATTCTTCTAAGCTTTTTATTTTCTTCTCCTTTTTCTGCCTGAGAAAAGCATAGTCTCCAGAGAGAAAACCACAACATTTTGAAAGTGATAAATTAAAAAAAAACACAACACTTTTTGCCCTTTGTTGGACTCATTGGCACTTTCAGCACTGAAAAGCTACTTAGTTTTCTCTTTCAAGGTCTCCGACTCAGGTAGCATTTCTGATGGGAAGTAGACATCTGTTGAGATGCCTGCTTTGGATAGGAGAGGACAAGGCAATATGGTTGTATTTTATGGCTGAAGGACCTTTCAGAAAATTTCCTTACTATAAACATACTTAGTATTACAAGTACCTATCCAATTTATGTCGGTGTCCAGAGATCCTAACTGAATCCAAAATCCTTTGAACCCGCACAGAAATATAAAGAAACCAGATTTTTCTGCAAAAATCCTCTTTTGATAGTGAATAGTAACATAAGCATGAGAAACAGGGGGGTGTAGTGACATATGCAGTGGTGCAATGAGAGAAAAAATATTTCCTGGTGTACACTGCTCCTTTTTTTGTGGTTGGTGGGTTTTTTGTTTGTTTGTTTTGTTTTGTTTTGTTTTGTTTAATTGCATTCACAATAAGCTGGTAAAGGGGGAAGAATTCAGCATCCTAAGTATGTTTGTAGACATACTATGGGTGATTCTTCTAAATATGTGTAGCAGTTTGGGCTGGGTGCCCCCCTGCTGTGGCTACATAAGACACACCTCTACTGTCCCGAGGGTCCAGCCCAGTGGGTGGACACAGGAAGCTATGTATTTAATCCTATAATGTCCTGCTCCCTATAAAACCATCAGCAAGGTTCTACACTTCCTCTTTCTTTCCTCACTGCTCCTATGGAGATGCTCCCTATCTGGTAATGGAGGGGAGTCATCTCGTGGCCTTTTGGGCCTGGCTAGGCCTAATGTTTGGAGGAGAAGGGGGAAGGGCAATCTCAGATCTGGCCAGCTAAGATTAGCCTAACAGTGGAAGCGGGGGAGAAGAAAGAGCCCTGGGGGTTTTGGGTGTACCCTCAGGTGGGGAAAAAAGGGAAGTGTTGGGATGTTTCTGGGTATGCTTTGGGATCTCTATTTCTCACTGTGCTTGTGGTTCTCTTTAAAGCATTCACTGCTTTTCCATTTAAACTTTCCACCACTTCTGCAATCTGTTTGTCTGAGTCTCATTTTCCTCTGCCCTGGTGGGAGGGAAGGAAAGTCAGCCTTTCAACCCACCACTATGTGTTTGTTTGTTTGTTTTTTGTTTTATGCATGTTTGTTTGTTTTTAATTGCATTCATGACAATGTGGTAAAGGGGGAAGAATTTAAGATCCTAAATATTTTTGGTGATATCACAGCCAGGACAAAGACAAAAAGGGAAAAGGATTTTCCTTACAGCTTCCTCTAGCATTGGATAACTTTGTACTTAATGTATACACCATCAAGCAGAAGATTAGAAAATTCTGAGAGCAGTGAAGGCTTACGAACTTCTGGTCAAATTCCCTGTCATAAACCCCAAACAAGACCTAGACAAAGGTAATAAAGAATCATATGATTCTAAAGTGTGAAAAAAATTAAGTAGTTTTCCACATGAATACTGCTTCCTCTGGTACAATCTATCGGCTGGCTTCAATGCCTGAATCCCAGAAAATGCAAATGAAAATATACACCAGGTAATATTGGGTTAAATCATTGTGCACCAACGTGCAGTAGTGCAGCCTACAGTGTTGATATTTACGCCACCTTTCCTTGGTATTCACATAGTGAAGGATAACTAGCCTCAGAGGTATTTTGGAAGGTGTCCAGGCTTCATATCATCAGGACCAAACACTGCCAGTCTAGATCTCCTTCTCCAGCCTGATACACTGTAGTGGCTGAATGGTTTTGCTAGTCAGAGAGGAATCACCCTCATTCTTGCAAGCTGGAGTACAGGAAAAAAAGTAAGGCTGAAAACACAGGCCCAAATGACTTCCAGAACTGGAAAAGTCCACAAAAGGTGATGTCAGTATGGAGTAGCTAATTTACTGTCCAAAATCTAAGGTGCATACTCTTAATCACATACTGTCCTTGTAACTTGTCAAGTCACCAACTCATCTCTTCCACTTTTTGGGGACTCTGTGGATGTTTGGCAGCATAGGGAAGTACCTAGAAGCGATGGACTAGTATGAGAAATTTAGCTGTCATCATAGATGCCCAGAGCCATGTAATGTGAATGATATTTAGCATTCAGAAACAAGGTCATGGAGATTTAGAGACAACTCTGTGTGATACTGAAAGCAGTTTGGATTATTTCATAACTTTTGGTGCCACACAAGCATATAATTGCAAGCAATCTCTACAAACCCATTGATACAAAATAAGACTACTGGATCTGTTTCCTTGCAGCATGAAATGCAGTTCTGAACTCCGTCAACCAGGCATAAGGAGTGAGAGATCATCATTCCTACAAAGCAATAAATAACAGATTTGTTTTCGCTAAGACCTTCTGCTGATGCATGAGCAGCATGAAAAGGCTGCAGACCCCAAAGGAGGAACTTCCTTCAGAACCGCAAGTCTTGTCATCAGTCATCTTTAAAGGCTTGTAACAACACAGCTGGTCAGGAAATGTGGCAAACATGAGCAGAAGTAAAGGACTGTGTTACTGCTTGGAAAGAAGAGGACTACAGGCCAGCATGAGGATGCAGGAGGAGAGGATACACAATGCTCCCTCCCCACTCTGTCTCTTTGGAATTGCAGTAAACCTTTGGCAGAGGCAGGATGAGGAACTTTCAGCAGGTGCAGAAAGGCATATTGTGAAATATAGCAAATAAAATAATGTGTGAAGTTTAAAGACTCTCCCACTCTTCCTCTCTCCTTTAAATGAGTTATAAGCAGGAATACTCACTGAATATAACATTTGCTGTATTTTACTCTTCAGCATCTCAAAACAAAAATATGTAATTCTGGTGCAAGAATGAATACATTCATCCCTGGGATTTATCAATTATTTTAGTAGTCACTATCTCTGAGCAGTTATTGTCAGCAGCTGAGTGACAGGTCAACTCTCTCACTGTCCACAAAGGTAAGAACTGTAATCTGTAATAACTATTGCATATTCTCTTCCAGCTTAAGACCAGGATTTGCATGTTATGCACCAGCAGGACTTCTGCTTGTGCATATTAAACACAGAGTTGTTACACCTCTTAGCTGATCACAGTGGATTGCTTACACTAAACTGTGCTGATTTTTTGGGGATCAAGCCTGGACCTTTCCTGCAGTCACTGTTTTAAGAAGGTAAACATTTAGCATTCATTTTGTGGAGAAGATGCTCTCTTTATATCACCAGACATGAAGGAAGCCACTGCTCATGCAGAATTGTCAGCTAGACACTGGTCTGAGCAGAATTTTGAGTCATTTGCTGGAGTCTTCTTTATGTATGCTTTCACTTTATTCCTTGCAAAACATTTCTTGTTTTAAATTCTGTAGTGGCTTTTTCAAGTGCAATTTAAGTTTAAGAGTAACTTCATTCAACTCTGAAGTCAACACAGTATTGAGAGCTTCTAACTATCACTGAAACAAGCTGCCCAGCACAGTGGTTGAATCATCATCCCTGGACATATTTAAACGACATAGGTGTGGTACTGAGGGACACAGTTTAGCAGTGGAGTTGCTAGTGTTATGTTAACAGGTGGATTCAGTGATCTTAAAGGTCTTTTCCAGCCTAAACATTTCTATATTCTATGAAAATGTTTTAACAAGAAGGCAGTACAAATCACTGGATGTGCTTCAAAGGAAATTCCACTGTTGGTCGGTTACTGGGGAGAGCTTGTTGCAGCCCAAAGCTACAATGAAACACCACACCCCCCAAAAAAAACCAAACCAAAAACCAAAACAACCACAAACCAACCAAACAAAAAGAATAGTTTTGCTCTCACTCAAAGTGATTTGTTCTAATGATTGAGTCAAAATAACAGAATTTGAATATTTAATCATGAAAAAATGCAATCGACAAGAAAATCTGGTCATATTGAAACAGTTCTCACAGATTCTTCTTATGACACCTGACAATGAATTTCTCACAACTGACACACTTTTTGCAAAACATTTGGCTGCTGACAAAGCGAAGTCTTCTAAGGGAGAAACATGACATTGGGAATCACCTTGCTTGCTGTATAAGCCATGACCAGTTCCTAGAATTTTTCATACCTCTGAAAGAGCAGAATTGAAAAGAGAGATCTAAAGAGACTTCATCCTCTGGTGACTGTCATCACCTACAGAACTGCAGAAGATGCTTATTTCTAATCCAGGCAATTAATAAATATTCAGCTGGATAGCCAAACTTCTTTGTTATTCACATGATTATGTGCTTGAAGTAAATTATGGAGGATGAAGTCCGCTATAATTTTCTGTATATTCTTGTTCTTTGTTGCATTTACACCTGTTTAATAGAGACTCAAAGATCAGAATCCAGCTCCAGCTGGCTGTGAACTCATGGACTCATTTGTTGTTACATTGTGAACAGACTATTTGCAGACCAAAGACCAAACTGTGTTTTCAGTTATGCCATAATATACCTGGATTATTGTCACTGCCTTCATGGGTTACATTGGCCTAGAGTAACTGGGATCAAAATCTGGAGTGAATAGACAAAGTCCAAGGGATGTTTTAGGAGAGGCCTGTTCTTCATTGGCTTTTGGAGAAAGCAGTGGTTTGTAAACAAACATATATGTAGACCCACCATCGCTTCCGCGTTCAGAAACTGTCCAGGGAATCCCAAGCATCTGGAGCTCATTACCATGCTGGTCTCATTGATATAATTACTTAATGAGCCTCTTTTCCACTTTCTCTTTCTATTCTTTCTTCTGTTTTCTTCACCACCCAAATCCCAGATGTAGAACTCAGTTAGTAAAATTATACCACAACTGAGTTTCTTCCATGGGAATTTAGTCTGTAGGGAAACATTTCTATTCAAGTCTTAAACAAATGTCCTTAATACTTACAGCATTCCGTCATTAAAAAGCTTCCCCTCTCTATAGCAAGTAAAAATGCCATTTTGTTTCCATTAACTGCTCACAAATTTTGAAGCATGCCAAGCAAGGTATATTCATTTGGCTGATGACTCTTTATCATGGCTGCTACTTACAAGAACTTCCAAAGGTAAAGCCATTTTAAATCGATATGCTTTCTTGTTTGGGAACTGAAAGTGCAGATCTGAAGTGTCTTCTCTGCAGCTCATTAGGAAGTACTCCATCAGGAAGCACTCCACTCTCTTGGAGTGGAGAATGGAGTCTGGTCCCGAAAAAAGCATAAACATGAGCAATCCAACCCAGAGGTGAAAGCTGAAGCAGTCAGAAATGCCATGATAGCACCCCAGATATCCAAACAATACATCTTTCATAAAGACCAAATGAAGCATAAGAATTTTTCTCATTTTGGCTCTCTGACAGAAAAATTAAGGAAATGAAGACTTTTTGTTGTGATATTTGCAGTGCAGTAATGAATCCCACTGTAACCGTGTGGTGATATAGTACCTGTCTGAAGCGGTGGAGCAGAGCTGAGCAAAACCTCAGTGGTGAAAACAGAACTGGTGAGATGCATTGTAGTTTTGTATACCTGTAAAATGCCAAGTCTTATTCTGCAGCACTTTTTCAGTCATTGCTCTCATCTCTCACTATGGCAGACATGTGCGTCGGTACCTTTGTGATTGTTTACTTAGGATCCCCAGGTGCTGACATGAACATCTCTATATAGATCCATGCCCCATCCCTGCTATCTCCTGCCACTCACACACTGTCATCGCTACTCTTTGTAAAGATTAAATACCTGAAACAGAAATATAGGAATGATTTTTCAATCCTCTAGATCATTCTCTAGACACACTGGGTTTTAATTTTGCAAATTTTCCACACAGAGTAAAATGCAAACGGATTGTTATTGCTTGTGACACTTTTTCAGGCTGGATAAAACATGTAATTCTTTCTGTGTTATGCAGAAGCAACAGAAGGTTGCTTTCTTTTTCCCAAATTCTGCATCTGTGAAATTTCTCTTTATATCAGTAACAGAAAGATTGGTTCTGGAGCTTGTAAATTTGGGAGGCAGGAGTCGTCATTGGGGTCAATTGGTTTACACCTAGATCTTCAGTGAAGGAACATCTCACTAGCACATAATGCCCTCTTGAAACGATTTGGTTCTAGTCAATCTTCCTGCAGACCAGCCCTATACACCCACAACAACAAATCAGTTATCAGATCAGAGAGGTTTCCAAGTGTCACACCGCAAACCTTCCCTCAGACTTTTTTTTCTTTTGATTGTAAGAAAGGTTATTAACAATAACAGTTGTTTCTGTTGTATGATAAAATGCAGCCTTCACAAAAGGCTAAGAGTGAATACTCTAAGCAAAGTCTCTTTAAGTTGAAGGACTAAAACCTAGCCCCCTGAGGAGAAAAATTTCAATATAAACAAGTACAGAAATGTCACCCGGAAATGCAGTTTGGCTTATGTGAGAGCAGATGAAAAAGGATCATGAAATGGAGGGCCATTTATCATTTTAAGCCTCAATACTTGTGTCTGTGAAAGGAGTAACTCATTTTGAGCCAATTATATTTGTAGAAACTTCTGTCACCATAATTAGTGATTGCTATTTTCATCACAGGAAATGCAAACTGAGGAAGAATTTGACCAGGCGTAAAACAACTAGGCTGCAATCCTGGCAGAATTTCTCTCAGCAGAGAAAAAGACAGTTAAAATAGTCAAGTACCCAGTAACCTGATAGTGTATCGTTGTTCAAATAGAAGAAGCAGGCTGAGGAAAGTCTTTTTGCGGCCTAGGGTACTCAGTTCACATCTTTGCAGGACAAAGTAGTGTGTGCTTCTCTTCTCTTCTCTGATTGTCTTATATCCACCATGCAGCAATATACCAAAGATACTAACCAGCAGTTACTGCTATGGTAGCACAGAGATAACATACATGAACACCCACTTCTCCCAGTCTGTGCAGGCAGGTTGGCAGGCAAGTTTTTCTGGCTGCACCAAGCTCTGCACTGCCACAGGGCCAGCAGTGCTGGAATGCACCTTAAGTAAGCTGAAGCTTCAGACATGATTGCAAAGCGCACATATCCACTTTTGGTAACCGGTAGTAGCAATGTAATCACCTGAAAGCCTTCAAGAAGCCTACTTTTGCAACAGGCAAGCACAGTCTTTGTTTTACAGATTAGGTAACCTGAGGACCTGGCATCATTAGATGTATCATCAGGAAACGCAATGGTGACAGCTCCTGCCACCCCACTGGGTCTGTCTCTTGTGAAAGGGGATTGATCCCAGTTTGAGCAAATGAAATGACAGACAATTCCTGCATGACCTGGACACACTCTGGCTTCTCCCTTGCTCTCCCGCTGTTGTCTTAACAAGAATGTGCAGTCCTGGTGAGGTCACAATACAGTGCTAGAAAGCTTTGTTAGAGCTACTGCAACATGGAAGGAAAACAAGTTTTAATCAGAGTCCCAAATATTCTGTTCAAGCCTTTGGCATGGCATGAGGGGTAAACAAGATTACTCTGCAGCCCCTGGAGAAAGCCAGCAGCAGGTGTAGAAAAACACAAGTGATGTGGGAAATCTATTTGGTAATTGACTGCTCATGCTTTCTACATGTAGAGCAAAAGGGGTCAAATGATGTTTGTAGGTATCACTGAAAGATGACCTTTGCAGACATTATTTCAAAGACAACTGGGAAGTATTTCTTCCACAATACCTCAAGTAAACTGCTGAAATCTTTGCTGCTAAGTAATGTAGACACTCAAGGCATAAACAGATGGTTGCTTATTGTGGAAAAATGAATCATTTTTAACATTTCCTGGAAAGTGATCCCCTACCTCTTTCAGACTTTCCTAGGCTCATAGGCTGGATATGAGGCTGAGGAGACCTCTGATGTCCTCTACTTGCTGTTCACTTGGTAAACCTGCACAGGGAAAAAAAAAAAAAAAAAAAAAAAAAGAAAGGAGAGAGAGAAGAGAGAGAGAGTTTTCTGCCCCCTCAAAAATTAATGATTATGCTTTAGCTTCCTTAATGGTGCAAGTATGAGTAGCTATTCTTAAAACAATGTATTTCCAGTAAAAATGTAGATCCTGGAGAACTAGTTTTCCTCTTGTGTATCAATATTGAAGATCTGAACTACGATTTTTTGCTCATTCAGAAAGTGAACTTTCTGTAACAGCCACAAAGAACTACTTTTGTATTACATGTTGTGATGTCATTTATTCTTCAAAAATAATTCCTAACCTAAAGGCCTCACTGTGCCTCTGCATCTCATCTCGATGTTAAGAACATTAATGCTTTTGAAATAGCACCTCCACTGAAATGTTAATCAAACTTTTCTACTTTACAAGTGTAATGGTTTAGCACAAGAGCTAACCTTCCTGCTCTTCCAACACAAATGTGAGGGGAAAAGTAGCACACAAAACTCAGGGTTGAGATAAAGACATAAGAGTTTAATATAAGATGTCATAATCACAATACATAATTACCTTAGCTAATAATTTAATGAGTCTGCCTAAGATTAGCTTTGCCTACCTTAGCTTAGGCTATTTGCAGAAGCAGCACAATGAAGTGCAGGAAAAAAAACCCATCTGTTACACACTGCTGTAGTTAATACAAAGACTATTGTCAGTTTACACAAAACACTCTGCAAAACAAGCATTATCTTCATTTTTATGTATGTAAAGTATAATCAAGCTCTGAGCCTAACTAAAGCTTCAGTCACTGTTATCATCTTAGGTAAATGAATAGCAATGTTATTATGGTAATGGGAACATAAATTAACTGTACCCCAAGTAGATATCTGAGGATTTGGAATCATAGAATCATAGAATCATAGAATCAGTCAGGGTTGGAAGGGACCACAAGGATCATCTAGTTCCAACCCCCTGCCATGGGCAGGGACACCCTACACTAGATCACGCTGGCCAGAGCCTCGTCCAGCCTGGTCTTAAACACCTCCAGGGACGGGGCCTCAACCACCTCCCTGGATAACCCATTCCAGGGCTTCACCACTCTCATGGTGAAGAACTTCTTCCTCACATCTAGCCTGAATCTCCCCATTTCCAGCTTCAATCCATTCCCCCTAGTCCTATCACTACCTGAGATCCTGAGAAGTCCCTCCCCAGCCTTCTTGTAGGCCCCCTTCAGATACTGGAAGGCCACCATGAGGTCACCTCGGAGCCTTCTCTTCTCCAGACTGAACAGCCCCAACTCCCTCAGTCTGGAATGAGGGTATTTGTTTCAAGAGGGTAATTCTTGGTTGGCTGGCACTGTTTCCAGAGAGAGTTTTGATGCATCACTGCTTTGAAATGCCCCTCACTGCTCAAAACTTCTGATTTGGACTTTGAACATGATATTCTTCCAGATGAAAAATAAAAGGTCATGCTACAGATATTTGCTTTGTTTTGTTTTCTGAGGGTTTTGGGTGTGCTTATTTGCTGCTTTGGGGTTGGGGTGGGTTTTTGTGGTTTGTTGGGGTTTTTTGTTTGGGTTTTGTTGTTGTTGTTGTTTGAGGCTTTTGTATTTGTTTTTGGGTTTCTTTGCTTGTCTGGATTTAAAATCACACTTTCTCGGTGTATTTATACTGAGTTTTTCCTTTCTTTTCCTTCTCTTCTGGATTCAGGCAATGCTGTTCTGCAGCTTTCCATTTGTCCTAGAAATTTCTTTCTAAAAAACGTTGAACAAAACACACGTATAGGAGTGCTCAAGAGCAATATCTGAAATCCATTTCACTAAAGGTATCTAAACAAAATTATTTTTATTTTCACAAGCTCTGAAGAGCCAGCTGCTTTTTGGAAATGTTATCAGGAGAAAGCTACCTATACAAATTCCAGAATCCCAGCCAGTTAACACAGTGAGTTATGTTTGGATTTAGTTATGCAAGAGTATGGCCAGGAATACTACATTGCAACGTATCTAGCAGGACATTGGATTTTCAAAACAACTCCAACAAACAAAGTTGTAAGTCTGTGTGTTTCTGTTAAAAAAATGTGGATTTTTGTGGAAGCCACTAATATTTTGCCAAGAAAGAAAGGATACCTATTACTTCTTTGCTGAAAACTGGAAAAGTTTCCATTGAAAATGCTACAGCTAAAACAACTCTGGTCCACATCTCAATAGGAGTAATTTAAAGTTCATACGTTCTCATTTTTGGTTTTATGCTGAACTCCTCATTCACCTTGCATTCTCGTGGTGCATCATAAGCAATGACTTTTGTCATGTCCAGCAACCATTAACACACTGGCAAAAAGTATTGAGATAAACTCTGACTGAAGAGAATCATAGAATCATAGAATCATAGAATCAGTCAGGGTTGGAAGGGACCACAAGGATCATCTAGTTCCAACCCCCCTGCCATGGGCAGGGACACCCCACACTAGATCAGGCTGGCCAGAGCCTCGTCCAGCCTGGTCTTAAACACTTCCAGGGACAGGGCCTCAACCACCTCCCTGGATAACCCATTCCAGGGCTTCACCACTCTCATGGTGAAGAACCTCTTCCTCACATCCAGCCTGAATCTCCCTATCTCCAGCTTCATTCCGTTCCCCCTAGTCCTATCACTAACTGATAGCCTGAGAAGTCCCTCCCCAGCCTTCCTGTAGGCCCCCTTCCGACACTGGAAGGCCACAATGAGGTCACCTCGGAGCCTTCTCTTCTCCAGACTGAAAGAGGCTAAAATAAAAAGAAAAGAAAAAGATAGAAACACCAAGACTTGAAATCCTGTAAAATCTTCTCAGACTATGAAATGAGGATAATGTTAACCTGATGCTAAAAACCTTTGAGGCTATCATTACTTCCAGTTTTCCTTGGGGGAGATGAAACTACTGAATATAACTGAGCAAACAAGAACTGGTTGGCTAATAATTGTTGTTACATTATCATGATGCAAATCGCACAGGACCTGAGTAAATTTATTTTCTAATCTTGTCTGTATGCTTGACTTTCTCCAATGCTTTCTCCTCCTCTCCTTGTGGTTTGTTTAGTTTGTTTTGCTTTGTTTTGGGGTTTTGTTGTTGTTCATGAGGTTTTTTGTTTCGTTGGTTTGTTTTGGTTTGGGTTTGTTTGGGGTTTAATTTTGGGGTGGTTGGTTTGTTTGTTTGTGTTTTTTTTTTTGATGTTTGTTTGTTTTCAGGTTGCATTATTTCCATAAGCATGTAGGGCAGTTTCAAACAGTTCTGGAAGAAATGCTGCAATGTATCCCACAGAGATCTTTTGTGTGGATGAGAAAGCCTGACATTGCCTTGTACAAGATGCAGCATGTGGTGTATTATTGCTCTTATATCACTGCATCTTCAAATGAATACCCAGCTGTATATACATAATCCAGTATTATTTCAAAGTTATTTCAAATTTAAACTTGTTAGAGCATAAAGATACCCTTGATCCCTTATTTCAAGTCCACAATAATGCAAGTCTTTGAGTGGACTAAAAATTCTTCTCACAGTGATGGGAAAGTAAAACAAATATCTTTGCCAACATGTCCATTCCTTCCCTTCCCTTCCCTTCCTTTCCCTTCCCTTCCCTTCCCTTCCCTTCCCTTCCCTTCCCTTCCCTTCCTTCCCTTCCCTTCCCTTCCCTTCCCTTCCTTCCCTTCCCTTCCCTTCCCTTCCCTTCCCTTCCCTTCCTTCCCTTCCCTTCCCTTCCCTTCCCTTCCCTTCCCTTCCTTCCCTTCCCTTCCCTTCCCTTCATTCCCTTCCCTTCCTTCCCTTCCTTCCCTTCCCTTCCTTCCCTTCCCTTCCCTTCCTTCCTTCCTTCCCTTCCCTTCCTTCCCTTCCCTTCCTTCCCTTCTTCCTTCCCTTCCCTTCCCTTCCCTTCCCTTCCCTTCCCTTCCCTTCCCTTCCCTTCCCTTCCCTTCCTTCCTTCCCTTCCCTTCCCTTCCCTTCCCTTCCCTTCCTTCCCTTCCCTTCCTTCCTTCCCTTCCCTTCCTTCCCTTCCCTTCCCTTCCTTCCCTTCCCTTCCTTCCTTCCCTTCCTTCCCTTCCCTTCCCTTCCTTCCCTTCCCTTCCTTCCCTTCCCTTCCCTTCCCTTCCTTCCCTTCCCTTCCCTTCCCTTCCTTCCCTTCCCTTCCCTTCCTTCCTTCCCTTCCTTCCCTTCCCTTCCCTTCCCTTCCCTTCCCTTCCCTTCCCTTCCCTTCCTTCCCTTCCCTTCCCTTCCCTTCCCTTCCCTTCCCTTCCTTCCCTTCCCTTCCTTCCATTCCATTCCCTTTCCCTTCCCTTCCCTTCCCTTCCCTTCCATTCCCTTCCTTCCCTTCCCTTCCCTTCCTTCCCTTCCTTCCTTCCCTTCCTTCATTCCCAAACCTTCCCTTCCCTTCCTTCCATTCCTTCCATTCCATTCCCTTCCATTCCATTCCATTCCCTTCCATTCCTTCCATTCCTTTCATTCCATTCCATTCCTTCCTTCCATTCCATTCCCTTCCATTCCTTCCCTTCCATTCCATTCCCTTCCATTCCATTCCATTTCCATTCCATTCCCTTCCTTCCCTTCCCAAACCTTGGATTCCTTCCCATTCCTTCCCATTCATTTGGATTCATTCCATTCCTTCGTTCATTCCCAATATTCCATTCCATTCCATTCCATTCCATTCCATTCATTCCATTCCATTCCATTCCATTCCATTCCATTCCATTCCATTCCATTCCATTCCATTCATTCCTTCCATTCCATTCCATTCCATTCCATTCCATTCCATTCCATTCCATTCCATTCCATTCCATTCATTCCATTCCATTCATTCCATTCCATTCATTCCATTCATTCCATTCCATTCCATTCCATTCCATTCCATTCCATTCCATTCCATTCCATTCATTCCATTCCATTCCATTCCATTCCATTCCATTCCATTCCATTCCATTCCATTCCATTCCATTCCATTCCATTCCATTCCATTCCATTCCATTCCATTCCATTCCATTCCATTCCATTCCATTCCATTCCATTCCATTCCATTCCATTCCATTCCATTCCATTCCATTCCATTCCATTCCATTCCATTCCATTCCATTCCATTCCCATTCCATTCCATTCATTCCATTCCATTCCATTCCATTTGGATGATTCATTCATTTGGATATTCCATTCCCAACCTTGGATATTCCATTCCAATGATTCCATTCCATTCCATTTCCTTGATTCCATTCCATTCCATTCCATTCCATTCCATTCCATTTCCATTCCAAACCTTCCATTCCATTCATTCATTCCATTCATTCCATTTCCAAATTCCATTCCCATTCCATTCCATTCCATTCCATTCCCATTCCATTCCATTCCATTCCATTCCATTCCATTCCATTCCATTCCCATTCCATTCCATTCCATTCCATTCCATTCCATTCCATTCATTCCATTCCATTCCATTCATTCCATTCCATTCCATTCCATTCCATTCCATTCCATTCCATTCCATTCCATTCCATTCCATTCCATTCCATTCCATTCCATTCCATTCCATTCCATTCCATTCCATTCCATTCCATTCCATTCCATTCCATTCCATTCCATTCCATTCCATTCCATTCCATTCCATTCCATTCCATTCATTCATTCCATTCCATTCATTCCATTCCATTCCATTCCATTCCATTCCATTCCATTCCATTCCATTCCATTCCATTCCATTCCATTCCATTCCATTCCATTCCATTCCATTCCATTCCATTCCATTCCATTCCATTCCATTCCATTCCATTCCATTCCATTCCATTCCATTCCATTCATTTCCATTCCATTCCATTCCATTCCATTCCATTCCATTCCATTCCATTCCATTCCATTCCATTCCATTCCATTCATTCCATTCCATTCCATTCCATTCCATTCCATTCATTCCATTCCATTCCATTCCATTCCATTCCATTCATTCCATTCCATTCCATTCCATTCCATTCCATTCCATTCCATTCCATTCCATTCCATTCCATTTCATTCCATTCATTCATTCCATTCATTCCATTCCATTCCATTCCATTCCATTCCATTCATTCCATTCCATTCCATTCATTCCATTCTGGATTCCATTCCATTCCATTCCATTCCATTCCATTCCATTCCATTCCATTTCATTCCATTCCATTCCATTCCATTCCATTCCATTCCCATTCCATTCATTAGATTCATTCCATTCCATTCCATTCCATTCCATTCCATTCCATTCCATTCCATTCATTCCATTCCATTCCATTCCATTCATTCCATTCCATTCCATTCCATTCCATTCCATTCCATTCCATTCCATCATTCATTCCATTCCATTCATTCCATTCCATTCCATTCCATTCCATTCCATTCCATTCCATTCCATTCCATTCCATTCCATTTCCATTCCATTCCATTCCATTCCATTCCATTCCATTCCATTCCATTCCATTCCATTCCATTCCATTCCATTCCATTCCATTCCATTCCATTCCATTCCATTCCATTCCATTCCCATTCATTCCATTCCATTCCATTCCATTCCATTCCATTCCATTCCATTCATTCCATTCATTCATTCCATTCCATTCCATTCCATTCCATTCCATTCCATTCCATTCCATTCCATTCATTCATTCCATTCCATTCCATTCCATTCATTCCATTCATTCCATTCCATTCCATTCCATTCCATTCCATTCCATTCCATTCCATTCCATTCCATTCATTCCATTCCATTCCATTCCATTCCATTCCCTTCCATTCCCAAACCTTCCCTTCCTTTCCATTCCTTCCATTCCATTCCATTCCATTCCCTTCCATTCCTTCCTTCCTTCCCTTCCTTCCATTCCCTTCCCTTCCTTCCCTTCCCTTCCTTCCCTTCCATTCCCTTCCTTCCCTTCCCTTCCCTTCCCTTCCTTCCCTTCCCTTCCCTTCCTTCCCTTCCCCTTCCTTCCCTTCCCTTCCCAAACCTTCCCTTCCTTCCCAAACCTTCCCAAACCTTCCTTCCCAAACCTTCCCTTCCTTCCCTTCCCAAACCTTCCCTTCCCTTCCCTTCCATTCCCTTCCTTCCTTCCCTTCATTCAAAACCTTTCCTTCCCTTCCTTCCCTTCCCTTCCCTTCCTTCCCAAACCTTCATTTCCCTTCCTTCCCTTCCATTCCCTTCCCTTCCCTTCCTTCCCAAACCTTCCTTCCCTTCCCAAACCTTTCCCTTCCCAAACCTTCCCTTCCAAACCTTCCCTCCCCTTCCCTTCCCTTCCTTCCCTTCCCTTCCTTCCATTCCCTTCCTTCCCTTCCCTTCCCTTCCTTCCTTTCCCTTCCCTTCCTTCCCTTCCTTCCTTCCCTTCCCTTCCCTTCCTTCCCCTTCCTTCCCAACCTTCCCTTCCTTCCCAAACCTTCCCTTAACTTCCTTCCCTTCCCTTCCCCTTCCCTTCCCTTCCCAAACCTTCCCAAACCTTCCCTTCCCTTCCCTTCCTTCCTTCCTTCCTTCCCTTCCCTTCCCTTCATTCCCAAACCTTCCCTTCCTTCCCTTCCCTTCCCCCTTCCCTTCCTTCCCAAACCTTCCTTCCTTCCCAAACCTTCCATTCCTTCCCTTCCCTTCCCTTCCCTTCCCTTCCCTTCCCTTCCTTCCTTCCCTTCCTTCCATTCCCTTCCTTTCCATTCCTTCCTTCCCTTCCCTTCCCTTCCTTCCTTCCTTCCCTTCCCTTCCCTTCCCTTCCTTCCCTTCCCTTCCCTTCCTTCCCTTCCCTTCCTTCCCAAACCTTCCTTCCCAAACCTTCCCTTCCTTCCCTTCCTTTCCCCAAACCTTCCCTTCCTTCCTTCCCAAACCTTCATTCCCTTCCCTTCCCTTCCTTCCATTCCCTTCCATTCCTTCCCTTCCATTCCCTTCCCTTCCATTCCTTCCCTTCCCTTCCCAAACCTTCCATTCCCTTCCCATTCCTTCCATTCCCTTCCTTCCCTTCCCTTCCCTTCCTTCCCTTCCCTTCCCTTCCTTCCCTTCCCTTCCCCATTCCCTTCCTTCCTTCCATTCCCTTCCTTCCATTCCCTTCCATTCCCTTCCCTTCCTTCCTTCCCTTCATTCATTCCCTTCCCTTCATTCCATTCCATTTCCTTCCATTCCATTCCATTCCATTCCATTCCCTTCCCCTTCCATTCCCATTCCTTCCTTCCCTTCCTTCCTTCCATTCCTCTTCCCTTCCTTCCCAACATTCCCTTCCCATTCCCATTCCCAAACCTTCCTTCCCAAACCTTCCTTCCCTTCCTTCCCAAACCTTCCTTCCCTTCCCTTCCCATTCCTTCCATTCCTTCCCAACCTTCCCTTCCTTCCCAACCTAAACCTTCCCAACCTTCCAAAACCTTCCCAAACCTTCCCTTCCTTCCCTTCCCTTCCATTCCCTTCCCTTCCATTCCATTCTAAACCTTCCCTTCCATTCCCAACCATTCCTTCCTTCCATTCCTTCCTTCCTTCCTTCCTTTCCATTCATTCCATTGGATATTCCTTTCCTTCCATTCCATTCCATTCCCTTCCATTCCATTCCTTCCTTCCCATTCCTTCGGATATTCCATTCCTTCCCTTCCCTTCCCTTCCCTTCCTTCCATTCCTTCCATTCCATTCCATTCCCTTCCCCTTCCTTCCCCTTCCATTCCATTCCCTTTCCTTCCTTCCCTTCCCTTCCTTCCCTTCATTCCCTTCCCTTCCTTCCTTCCCTTTCCCTTCCCTTCCCTTTCATTCCCTTCCCTTTCCTTCCTTCCCTCATTTCATTTTCCATTCATTCCCTTTCCTTCCCTTTTCCTTTCCTTCCCTTTCCTTTTCTTTCCTTTCCATTCCCTTTTCCCTTTCCTTTCCTTTTCCTTTCCATTCCATTCCATTCCATTCCATTCCATTCATTCCATTCCATTCCTGATTCCATTCCATTCCATTCCATTCATTCCATTCCATTCCATTCCATTCCATTCCTTTCCTTTCCTTTCTTCTTTCTTTCCCTTTCTTTCTTTCTTTCTTTCTTCTTTCTTTCTTTCCTTTCCTTTCCCTTTCGGCATAAACCAACAACAACAATAATGTGGCTAAACCCACATCAGGTTTATGCACTCAGGTCCATGCAGAAGCATAACAACTCAGCACCATTGGCAGTCCATTCCCATTGCTGTCTAATGCTGTGATCTCATTTATCCTATCCGCACAGGAATTGTCTTTCTTCTTTCATTACTCAAGATAATTAAGGACTACTGATAGTCCTATTAATAGTTTCGCCTTTTAACTGTTTTCTGTTAAAAAAAAAAATCCTTGAATTAAGTGGTGATTTAAACTGATGTCAGGAAGCTCAGGTCACAGTGTGGAAAGAGGCCCTAAAACCAGCATGATGCTGACAACTAAGCACTAATTTAAGAGCTGTGGAAGCTGGAGTTACAGAAGTGCTCAAATGCACAATCATGCTGGCTTTAGTACTGATTGTAGGATGACTGCTTTCACTTGGGCTAAAGTAAGGAGAGCAGCTGAAGTATAGTATCTTGAACAAACGGCTCAATAAAGCCCTCACCCTGACTTAGCAGGAGTGAATGAGGTACATTCCCTGATAAATGGTTTTGGAAGACTTCCTAATGCTATATGATAACTGTTATGAAGATGTGATCTTAATCTAAAATTAAAATGAAGGACCGGCAAACTACAGTTTTCTTGGTGACAATTACAATGGAAGGATAATTTATCATAAACCTAGTGCTCTTGATCAGTGATGCCCTTAAACATGTGCATCTTCTCCAGTTCTGGGTAAGGATCTTCTCAGTTTCTTTCTAATAAAACATTTCAGCTGTTATTAAGTGGTTAGCAAGTTCTTGTATTTCACAGCAGCTCTGGTATAAATTACATCCTGACTGCTGTTTGCAAAGAATCATAGTACAGAGTTTGTACTGTCTTTCATCATATTAATGTAACTATTCCTAGGTCAAATGTAAAAGATGCCTTATTTTGGGTAGTTTGATCCTGCTTGTATCAACCCATTGAAAAGTTGCACACATTCTTAAAAGACTTTCAGAACTGGGATTGATTTATGTGTTAGCCTGTGATGATATTAGGGTTTTTTTGCAGGCTTTGTACATAATTTTGCTTATTCAAGAATGTCACCTTTGAAATTTTATTCCTCTGGAGTTGCTCTTGGAGAGGAAATTATTTATGAGCTGTAATGATATATGTTTATGATGATTTACACTCCATTTAGTTGGAAACTTCTCACATGTGTAGAAAAGCCAGAATTTAAAAAAAAAAATAATCAGACAATATTTCATCTGTTCAAGCAGCCATGGCAATTTCACTAATCTCAGTGATCAGTTCTAAAGAGTTAATCACGCCATCTTCCTAAATTTTACATATTCACATGCAACCTCTCAACTGTGAACTCTGAACTGAATCAATTGTCCAATTTCTTTACTGTTACTCTTTCCTTATAGTTCTTTAAGCATCTGTGCCATTTGAACATGTTTGTGTTTAAAATCTTGAGAATGTTCATAACAGAACCCACATCCTGTTTTACAGCTTTACAACAACAAAAAAGACATGTTCTCAAGGGGAAGTGCTGCCAGTTTCTCTATGTGTGCACAATTACATGAATATTAGAACGTGGGTCTGTCCAAGTTTAAGCTGGCAATGATACTGATTGTGTCTTAGTGGTTACATTAAAAAGCAATGGCCTTTTTCAGAGACTCAGAGTTTGTGGATTTACAGAGACTGTAATGCAATTCTGGACAGGCTTTGTGCTAAATGACATGGAATCAGACATTGAATTAGTACATATATTATTTTGCCGTATAAACAAAATGGTTTTTACAATTAGGTAATAGATTACAGGGTGCTAGTAAAGGGAACTGCAGTTACAGTTGTTGCTCTCTGCAGTTTCTTTAGTTACTTGTGATGTTTATTTGTGATCACATCTTCTCTGCTGTCTCTAAAAATGCATCATCATTTTCACAGAGAAGTTATGAAAAATGAAGTTATTTGCATTCCTTACTACAGACAGTAATTAAGTATAGGGAGATGGATATCTTACTAAAATGGGAAATAAATCAGTAATTAAACTGCACAGATTGAATAGAGACAATTAAAATATGTATAAAAACAGGCTTCAAATGCCATAAAAAGAAACCCATCTGTTCTAGAAGAAAATAAAACCAAGTATAAAGTCAGCTAGACATAGATTTTTTTTCATACCTCTTGAACATCTGTGCAAACCACTTCTCCAGTGCAAGTCATGGTGTTTTGCTTTTATCAGCAAAGATTTCGTTCATACAAGTAGAAGATTATATATACAATATGCACAGTGCCGAGCCTGCAAAGATAAGGTGGACTGCTTCCAACAAAGGTTTATCACAGGGGTGCTTCAGTTATGAGTGTATGCACAGTTCTGAAGTACCCAGTGCACTTTGTCTAGTTAGGTACTCATCTGGAACTCAAAATAGTTTCTCTCAAAATATCTGGCCAAAACTGAGATCTAAATGCTATGGTTAGCTATTATCTGAAATGTGTCCAGTGAAAATAGTTATTTGGGGATAGAAATATACCATTGTACAGCTTTGGATAAAATACCGTGTTTCCTGTAACTGGAAATCTGATGGAGCAGTTGCAAATATAAAACTTCAAACTTTTTTACTAGTCATAAATATGGAAAATAATGGCTAATCTCATCCAAACATACAGCGGGCAGTTTCCTTCAGAAGCAATTGACTTTTCTAATAGAGGAAAATAAGTGAGGTGTTTTCCTATCAAAACTTCAAAAAATCTCTGATGTGACATGAGCATTAGATTTATCTAAATCTCAGTTAATGCCAGGGCATATTATTTATTTCAAAGGTGAAAAAAAATCTGCTAATGGCTATGGGTATAGATTGTAAATTCCTTAATGAGTTAATTGCCAAGTTAGATATGCTTTGCAATTTGTAAGAGAATTGCTAGACTTTATTACTGAAGAGGCAATGAACACACATGTCTTTTACTACTAGTTTGAATTCTGTGACTTAAATTGTCTTTAGGAGGTGGTACCACTTTTTTCATAATGTAAGTCCTCAAAAGTGCATTAAAACCAATAACACGTTAAGCCATAAAGACATATGAGGAAGTATAAAATGGGGTTGAAATAACCAATTTGTAGCTGGAAGACTTTTTATTAATTAGTGACATTTACAAATTCAGAAATCCAACAGTGTTAAGGAAATTTCATGATACTGGGAGGATGAAGAGTCACTGTTCAATGCAGCATCACTAGTCCCTATGAAACACACAATTCAGTAGGCTTGGATTTTAGTTTTTCTTTTAGGGTAAGACTAATTCTCAGTGATGATGCAAGAATACATTCCTGTTAATTAAGGCTTTATTTTTGTCCCATGCAGTCAGATTGCACAGCTATGCCTGGGGAAAAAAAAAAAAAAAAAAAGTAATATCAGTATAACTAGGATTTCTTTGAGGAAAAACATTGTAATAAGCACCCTGCCATGTATGTGTATGTATTATTTTAATTGGTTGTTTAGCTCAAGGATGGTTCATAATTTATCATAAACTTTAAATTCAACTCAAAGGAAGCTGTGCTTAAACTCCTTGATCACACTGTAAGACATAAAATCTTAATTGGAACATACTTCTTTCTTTTACTGACAAAGCAAGAAAGGAAAACAAGGTTGACAAGGAGGTCATGCTATGAACTTCCTCAGCTAAGTAATGTCTAAGTGCAGTGCAAGTTAGGAAAATGAAATTAAAAAGATATTAAATCTAGCCTATCATGAAGGCTATCA
The DNA here is from genome assembly GCA_033816785.1 of Picus viridis. Lineage (NCBI taxonomy): Eukaryota > Metazoa > Chordata > Aves > Piciformes > Picidae > Picus > Picus viridis. Next base: position 32,861,438 of record CM066606.1, read on the forward strand.
GTATGCAGACTGATGAACAGCTTTTATACATCAAAGGAGTGGAGAAATGAAACAAAAGTCTTACCACACTGATCTAGCCTGTTGTTCCTTTGGAAGAGTCCTGGGGTTTTAGGTGTTCTCGTTGCATATGTGATTTTCTGGTTGCTTCTATAAAGCCACTTTTAGATCTACCATCCACCAGAAAGAGGTTTCAGTCATTCCCAAATTTGGAAGAGCTTACTGTGACTTTTATATTTGACTTCATTGTAAGAAGAGATTATTGTAGCAGCAGAGATACAATAGAGGGCCTTGATCCATACTAGGTGTGGCTGCTAAAGCTTCTCTTTAGCTGGCTTAACATGAGATTTGAAAATGGGACTTTGCACTATATTTAAATGTTCCCAATATGTTACTTTTTCATCAGTCCATGTTTATTTTTTGCTATTGTAAATCCTTGTTTCACTATGTTAATATGATGAGATGTATGTGAAAGTGGTCAAATTATGGTTTGGTTTTTTTTAATTTTTTTTTTTTTTATTAGTGCATTTCTCTGTGAAGAGTTATTTATATTTCATTCTGTAGGCTTGATCTTTGCAGTGAGCCCATGTTGAGACGTTGGAGTGTGTCATTCCTGAGCTACCAAATTGCTTTTGCCCTGGAGCAGCAAGAGTTCTCACAGCATTTGTCCTTTAGGATGCTGCTTCCAGCACCAAACTTAGTCACTTGCCCCTGACAAGCAAGCGTAGACCCTGCACCCAGGCAAGCAAGACCTCAGCTTAATGGGAGCACAAAGCCCCACCACTAGCTGAGTAAGCAAAGAAGGGAATCTAGACTCACCTCTGCAGGAAATAGCTCTGTAAATCTTTCTTTTGGCAATAAGGCATCTGTATTCACATCTGCATCCCCAAGGGCTGGCCTAAAAAAGGTCTGGATAGTGCAGGCAAACCCTGTAGGATGGCTAAAGACAAGTGGGAAAAAAAGATTTCCTCCTCGTAACCCAATGCAGATAAAAAGACATGACACCCTGAATGGGGCATTGCTCAGTGGCTTGCTGTAATGATAAAATGTATGGCCTGTTTTTTCAATCATATAAGAAAGGTCAAGGATACTACTACTCACTAATATTTCCTGCTGTGGACAGCCCAGTGTCATAGCTCTACATCTCCCAAACCACTTCCATATAAATATATGGAAATAAATTAAGTCATGGCTGAGTCTGTTTAAACAGACTTCAGTGCTTGTATCATCTGTCATTTGTCTGTCAAGCCTGTGTATACTGAGATCACTTGAAATGGGATGACATTCATGGTCACATATACAGATAAATGCACGCAGAAGGGGTTGTACCTTCTGCCAGACCTAAATTTTTTTTTAGGTCTTTTAGTTTTGTTGTGGGGTTTTTTTGTTAGTTGGTGGTGGTGGTAGTTTTTGTTTTATTTTGTTGTTTGGTTGAGGTTCTTTTGGTGGGGTGGGTGGTGATTTTCTGGTTCCTTGTTTGGCTTTGGGTTTTTTGGTGTGGGTTGGTTTTTTTTCCCCCCACTGGATGCTCTTTCAGGACTTGCCTGCTTCAGCATGTGCATGACTGAACACCTACTCAGCCCAACAGCTCTTGCAAGATGCCAGATTTTGAGGGCAGTTTGAATAAACCTGTGAACTTCAAAGAAATAAAATAAGTTTAATGCCCTTAAAGTTTTAAACAGAAAGTTGTTATTATGTTACAAGTGCTGCTTTTCTATGAGATAGCCTGTTTTTATATTAACAATTTGCTTTTCCTCGCAAATCTTAGGCACATGCCAACCCTGATCCATTTATCTTTTAGCTGATTTCTGTCATCCCTTGTGATACCTCAGATTTTTCAGTATGTTACATTTATTACCAGAAAACAGAAACCCAACCATGGCCAGAGCTAGAAGAAAGACAAAGAAGCAAGACGGAAAATCGTAGTCAGCTAAGATGTCCAAAAGGCTTCTAGACAGTTTTTTAGGTGTCTTAAAATTTTCTTCCCTTAGCATCATGTTTATATTGTCCTTTCAATCTAGTTAATATAAAAAAGATGTATTACCTCTATTTCATATTCTTACCTCTGTTCTTAGACCAACACTGCATAAAACATCTCAATGAGCTTTTGGCTGACACTGCCTGGATTAGAGTAGTTTAAAATGGATACTGCAGATTGAATTCTTATTCTACCTCTTTAAAGATACAACATAGTATCACTCTTATGCTAAGTTTCTAAGTTTTCCGTTACATATGTCTCTTTTATTGTTTGTTCTTTCTTCATTTCGTGTGGAAAATGTATTCAAATGAGGCTAATGTACTGGAACATTAAAGTAATTCTTTGTGAAATATGGATTATTATGATAAAACTAAGACATTCAAGCCCAAGAGTTTTCGTAACTGTTTAAGCATTAGTATGAAGAGCAAGGGTACAGACTGAGCTTTCAAAAACTTACCCTTCTTTTTCTGTGGATAAATCGCAATTGCCTCTGGTATCCTGAATCAGGGACATACGAATTAACAGAGTGGAACAGGGTTGGAGAGACCCTCTCAGAAGCACAAAAATCCGAGGATGATTTTTCACCGAACATTTTAATAACGTGGCGCATACTATGGCTAGCGCTGAGCACGCTAATGAGTAAATCCAACAGCGCTTCACCCTCGGTTACTCCAAACACTCCATTATCCGTGCGGGCCCTAAGAAGCAGGATGAGCTTCCTACAAACAACACAACACAGGTAGAAACATGCGGCGTGACCGCAGGGCACGCTGGGGAGGAAAGAATAGACACTGATGACCCGCTAATGAGAGCGGTCGCAAAAGCTCCTAGTTCAACAGCGAAAGAAGCCGTTTGACGTGCTCCTTAAGAAGTCTAAGACATTGCCTGATGCGGATGCAAAATACGCGGACAGCAGCTCTGTGTCAGACCCAGAGCCGGATGATCCTTTCGATCTGGGCTACCCGACACAGAAAAGGAGCCAGGTTTATATCCACAGGTACCTACGAGCAGAGGCTGAGGGAGCCGGGATTGTTTAGCCTGGAGAGGAGGCTCAGGGGACTTTAGTGCTGTCTACAACTACCTGAAGGCTAGTTGTAGCCAGGAGGGAGTTGGTCTTTTCTCCCAGGCAACCAGCACCAGAACAAGAGGACACAGTCTCAAGCTGTACCAGGGGAAGTTTGGGCTCGACGTGAGGAGAAAGTTCTTCATCGAGAGAGTCGTTTGCCATTGGAATGGGCTGCCCAGGGAGGTGGTGGAGTCACTATCCCTGGATGTGTTCAAGAGGGGATTTGACTTGGCACTCAGTGCCATGGTCTAGTCATGAGGTCTGTGGTGACAGGTTGGACTCGATGATCTTTGAGGTCTTTTCCAACCTTGGTGATACTGTGATGCTGTGAAACATGGCAAGCACTGAACAAAGATCTTAGCTGATTGAATCAAAAACATTAATTCTCAGGTCTGAATCTACAAGTGTGGGTTATAAGTGGAATCCTTTGTAGTGATTGGTATTGTAATTGTAGTGTTAATGGTATTTGTAATAATAGCTTTTAGGAATATGAGGATGGTCAGGACACAAGTGATGTCTGCTGTTTTAAACAATATAAAAATGGGGAGTTGTAGGAAAGCAGAAAGTATCTGTGGAAGGTTTCAGGACAAGAACAACAGGCCATTGATACTGGAAGGATGGCCTGATGATAAAGAAGAGCTGACCACGGTAAACAACCTGGAGTGCAAGATGGGAGGATGCTTGCCTCCATGCTGGAGAAGCTCAAGCTGATATGGGATGAAGGTAACAATGGACAGCTGCATATCAAAGAAGAAAACTCAATTAGCATCAGTGGTGCAAGAATGTCAGGGAATTGCTTACCCTGGTCGATTTTTCCCATATAAACTGCTTGTTCTGTACCAATAAATGATTCCTGCTTCACCAGCAAGGAGTCTGTGCATGCATTCCGACATATGAATAGATGTGTAATATATTCACACAGTTGATCTATTTGATTGATGATGTATTTTAACACATGGAAGTTGTGGATGCTGTTCTTCATATGTCATTTCAACCTTATTTGATAGTGGTGAAATACATATGTAATTGCTTGTACAAGCATTTGTTGAATTTTCTTCTAAGAATTAAAGGTTTTAAAGGCCTCTTTAAAGGCCCTGTGTCTTTCTGAAGTGTATTTTCACTAGAAAGATAACTTGTTAAGACTTTAAAAAACATAAATTGTAGTTGATGAAGAGTAGGGAAGAAAATAATCTGTGTGCCTGTGTCTTAAGAGAAATAAAAGTCCTTGATGCATAATTATGCTATGTTACAGGATCTTTTCCTAACCAATCTCATTTTTTTCTGGAGAACCCCAATGTTCTCTCACACAATTTTTCTCATTGACTTGTTTTTTTGTTAATAATCTGATTTGCTATTATGAGCTATGAATATTTAGAGATAAGAAAACACTTCTTTTCAGGTGAGTCTACACTGAGGACAAAGTATCTCTAGAAATTACCAAACAAGCAACAACAAAGGCAGATTTAGGATTCTGTTACACTCTTCTCTCATAGATCTCTGGTCTGAACAAACTCTGTATGGAGAAGCTCACTAAATGCCCTTCTGTTTGGTTTCAATCCACACAGAACAGCAAATACCCTGTCATTCCAGCCAGGGACCAGCACTGCTCTGACTAGCAGTCTCAAGCCCCTTTGGGGCTGATGCTCTGTCTAGCAGCCCTTCAGTATTAGAAAAGATGCCTTTCCCATTAACCTAGTGCTCGTTTTTCATGGTCTCCTGTAGCTGTTGAAAGGATATATATTTTTTCCTTTGTTTATAAATGATATGGCAATATTAATCAAATAACTGTTTATTAATATGAAAATTGCCAGGCATATCAAAAGGTTCAATGTATGGTTAGAACATATTTAAAATGGGAATGTACAGTATTTGGGCAACTATAACAATTTAACTACTTTATGTAAACGGGGAAAGAGAACACCCTGTCAGAAAAATGGCCCTCAACCACAGTGCGGGGGAGACCCGACAAGAACTATTATGCCAGAGGCAGTTTATTAAGTACTCATAACTGGTTGTACCCAGGTAGAGAGTGCTACTGCTGTGTATTAGAGGCTTTGGGGCACTCATGCGCCAGGCATGGCAGGTTGCCAGCAGAAAGGCCACACAGTCTCGATGACTGGTCTGGCTTCAGCAGATGGCAGGCTGTTAATGATGCTTCTTGTGACAGGCACTTGCTTTGTCCTGGGTGAATTGAGGCATGGCAAAATCCTGGTTGCAAAGGGAGGCAGGCTTGGCTCCAACTCCTATGCTCATGGCTTCCTCGTAGCTTGCGGTGTGTATGCTCATGGCTTTATCCCAGGTGCTGGACCAGGCAACTCAAGGCTATGCAACTGGAGGCAGTTTCAAGCCAGACAAGATCCAAGCGGGTTCAAGCACATAAGGCTTCAGCAAGGCTGAACAACACTAAACAAGGTTGAGCAAGTGTGACCGGTTTAGGCTGTGCCTTTAAGAAAGGGACACTTTCTGAACACTCTGGGCGAATATTTTGATATTAGAATGAAAACAATGATATGCTAATTCAATTTCATTGGTGGGACCCAGTTGTAGTTTTTTTGTTTAGTCTTTCAGTCGGGGGGAGTCAGTCTGCAGTTGTTTTCTTCTTTCCCCTGTGCTGTGAGCTGGCTCGTTTCTCTCTACGATTCCTTCTAACCAGATAAGAAAACTAACTTTTTGCATTCGCTTTGAGCTTTAACCAAGTTTTCCCCTTTTAATTACCTTCCTTTTCTCTCTCTCTAACCCTTTTGGGAAAAAGGGGAGGTAGGGAGGGAGAAGGGAGGGACAGGCCGAACCCCCTGGCCGAAAGGGGGGGTTGGGGAAAGGTTTCCTGTATTACATACTTTGCTGTATATTTCTGTATATATTGTAAATATTGTATATTTTTGTACATATTCATTGCATTCCATATCTGCTTGTAAAATACAGCTTTCATCTGCTTCTCCGGCTGAGTTAGCTGTGGAATTCTTTTGTGTGTGGGGGGAACCTTCCTACTCCACCACAGCAAGGCAAAAGGAAGGCACAGGCAACTAGAAATCAGCCTGTATATAAATCCTGCCCAAGGTTGATTGGACCAATAGGGCATGAAACCAGCACAGTTACCCAGTGGAAGGGGTTCTGTCAGGCTGTGGCCAGAACACATGCCCTTACCATAGATACAGGATTTTTACCAAACATGCATGGTCCTGTCACCTCGTTCCTTTTCTCACATTACCCTGGGTTTCTGCAGGAAGGAGGAGGGAGAACGGGACCATACATACCTTAGTGTATGTCTAGGTTTGTGCTGGGGCTGTTTGGCCCTACTATGACAGTAGCTAAATCCCCTAACTCCAGCTGTGTGAGCATTGCTAGTACAATTTAATTTCCCAGTGGGAGGGTATGGTGTAGACAAGATTTATATTGCAGTGTGTTAGGAGCACAATATTAGTACTCAAAGAACACATGACTTCTGAAAAAGGAAGCCCCATGTACGCTTCCTTGCCTTTTTGTATTCACCATTCAGAAGCATTTTGTTATCAGAGAAGAGGTCTGCTGGTGTGCTGTGTTCTTACATATGGCACACAATATGTTTTCAGATCAAGAAATTCCTTCCAGTATATCTGACCTTCCTGTTACATAAGGAAATTGGTCCTCCGTACTCCCCAAGATGAGTTGATGTCCCATCCTTATGTCCCCTTATGATTCACTTTCTTTTTTGACTTTTTAAAAAAAGTCTCTACTGATTTTTATTATTCTCAGGCAGCATTTCCATGGCTGTACTTTGACCAAGTATTAGGCATCTAGTATTCAGTATCAAGCTAAGTATTCTCATTTTTCATTTATCTGGTAGATGCACATACAGTCTAGTTAGCAAAAAAAGAAACACCACATTATTCACCGTGTGTTATCATCTATGTGTACTGAAATATCAGTCAGCTTTTTACGTTGCAGAGAATTCCAGCTGATGAAATTGCCATTGGTGTAATTTTGTTTAACTGTCCCTGTGCAATACTTTTTGTTAAGGCTATGATTCTGTATGTTTCATCGTCAGGAACATTGTAGTACTCATCTCATGGGGCTCCTGATACATAATTGCAGCCCTATATAAAGTATTTAGTTTGAGACCTACTGGGAAAGACAGAAAAATTATTTTTTAAAGGGACAATAAAAAAACAAGGTAAAAGAGGCTTAGATTCCTGATTAAATGATAGTGTGTCAACTAAACACAGAAGAATGATTTATATTTTTTTTATGTGTCCAAATACTTTCCAGAGGTCTTTAGAGGAGAAAGACGTTTCCAAGAAAAGAGGTTCATTAAAATAATAAATTGTGACTAAGATAAAAGGAAAAAAAGGATGAAAGAGTAGAGGAAGTAGTGCCTCCAAAGTCTGAGTTCTCTAAAAAATTTTGAATTGGGCTATATGTGCTGTAAAACATAGGCCATGTCTTAACAAGATAAAAATGCTCTGAATCATAGTTTTTCCAGTATCCCAAAGCTTATATTTTTGTGAAAAAACTTTTGGTGGATGCCAGGTATAGATCCTGTAATACTGACAGAACAGTAGCAATTTCTGCCATCATGATCCTCCTCAAATTATGTTTCATAATACTTACCAATATTGAATTGTAGGGTTGTAGAATAAATTGAAGAGGTCTTGGAGAGCATCTGGTCCAATGCTTGCTTTTCAACCCAAATCATCTTCAAGGCTGAAGATCAAAATTGGGTCAGATTGCACTGGATTAACATTATTTAACAAGTTGCCAAGACATATTTTTGCAGAAAAGAAGTGTTTGGAGGTGGCAGAAGATGTATTACTGTGCAAAGGCAGTTCATGTTAATTAGCTTAGTTAATTAGTTAATAAATAATTGTACTGCTAAACTTAAAATTTAAGAACTTTTTGATACATGACTTACATGGATAACATTTTTCTATTGTTTCTAGTAACATTTGTGGAAAGGTGTAATACTGTTTCCAAATATGTGTGGACTTTGGGGAGCATAAGGCATTTGAGGTTTTTGTCTTTTGTCTCAAAATGGATTGTACAAAATGTTACGTAAACCTGAGGGTAAAAAGCAACAAAAACAGCTTAGAAATATTTTTTGTTTTTATTTTAGCATCAAATTTTAGCTTTAAACAGTAAACATTCGTAAACCACAATCAAACAAGATAGAAAAAACCCCTTTGAGTCCCAAACTGACTGCACTGATAAGTAGTACCTCAAGGCATTTCCTTTTTGCAGGCTATAATGATAAATATACTGTGAGTATTAAACAGAATGTTCGCACTTAGACTTTTAATTTAGCAAGAAACATGACTTAGTGAGGCAGAGAAGCATTTCTACTTTGAAGCAATTTACCTCAGCATTTAGAGCACAAGGTTTATAGCCCTGCATCTTGATTTTGTAATTTATTTATTCATTTAGATGAATCAGAAATTATAATGGCTTTTTTTGCAATGTTTTCTTCAAGATTTGAATTGCTGAGTGTGGTGGTTTGGGCTGGGTGCCCTCTGCTGCATGGCACACTTCCTGTGTCCAGGAGTCCAGCCCAGTGGGTGGACACAGGAAAACCGTGTATCTCCTACCACAATCCCCTGCACCGCTATAAGACCTTGCGTGGGGTCCGCCTCTTTCTCTTTCTTCCCTCGCCGCCGCCCGGTAACTGGGGAGACGTCTCCCGGCCTTGGGCCTGGCTAGGCCCAAGGCCAGGGGGATGGGCGGTCTCAGGCCTGGCCAGCCGAGACTAGCCTAGCAGTGGGGGGGAAGAACGAGCCCTGGGGGTCTTGGGCCCACCCTCAGGTGGGGATGGGGTTCATCCGGGTGTGTGTTGCGGTTACTTCTCTCACTGTTTCTGGTTTCTTTGTGCACCTTCACTTCTTCTATTTAAACTTTTCCATCACTTTTGCAATCCGTTTGTTGGAGCGTCATTTTGCCCGTGGTGGGGAGGGTGGCTATCTCAACCCACTACATTTTTGGCGCCCAACGTGGGGCTGGTTGGTGTGGCGACCTGCAGATCGGATTGCAAATGATGGATAGTTTAAATTTAGTTCTGGGCGTCGGTTTTCGGTTTGGGAAGGTCGGGGGGGCTCAGCTTTGCTGCCGGGGCGATCGTGTGGGTTCTTGTGGATTGCAGGGGGACACCTGGTGTGTCGGGGGTTGCCGCTTAAGAACGTGGGGACCTGCCCCCTCCCCCACCCTTTCCTCTCCGCGGGCGGTGGAAGCGGCGGGGGTGAGGCGGGGGAGGGGCAGCGGCGAGCAGGTCAGATGAGGTCCGTCTCGCTGCAAGGATGGAGCCAGCCGCAGCGGGCGGGCGGGCGAGATAGCCCCCGAGACCCAGGAGGGGCGAACGGGGACCCCAGCTGGAAAGCCGTTTTCAAAGGCTCTGAGAACGCGCTTGTGGCTTTCGCTGGGGAAGCTGTTGGAGTGCCCGAGGGGTGGAGGTGATTTTGATCCTGTACCGCGGCGGTAGAGGCGGCCAGGGCTCTGCTGTGTGCTGAGTGGCCGCGGTAGCGGACGCCGGCCGGCGCTCGGGCTGCAGTGGGCTTGGCTCTAATCTCCCCATGTTTTCGGACAGTACCGAAAAATGGCGCCGAGCACCTGGCTCCGCCTCCCTGCCTCTCAGTTGGGCTGTGGCGCAGCCCCTCCCTCTTCCGGGGGTGTGCAGCCGGACATTGCTACGCCTCGGCACGTGAACGCCCGGTGTGGGGGGCGGGCACCCCTGATAGGCGTTTGGGCAGCCTGGACCGCGGTCGGAGGCGGTCGGTTCTGCGGCACCCTGGGGATCGGAAAAGCAGTCGTGGAGCCGGATTGTTCCGACTGGCTTGCCCCAGGGGTGGAGATATGCCGCTGAGCAAAATGTGAATAAGAAGAAGAGCTTGGCTGAGAGGTTGTGAGGCTTTTCCAGGTGGCCAGTATGTCCAACGGATCCATGGAGAACCTGCACTGCAGAAGAGTGAAATCTGCATCGCTGGGAGGTTCCACTGGATGAGAGAGGAAGAACTGGACTGGACTGATGCTTGAGCCTGAGAGAGACTGTTTGGACGCCCAGAAGAAGATATGGACCCTGCCGGACGCGACGTCATCAGGGATTTCTAATATGATGATGTGTTTTGGGTGCAGGGGCTGTGGTATGAGATAAGGGGTGGCGTGTGGTGGTTTGGGCTGGGTGCCCTCTGCTGCATGGCACACTTCCTGTGTCCAGGAGTCCAGCCCAGTGGGTGGACACAGGAAAACCGTGTATCTCCTACCACAATCCCCTGCACCGCTATAAGACCTTGCGTGGGGTCCGCCTCTTTCTCTTTCTTCCCTCGCCGCCGCCCGGTAACTGGGGAGACGTCTCCCGGCCTTGGGCCTGGCTAGGCCCAAGGCCAGGGGATGGGCGGGGTCCCAGGCCTGGCCAGCCGAGACTAGCCTAGCAGTGGGGGGAAGAACGAGCCCTGGGGGTCTTGGGCCCACCCTCAGGTGGGGATGGGGTTCATCCGGGTGTGTGTTGCGGTTACTTCTCTCACTGTTTCTGGTTTCTTTGTGCACCTTCACTTCTTCTATTTAAACTTTCCATCACTTTTGCAATCCGTTTGTTGGAGTCGTCATTTTGCCCGTGGTGGGGAGGGTGGCTATCTCAACCCACTACACTGAGTTACTCAAAATTAAGGATGCTTATGACTAAATCAGTTAAGGAAGACTTTGTGAGCTTCCTGTAGGTAAATGTGTTGCATACTTTTTCTGCAAAGGTGGTAAAGTAAGGTACAGGCATGCAGACTACTCAATCAGATTTATTTTCCAAGGGAAGTCATAAATACCAAGTGGAACCTTTGTGTCAAACTTTAGTGTAGTTTATGCAAATGACACTGTACCCAAAGAAGGAGAACTAAAGCCCAAAACATAATTGCTGTAAAGGTTTTTCATGAGAAAGGACCCTCATACATTTTATAGCAGTATTGCTACTAAAGAAATAAAAGCTTTCTGCAACATATTCTTTCTTTTTTTCCAGAGCAGTTAAGATTAGCCACTCAGAGTACTTGAAGGATAAAGCATGATGAAACATTGAAAGTTTGCTACTGCACTGTTGAATTATGCTTAAAGAATTTCATTATTCAGATCTCAAGGACAGAGATGGGGGAAACTGGAGATTAGTGGGAGGTGCCTTCTTCCTCAGGAGATTACAGAATTATAAATTAGAAATTTTAACCAGGGTTAAAAACACTTTCAAGATCATCAAGTCCAACCTATCACCCAACATCATCTAATCAACTAAACCATGGCACTAAGTGCCTCATCCAGTCTCATTAAACACTTCCAGTGATGGTGACTCCACCACCTTCCTGGGCAGCCCATTCCAATGGCAGATCACTCTTTCTGTGAAGAACTTCTTCCTAACATCCAGCCTAAACCTCCCTTGGCACAGCTTGAGACTGTGTCCTCTTGTTCTGGTGCTGGATACCTGGGAGAAGAGACCAACCCTCACCTCACTACAATCACCCTTCAGGTAGTTGCAGACAGCAACAAGGGCTCCCCTGAGCCTCCTCTTCCCCAGAGTGCCAGGCAAGATTATGGAGCAGGTTGTCTTGTGTGCGATCGCACAGCACTTACAGGATGGCCAAGGGATCAGGCCTAGCCAGCATGGATTTAGGAAGGGCAGGTCCTGCCTGACCAACCTGATCTCCTTCTATGATCTGGTGACCCACCTGGTGGATGTGGGAAAGCCTGTGGATGTGGTCTACCTGGACCTCAGCAAGGCCTTTGACACCGTCCCCCACAGCAAACTGCTGGCCAAGCTGGCAGCCCATGGCTTGGACAGGATCACACTGCGTTGGGTTAGGAACTGGCTGGAGGGCCAAGCCCAGAGAGTGGTGGTGAATGGTGCCACATCCAGCTGGTGGCCAGTCACTAGTGGTGTGCCCCAAGGATCTGTGCTGGGCCCCATGCTCTTCAACATCTTTATTGATGATCTGGATGAGGGCATTGAGTCCATCATCAGTAAATTTGCAGATGACACCAAGCTGGGGGCAGGAGCTGATCTGCTGGAGGATAGAGAGGCTTTGCAGAGGGACCTCGACAGGCTGGACAGATGGGCAGAGTCCAATGGCATGAGATTGAACACATCCAAGTGCCGGGTTCTGCACATTGGCCACAACAACCCCAGGCAGTGCTCCAGGCTGGGGTCAGAGTGGCTGGAGAGCAGCTAGGCAGAGAGGGACCTGGGGGTACTGGTTGATTGTAGGCTGAACATGAGCCTGCAGTGTGCCCAGGCAGCCAAGAAGGCCAATGGCATCCTGGCTTGCATCAGGAACAGCGTGGCCAGCAGGAGCAGGGAGGTCATTCTGCCCCTACACACTGCACTGGTTAGGCCACAGCTTGAGTCCTGTGTCCAGTTCTGGGCCCCTCAGTTTAGGAAGGATGTTGACTTGCTGGAACGTGTCCAGAGAAGGGCAACAAAGCTGGTGAGGGGTTTGGAACACAAGCCCTATGAGGAAAGGCTGAGGGAGCTGGGGTTGCTTAGCCTGGAGAAGAGGAGACTGAGGGGTGACCTTATTGCTTTCTACAACTACCTGAAGGGAGGTTGTAGCCAGGCAGAGGTTGGCCTCTTCTCCCAGGCAGCCAGTACCAGAACAAGAGGACACAGTCTCAGGCTGTGCCAGGGCAGGTTTAGGCTGGAGGTTAGGAAGAAGTTCTACATGGAGAGAATGATTGCCCATTGGAATCGGCTACCCGTGGAGGTGGTGGAGGCACCTTCACTGGAGGTGTTCAGGAGAAGACTTGATGGGGTGCTTGGCTGTATGGTCTAGTTGTTGGATGGGTTGGATTGTTTGATGGGTTGGACGCGATGATCTTGAAGGTCTCTTCCAACCTAGTGTATTGTGTTGTATTGTATTGTATTGTATTGTATTGTATTGTATTGTATTGTATTACCACACACAAGCATACAGGTGTTCAGGTAGGTGGCTGCAGCAAGTACTTCAGACTACTAGCCACTGCTGGTCTTACAGGTGGGTCGTGACAATGCAACAATGCGAGGATCACAATCAATTAAAAGAGATTTCAGAACCTTGGGGCAACTGCTAAAGGGATCAGGAGCTCAAGTTGTGTTCTCTGCTACACCCTAATGTCTAGCAATGGATGAGGAAACAAGGAGGAAGATACAGCAGGTCATTTCATGGCTCTGGGGCTGGTGCCATTGACAGGGATTTGGGTTCTACAATCATGGCTTGGTTTACAAGGCACCAGAGCTAAAAAACTTATGGGACACACTTGTCCCAGAGGGGGAAAAGGATCCTGGGGCAGGAATTGGCAGGGCTCATTGACAGGACTTTAAACAAGATTTGAAGGGGGGAGGGGTTAAGAGTCTCCTGCTGCCCTGTGACAAACAGAGGGGCAGCTCACCCGCGGCAGAGGCATGGAGAGCTGGTAAGGGCTCTCAACTTGCTGCCCTGAGGCAAGACACAAATGACACACCAGGACACCCTGTGGAAACCAAGGGGAGTTGGCACAAGAGGACGACAGGGCCAGCCCAGCTGAAGTGCTTCTATGCAAATGCACGCAGCTTGGGCAACAAACAGGATGAATGAAGGGCCACTGTGCTGCTGGGATGCCATGACATAGTGGGCACTACTGAAACTTGGTGGGATGATTCCCATGACTGGAATGTAGGGATAGACGGATCTAAGCTCTTTAGGAAAGATAGGCAGGGAAGGAGAGGAGGAGGCATTGCCCTCTATGTCAATAACCAGCTGGAATCAGCAGAACTCCACCTGGGGAGGCATGATGAGTTGGTTGAGAGTTTATGGGTTAGAATTAAAGGCAAGACAGGGGAAGGAGATATTACTGTGGGGGTCTCCTACAGGCCACCTGACCAGCAGAACCAAGCAGATGAGGCCCTCCACAGGCAAATAGAAGCGGCTTCCAGGTCATAAGCCCTGGTCCTCATGGGCGATTTCAACCACGCTGACATCTGCTGGAGGGACGACACAGCAAGGCATCAGCAATCCAGGATGTTCCTGGGTTGCATAGAAGACAACTTCCTCCTCCAAATGGTAGAGGAACCAACAAGAAAAGGTGCTATGCTGGACCTTGTTCTCACCAACAGGGAAGGGCTGGTAACCAATGTGAGGCTCAGAGACGGCCTTGGCTGCAGTGACCATGAAGCAGTTGAATTTAATCTCCTCAGGGCAATCAGGAGGACCTATTCTAAGCTTACGACCCTAGACTTTAGGTGTGCAGACTTCGATCACTTCAGGAATCTGCTAGCCGAAGTGTCGTGGGACGAAGCCCTGGAGGGAAGAGGGACCCAGGACAGCTGGTCAGTATTCAAGGACCACCTCCTCTGTGTCCAGGAGCTATGTACACCTACAAGGAGAAAAGCAGGAAGGAATGGTAGGAGGCCTGCCTGGATGAACAAGGAGCTGCTGGACACACTACCACTTAAAAAGAAACTCTACAGGAAGTGGAGGGAAGGACAGCTAGAACAGGGGTATATAAAGAAGCTGCCCGAGCAGCAAGAGACCTGGTTAGGAAAGCCAAAGCAGAGTTTGAATTGAATCTAGCTAGGGAGGTTCAAGGCAGCACTAAGAATTTCTACAGGTATATTAATGGCAAGAAGAAGACTAGGGATGGTGTGGGCACCCTCAGAAAGGAAAGTGGTGCATTAGTCACAAGTGATGTGGAAAAGGCTGAGGTACTCAATCACTTCTTTACCTCAGTCTTCACTGGAAGGGCCCCCAGCCACACTGCTCATTTCATGGAAGATGACGCCAGGGTTGGGGAGGAAGAACTGCCCATCATAAGTGAAGCTCAGGTTCGTGATCACCTGAAGAACGTGAAAATGTTCAAGTTCATGGGACCCGATGGGATACACCCACGGGTGCTGAGAGACCTGGCAGATGAGGTTGCTAAACCCCTCTCTATTCTATTCCGAAAGTCATGGCAGACTGGGGAAGTCCCCACAGACTGGAAAAGGGGGAACATTGCTCCCATTTTCAAAAAGGGTAAGAAGGAGGAAGCAGGGAACTACAGGCCAGTCAGTCTCACCTCTGTGCCCGGAAAGATCATGGAGCAGATCCTCCTGGAGGCACTACTGACTCAGAAGAATAGTGAAGACATGATTTGGAACAGTCAGCATGGCTTCGCCAAGGTCAAATCCTGCCTGACAAACCTGGTGGCCTTCTATGAGCAGGTGACAGCATTAATAGATGAGGGGAGAGCAACTGATGTCATTTACCTGGACTTGAGCAAAGCCTTCGACACTGTCCCGCACCATATCCTGGTCTCCAAACTGGCGACACATGGGTTTGATGGGTGGACGAGTAGATGGATAAAGAACTGGCTTGATGGCCACACCCAAAGTGTGGCTGTCAATGGGTCCATGTCCCAGTGGAGGCCAGTGACAGGCAGAGTCCCTCAGGGATCAGTCCTGGAACCTGTCCTGTTCAACATCTTTGTGGGTGCCATGGACAGTGGCACTGAGTGCTCCCTCGCAAGTTTGCTGATGACCCCAAGCTGTGTGGTGCAGCAGACACACTGGAGGGAAGGGATGCCATCCAGAGGCACCTTGAGAGGCTGGAGAGGTGGGCACAGGCCAACCTCATGAAGTTCAACAAGACCAAGTGCAGGGTCCTGCATCTGGGTCGAGGCAATCCCAGGCACAAATCCAGGCTGGGCAGGGACTGGCTGGAAAGCAGCCCTGAGGAGAGAGACTTGGGGGTGCTGGTGGATGAGAAGCTCAACACAAGCCAGCAGTGTGCACTTGCAGCCCAGAAAGCCAATCAGATCCTGGGCTGCATCAGGAGGAGTGTGGCCAGCAGGTCAAGGGAGGTGATTCTCCCCCTCTACTCAGCTCTGGTGAGACGCCACCTGGAGTATTGCGTCCAGTTCTGCAACCCTATTACCAGAGGGATCTGGTGGTGCTGGAAGTTGTCCAGAGAAGGGCCATGAGGATGATCAGAGGGCTGGAGCACCTCTCTTATGAGGACAGACTGAAGGAGCTGGGGCTGTTCAGTCTGGAGAAGAGAAGGCTCCCAGGTGACTTCATTGTGGCCTTCCAGTATCTGAAGGGGGCCTACAGGAAGGCTGGGGAGGGACTTCTCAGGCTCTCAGGTAGTGATAGGGCTCGGGGGAATGGAATTAAGCTGGAGGTGGGGAGATTCAGGCTGGATGTGAGGAGGACGTTCTTCACCATGGGAGTGGTGAAGGCCTGGAATGGGTTGTCCAGGGAGGTTGTTGGGGCCCCATCCCTGGAGGTGTTTAAGCCCAGGCTGGATGAGGCTCTGGCCAGCCTGATCTAATGTAGGGTGTCCCTGCCCATGGCAGGGGGTTTGGAACTAGATGATCCTTGTGGTCCCTTCCAACCCTGACTGATAATATGATACTATAAAGTAAAAGAAAGAAATCCAAACCTTTATTGAATTTTTTACTGAAATATGCTCTCAATCACTAATGCTAAACCATAAGATACAGTTGTATTCAGAATAATGTCAGAGGCACCACCATCTTTTTCTCCCATCATTGTAAGATCATAATCTTGTTTAGTCTGTTAAAATCCAAATCTTCCTGCAGTAGTTCTTAAGTGATTTTAAATGTGTCACATCAGAATGGCCTTTTGCTATATTAACTTTATACTAGAATGAATTACTCTACTAATACCTGTCCTAGCCTAATCTAATTTACCAGTCTCCCTATGTATTATTATCTTTGGAGAGTAGCTAGCCTTTTCACTGACCGGCTGTTAGAATATCTGAATGTGAGATACCACCACCTTCCTAATATAGACAAATGTGTCACAGAAGTTATAATACAGTACAATAATACAATACACCGGGTTGGAAGAGACCTTCAAGATCATCGCATCCAACCCATCAACCAATCCAACCCACCCAATAACTAAACCATGCAGCCAAGCACCCCATCAAATCTCCTCCTGAACACCTCCAATGAAGGTGACTTCACCTCCTCCATGGGTAGCCGATTCCAATGGGTTAGTTTGGTGTATGTAAATTACACATAATCATAGAATGTTAGGGGCTGGAAGGGATCTCAAAAGATCATCGAGCCAAACTCTCCTGCCAGATCAGGTGAGATTTGCATTGTAACATGATTTAAAACAAACAAGTAATATTCTTTGCCTTATTAATTGTTAAATGCATGTTTATGGCCAAAATGAAACTCTAACTCTCTGTACAGCAAACCAAACTTTCATTCTCATATCATAGATTGTGTTCCAGTATCTTGGTTCCAGGAAAGCCCTTTTAAAAAAAAAAAAAAAGTGCTGTATTTTATTTCCTTCTCTATATTAATAATTGGAGATTAAGGATTAAACAGAGACTCAACCTTCTCCAGTTTTTTCATATTTTCTCTTGTGAAATGTTAACTATGTACTGTTCACAGCAGAACTGCCACCATAGATTTTCAGTGGGTAGAATTCGGCCTGTTTCAGAGACTGGTTGACAGAATGCCTTGGGAGGCAGTCCTGAAAGGGCCGAGGAGTCTGGAAAGACTGGATGCTGTTCAAGAAAGAATCCTTAAAAGAGCAAGTACAGGCAGTCGCCATGTGCTGGAAGTTGGTGGGGAAGGAGGATGGCTTGGCTAAATGCAAATATTTGGTTGTGGCTTAGGGAGAAAAGGAGAGTTTATGGTCATTGAAGAAGGGGCAGCCTACTCAGAAGTAATACAAGATTGCCATGAGGCTATGTAGAGAGAAAATGAGTAGGGCCAAAGCCCATCTAGAAATAAATTTGGCTTCAGCTGTTAAAGGGAACAGACAATTCTTCTACAAATGTATTAGCAGTAAAAGGAGGACTAAGGAGAATCTCTGTCCTCTGTTGGATGCAGTAGGGGGAATGTAGTGGTCTAGGACAAGTAAAAGGCTGACGTAATCAGCCTCAGTCTTTAGTAGCAAGATCAGTTCACTGAATATCTATCTCCCTGAGATAGAAGACAGAAATGGGAAGAACTTAATCCAAGAGAAGATGGTTAGTGACCTGCTGTACCACTTAGACACATGGAAGTCTCTGAAGCCAGATGGCATAGCTCCATGGGTACTGAGAGAACTGGTGGAAGTGTTCGCCAAGCCACTTTCATTTACCAGTAGTCCTGGCTAACTGGGGAGTCCCAGCTGCCTAGAGCCTAGCAAATGTGATGTATATCTACAAGAGCAGCTGGAAGGAGGACCCAGGGAATTACAGATTCGTCAGTCTGACCTCAGTGTCAGGGAAGATCTTGGAGTAGGTCACCTTCAGTGGCATTATTTAGCACATGCAGGCCAACTATGCAACACACAGTACATGTGGGCAGGTTCTACTTGATGTACCTTCCACAACAAAGTGACCAGCTTAGTGGATGAGGAAAAGGCTGTGGATGTTGTCTATCTGGACTTTAGTAAAGCATCTGACACCATTTCCTGCAGCATCCTCCTGGAGAAACTGGCTGCTTTTGGATTGGATGGGTGGACTATTCACAAGGTGAATACCTGAATGGTTGACCAGTCTGAAAAGTGGTGTTGCATGAAGGTGAATCCAGTTGGCAGCTGGTCACAAAGGGTGTTCCCCAGGGGTCAGTATTGGGGCCATTTCTCTTAAACCTTCCAGTGATCTGGACAAGGAGATTAAGTATACTCTTGGTAATTTTGCAGATGACAACAAATTGAGTGGAAATGTTGAATTGTTTGAAGATGGGAAGGCTCTGCAGAGTAAACTGGACAGGCTGGAGTCAGTTAAGGGGCTAAGGTCAGTTGTATGAGGTTTAACAACTCCAAGTGCCAGATTGTGCATTTTGGTTACAAGAACCTGATGCAACACTACAGGCCTGGAGACAAGTGGCTCAAAAGCTGTTCAGGAGAAAAGGACATGAGAGTGCTGGTCAACAGCTGACTGAACATGAGCCAGCACTGTGTCCAGGTGGCCAAGAAGGCCAACAACATTTTTGCCTGTGTCAGGAATAGTGTGACCAGCAGGGGTAGGGAAGTGATTGTCCTCCTCTGCTCAGGACTGGTGAAGCTGCACATGAAATACAGTGTTCAGATTTGGACACCTCACTACAAGGAGGATATCTACTTCATAGATGTATAGATTCATAGAACGGTTTGCATGTGAAGGGACAGTGAAGATCATCTGGTTCCAAAGCCCCTTCCATGGGCAAGGAAACCTTCCACTACACCAGGATGCTCAAGGCCTTATCCAACCTGGCCTTGAACAAGTCCGTGGAGGGAGATATCCATGACTTCTATGGGCAACCTGTTCCAGTATCACACCACCCTCACTGTAAAGAATTTCATCCTCATATCTAATGTAAATCTAGCTTCCTCAGGTTTCAATCTATTCCTTCTCATTCTATCACTACAAGATCTGGTATAGAGTCCTTTCCCAGGTTTCCTGTAGGCCACCTTCAGGTACAAGAAGGCCACTATATGGTCTCCCTGGAGCCTTCTTTTCTCCAGGCTGAACACCCCCAACTCTGTCAGCCTGTCCCTACAGGTGCTCCAGCCCTCTGATCATCTTCACGGCCCTCCTCTGGACCCTCTCCAGCAACTCTATCATTGTCTTATTCTAGGGATACCAGAACTGGACATGGTGCTCCAGGTGGGGTCTCACAAGAACAGAGTAGAAGGGAAGAACCACTTTCCTTGTCCTGATGGTGACACTTCTGATGCAGCCCAGGACACAGTTGGCTGTCTCGGCTGCAAGTGTGAATTGATGGCTTATGTTGAATTTTTCATCAACTGATATACCCAAGTTCTTCTCATGCCTTCTCTTGAGACACTTCTTGCCCAGCTTGCATTTGTGTTTGGGATTGCCCTGACCCAGATGTATGAACTTGCATTTGGCCTCATTGAACTTCATGAGGTTGTCTTAGGCCCGCCTCTCAAGCCTATCTAAATCCTACTGGATGGCATCCCTTCCCTTCAACATGTCAGCCAGACCACACAGCTTGGTGTCATCTGAGGAGACTCAGGGGTGACCTTATTGCTCTCTACAACTACCTGAAGGGAGGTTGTGGACAGGCGGAGGTTGGTCTCTTCTCCCAGGCAGCCAGCACCAGAACAAGAGGACACAGCCTCAAGCTGCACCAGGGGAGGTTTAGACTGGATGTTAGGAAGAAGTTCTATACAGAAAGAGTGATTTCCCATTGGAATGGTCTGCCCAGGGAGGTGGTGGAGTCACCATCATTGGAGGTGTTCAGGAGGAGACTTGATGGGGTGCTTGGTGCCATGATCTAGTTGTTTGGATGGGTTGGATTGGTTGATAGGTTGGACGCAATGATCTTGAAGGTCTCTTCCAACCTGGTTTATTGTATTGTATTGTATTGTATCTGCAATTTTGCTGAGAGTGTATTCAATGCCACTGTCCATATAGCTGGCAAAGATGTTAAAAAGCACTGTCCCCAGTACCAGTCTGAGAGATGTCACTTGTTACTGGTCTCCATTTGGATTTTGACCCATCAATTTCAGCTTTCTGAGTGTGGCCATCTAGCCAATTCCTTAACCAGTCAGTGGTCCTCTCTTCAAATCCATGCTTTTCCAATTTATTGACCTTCTTTCATTTCCATTATCCACTGAAACTGTAACTCCATCGCAGAAAGCCACCAAATTCATCAAGCATGATCTGCCCTTCATGAAGACATGTTGGTTGATACAAATCACATCTTTGTCATTTTCTATACGCCATAGCAAGGCCTTCAGGAGGATATACTTTATGATCTTGCTTGGCACAGAGGTGAGACTGACTGGCCTATAGTTTCTGGGGTCTTCCTTTTGTTCCTTTTTGAAGACAGATTCTATTACTCCTTTTCCAGTCAGCAGGGACCTCACCAGTGTGCCATGAATTTGAATATCATGGGCAGTGATTTAGTTACTTATCTGCCAGTACCCTCAGGATGTGTGGGTGGACCACGTCAGGCCCTGTGGACCTGTGCAAATTCAGGTTCTTTAGATGGTCTTAAACTTGTCCTTCACTTACAGGGGGCAATCTTCCTTTTCTCAATCCCCATCTGTGTTTACAGGAAGTTAAGTGACATAAAGGGGAAGGGGCTGAAACCAGTCCCCCCAGACAGGAGTCTGAGGGTGGTAAGCTGGAGTCAGGGGCAAAACCAGCAGCCCGGCTGAAGTGCATGTATACTAATGCACGAAGTATGGGCAACAAACAGGATGAGATGGAAGCCTTGTTGCATCAGGAAAGATATGACGTAGTTGCCATCATGGAGACATGGTGGGATGACTCGCATGACTGGAATGCTGCAATTGATGGCTACAGGCTCTTCAGGAGAGACAGGCAAGGAAGAAAGGGTGGAGGGGTGGCCCTGTACATCAGGGAGGCTCTTGACGCCATTGAGCTAGAGATCAGGGACGATCGGGTTGAGTGCGTGTGGGTGAAAATTAGAGGGAAGACCAGCAGGGCAGACATCCTGGTTGGAGTCTGTTATAGACCACCCAAGCAGGAGGAAGATGTTGATGAAGCATTCTATAGGCAGCTTAAGGCTGTCTCAAGATCGCCTGACCTCATTCTCATGGGTGACTTCAACCTGCCTGATATCTGCTGGGATCACAACATAGCAGAGAGGAGGCAATCTAAGAGGTTCTTAGAGTGCATGGAGGACAGCTTCTTATCCCAGGTGCTGCACAAGCCTACCAGGGGTAAGGCTCTGCTTGACCTCCTCTTCACCAATAGGGAAGGGCTGGTGGGTGATGTGGTGGCCAGAGGGTGTTTAGGCACCAGTGACCACAAGATAATTGAGTTTTCGGTATTCATCCAAGCCAAGAGGGGGAGCAAGAAGTTCTCCACTCTGGACTTCAGGAGGGCAGACTTCAGGCTACTCAAGGAACTAACTCAGAAGGTTCCTTGGCAAACAGCCCTTAAAAACAAAGGGGTCCAGGAGAGCTGGACCTACTTCAAGGAAGAACTCTTGAAGGTGCAGGAACAGGCTGTGCCAGTGTGCCGGAAGATGAGCCGCCGGGGCAGATGGCCAGCCTGGATGGGTAATGAACTTCCAAAGGAACTAAGGGGAAAAAAGAGGATGTATTATCTTTGGAAAAAGGGGAGGCAACCCATGGAATGTTTAGGGATGTTGCTAGGACATGCAGGAAGAAAATTAGGGAGGCAAAAGCACATTTGGAGCTCAGACTGGCCTCTGCTGTGAAGGACAACACAAAGTCCTTCTAGAAATATATTAATAGCAAGAGGAAGGGCAAGGAGAAGCTCCACTCCTTGGTGGGCATGGAGGGGAACATTGTAACAAAGGATGAGGAAAAGGCAGAGGTACTTAACACCTTCTTTACCTCAATTTTTATTAGCAGGACAGAACGGCTTCCAGACAGCTGGCCTGCAGAGCTGGCAGAAGGAGCCAGGGAGCAGCATAGTACCCCTCTGATCCAGGATGGGAGAGTTCGAGATCTTCTCAGCCGCTTGGACCCCCACAAGGCCATGGAACCGGATGGGATCCATCCTAGGGTGCTGAGGGAGCTGGCAGATGAGCTGTCCAAGTTGCTCTCCATCATTTTTCAGCAGTCCTGGCTCACTGGATAGGTCCCAGAAGACTGGAAGCTGGCCAGCATGGTGCCCATCCACAAGAAGGGCCGGTTGGATGAGCCAGGGAATTCTAGGCCTTTCAGCCTGACCTCAGTGCCAGGCAAGATTATGGAACGGGTCATCCTGAGTGCAATCCCACAGCACTTACAGGATGGCCAGGGGCTCAGGCCAAGCCAGCATGGATTTAGGAAGGGCAGGTCCTGCCTGACCAACCTGATCTCCTTCTAGGATCAGGTGACCCGCCTGGTGGATGTGGGGAGGCCTGTGGATGTGGTCTACCTGGACCTCAGCAAGGCCTTTGACACCGTCCCCCACAGCAAACTCCTGGCCAAGCTGGCAGCCCATGGCTTGGACAGGAGCACACTGCGTTGGGTTAGGAACTGGCTGGAGGGCAGAGCCCAGAGAGTGGTGGTGAATGGTGCCACATCCAGCTGGTGGCCAGTCACTAGTGGTGTGCCCCAAGGATCAGTGCTGGGCCCCATGCTCTTCAACATCTTTATTGATGATCTGGATGAGGGCATTGAGTCCATCATCAGTAATTTGAAGATGACACCAAGCTGGGGGCAGGAGTTGATTTGCTGGAGGGCAGAGAGGCTTTGCAGAGGGACCTCGACAGGCTGGACAGATGGGCAGAGTCCAATGGCATGAGATTTAACACATCCAAGTGCCGGGTTCTGCACATTGGCCACAGCAACCCCATGCAGCGCTACAGGCTGGGGTCAGAGTGGCTGGAGAGCAGCTAGGCAGAGAGGGACCTGGGGGTGCTGGTTGATTGTAGGCTGCACATGAGCCAGCAGTGTGCCCAGGTGGCCAAGAGGGCCAACTGTATCCTGGCCTGCATTAGGAATAGTATGGCCAGCAGGAGCAGGGAGGTCATTGTGCCCCTGTACTCTGCTTTGGTTAGGCCGCACCTTGAGTACTGTGTCCAGTTCTGGGCCCCTCAGTTTAAGAAGGACATCGAAACACTTGAACGTGTCCAGAGAAGGGCAACAAGGCTGGTGAGAGGCCTTGAGCACAAGCCCTATGAGGAGAGGCTGAGGGAGCTGGGGCTGTTTAGCCTGGAGAAGAGGAGGCTCAGGGGCAACCTCATTGCTCTCTACAACTACCTGAAGGGTGGTTGTAGCCAGGAAGGGGTTGGCCTCTTCTCCCTAACAACCAGCACCAGAACAAGGGGACACAGTCTCAAGCTGTGCCAGGGGAAGTTTAGGCTTGAGGTGAGGAGAAAGTTCTTCACCGAGAGAGTGATTCGTCATTGGAATGGGCTGCCTGGGGAGGTGGTTGAGTCACCGTCCCTGAAGGTGTTCAACAGGGGGCTGGATGTGGCACTTGGTGCCATGGTCTAGTTGTGAGGTTTGTGGTTACAGGTTGGACTCGATGATCTTCGAGGTCTCTTCCCACCTTGGTAATACTGTAATACTGTAAAGAGAGTCCTTGCCAGTGAATGTAGAGGCAAAGTAGTCATTGAGCACCTCAGCATTCTCCATATCCACTGTGACAAGGTTTCCATTCTCCTTTTGGAGAGGCCTCACATCTACCCTAGTCACTTTTTATCCCTCATGTACCTGATGAAATTCAGCTGGGGTTGCTCAGCCTGGAGAAGAGGAGACTGAGGGGTGACCTTATTGCTCTCTACAACTACCTGAAGGGAGGTTGTAGCCAGGCAGAGGTTGGCCTCTTCTCCCAGGCATCCAGCACCAGAACAAGAGGACACAGTCTCAGGCTGCGCCAGGGCAGGTTTAGGCTGGATGTTAGGAAGAAGTTCTACACGGAGAGAGTGATTGGCCATTGGAATCGGCTGCCCATGGAGGTGGTGGAGTCACCTTCACTGGAGGTGTTCAGGAGAAGACTTGATGGGGTGCTTGGCTGTATGGTCTAGTTGTTGGGTGGGTTGGATTGTTTGATGGGTTGGACGCGATGATCTTGGAGGTCTCTTCCAACCTGGTGTATTGTATTGTATTATTATTGTATTATGTCCCTAGTCTAGTTTAATTCTATCTGCACTTATGCTTTTCTAGCCTGATCCCTGCCTGCTTGGACAACTTCTTTGTAGTCCTCCCATGTGGCATGCTCTTGCTTCCACTGCTTGTAGATTCCTTTGTTGCCCAACTAAGTCCAGGAGCACCTTGTTCATCCATGGAGGACTCTTGCACTCTTGCCTTCCTTCTTCCTTCTTGGGTTGCACTGCTTTTGTGCTTGGAGGAGATGGTACTGGGATATTGACCAGCTTCCCTCCAGGGCTTAATCTTATGACACTCTGCCAATTAGACTCCTGAAAAAGATTAAGTCTGATCTCTTGAAATTCAGAGTACTGAGCTAGCTTCACACTCTCTTTGATGTCTTCAGGATCTTAAACTCTGTCATTTCATGGTCCCTACAGCCAAAGTTGCCCTTAAATTTCACATCATCGACCAGCCATTCCTTTTTGGTGAGGACAAGATCCATCATAACACCTTTTTCTAGTGCATTCCTTTACCATCTGGAAGAGGAAATGGTGTCCATTCATTACAGGAACCTCTTAGATTGCTGGTTCCCTGTTCTACTGTCCTTCGAACAGATATTTGGGTGATTGAGATCTCCCATGATTACCAGGGCTTGTCAACACAAAGCTGCTCCTATCCGTTGATAGAGGGCCTCATCCACTTGTTCTTACTCAGGTGGCCTGCAGCAGACACCCACTGTGATGTCACTTTCCCTTGCTTCCCTTTAATGATCACACATAAGATCTCTGTCATGTCTTCTTCCATCCCTGGGTGGTCTTTGATGTAAAGGGCCCCTCTTCCTCTGCCTGTCTTTTCTAAAGAGCTCGTATACCCATTTAGTCCCACACTACAGTTATGGGAGTCATCCCAGCATGTTTCAATAATATCAGTGATATCATAGCCCTGAAGGCATGTGCATGTATGTAGCTTTTCTTGTTTCACTTGCTGTGCTCCCTGTGCTAGTGTTTAGGCATTTACAATGCTAGAATATGTCTGCAGAAGTACAACAAAGCTAATACATGGTCTAGAGAACAAGTCTTATAAGGAGCAGCTGAAGGAACTGTGACTATTTAGTCTGTAGAAAAGGGTGCCAATGGAGATCATACTGCTTTCTACAACTACTGGAGAAGAGGTTGTCATGAGAGGTTGTCACGAGGCAATCCCAGGCACAAATCCAGGCTGGGCAGTGACTGGCTGGAGAGCAGCCCTGAGGAGAGAGACTTGGGGGTGCTGGTGGACGAGAAGCTCAACACGAGCCAGCAGTGTGCACTGGCAGCCCAGAAAGCCAATCAGATCCTGGGCTGCATCAGGAGGGGTGTGGCCAGCAGGTCAAGGGAGGTGATTCTCCCCCTCTACTCAGCTCTGGTGAGACCCCACCTGGAGTACTGCATCCAGTTCTGCAGCCCCTCTTACAAGAGGGATGTGGACGTGCTGGAAGGTGTCCAGAGAAGGGCCATGAGGATGATCAGAGGGCTGGAGTGCCTCTCCTAGGAGGACAGACTGAAGGAATTGAGGCTGTTCAGTCTGGAGAAGAGAAGGCTCCGAGGTGACCTCATTGTGGCCTTCCAGTATCTGAAGGAGGCCTACAAGAAGGCCGGGTAGGGACTTCTCAGGCTATCAGGTAGTGACAGGACTCAGGGGAATGGAATGAAGCTGGAGGTGGGGAGATTCAGACTAGATGTGAGGAAGAAGTTCTTCACCATTAGAGTGGTGAAGGCCTGGAATGGGTTATCCAGGTAGATGGTTGAGGCCCCGTCCCTGGAAGTGTTTAAGCCCAGGCTGGATGAGGCTCTGGCCAGCCTGATCTAGTGTGGGGTGTCCCTGCCCATGGTAGGGGGGTTGGAACTAGATGATCCTTGTGGTCCCTTCCAACCCTGACTGATACTATACTATGATACTAGATGGGCATTGATCTCTTCTTCCTAGTGTCACATGATAGAATGATAGGAAATGACCTCAAGTTGTGCCAAGGGAGATTTATGTCTCATATCATAAAATGTTTATTTAGGGAAATAATAATGAAGTATTGGAATGGGATGTCCAGGGAGGTGGTGGAGTCACAATCCCTGGAGGTGTTAAAAATATATGCAGACAGAATCACAGAATATATCTGGTTGGAAGAGACCTCCAAGATCATCCAGTCCAGTCTTTGACCCAGCACTGAAGTGTCAAGACTAAAACATGTCCCTAAATGTCTACATGCTGCTTGAACACCCTCAGGGGTAGTGGCTCCACCACTGGGCAGATGGCATGACCCAGTCCTTCCCTTACCAACCCTGGTCATCAAAGGATAGGGCGTAGCCATGCAAAGGTTCAAATAATTCCCTTGGAGTAAATAAAGGTGAAAGGATATCAAATGGCTAATGAACTCAGTTTATTAGACTGAGCTAGAGCAGAGGAAAAATGGGAGGGAAAAGCAGTGGGGAAAATACATATCAAAGAGAATGGATATCACCATTTTCCTGGCTTGAAGGTCATAACATTTTCCCAGTAGAGTTTCAAGTTTCTTGATGGGTAGGAGAGCAGGGCCATGCCACGTGGTCTTCTCTAGGCATCAGGCTGCATGAATCAGGGCTGTGCCTAACCCTAACCCTAACCCTAACCCTAACCCTAACCCTAACCCTAACCCTAACCCTAACCCTAACCTTAACCCTTCCCTTCCCTTCCCTTCCCTTCCCTTCCCTTCCCTTCCTTCCCTTCCCTTCCCTTCCCCCTTCCTTCCCTTCCCTTCCTTCCCTTCCCTTCCCTTCCCTTCCCTTCCCTTCCCTTCCCTAAACTTCCCTTCCCTAAACTTCCCTTCCCTAAACTTCCCTTCCTTCCCTTCCCTAAACTTCCCTTCCCTTCCCTTCCCTTCCCTTCCCTTCCTTCCCTTCCCTTCCCTTCCCTTCCTTCCCTTCCCTTCCTTCCCTTCCCTTCCCTTCCCTTCCTTCCCTTCCCTTCCCTTCCCTTCCCTTCCCTTCCCTTCCCTTCCTTCCTTCCCTTCCCTTCCCTTCCCTTCCCTTCCCTTCCCTTCCCTTCCCTTCCTTCCCTTCCTTCCTTCCCTTCCCTTCCCCCTAAACTTCCCTTCCCTAAACTTCCCTTCCCTTCCCTTCCCTTCCCTTCCCTTCCCTTCCTTCCCTTCCCTTCCTTCCCTTCCTTCCTTCCCTTCCCTTCCTTCCCTTCCCTTCCTTCCTTCCTTCCCTAAACTTCCCTAAACTTCCCTAAACTTCCCTAAACTTCCCTAAACTTCCCTAAACTTCCCTTCCCTAAACTTCCCTTCCCTAAACTTCCCTTCCCTAAACTTCCCTAAACTTCCCTAAACTTCCCTAAACTTCCCTTCCCTAAACTTCCCTTCCCTTCTCTAAACTTCCTTCCCTAAACTTCCCTAAACTTCCCTTCCCTAAACGTCCCTTCCCTAAACTTCCCTTCCCTTCCCTAAACTTCCCTTCCCTTCCCTAAACTTCCCTTCCCTTCCCTAAACTTCCCTTCCCTTCCCTTCCCTAAACTTCCTTCCTTCCCTTCCTTCCCTTCCCTTCCCTTCCCTTCCCTTCCCTTCCCTTCCCTTCCCTTCCTTTCCCTTCCCTTCCCTTCCCTTCCCTTCCCTTCCCTTCCCTTCCCTTCCTTCCTTCCCTTCCCTTCCCTTCCCTTCCCTTCCTTCCCTTCCCTTCCCTTCCTTCCCTTCCTTCCCTTCCCTTCCCTTCCCTTCCCTTCCCTTCCCTTCCCTTCCCTTCCCTTCCCTTTCCTTCCCTTCCCTAAACTTCCCTTCCCTTCCCTAAACTTCCCTAAACTTCCCTTCCCTTCCCTTCCCTAAACTTCCCTTCCCTCCCTTCCCTTCCCTTCCCTTCCCTTCCCTTCCCTCCTTCCCTTCCCCTTCCCTAAACTTCCCTTCCTTCCCTTCCCTTCCCTTCCCTAAACTTCCCTTCCTTCCCTTCCCTTCCTTCCTTCCTTCCCTTCCTTCCCTTCCTTCCCTTCCCTAAACTTCCCTTCCCTTCCTTCCTTCCCCTTCCCTTCCTTCCTTCCCCTTCCCTTCCTTCCCTTCCTTCCTTCCTTCCCTTCCCTTCCCTTCCCTTCCCTTCCCTTCCTTCCCTTCCCTTCCCTTCCTTCCCTTCCCCTTCCCTTCCTAAACTTCCCTTCCCTTCCTTCCCTTCCCTTCCTTCCCTTCCCTTCCCTTCCTTCCCTTCCTTCCCTTCCCTTCCTTCCTTCCCTTCCTTCCCTTCCTTCCCTTCCTTCCCTTCCCTTCCTTCCTTCCCTTCCCTTCCCTTCCCTTCCCTTCCCTTCCCTAAACTTCCCTAAACTTCCCTAAACTTCCCTAAACTTCCCTAAACTTCCCTAAACTTCCCTTCCCTAAACTTCCCTTCCCTTCTCTAAACTTCCCTTCCCTAAACTTCCCTAAACTTCCCTTCCCTAAACTTCCCTTCCCTAAACTTCCCTTCCCTTCCCTAAACTTCCCTTCCCTAAACTTCCCTAAACTTCCCTAAACTTCCCTAAACTTCCCTAAACTTCCCTTCCCTAATGTCGTGGGTTAACGCTTATTCTGAAAACAAAGGAGGGAGAGCTTGCGGGTGCTTTGCCCTCCCTGCAGGGCATTTTCCCCTGGGAAGCTGAGTCTGTTCCACTCCCCTCTCCCTGCCCAGCTAGGGTATAAAAAGCAGGGCATTGCAGATATTAACTCACCTTTTGGCTCCTGCCTCTCTTGGATGAGAGCTACTGCGGCTGCTTTGCTGCTCCTCTGCCATGTGGTTGGGCCTGATCCTTCTCCCTGCTGCCTCCATACCTCCTCAGAGAGACTGGTTTTGTATTATTCTTATTTGTCCTTCTCCCATCCAGCCTTGTTCCTTGCCCTTGTGAACCTTGCCGCTTATTGTTATATATATATTTTTTAAAGAAAACTCTTCACCTCTCTACTTCCAAGCTGACTCCAAATTATTGTTTGGTGGATTTGCTCCTTCCTTTTTTTTCCCACTCTGTTGGGAGGGAAGAGGGGGAGTGGGGGAGAGATTCTCAGCCTTACCCCCATCTGAGCTCTTAACTCCTAGTTAAGACTTAAACCACCACACTTAAACTTCCCTAAACTTCCCTAAACTTCCCTTTCCAAAGCTTTCCTTCCCTTCCCTAAACTTCCCTTCCCTTCCCAAACCCTCCCGTCCTAAAACTTCCCAAAACTTCCATTCCCAAATCTTCCCTTCCCTTTTTAAACCTTCCCTTCCTTTCCCTTCCCTTTTCTTCCCTGATGTTTATCTGGAATAATGTTATCCACAAAGCAGTGGCAACTTGCAAGTCATCTCAATCTGCTCAGAGTTCATTCCAGTCAAGTTTTGAAACTTGAATGTTAGCTGTTATTCAAGCTGTGTCTGATTATGCTTCCCTCCAACTCTGGTTTTTCTTCATTTTTTGAAAGCTTTAGGAATCCCACTTTTGGTCATCTTCAATTTAAATTAATTTAAGGTGAATAGCACTCTGTTCCTCCTTTCTTTTAATTCATTACTGATAAAATTCAGGCCATAGTCAATATATGTTAACTAGAACTGTACTCTGAAACTGTAGTTTTGTGGAAGATTTATATTTAAAGTCATACGCAAGTCTAGCTCTCATTTTCCATTGTTGTTTTCATAGCTTTCTGTGGCAAAATAATATGCACTGTATAGTAAGTTTGAAACAAGCAGAGTTCATTGATGTAAACATTGCTATTTTTGTGAGTAGATCGATGAATCGCAAATGTGTACAGATGACCTAGTATGGTGGTTTTAGGCTATGCCTTTAAGATCAGCTGCAGATTTTGAGCACAAAAGTAAAAAAATATAAGTAAATCACTATTGGGTGTAAAAAGGAAAACAAAAGATTTTTCTAAACAAATTCATTGGGTAAATATCTGGGATAAGAGGAGCTTTACCATAACATTTCTTCGCATTTCACATTTCTTTTCTCCTCTCTTCTGATCTTGGCTGTTTTCCTTCACTTGGGGAGAGATAACATGCCTCTGGCTGGCCTTGGATAAGTCTAACCCACTGCTTTCTCTCTCCGCTCCTCTCTCTCAGGACAGGGCATTTTGGGGGCAGTGGAACGGTTTCCATGGTCTTTTAACTGGGGGGTGGGGTGGGTCTTGCTGTTTGCTAATTGTAAATATCTGTATAATATTGTAAATACTGTATATTTTGTACATATTCATTGCATTCCATTGCAGAGTGTAGTTTTTGCTTGTAAATACAGATTCATTTGCTTCTCACTGAGTTGGTCTGGCTAAAAGTTAGTGCTGGGGGAAACTTCAAACCACCACACCCAGCCAGTGGCAGTAGCCAATTTAACATAGAAATACTTTTCATCAGCCTGCAGCTTCCTCAGATTTGCATCTTTTCAACCCTTTCATTTTTATGAAAGTGCCTAAAATATTTATGTGCACAATAGAAACTACACTAAGAGATGAAATAGTATAGCAGAATGAAGTTTAAAATCTCTGCATTCTATCAAGGATCCGTCAGAATAAATTGCTTAAGAAGGTTGCAGAGCCTTCATCATTACCAAGGCTGAGGCTGTTAGACAACTGTAAACTGGTAGTAAACTAGCTAGAATGAACATTTAATCAGATTTCAGAATTGATCCATGGAGAACATGTCCTCTTGAGAATGTTACCAGTCATAATTTCTGTGAGAAAAGGAAAAGTCAGTATTTTCTGTCTTTTATCAATGAAATATGTTGTTATATTTTAGTAAACATGAGCTTTGGAGTCATGATGTCAACAAAACTATTTGAATCACTGAATTATGCTTTTATCAGTTCTATACTTAGGTTTGGAGAAAGCAAATAGTGAAAATTATTCATACAAGATATTTTAACCCCTGAAGATCTTGTTAACTTATTATAATCAGAGATAGAAAACTCTTTGGAGAGGTGATTCATGCAGGTTATCTTAAATTGTTGATGAAAATCACTCTTAAAGTTTGAAAAAATGCTCTGTTTCATGTAACAACAACATCTGATGCAGGTGTGTGATGTCTGGAGGATTCATTAGTGACTATAAAAGGTGAAATATGAATACTTCTGACATCACCAAACTATTTCCATATTAAAGACTGGGCTGAGATCTTTTCTGCATCTCTGTTTTTAGCCTAAGTTAAAGCACAGTAGTTTAGACATACAGAAAAGAAATTAATTAATTTAAAATGTAAAAAGTGCATCTTAGAGACACATGCTAGGCATATCTTGATTGTTTAAAACAAGTCTGAATGACAGTGAGATTCTTACTTTACCCATATCTGTAAGTACTGAGAAAACCACATCTTAATTTAACTAGTCTTCTGATAATTATGCTTGAAAATCCAAGGAATTTATGTAGTAATGATAATAATAAATATTTTACCTATTGCATGCTTGAGTTCACAAGATTTACTTTTTCTTCAAAATAACTATTCACTGGTGTCACCAGAGAGCAAAACAATTAAAAATAAATCACTGTTTTAATGTTTTATTGTTAGTATCCATAATCATAGAGTATAAAGAAATACTCTAACAATACATCAAAAACGGGTGTCTGAGCAGAAAGTGTCTTCACTCTGTTAGTGACACTTCAATTGCACAAGCATCTAATCCTCATTTGTACTTCAGCATGTTTGTGAGGAATCTTTTTATTTTTCAGGCTTTGGAAATTTAAATAAACAGTATTTCAAAATAGCATAAATTATCAATTTTTCACACTCAAAAAGGATTTTTTTTCTTTTTTTCCAGAAAAACATGCATTTTAATATGGCAATTAGTTTACTTAGCTGGGAAGTAAGTATTCCTGTGATCATCCAGGCTAACAGTGAAAGCAACAAGAACAAAGCCATACTCTAATGACTGCAGATGGCAATACTATTCTACATCTCATCTATTCTCCATTGTAAATTCTCTTACTAATACCCTTATGTGTCCATTTTATATTTGGAGACTTTTTTTTATAATATTATTCCACATTTTCTAATTGTGTTTGTAATTAATAGACTTTAGAGAAGACTAAAGTTAATCTGTGCTCTTGTTCTGCCCCTGAGTTTCATAATGACTTATTACATTCACAGCTTTTCATGAAAGACATGAAGCTTTATACAATGCAATAGTATCACTGCTGGGACCAAGAGCTGCTGCTGCTTCTGCCACATGGTTGGGCCTGATCTCCTGTCTGACACATCCGTGCTTCTCTAAAGGACTGAAATCCACATACATCAAGGGACATACAAGGCCATCCAAATTTGGTTTTATATATTTATTTATTTTCATATTCATCCTCATTCCTTATCCTTGTAAAACCTCCCTGTTATTGCTATATATATATATATTGTTTTAAAAAATTACTTCTCCTGCTTCCAAATTCACTCCAGATTATTTTTGGTAGATTTACCTCCAGCCTGTCTGAGGACAGGGGGAGCATTTCTTGCTACCATCTGAGCTCTTAAACTCCAGTTAAGACTCAAACCACTACAATATTTTGGCACTCCAGTGTGTGGTTTGAAAAATAATATTTTATTTGAAAAGTGATACTTTGTTTGGAAAGAAAGGATTGGAAGTAGAGAAGTCAATTTTGAGGACACTAATGTTCCGAGCTTTTGCATGGGTTTTGAGCTGGATCTTTTGGACCCATGTCTATAAACTAATAACTTATCATGTGGTTTGGTTAATGACAGAGATGCTGCTTGACTGGATAAAAACTTTACCAATGCAGTTGGGCATGTACCTCTTAAATTCTATGAATTTCACTGGGAATGATAACTTCTCTGAGAAACTCTTGCAGCTAAATCTGCCTGATGGTTGTGTTGCTGTTCCTCAGTAGCTTTGCTCTTAGGAATGTGAGCATCAATGTGTCTCACCTTTACTGGAATTCTCTCGATTCGATCAGCAATGTCCTGCGACATGTCAGCTGCCCAAATGGGCTTTCCTTTTCTCTGCCAACCATTCTTTTTCCAGTTCTTTAGCCAACCCCATAGAGCATTGGCTACCATCCACGAGTCGGTGTAGAGATAAAGCTTTGGCCATCTCTCACGTTCAGCTACGTCGAGAGCTAGCTGGACAGCTTTTACCTCTGCAAACTGACTGGATTCTCCTTCTCCATCCTTTGCTTCTGCAACTCGGTGTGTTGGACTCCACACTACAGACTTCCACCTTCGTTTTTTCCCTACAAGACGACAGGAACCATGTGTGAACAAAGCATATTTCTTTTCATCATCAGAAAGGTCATTGTAAGGAGGAGCTTCCTCAGCATGAGTTACTCTCTCCTCTGGAGGTTTAGTACAGTTGGTACCCTCAGGCCAACTTGAGATCACCTCCACTAGACCAGGTCTTTCAAGATTTCCCATTTGAGCTCTCTGTGTTATCAGAGCCATCCACTTAGACCATGTGGAATCTGTTGCATGATGTGGTGTGGAACCTTTCCCTTTGAACATCCAATTCAAAACTGGTAATCTGGGAGCTAAGAGAAGTTGTGATTCAGTTCCAATCACTTCAGAATCTGCTTTTACTCCTTCATAGGCAGCTAGAATCTCTTTCTCTGTTGGAGTATAATTAGCCTCTGAACCTCTGTAACCTCGACTTCAGAAACCAAGAGATCGTCTACGTGTCTCATCTGGAGCTCTTTGCCACAAGCACCATGTTGGACCACTGTCACTTGCAGCTGTGTACAAAATGTTCTTAATGTCTGGACCATCTCGGACAGGTCCCAGACCCATCGCTTGCACTACCTCTTGCTTTATCTGGTCAAAGGCTGCTTGTTGTTCAGGTTCCCAGTGGAAACTGTTTCTCTTTCAAGTCACATCATACAGAGGTTTCACAATCTGACTGTATCCAGGAATGTGCAGTCTCCAAAATCCCACTATCCCCAAGAAACGTAGAGTTTCTTGCTTGTTCATGGGATTTGCCATGGTAGAGACTCTATTTACCACATCCACTGGAATGTGTCGGCGTCCATCCTGCCACCGCACTCCCAGAAACTGGATCTCTCTGGTAGGTCCTTTCACCTTGTCTCGCTTGATGGCGAAACCTGCATTCAGAAGAATGTCAATGATTTTGTTACCTTCCTCAAAGACTTCCTCAGCAGTTTTCCCCCAGACGATGATATCATCGATGAACTGGATGTGTTCTGGAGCACCACCTTCCTCCAGAGCATCGTGGATCACGGCATGACAGATGCTGGAGCTGTGGATCCAGCCCATGGGCAATCTGTTGAAAGTGTACTGGATTCCTCTCCAGGTGAAAGCAAACTGAGGCCTGCATTCCTCTGCTATGGGAATAGAGAAGAAGGCATTAGCAATGTCTATGGTAGCATACCATTTGGCCTCTTTGGATTCCAGCTCATACTGCAGTTCCATCATGTCTGGCACTGCTGCACTCATAGGTAGAGTTACTTCATTCTGGGCTCGATAGTCGACTGTCAGACGCCAGTCGCCATTCTGCTTTCGCACAGGCCACACTGGACTGTTGAAAGGTGAATGAGTTTTGCTGATGACTTTCTGACTCTCCAACTGACGAATCAGATTCTGAATGGGCAACAAAGAGTCACGGTTGGTTCTGTATTGTCTGTGATGCACAGTCTGAGAAGCAACTGGCAATTTAATGTCCTGAATCTTGTGTTGTCCCACAACTGCAGATTCATCAGAAAGCTCAGGTCTAACAGACAGCTTCAGCTTTTGTCCATCAGTTTCTACAGATGCTACTCCAAAAGCCCATTTGTAACCTCTAGGGTCTTTGAAACGCCCTTCTCTCAGAAAATCAATTCCCAGAATACAAGGTGTGTCAGGTCCGGTCACAACTGTATGCTTCCTCCACTGTTTACCAGTTAAACTTATATCAACCTCCACCTTAGTTAACTCTTGAGATCCACCAGTGACTCCCAGAATAGTTATAGCTTCTGATCCCTGATAATTTGATGGCATTATGGTGCACTGAGCCCCTGTGTCAACCAAGGCCCTGTACTTCTGAAATTGTGAAGTGCCAGGCCACTGGATGGACACATCCCAATAGATTCTGTTATCTCTGTTACCCCTCTCCTCCCCCTGGCGGGAGGCAGGGCACCCCTAGTTATGGGGAACATGCCCACATGTGCAATGAGCACATGGTGCAGTGTTAGAACTGGAGCCACTGTTGGAACTATTAGTGGGGAACTGTAGAAGTAACAGCTACCCTTCTGGTATTGCTATCTCGGGTTCTGCCACTTTGCAGTTCCCTCAGTCTCCTGAAAAGATTAGCAGTTGGTTGACCATCCCATCTGTTCATGTTCTCACCAAACTGATCACGCAGAGTTATCCAGATACTCGCATGTGATTGCCTTGGTGGTCTGCTTTGGTTGGATCTGTTTTGGAATGACCTGTTTTGGAATGACCTGTTTTGGAATGACATCCTTGGAGGACGTCTATTCCTCACAGAGGAAACCTGTATCCATCTGGAGGAAGAATTGGAATTATCTCCTTTTGCCAATTGGGAGAATGTATTTTTAATTTCATCCTTCAGCTCTTGCATGCAATTCTCAATTTTTCCAGACAGAGTTTCAATGGCTGAAACCAAAGAAACACGTGTCATGCTATCCTCCAATTGTCTCATCTGATCAGTGAATTGGCCAACCGTAGGAGAAGCTCCACCATAATTTCTTGCCACAATTCTGCTTGCCAGAATATTTGCATAATTAGGAGGAGCAAGTTTGATGAGCTTCTTAGCAAGACCAGTTCCTACAGGAATTTCATCAGGATTCAGAGTCTCATGGCCACCATAGAGTACCTCTCTAACAGCAAATTCTCACAGACGCTTGATTCCCTCATCTATGGTAGTCCAGGGTTTAGCATTCCATGGAAGATCATCTCGGGAAGGATATCTCATGAGAGTTGCCATTAAAAGGCGTATCCAGAGAGTAACCTTACCGAGAGTCCTGCCTAGATGTCTATCTATTCCATTATCCTTTGAGAGAGTTCCTAGTTGGGCTGCTGACTTGTCTCCAACTACCAGAGCTGGAGCACCTGTATCATAACATCTACCAAGCCAAGCTAGGATTGGCTCCTTATCTGCTCTGTTGTAATCTTTACGCACATTTCTCAATTCTTCCCTCGGCGATGAACAGCTGTTAATGTCATCTGTCTCCTCCTCTGCCTCATCTTCCTGAAGTTCTTGTCCCAGTAATCTTACTGTCACTCTCCTAAGAATCTGCTTAAGGTCAGGAGTACCACCTTTAGTTGTTCTGCTATCAGCAATTTGCCCTGCATCTCCATCCAGTGATGATCTCAATAACTCAGCTATATCTTTAAGACAAACCTTTTCCTCCATCTCAGCAGGGTCTCTTTGAGCAGAAGTTCCCTCACCAGCATCAGCATCAGCATCTGGATCAGCTTTGCCCTTTCGACTTCTCGTTTTTAAAACAGCTACTTGCTTAATTTAATCTCCTCAGGGCAATCAGGAGGACCTATTCTAAGCTTACGACCCTAGAATTTAGGCGTGCAGACTTCGATCGCTGCAGGGATCTGCTAGACAAAGTGTCGTGGGATGAAGCCCTGGAGGGAAGAAGAAGCCCTGGCAAGAAGAAGACTAGGGAAGGTGTGGGCCCCCTCAGAAAGGAAAGTGGTGCATTAGTCACAAGTGATGTGGAAAAGGCTGAGGTACTCAATCACTTCTTTACCTCAGTCTTCACTGCAAGGGCCTCCAGCCACACTCCTGGTGTCATGGAAGATGATGCCAGGGACAGGGAGGAAGAACTGCCCATCATAAGTGAAGCTCAGGTTCGTGATCACCTGAAGAATGTGAAAGTGTTCAAGTCCATGGGACCCAACGGGATACACCCACGAGTGCTGAGAGACCTGGCAGATGAGGTTGCTAAACCCCTCTCTATTCTATTCCAAAAGTCATGGCAGACTGGGGAAGTCCCCACAGACTGGAAAAGGGGAAACATTACTCCCATTTTCAAGAAGGGCAAGAAGGAGGAACCGGGGAACTACAGGCCAGTCAGTCTCACCTCTGTGCCCGGAAAGATCATGGAGCAGATCCTCCTGGAGGCACTACTGACTCAGAAGAATAGTGAAGAGGTGATTTGGAATAGTCAGCATGGCTTTGCCAAGGCCAAATCCTGCCTGACAAACCTGGTGGCCTTCTATGAGCAGGTGACAACATTAATAGATGAGGGGTGAGCAACTGATGTCATTTACCTGGACTTGAGCAAAGCTTTCGACACTGTCCCGAACCACCTCCTGGTCTCCAAACTGGTGACACATGGGTTTGATGGATGGACCACTAGATGGATAAAGAACTGGCTTGATGGCCACACCCAAAGAGTAGCTGTCAACGGCTCCATGTCCCAATGGAGGCCAGTGACAAGCGGAGTCCCTCAGGGATCAGTCCTGGAACCTGCCTTGTTCAACATCTTTGTGGGTGCCATGGACAGTGGCATTGAGTGCACCCTCAGCAAGTTTGCTGATGACCCCAAACTGTGTGGTGCAGCAGACATGCTGGAGGGAAGGGATGCCATCCAGAGGGACCTTGAGAGGCTGGAGAGGTGGGCACAGGCCAACCTCATGAGCTTCAACAAGACCAAGTGCAGGGTCCTGCATCTGGGTCGAGGCAATCCCATGCACAAATAGAGGCTGGGCAATGACTGGCTGGAGAGCAGCCCTGAGGAGAGAGACTTGGGGGTGCTGGTGGATGAGAAGCTCAACAGGAGTTCTCAATGTGCACTTGCAGCCCAGAAAGCCAGTCAGATCCTGGGCTGCATCAAGAGAAGTGTGACCAGCAGGTCAAGGGAGGTGCTTCTCCCCCTCTACTCAGCTCTGGTGAGACCCCACCTGGAGTACTGCGTCCAGTTCTGGAGCCCCTATTACAGGAGGGATGTGGACGTGCTGGAAGTTGTCCAGAGAAGGGCCACGAGGATGATCAGAGGGCTGGAGCACCTCTCCTATGAGGACAGACTGAAGGAGTTGGGGCTGTTCAGTCTGGAGAAGAGAAGGCTCCCTGGTGACCTCATTGTGGCCTTCCAGTATCTGAAGGGGGCCTACAGGAAGGCTGGGGAGGGACTCCTCAGGATCTGAGGTAGTGATAGGACTAGGGGGAATGGAATGAAGCTGGAAATAGGGAGATTCAGGCTAGATGTGAGGAAGAAGTTCTTCAGCATGAGAGTGGTGAAGCCCTGGAATGGGTTATCCAGGGAAGTGGTTGTCTCGATCCGGAGAGGGAAAGAGATTGAGGTTTTTAATGAATATTCCCGTGTTGTGAAATTAGAGGCACAAACGAGGCCAAAATATCAACAGCTAGACTATTTATTACATAACTACAGTGGATGAACATAAATAAAGTGGAGGGATCAGAAGGGGAGAGAGAGAGAATAGGGAGAGAGAGAAGAAAGGGAGAAGAGGGAAAGAATTATATTACCACACCCCTCACCCCCCAAGACAGTTTGAGTCTGTGGAGGAAAGGTGCTGCAGGAGATGTTGGGTCTGTAGAGAAACGGTGCTGCAGGAGATGTTGGGTCTGTAGAGGAAGGGTGCTGAGGCTTTGGCTGGAAAAGGGATGAGGTCCTCTGGGCAGCTTCTTCAGCTCCATGAGTTGCAGCAGGCGGAACTTAGGGCACGGAGAGTCCAAGATCCATTGTGTTGGCCCCGGGATGTTTCCAGCGTGTGCTGCCGTCTGCTTTCTTCTGCATCTTGCTTCTCCAATTTTCTCCTCCTAAAGCCAGCAGGTGCTCCAGTCTTTTATACAGTTTTTTAGCCCTTAGGCAAGTGTCCAGGTGTTGTTCCCCAGGATATCGTTCTGGGAAATCATCTTTAGGTCCAGGTATCATTCCCCAGGAAATCTTTCTGTGTACTCAGGTGAGTTTGGGCAGCCACTGGATGGAGGGGGGAAGGCCTCCGCCTCCTCCTGCTCCATCTAGCTACCCATGAACTCTTCACATATCAGGAACCATTGTCCTTTCCTGGGGTATCTGATGGCTGGAAATGATCTTGTCCTGAAGGTGTGAATGCTGGGCCCTTGGACCATTGTTGTAGGCCAGCTGCAGTCCCATGAGCAATGTTATCTTTGTACCTTCCAAGAGTCCTTCCAGTGGCTCTGCCCAACGCACATCAGCCATTGTCTGGGCAAGCAGCAAGTGATTTTATCTTTGTTGAGTCACCAGGAGAGATATGCCTTAGTCTCTCACACCACCCCGTCAATCAAAGATAAAAGCAAGAAAGAAAGAAAAGAAAGGAAAGGAAAATAAAGGAAAGAAGTTTTAAACCATTTTTACAATAGACATAAGTTTTGATTGGCTAATGGCACAAATCTGTTGTACACCATCATGAGACACAAATTGCATATTAGACACTACATGTTGATTCACTGTATATGACAGGGCCTTACACAAGCTGAAAGAGTAACAATACTAACAAAATAGGACAAAATTAAAACAGATAATTACACAAGTTGAAAGCATCCTTGTTCCTCCTGGAAGCCAGAAGAACAGACCCATACCCCCCCACCCCGTCAGTCCTTCAGTTTGGAATTGAAGTGAGAGCTTCCTTCCAGATCTGAACGCATCTGCAGGGCTATGGAAAGTACAGTCCTTGAAGAGATGTCTTCTGTGATGCAAAACTCGAGAGGTCTCCTATATTGTAACAAGTCCTTCTGACAATACATAAGGCAATCTTCAGCATTAGAACTTAAATAAGAAACACAACCTCAAAACATACAAAACTGGTATTTCCAGGTTCCCCACACAGAGGTTCTCTGAGCCACCCTCCAGGTTGATATCCCTGAAAAGGTTGGCTTAATTACTTTGAATGGGCCTGTAAGTACCGTTGATTGTTTCAGGTTCTCTCAAAGCAAAGCTAAACACAAACAAAAGCTTTTCCCAAACCATGTACAATTTTTCTGGTGATCTCCTGAATCACGCTTCACCCCCACTCACCACTGAGAAGTGAAGCCCTTAGTTGCCCTGGGGGGCATACCCCTCCCCTCACCAAATGGTCCCACCAAGAGGGGAGCAGTGGCCTCAGCCCTCTTTTTAGTCTCAGGCCAGCATTTCACAATGATTTCTAATTGCCTCGTGGATACCCCATCAACCACTTCTTTTGGAATACCTTTCTTCTGACCCACCCCCCACCAATATTGCCGGGTATTCAAGTGTTCCCTGCCCCTAGCCAGGTGCCTACTAGGAATAGGGCGCAACTGGCCCTGGGGGCTTGGTGGGTGAATCATTTTTACATGTCTCAAGCCTCTAGTTTGAGGGTTTTTAATTTCCTCAGGTGTACTATACTGCCTGGCATAGTCTAGTAACTCCCTTCCCACTTCTTCCCATGTCCATGGCTTCAAGTCAGGCTGGCTCCCTCCGGGTGTTATACATTCCCTTAGAGCAGCTTGCATCCTGGAAGAAAGTGGGGTATCAGCTATTTCTTTTTGGAGCTGGATACCTCTTATTTTAAGCAAGTCAGGGAGACCCCTGATCAAAGGAGTCATTCTGTTTGCATCTACCAGGAGAGAAAGGGGGATTCAAAATGATGGTTTAGTTCTCTTTCATATATCATTTGCAGGCATGCAGCCTTTTGCACATTCTCCATTATCTGATTCATCCCTCCCCACAGAACTACAGGTTCCCCTCTCTCCTTTGGATCAAACCCCCTGCCCAGTAGGCAGC
The DNA here is from genome assembly GCA_033816785.1 of Picus viridis. Taxonomy (NCBI): domain Eukaryota; kingdom Metazoa; phylum Chordata; class Aves; order Piciformes; family Picidae; genus Picus; species Picus viridis. Next base: position 32,902,515 of record CM066606.1, read on the forward strand.
TCGCTGAGTAAGGCTCCAGGGTCCACTTCTGTTTTTCGTGGTTAGAAACACATTATCACCCCAACAGCCCATGGCTTCAGCTTCTGTTAGCATAATCTGATCACCTCCCGTTTTTGAAACTCGCCATACATATTCCACCTCAGATTCCCCAGCAGCGCGTGCAAATTCTTTACGAATTTTGGCCAGCACAGTGTAGGAGAAAGGTGCATCTTTAGTTGTGATAGTGGGGGAGTTTCCCCATCCTCATATAAAATTTCCGTTTTAATGAGAGGTCTGACATGCACAGCAGCTTCCTTAGCTGTTGTCAATTCTGCCCGAGGGCACATAGGGGCAGACTCCAGGTAATTCACACCCTGTTTGGAGTCCACATACGAATTTTGCCTCCTCTCCTTTTCCAATTGAATTTTAAGATCTGCCACTACGTCTTTTAAAGTGGCAACATGGCTTTGCAGCGACGAAACTAAGTCCTGCAAAGACGAAATAGTTTTATTCTCTTGCTCGTGCCATACCTCTTTCTCCTTCACTGAAGCGGCTAAACAGACACCTAAAACCGCACAAACAAAAGCTTTGCCTTTTCCGGCTTTGGCTCTTGCATCTTTCTGCAGGGCCACAATGCGATCAGCCACACTCTGGAAATTAGTCCAGTTTTCACGGGCCCAGTCAAGTACCTGTACAGACAGGCGGGCACCGTGAGCTTCTAAAAGGTTAAAAAGCCTCTCACTCCAGGCCATCTCTTTTGTTTCACAAAGTATTTCTTAACAAGTCACTAAGTCTCACAAGGAAGTCAGACCAAAAACACTGTAACAACACAATCTTCCCTGAAAAGACGTATACTTTTAAAAAACTTACTCCACAATAATCTTCTCCAGGAAAAATACACAATAGATTTTTCAGGAGAGGTCACACACAAGAAAAAACAACAAGCCTGGGCTTCTCAAGAGAAAGTCACACTATTTCCCTGAGAGAACCCACACTTGCAAAAGCTTCTCCGCTTTTGTTCCTCAAATTTTCTGTTACAACAGGACAAGAACCTTAAGTTTCTTAGGGAAGAGTCACTCTGTTACCCTAAGAGAACACACACACTTCTCAACTTTTGCTGCAATACCAGGCTTTTCGGGGAAGCCACACTTTCCCCGAGACAATACACACTTAACAAATATCAACACTGGGTTTCACAAAGCAGGGTACTGAGAATTCTCGGAGAAGTCACACTATAAAATCAACATTTCTACTACGGTTAATCTTCCCCGGGAAAGCACACATTTAAAGCAGGGTACAGAGGATTCTCGAGGAGGTCACACTATGAAATCAGCATTTGTACCCCAGATAATCATCCCCGAGAAAGCACACACGTTTAAAGCTTATGAGAACTCCCACACAGTCTCTCTGAAAACTTTCGCTTCGTCCGTCTCCGGCCACATCCCTCTCGGGATAGTGGAAACACGAATCTGGACTCCGCACTCACTTCGTACTCAGAGTACATCTCAGACAAACACACACATACATTTCTGGGTTCTCAGAAATGCAACAGTTTTGCTGTGATACTTTCACTACACGGGAATCCTGCTGACTACACCAATTAAAATGTCTCGATCTGGAGAGGGAAAGAGATTGAGGTTTTTAATGAATATTCCCATGTTGTGAAATTAGAGGCACAAACGAGGCCAAAATATCAACAGCTAGACTATTTATTACATAACTACAGTGGATAAACATAAATAAAGTGGAAGGATCAGAAGGGGAGAGAGAGAGAATAGGGAGAGAGAGAAGAAAGGGAGAAGAGGGAAAGAATTATATTACCACACCCCTCACCCCCCAAGACAGTTTGAGTCTGTGGAGGAAAGGTGCTGCAGGAGATGTTGGGTCTGTAGAGAAACGGTGCTGCAGGAGATGTTGGGTCTGTAGAGGAAGGGTGCTGAGGCTTTGGCTGGAAAAGGGATGAGGTCCTCTGGGCAGCTTCTTCAGCTCCATGAGTTGCAGCAGGCGGAACTTAGGGCACGGAGAGTCCAAGATCCATTGTGTTGGCCCCGGGATGTTTCCAGCGTGTGCTGCCGTCTGCTTTCTTCTGCATCTTGCTTCTCCAATTTTCTCCTCCCACAAGCCAGCAGTTGCTCCAGTCTTTTATACAGTTTTTTAGCCCTTAGGCAAGTGTCCAGGTGTTGTTCCCCAGGATATCGTTCTGGGAAATCATCTTTAGGTCCAGGTATCGTTCCCCAGGAAATCTTTCTGTGTACTCAGGTGAGTTTGGGCAGCCACTGGATGGAGGGGGGAAGGCCTCCGCCTCCTCCTGCTCCATCTAGCTACCCATGAACTCTTTACATATCAGGAACCATTGTCCTTTCCTGGGGTATCTGATGGCTGGAAATGATCTTGTCCTGAAGGTGTGAATGCTGGGTCCCTGGGCCATTGTTGTAGGCCAGCTGCAGTCCCATGAGCAATGTTATCTTTGTACCTTCCAAGAGTCCTTCCAGTGGCTCTGCCCAACGCACATCAGCTATTGTCTGGACAAACAGCAAGTGATTTTATCTTTGTTGAGTCACCAGGAGAGATAAGCTTTAGTCTCTCACAGTGGTTGAGGCCCCGTCCCTGGAGGTGTTTAAGACCAGGCTGGACGAGGCTCTGGCCAGCCTGATCTAGTGTGGGGTGTCCCTGCCCATGGCAGGGGGTTGGAACTAGATGATCCTTGTGGTCCCTTCCAACCCTGACTGATTCTATGATTCTATGATTCTATTACTAGGAGGCATGTTCCTGACTGGGCAGGATGGAAGTTCTAATACTGTCTGTGAGTTTGCTAGTGAATTGAAGGACTATTGGCTAAAGAGCTGATTGGGACCAGCACCAGCGTACTTTAGCTGAGATCTTTCTCTTTTGGTTTCTTTCTGGGGCTTTGCGGGTCGGAAGAACCCCTTGCAGGCGGCAAGTGTTGGCAGGGCTGACTTCTCATGTGCCTGTTTGGGATTGTGATGTCAGCACGGGAATTTTAAAACCCAGCAGGGCTGAGCACGTGACGCCATTTGGGCTAGAGAGCTAGCCTTCTTGCCCATCTGCACATGCCAGAGCATCTGACAGAGTACAGAAGCCTCTGTGATAGCTCAGATAAACTAGGTATTTAGGTGAAATTTAAATTATAGTATCTATATATAAAAATTATATTATTTTTGTGGAATATATATGTTATTTTTTTTTTTAAAAAACAGCTAACAATAAAACCCCTGAACCATGGTAACAACTCAGCCAAAGACTATTAGAAAATCAATATGTACCTGAACAGATTTGGCGCTTAAGCATGTAGGTGTCCAGGCTGCTAGCTGCAGAGTGCTGGAACCTGGCACTTGGAATGCAGGGGGAAGGAGACAACACCTCTGTCAGGTGTGAACAGGTTAATTTCCTCCTCAACCTGGTGGCTGACCTTAAGGATGAAGTGGCTGAGCTAAAGGATGAAGTATCTAGGCTCAGGACTACACAGGAATGTGAACACGAGCTAGATATGTGGGAGCAGGCTTTGCAGACCTCCCCTGTTGAGGGAGGCATCCCCAGAAACAGGGAGGGATGGATACAGGTCCCTGTTTAAGGGAAGCAAGGGGAATAAATCCTGGCCCTCTCCCCCCCCACACCCCATTGCCCTTGCATAATCAGTATGAGACCCTGCAGTCTGAGGGCGTGGATGAGAGGACTGATGAGGAGCCATATAAGGAGATGCCTAAGTCAAAGCAGTCCCCACCAACTATAAGGACCAGCACCGTAAAGAAAAAGAGAATGGTTATAGTTGTTGGAGACCTCGGTGCCAGGGAAAATTATGGAGCATATCATACTGGGGGCAATCACTGCGCACCTGAAGGATGGCCAAGGGATAAGGTCCAGCCTACATGGATTTTGGAAGGACAGATCCTGCCTCTCCAACCCAATCTCCTTCTATGATCAGGTGACCTGTCTGGTGGATGTGGGAAAGGCTGTGGATGTAGTCAATCTGGACTTCAGCAAGGCCTTTGATACCATCCCCCACAGCAAACTCCAGGCCAAGAAGTCAGCCTATCAGCAGCACTCTGTACTGGGGTAGAAACTGTCTGGAGCGCCAACCACAGAGAGTGGTGGTGAATGGTGCCACATCCAGCTCGCAGCCAGTCACTAGCGGTGTGCCCCAGGGATCAGTGCTGGGCTCCATCCAAAAAAAAAGAGGAGGGTGATTGTTATTGGTGATTCCCTACTGAGGGGAACAGAGGGGCCTGTATGTTGGCCAGACCCTGCTCACAGGGAACACTGTTGCCTCCCAGGAGCTCAGGTTGGTGAGGTTACCAGAAGGCTGTCTAGTCAGGTGCAGCCCTATGACTACTATCCCTTAATAGTTATGCAGTTAGGGAATGATGATGTAGCAACCAGAACTCCCAGGGCTATCAAGAATGACTTCAAGGCCCTGGGGGATCTGGTGGAGGACTCAGGTGCACAAATAATTTTTTTGTCTATATCCTCAGTTACAGGAGGGAATACAAGAAGGAGCAGGACAGCAGCTGTAGTCAACAAGTGGCTTAGAGGTTGGTGCAGTCAGAAGAATTTTGGGTTTTTCGATCTTGAAGAACTTTCTACTGCACCAGGTCAGCTGGCAACAGATGGAGTACATCTGTCCCAGAGGAGGGGAAAGGTCACAGTACACGAGAATGGCCTGTCCCCCAAAGGTAAAAAGATTCTGGGAAGAGAATTAGCAGGTTTCATTGACAGGGCTTTAAACTAGCTTGGAAGGGGGAAGGGGCTGATACCAGTCCCCCCAGACAGGAGTCTGAGGGTGATAAGCTGGAGTCAGGGGCAAAATCAGCAGCGCGGCTGAAGTGCATGTACACTAATGCACGAAGTATGGGCAACAAACATAAGGAGCTGGAAGTCTTGTTGCAGAAGGAAAGATATGATGTAGTTGCCATCACAGAGATGTGGTGGGATGACTCGCATGACTGGAGCGCTGCAATTGGTGGCTACAGGCTCTTCAGGAGAGACAGGCAAGGAAGAAGGGGTTGAGGGGTGGCCCTGTGCATCAGGGAGGTACTTGATGCCGTTGAGCTTGAGATCAGGGACAATCAGGTTGAGTGCTTGTGGGTGAAAATTAGAGGGAAGACCAGCAGGACAGACATCCTGGTGGGAGTCTGTTATAGACCACCCAACCAGGAGGAAGATGTTGATGAAGCATTCTATAGGCAGCTTAAGGCTGTCTCAAGATCGCCTGACCTTGTTCTCATGGGTGACTTCAACCTGCCTGATATCTGCTTGGATCACAACATAGCAGAGAGAAGGCAATCTAAGAGGTTCTTGGAGTGCATGGAGGACAGCTTCTTATCCCAGGTGCTGCACAAGCCTACCAGGGGTAAGGCTCTGCTTGACCTCCTCTTCACCAGCAGGGAAGGGCTGGTGGGTGATGTGGTGGTCAGAGGGTGTTTAGGCACCAGTGACCACAAGATAATTGAGTTTTCGGTATTCATCCAAGCCAAGAGGGGGAGCAAGAAGACCTCCACTCTGGACTTCAGGAGGGCAGATTTCAGGCTACTCAAGGAATTAACTCAGAAGGTTCCTTGGGAAACAGCCCTTATAAATAAAGGAGTCCAGGAGAGCTGGACCTACTTCAAGGAAGAACTCTTGAAGGCACAGGAACAGGCAATGTGCTTGGAGATGAGCCACCGGGGAAGATGGCCAGCCTGGATGGTCAATGAACTTCTAAAGGAACTAAGGGGAAAAAAGAGAGTGTATCATCTTTGGAAGAAAGGTGAGGCAACTCATGGAATACTTAAGGATGTTGATAGGTCTTGTAGGAAGAAAATTAGGGAGGTAAAAGCACATTGGGAGCTCAGACTGGCTTCTGCTGTGAAGGAAAACAAAAAGTCCTTCTATAAATATATTAATAGCAAGAGGAAGGGCAAGGACAAGCTCCACTCCTGGTGGGCACGGAGAGGAACGTTTTAACAAAGGATGAGGAAAAGGCAGAGGTACTTAATACCTTCTTTACTTCAATTTCTACTAGCAGGACAGAATGTCTTCCAGACAGCTGGCCTGCAGAGCTGGCAGAAGGAGCCAGGGAACAGCATAGTTCTCCTCTGTTCCAGGATGGGAGAGTTAGAGATCTTCTCAGCCGCTTGGTTCCCGACAAGTCCATGGGACAGGATGGGATCCATCCTAGGGTGCTGAGGGAGCTGGCAGATGAGCTGTCCAAGTTGCTCTCCATCATTTATCAACAGTTCTGGCACACTGGATAGGTCCCAGAAGACTGGAAGATGGCCGATGTGGTGCCCATCCACAAGAAGAGCCAGTTGGAAGAGCCAGGGAATTATAGGCCTGTCAGCCTGACCTCAGTGCCGGGCAAGATTATGGAACGGGTCATCTTGTGTGCGATCAGACAGCACTTACAGGATGGCCAAGGGATCAGGCCTAGCCAGCATGGATTTAGGAAGGCCTGACCAACCTGATCTCCTTCTAGGATCAGGTGACCCGCCTGGTGGATGTGGGGAGGCCTGTGGATGTGGTCTACCTGGACCTCAGCACCTTTGACACCGTCCCCCACAGCCAACTCCTGGCCAAACTATCAGCCCATGGCTTGGACAGGAGCACACTGAGCTGGGTTAGGAACTGGCTGGAGGGCCGAGCCCAGAGAGTGGTGGTGAATGGTGCCACATCCAGCTGGCACCCAGTCACTAGTGGTGTGCCCCAAGGATCAGTACTGGGCCCCATGCTCTTCAACATCTTTATTGATGATCTGGATGAGGGCATTGAGTCCATCATCAGTAAATTTGTGGATGACACCAAGCTGGGGACAGGATTGATCTGTTGGAGGGTAGAGAGACTTTGCAGAGGGACCTCGACAGGCTGGACAGATGGGCAGAGTCCAATGGCATGAGATTGAACACATCCAAGTGCCGGGTTCTGCACATTGGCCACAACAACCCCAGGCAGCGCTACAGGCTGGGGTCAGAGTGGCTGAAGAGTGACCAGACAGAGAGGGACCTGGGGGTGCTGGTTGATTGTAGGCTGAACATGAGCCTGCAGTGTGCTCAGGCAGCCAAGAAGGCCAATGGCATCCTGGCCTGCATCAGGAACAGTGTGTCCAGGAGGAGCAGGGATGTCATTCTGCCCCTGGACACTGCACTGGTTAGGCCACAGCTTGAGTCCTGTGTCCAGTTCTGGGCCCCTCAGTTTAGGAAGGATGTTGACTTGCTGGAACGTGTCCAGAGAAGGGCAACGAATTTGGTGAGGGGTTTGGAATACAAGCCCTATGAAGAGAGGCTGAGGGAGCTGGGGTTGCTTAGCCTGGAGAAGAGGAGACTGAGGGGTGACCTTATTGCTTTCCACAACTCGTTGAAGGGAGGTTGTAGCCAGGCAGAGGTTGGCCTCTTCTCCCAGGCTGCCAGCACCAGAACAAGAGGACACAGCCTCAAGCTGCACCAGGGGAGCTTTAGACTGGATGTTAGGAAGAAGTTCTATACAGAGAGTGATTGCCCATTAGAATGGGCTGCCTGGGGAGGTGGTGGAGTCACCATCATTGGAGGTGTTCAGGAGGAGACTTGATGGGGTGCTTGGTGCCATGATCTAGTTGTTTGGGTGGGTTGGATTGGTTGCTTGGTTGGACGCAATGTTCTTGAAGGTCTCTTCCAACCCTGTTTATTGTATTGTATTTTATTGTATTGTATTGTATCCTGTTTCATATCTTCTCTGATGATCTGGATGAGGGGGTCGAGTCAGTCATCAGTAGATTTTCAGATGATACCAGGTTGGGAGCAGGTGTTGAGCACTTAGAGGATAGAAGGGATCTCCAGAGGGATCTTGACCGACTGGACAGATGGGCAGAGTTCAACATGATGGGATTCAACAAGTCCAAGTCCAGGTGCTGCATGTTGGTCACAACAACTCCATGCAGAGCTACAGGCTGGGATCAGAGTGGCTGGAAAGCTGGCAAACAGAAAGGGACCTGGGGGTACATATTGACAGCCGGCTGAACATGAGCCTGCAGTATGCCCAGATGGCCAAGAAGGGCAAGGGCATCCTGGCCAGTAGGAGCATGGAAGTCGTTGTGCCCCTGTCCTCAGCACTGGTTAGGCCACACCTTGAGTCCTGTGTCTGGTTCTGGGCCCCTCAATTTAAGAAGGACATTGAGACTCTTGAACGTGTCCAGAGAAAGGGAGCGAGGCTGATGAGAAGCCTTGAGCACAGGCCCTATGAGGAGAGGCTGAGGGAGCTGGGGTTGTTTAGCCTGGAGAAGAGGAGGCTCAGGGAGACCTTAATGCTGTCTACAACTACCTGAAGGGTGGTTGTAGCCAGGTGGGGGTTGGTCTCTTCTCCCAGGCAACCAGCACCAGAACAAGAGGACACAGTCTCAAGCTGCAACAGGTGAAGTTTAGACTCAAGGTGTGGAAAAAGTTCTTCACAGAGAGAGTTGTTAGGGATTGGAATGGGCTGCCCAGGAAGGTGGTGGAGTCACAATCCCTGGGGGTGTTCAAGAGGGGATTGGATATGACACTTGGTGCCATGGTCTAGTAGTCATGAGGTCTTGGGTGACAGGTTGGACTTGATGATCTTTGAGGTCTTTTCCTACCTTATTGATTCTATGATTCTATAATTCTATGATTCTATGAATATGAGGACAGTATAAATCAGAGATCCATAGTCTCAGCCATAGAAGCTATGACTAAAGAGCTTAAGCCCTCCCTGTTTGAACTGAAAAAAGGGGATGATACCTCTTTTTCCTCTTCCCCTTCTCCTTCAGAATGGGTCCATGTTTCAGCAATCAGGAATAGGTGTCTTCCTCCTGGGAGATCACGCCAAGCTAATCAGGGGATGTCAGGGGGTTTCTATGGAAGATTCTCTGTAACCATGGAGAAAACATGGACAGCTGTCATGGCCAACCCACTACTGCCCTCTGGGCCAGAGTATGGGAACTGCAAGGTGGCCACAATAGGGATAACTTGCCCAGGAGAAGGACTTCCCCAGTTTTCTGGAGTGGTCCTTCTTGCTCAAAAGACCCTTCTCCTAGTAACACAGGACCCTGTGACAAGTGTGAACGTTGCCGTCAGCATTAGAGGAGCCCTACCTCCAGCCAGGTGGAGGCCAGGGACAACAGAATGTATTGGGATGTTTATGAGAAATGGCCTGGCACTTCAGAAGCCCTGAAATACCGAGCTCTGGTGGACACGGGGGCCAAATGCACTCTGATACCATTGAGCTACAAAGGGGCTGAGCCCATAAGCATTCAAGGAGTCACAGGGGGTGTTTTGGTCTATAAAGGATAAATTAATGTTCAATAAATGGAGCGATTAATTAAAAAAAATTAATTTTTTTTTAATCACAAAAATCCCACAAAAAATATTAAACAAAACCTATTTACAGGTTCGAGGGGTTTCGGTCGTGGAACAGAGACCTCACCAGCAGGAACAAATAACAGTTTAAACAACATGCACAAAAATCCAGAAACAACAAACATCACCTTAAACTGTAAAGAAAAGAAACCTCGGCAATGCAGCTGGCGGTTGCCCACAACATGTGGGGGGAGGGGAACCCAGAACTCCCCAGGGCAACAGACCTGCAATAGATGCACGTGGAAGCTGCAGGAGCAGAGTTTCCCTTTCTGTTGGGGTCTGCAGCTTATTGCTGAGACAGGATTTGCTCCCAAAGGATTTGTAGCCAAAAGCTTTGTAGAGAGGTTTCTCAGCTGTGGTCCTTTTGCAGCAGCGCTTGCTCCTTGCTCCCATCAATCGGAACTGTCCCGGGGACTCGGCTCCTCTGGGGTTTCGCCTCTCAGCCCGGCAAGGCAAGTATCTGTCCTCTGGGCTTTACAACGCTGAGAATAGCGAGGGGTCTTTGCTGTCTTGTCTGGGTAAACTGGAACACAGTTCAGCTTCCAAGCGAAACTTGTGGTTCCTTCCAGACCGTGGACAATGGCAAGACAAAGCTCTGGCCCTTCAGGCTGATATTTATAGGTTTCCCGAGACAATAATGGCCAGTAGCAACACAGGTCTAGGGGTCAACCCTGGTATTGCAACCTATAGAAAGCCTTCTTTCCAAACATGGCCAAAAGCACGCCCACCTGGCTCATCCTGGCTCTGAAACATGTCCAGGCAAGCCCAAAGAAACAGATCTACTAGCTTCTGCCTCATTGTCTGGTTCAGAGCCATTTTGAGGCTTTTTTTGTCCATCCAGGACAGGGGGCTCACAAGATTTGACTGCACTACAGGCTGAGATAAGCCTCACTGGTAATGAATGGGGAAAGCACAACATAATGACTGGTCCAAATGCACCTTGCATTCTTGGCATTGTCTTTCTGTGGGAGTGATGTTTTAAGGACCCTAGGGTGCACAAGTGGGCATTTTGGGGAGCAGCTGTAGAGACTGCAGGCAAAGAACAGTTGACTACCATAACTGAGCTGTCGGATGACTCCTCTGTAGTTGGCAGCCATAAGGTGCAGGACTTGAAGTTACCTATTGCCTCTCACATAGTACATCACAGGCAATACAGGACAAACAGAGACTCTCTGCACCCCATACACCAACTGATTCAACAACTGGAGAGCCAGAAGGTAATTAGCAAGGCCCACTCACCCTTCAACAACCCAATATGGCCAGTGTAGAAGACAAAACGGGAAATGGAGATTGACTGCAGACTACTGTGGCCTGAATGAAGTGACTCCTCCAATCAGCGCTGTCATGCCAGACATGTTTGAGCTCCAGTACAAACCAGAATCAAAAGCAGGCAAGTAGTATGCCACAATTGACATTGCTAGTGCCTTTTTCTCCATTCCCATTGCAGAAGAATGCAGGCCACAGTTTGCCTTCACCTGGAGAGAAGTGTAGTACCAGTGGAATATATTACCTCATGATTGGAAACACAGCAGTACCATCTGCCATGAGGTGATCCAGACTGCACTGGAGAAGTGTGAAACTCCTGAGCACATGCAGTTCCTCAATGATGTCATTGTATGGGTTGAGATAGCAGAAGAGGTGTACCAGAAGGTTAAGAAGATAATCGCTATCTTGTTGGAGACTGGCTTTGTGTGGTGGTTCAGGTTGGGTGCTGGCCCGGATGCCACTGCACAGACCACACCTGGGAGGTCCCAAGAGGGTCCAGCCCACTGGTCACAGGAAACCAGGTATTTCACCCATAGTTCTCTGCTTCTCTATAAAACATCCACACGGGGTCCTTACTTCTTCTTTTGTCCCCCTGCCGCGGCCTAGGTGTTGCAGTTTGGGCTGGGTGCCCTGTGCTACATGAGGTGCTTCCTGTGTACAGAAGTCCAGCCCAGTGGGTGGACACAGGAAACTAGGTATTTCTACCATAATTCTCTGCACCACTACAAGATCCAGTGCGAGGTCTAGCACCTCCTCTTTCTTCTGCGCCATCACCCGGTAACTGGGGGAGATGTTGTCTCCCGGACATGGGCCTGGCTAGGCCCAAGGCCACGGGGGAATGGGCAGTCTCAGATCTGGCCAGCTGAGACTAGCCTAGCAGGGGGAGGGGGAAGAAGGAGCCCTGGGGGTCTTGGAAGTACCTCCAGTTGGGGATGGGATCTTCCTGGGTCTGTTTTGGGATTTCTTTTGTCACTGTGCTTCTGGCTCCCTGTAAACATTCACTGCTTTTCATTTGAACTTTCTGTGACCGGTTTAGGCTGTGCCCTTAAGAAATGGACACTTTCTGAACACTCTAGCTGAATGTATTGAAAACAAAGACATGCTAAACTAATTTCATTGGTGGATAGGTATAATGCAACTTTGAGTTTTGGGTTCAGTCTGTTTGGAGTCAGTCTGTTCTTGTCTGTCCTGTGGGCTGGCCTGTTTCTCTCTCTCTGAAGCAACAGCTTTCTGGGCAGGAGCAACCTTGCTAACCAGATAAGAAAACTAACTCCTGCATTCGCTTTGAGCTAACAGAATTTATTTTCTCCTTAATTACCTTTCTCTCTCTCTAACCCTTTTGGGAAAAAAGGGGGAGGTAGGGAGGGAGAAGGGGGATAGCGGCCCGGGTGGGGGCACACCCTCCTCCGGCTGTGGATCTGCTGTATTACATACATTGCTGTATATTGCTATATATATTGTGAATATTGTATATTTTTGTACATATTCATTGCCTTCCATTTCTGCTTGTAAATATAGCTTTCATCTGCTTCTCCGGCTGAGTTAGCTGTGGAATCTTTTGTGTGTGCGGGGGAAACTTTCTCACCCTACCACACTTTCCATTACTTTTGCAATCCATTTGTCTGAGTTGTTATTTTTGCCCGTGGTGGGGAGGGGGGCTGCCTCAACCCATCACACTAGGTAAAATGGTGTGAGCTGCCTCCCTTGGGCCTGCCCAGACCCAAGGTTGGGTTGGGGGGGGAGGGGGAAGAAAGAGTCCTGGGGGGGGGGGGGTGTTTGGGTGTACCCCCAGGTAGGGATGGGATGTTCTTGGGTATGTTCTGGGGTCACTTTCTTTTGTCACAGTGCTTGTGGTTCTCTGTAAAACTTTCATTGTTGTTGTTTTGTTTTTTTTTTTTTCATTTAAACTTTCCACAATTTTTTTGCAATCCATTTATCTGAGTCGTTACTTTTGCCTGTGGTGGGAGAATTGGTCTCCCAAACCACAACAATCATGGTGAGCCAGGCAGGAGTTGGTTGCTGTGGTGAACTGCAGATCGGATTGCAAAAGATGGAGAGTTTAAAGCCAGATGTAGGGCGTTGTTGGTTTGGAAGCTGGGGCTCAAGTTTTCTTGTTGGGGAGACTGTGTGAACTCCTGTGGACTGCAGAAGGACACCTGGTCTGTGGCTGATGGCATGGAAGTCCCTCCTGTTACTTGGGAACAAGGGGTGGCTCTTTCTGTGACTTTCTGCTCAGGGTAGCTTAAGAATGCTCGGGGTAGCCTAAGAATGCGAGACCTGCCTTCTCCTCCTTGTTCTCTGTGGATTGATGAGTGCCAGGAAGTGGAGGAGGGGCAGCGGCAAGCAGAGTTGAGTCGACCCGCTGCTGCTGTAGCGGGGGCCACCTGTGGCGAGCGGACAAGTGATGACTTCCGAAACCTGAGAAGGCAAGTGGGGACTTCAGCTGGAAAGCTGTTCTCAAAGGCTCTGAGAATATGCTCATGCTTTGGATGAAATAACCATTTGGATGCCCAAAGGGGTGGAGGTGTCTTTGACTCTGCATTACGGTGACAGAGACAGCGGGAGCTGGGCTGCTGCGTTCAAACAGTGGTGGTGGCACTGCCCATGCCATGCTGCGTTCAGGCGGCAGAGGCAACTGTAAATCTTTCCCTGTTTTTTTGGACATGTTCTGAAAATGGTGCCGAGCACCTGGCTCCGCCTCCTCTCTTCTCAGCGAGTTGTGCTGCAGCTGCTCCCTCTTCCGGGGAGGGCTGTGAACCGGATGCGGTGATGCCTCGGTACGTGAACACCTGGGGGGGTGGGTGATGACCTGCAATGTGCATTTGTGTAGCTTCAGACCATGGCTGGAAGTGGTTAGCTATGGCTTTCCGGAGGGATGGAAAAAAGCGGTCATGGAGCCTGATTGCTCCAACTGGCTTGCCCCAGGGGTGGAATTGCACCAGGGCAATTAAGAAGGAGTTCAGGGCCCTTGGACAGTTGATTGATGGGGCAGGCACGCAAGTGGTGTCCTGCTCAGTTCCCTCAGTGGCAGGGGAGTACACTGAGAGGAACGGGAGAACCCACACCATCAACAAGTGGCTCAGGGAATGGTGCCAGCGGAGGAACTTTGGTTTCTTTGATCATGGGGCAACTTTTACGGCACCTGACCTGCTGGGTCCTGATGGGGTACATTTATCTAGAAGGGGCAAGAGCATCCTAGCACTAGAGTTGGCAGGGCTCATTAGGAGGGCTTTAAACTAGGTCTGAAGGGGGTGGGTGAAGACATCGGTCCCTCTGCAGAGGTAAGAGTAGGGCACAAGGTAGGGTCAACTGACAGGTCGGGAGCCCAGCTGCAGTGCACGTGCACCAATGCACACAGCCTGGGCAATAAGCAAGATGAGCTGGAGGTCCTAATCCACCAGGGCAACTATGATATAGCTGCCATCTCAGAAACATGGTGGGACAACAGGCACGATTGGAGTGCTACACTGGGGGGTTACAGGCTCTTTAGGAGGGATAGGCAAGGGAGAAGAGGAGGAGGGGTGGCTTTGTATATTGGGGAGACACTTTCTGCCTCTGAACTTGAGGTGGAAGATGAGGGTGAGAGCTTGTGGGTTAAAATCAGAGGGCAGCCCAACAAATCTGACATCCTGGTTGGAGTCTGTTATAGACCACCCAACCAGGATGAGGAGGTTGATGAATTATTCTACAAACAACTGGAGGCTGTTTCAAGATCATCAGATCTTGTCCTCGTGGGTGACTTCAACCTGCCAGATATCTGCTGGGAACTTAATTCAGCAGAGAGAAGGCAGTCCAGAAGATTCCTGGAGCGAATAGAGGACTGCTTCCTGACGCAGCTGTTAAGCGAGCCTACCAGGGGACAGGCTCTGCTTGACCTGCTGCTCTCCAATAGGGAAGGGCTGGTGGGAGATGTGACCGTGGGAGGCTGCCTGGGGTGCAGAGACCACGACATGGTGAAGTTTTCAATATGCAGGGAGATAGGGAGGAGTACCAACAGAACCTTCACCTTGGACTTCCGGAGGGCAAACTTCAGCCTCTTTAAGAAACTTATTTGTAAAGTTCCCTGGGTACCAACCCTCATGAACCGAGGGGTCCAGGAGGGTTGGACCTACTTCAAAAGGAGCTCTTGAAGGCACAGGAACTGGCAGTTCCCATGCGCTGAAAGATGAGCCGGCGGGGAAGGCGACCGGTCTGGATGAGCAAGCAGCTCCTGGAGGAATTAAGGGAAAAAAGAGGCTGTATCACCTTTGGAAGGAGGGGAAGGCTTCTCGAGATATGTTCAAGGAAGTGGTTAGATTATGTAGGAATAAAATTAGAGAGGCAAAGGCCCAGTTGGAACTGAAACTGGCCACCTCTGTGAAAGAAAATAAAAAGCAATTTTACAAATTCTGGAGCCCATATTACAGGAGAGATGTGGATGTGCTGGAGCGTGTCCAGAGAAGGGCCACGAGGATGATCAGAGGGCTGGAGCACCTCTCCTATGAGGACAGACTGAAGGAGTTGGGGCTGTTCAGTCTGGAGAAGAGAAGGCTCCCAGGTGACCTCATTGTGGCTTTCCAGTATCTGAAGGGGGCCTACAGGAAGGCTGGGGAGGGACTTCTCAGGATCTCAGGTAGTGATAGGACTAGGGGGAATGGAATGAAGCTGGAAATGGGGAGATTCAGGCTGGATGTGAGGAAGAAGTTCTTTACCATGAGAGTGGTGAAGCCCTGGAATGGGTTGTCCAGGGAGGTGGTTGAGGCCCAGTCCCTGGAGGTGTTTAAGACCAGGCTGGACGAGGCTCTGGCCAGCGTGATCTAGTGTAGGGTGTCCCTGCCCATGGCAGGGGTTGGAACTAGATGATCCTTGTGGTCCCTTCCAACCCTGACTGATTCTATGATTCTATGATTCTATGATTCTATGATTCTATGATTCTATGAAATATATCAATGCTAAAAAGAAGGGCAAGAAGAATCTTCACTCCTTACTGGACCTGGAGGGGAACATGGTGACTGAAGATGAGGAAAAGGCTGAGGTCCTGAACGCCTTCTTTGTCTCGATGTTTAACAGCAAGGTAGGAGTCCAGGATGAGTGGCCTCCTGAGCTGGGTAGTAGGGTCGGGGAGCAGTGTAATGTCCCAGAAATCCATGAGGAATTAGTTCGGGACCTGCTGAGCCACTTGGACACCCACAAGTCCATGGGACCGGATGGGATCCATCCTAGGGTGCTGAGAGAGCTGGCAGATGAGCTGTCCAAGCCGCTCTCCATCATTTTTCAGCAGTCCTGGCTCACTGGAGAGGTCCCAGAAGACTGGAAGCTGGCCAGCGTGGTGCCCATCCACAAGAAGGGACGGATGGAGGAACCCGGAAACTACAGGCCTGTCAGCCTGACCTCAGTGCCAGGGAAAGTGATGGAACAGATTATCCTGGCGGCAATAACTGCACACCTGCAGGATGGCCAAGGGCTCAAGTCCAGCCAGCATGGATTGAGGAAGGGCAGGTCCTGCCTGACCAACCTGATCTCCTTCTATGATCAGGTGACCCACCTGGTGGATGTGGGGAGGCCTGTGGATGTGGTCTACCTGGACCTCAGCAAGGCCTTTGACACCGTCCCCCCACAGCAAACTGCTGGCTAAGCTGTCAGCTCGTGGCTTGGACAGCAACACTCTGTGCTGGGTTAGGAACTGGCTGAAGGGCCGGGCCCAGAGAGTGGTGGTGAATGGTGCCACCTCCAGCTGGCGGCCAGTCACCAATGGCGTCCCCCAGGGATCAGTGCTGGGCCCCATCCTCTTTAACATCTTCATTGATGATATGGATGAGGGGGTTGAGTCAGTCATCAGCAAGTTTGCAGATGACACCAAGTTGGGAATAGATGTTAGTCAGTTAGAGGGTAGAAAGTCTCTGCAGAGGGACCTCGACTGACTGGACAGATGGGCACAGTCTAATGGCATGGCATTTAACAAGTCCAAGTGCCGGGTGCTGCACTTTGGCCACAGCAACCCCATGCAGAGCTACAGGCTGGGGTCAGAGTGGCTGGAGAGCTGCCAAACAGAGAGGGACCTGGGGGTGCTGATTGACACCCACCTAAACATGAGCCAGCAGTGTGCCCAGGTGGCCAAGAGGGCCAATGGCATCCTGGCCTGTATTAGGAATAGTGTGGCTAGCAGGAGCAGGGAGGTCATTATGCCCTTGTACTCTGCATTGGTTAGGCCACACCTTGAGTACTGTGTCCAGTTCTGGGCCCCTCAGTTTAAGAAGGACATCGAGACACTTGAACGTGTCCAGAGAAGGGCAACAAGGCTGGTGAGAGGCCTTGAACACAAGCCCTATGAGGAGAGGCTGAGGGAGCTGGGATTGTTTAGCCTGGAGAAGAGAAGGATCAGGGGTGACCTCATTGCCCTCTACAACTACCTGAAGGGTGGTTGTGGACAGGAGGGGTTGGTCTCTTCTCCCAGGCAACCAGCACCAGAACAAGGGGACACAGTCTCAAGCTGTGCCAGGGGAGCTTTAGACTCGAGGTGAGGAAGAAGTTTTTCACTGAGCGAGTCATTCGTCATTGGAATGGGCTGCCCGGGGAGGTGGTGGAGTCGCCGTCCCTGGAGGTGTTCAAGGGGAGACTGGACATGGCACTTGGTGCCATGGTCTAGTTGTGAGGTCTGTTGGGACGGGTTGGACTTGATGATCCTTGGGGTCTCTTCCAACCTTGGTTATGCTGTGATACTGTGAAAAAAGCCACTGAGTAAATGTAAATGCAAACAAAGGCTTGGCTGAGAAGTTGTGAAGTTTTTTCCAGGTGACCAGGATGTCCCAGTGAGTCCACAAAGAATTCACACTGCAGAACAATGGCGTTGCGTTGCTGGGAGGTTCCATCATATGAGGAAGAAGAACTGGAATGGACTAATACTTGAGTCTGAATGAGAGACTGTGTGGAAGGATGCCCAGATGAAGACATGGACTTTTGCTAGACATGTCATCAGAAGAGTTCTAATTTGATGATATGTTTTTTGGGTGCAGAGATTATGGTGTGAAATAAGGGGTGGTGTGTGGTGGTTTAGGCTGGGTGCTGGCCTGGATGCCACTGCACAGACCACATTTGGGAGGTCCCGGAAGGGTTCATCCCACGGGGTGGTCACAGGAAACCAGGTATTTCACCCATAATTCTCTGCTCCTCTATAAAACATCCACATGGGGTCCTTACTTCCTCTGTTGTCCCCCTGCCACTGCCTAGATAAAATGGTGTGAGTTGCTTCCCTTGAGCCTGCCCAGGCCCAAGGCTGGGCTGGGGGCGGGGAGAAAGAGTCCGGGGGTGTTTGGGTGTACCCCCAGGTGGGGATGGGACATTCTTGGGTATGTTCTGGGATCTCTCTCTTTTGTAACTGTGCTTGTGGTTTCTCTGTAAAACTTTAATTGTTTGGGGTTTTTTTTTGTTTTTCCATTTAAACTTTCCACCGTTTTTTTGCAATCCATTTATCTGAGTCGTTATTTTTGCCCATGGTGGGAGAATTGGTCTCCCAAACCATGACACTTTGCCATAAAGAGAAGCAAGGTAAAAAGGCCTGCCAGAGAGATCCAGTTTCTGGGAATTCAATAGCAAGATGGCAATCACCACATCCCTTAGGAGGAGGTGAATAAGGTTTCAACTATGGTGCAACCTCCTTTTTGGGGCTTGTGGGTTTCTGGAAAATGCACATTCCTGGTACAGTCAAATTGTGAAACCTCTCTTCCCTGTAATGTGGATGAAAAATAATTTTGTTTGGGGACCTGAGCAGCAGGTAGCATTCGACCAGATAAAATGAGAGGTGATCCATGCTATGGCTCTGGGACCTGTTCAAACAGGATCAGAAATTGAGAATGTGCTGTACACTGTGGCTGGTGCAAGTGGTCCTACATGAAGCTTGTGGCAGAAAGCTCCTGGTGAAGCCAGGGGCAGGCCCCTAGGTTTCTGGAGTAAGGAGTATGTAGGCTCTGAGGCCAACTACACCGTGACAGAAAAGGAAATCTTAGCTGTCTATGATGGAGGCTGAACTGCTTCTGAGGTAACTGGGACTGAATCAACTCTCCTTTTATCTCCAAGGCTTCCAGTCCTGACTTGGATGTTTAAAGGGAGAGGTTCAACCTCACATCATGCCACAGATGCCACCTGGAGTAAATGGATGGCCCTGATAACTCAGTGAGCTTGGATGCGGAACTTCAAACACCCTGGTAAGTGGAAGTGTGTCCTGAATGGACAAAAAAAGCCTCAAAATGGCTCTGAACCAGACAATGAGACAGAAGCTAGTAGATCTGCTTCTTTAGGCTTGCCTGAACATGTTTCAGAGCCAGAATGAGACAGGTGGGTGTGCTTTTGGCTATGTTTGGAAATAAGGCTTTCTATAGGCTACAATACCAGGGTTTTATCCCTAGACCTGTGTTGCTATTGACCATTATTGTCTCGGGAAATCTATAAGTACCAGCCCAGAGGGCCAGAGCATTGTCTTGCCATTGTCCACGCTCTGGAAGGAACCACAAGCTTCGCTTGGAAGCTGAACTGTGTTTCAGTTTACCCAGACAAGACAACAAAGACCCCTCGCTATTCTCAGCATTGTGAAGCCCAGAGGACAGATTCGTGTCTTGCTGGGTTGAGAGGCGAAACCCCAGAGGAGCTGAGTCTCCGGGACAGTTTCATTTGACTGGGGCAAGGAGTGAGTGCCACTGCAAAAGGATTACAGCTGAGAAACCTCCTCTCTACAAAGCTTTTAGCTACAAACCCTTTGGGAGCAAATCCTGCCTCAGCAATAAGCTGCAGACACAAACAGAAAGTGAAACTCTGCTCCTGCAGCTTCCACGTGGTCAGCGCAATTTTGGTTTGCCTAGATCTTAACGTGTGCCACGAGGTATCAGGACCAGTGAGTAATTACAATACCTGATTTTTATAAGCATCTGTTGAAGGTGTGTTGCCCTGGGGAATTCTGGGGTTCCCCGTCCTGTTGTGGGCAACCGCCGGCTTCATTGCCAAGGTTCCTTTTCTTTACAGTTTAAAGTGCTGTTTGTTGTTTCTGGATTTTTGAACATATTGTTTAAATTGTTACTTGTTCCTGCTGGTGAGGTATCTGTTCCTGTAAATAGGTTTTATTTAATATTTTTGTGGAATTTTTTGTGATTAATAAAATTATTAATATTTTATTAATCGCTCCGCTTATTGAACATTAATATATCCTTTTATAAAACAAAGTAATCACCAACTGGCCAGAAGGTGATGACTTCGGAATGCCATCAGAGCATACAGTGACCCATGATGAGGAGTCTTCCCCATATAATGGTCTTCCTGACAATGAAAAGGGCTATGCTTTATTCACAGATGGGTCTTGCTGTCTTGAAGGAAGCAAACAGAGATGGAAGGCAAATGTCTGGAGTCCAAAAAGGCATGTAGCAGGGCAAGGGACAGAGAAGCCAAATCCAGTCAGTATGCAGAGGTAAAAGCTGTCCAGCTGGCCCTGGATATAGCAAAATGGGAGAACTGACCAGTGCTGTAGCTCTGTACTGACACCTGGATAATAGCAAATGTTTTGAGGGGGTGGCTGAAGAAATGGAAGAAGAACAGATGGCAGAGAAAAGGGAAGCCTGTTTGGGCAGCTGACCTGTGACAACACATTGCTGCCCATCTGGACAGACTGCCAATAAAGGTAAGGTGCATCAATGCACACATCCCCAAGAGCAAAGCCACTGAGGAACACAAACACAACCACCAAGCAGATCTGGCTGCTAAATTCTCCCAGACAGACTTGGACTGGGAACACAAGGGCAAACTATTCTTAGCACGCTGGGCCCATGACACTTCTCGCTATCAAGGGAGAGATGCTACATACCGGTGGGCTTGGGACAGATCAATAGACCTATCTATGGAGGCCATCTCACAGGTTATTAATGAGTGTGACATCTGTGCTGCTATAAAGCAGGCTAAGCACATGAAGCCTCTGTGGTATAGGGGGCATTGGTCAAAGCGTAAGTATGGAGAGGCCTGGCAGATCAACTACATCACCCTTCCTTGATCTCACAGTAACAAACAGCACATACTGACCATGGTGGAGGCAAGTGCAGGGTGGCTGGAAACCTACCTAGCACGTCATGTCACTGCCTGCAACACCAGTCTGGGCCTGGAGAGACGTGTCCTGTGGAGACACAGCACCCCAGAGATGACTGAATTGGACAATGGAACGCATTTCAAGAACCATCTCATAAGGAACTAGGAAAAAGAAGATAGGAATGAATGGATTTACCATATCCCATACCATGCACCAGCTGTGGGGAGGTTGAATGTTACAATGGCTTGCTAAAGACTACCCTAAAAGCCATGGGGGGTGGAATCTTTAAGAACTGTGAAAAACACCTAGCTCAAGCCACTTGGTTAGTGAATAGCAGAGGGTCTGTGAACTAAGCTGGTCCTGCCCAGTCCAACCTGATGCAAACAGTGGAGGGAGATGGAGTTCTTGTGATTGTGAGAAAAACCTTCTGGGGATGTTGGTGTGGGTTTTCCCTACTGCTGGTGGGGGTAAACAAACCCAAGGGGTGGTCTCTGCTGAGGGCCCTGGCCACACATACACATTCAGTGTATCCCACAGCAAAACATAACTCTGTCTGAGAGGGGATAAACTCAGAGAGTGACTCAGACTAATGTAATATAATCACTGTATAATAGTTATAAATTGTTGCAAGTTTCCCCTTCTAGTTTAATAACAATGTGGCATCCAGGATTCAACATGAACCAACCACACACAAACACCAATCCAGAGGACCTTTGCATCATCCCATATGCCCCCTTTCCCATTTCCCTATGCCACCAGACTGTTCCTAATTTCCCCTTCAGAGACAAAGACTGTTTCATGGTTTCCTAATTCTTCTTCACATTCCTGCCCAGCTCAAATACCACATTCATCAACCAGCACCAGAGAGAAAGACTGCCCTGGGAGAGATACAGCACCCCCAAGTTTCCCTCCTCAGGGCTGCTCTCCAGCAAGTCCCTGCCCAGCCTGGATTTGTGCCTGGGATTGCCTCCACCCAGATGCAGGATGCTGCACTTGGTCTTGTTGAAGCTCATGACGTTGGCTTGTGCCCACCTCTCCAGCCTGTCAAGGTTCCTCTGGATGGCATCCCTTCCCTCCAGCGTGTCTGCTGCACCATACAGCTTGGGGTCATCAGCAAACTTGCTGAGGGTGCACTCGATGCCACTGTCCATGGCACCCACAAAGATGTTGAACAAGACAGGTCCCAGGACTGATCCCTGAGGGACTCTGCTTGTCACTGGCCTCCACTGGGACATGGACCCATTGACAGCCACACTTTGGGTGCGGCCATCAAGCCAGTTCTTTATCCATCTACTCGTCCACCCATCAAACCCATGTGCTACCAGTTTGGAGACCAGGACGTGTTGCAGGACAGTGTCAGAGGATTTGCTCAGGTCCAGGTAAATGACATCAGTTGCTCGCCCTTCATCTATTAATGTTGTCACCTGCTCATAGAAGGCCACCAGGTTTGTCAGGCAGGATTTGCCCTTAGTGAAGCCATGCTGACTATTCCCAATCACCTCTTCACTATTCTTCTGAGTCATTAGTGCCTCCAGGAGGATCTGCTCCATGATCTTTCCGGGCACAGAGGTGAGACTGACTGGCCTGTAGTTCCCTGCTTCCTCCTTCTCACCCTTTTGTGTACAGTAGTGTACAGTACATGACAAAGTGTCTAAATAAGCAAGCCCTGTTAAGTGCCATGCAAATGTAGTTTATTTTCATCTGAAACTGAGCTGGTATAGTTCAAGGGTGGGTAAAATAATCTTGTTTATTTCAGCAGTTTGAAATTTCCTCCATATCAGGCCCCTGTGAGATTCTGAGTCACTTGCTTTATCTCCTTCTACTTCTAGATACCAGCTTTGTAAGATGGTATATTGACTCTGGTTGAAGGCTTTGTTTAACCTTTCCTGGCTTTGTACAGCTGCACATTGTATAAATGTTATTTTCAATTAAAGAAGAAATAATATGCATATATAAAAGCATTTCCTTCTGGTTTTCTATCTCAGGTCAAATAAACAAAGTTCATTTGACAAAAAATAGAGATAGTTTTAAAATTTATAATATTTTCAAAGATTAAAAAAAAAAATCATTATGAACTTTGTGCAAATACTTGAGTGGTTCTAATTTGATTAGAGCCTGTTTATTTATTCCTAACTTTAAACATATGGGAACAGTTTCATGGAGCAGGGTCATAAAATGAAAATTATAAAGTGCACAGCTCAATCTGAATCCCTCTGGGCTCTACATATCTTGTTATGACTAGCTATGATACCCTAAACCTTAACTCCTAGATTAGCATAGTGTTGTGCTCTTCCAGACTATAAAGGCATTAATCCTAAAGATGCCAAAACTACATGTTCCAGCAGAAAATGTCAGCATTATAAAACAAAGGTTAATATAAAGATAGTCTCCTTTAATGAAGGAGAGATAAAGGTGGAATGATAGAGAATGAGAATGAAGGTATTTGGAAGAAAGAAATTTAGAAGGAAGGAATTCTGAAGGAGTTTGGAAGGAATTCTGAGGGAGGGAAGGAAGGAATTCAGAAGAAAGAAAGAAGAAAAGGATGGATGTTTACTCTGAAATATAATTTTCAGTGCAGTCAAGTTAGACCCAGTGTAAGTAAAGAAAACCTAACAGACAGTGTGCCTTGCCCAGGCAGCAGAACAGATCAGAACTATAGCAAAGCAAACCTGTTTTCTGAAATAATTTTTTTTTCTGCTTTCTCTTAATGACTGTTTCCAAAGCACACAGCTGCAGATTTGTTGTCCTAGTGTTAACTTTGAGAAAGAAGGAATAAAAATCTGAAATTAAAAAATATTAAATACTCTTGCAATTCTGCTGCATAAAGGAATGGAAGTACTCCTCTTCTAGTTCCAGAGGATGCCTGTTGGCTCAGTTCAGCGGTACCATATCAGCTTCATCTGGTCATCTAGTTAAAACTCCCCAGGGTTTATGAGCCTCAAAACACTTACACATCTCATACAGATACTTTTCAGTGGCTCTGCTCCACTGGGATGCTAAGAATGGTTAAAATCTAGCCCTAACTGGTGTTATACCTGCTTCCCTCAGTGCCTAGTTACACATCAGACTGATTGTAAAGCTTTATTGTTTTATAAGTCTCTGCTTGGTCTGTTACCAAGTCACATTAACAATCTGTTAATGATTTTAATTATTCCCAAAACATCCACAGTAGGTGTCTATGACCTGGAAACAGTCCTTTGAGGAGTGAAGAATAATGGCAACAATTGTGTTGATCTGTTCCTGAAGAGACATTTTGATGTACTGGTTCTGAGGTTTCTGAACATGGTTTCTGGTCCCAGATCAGTATGGGCCTATAAACAAAGGGATGCTAAGAAAATGTATAACCACCTGGTGACAATAGGGCAGAAAGATTCAATTCACTCCTGTCAGTGCTTAACTTCAAAGAAGGATGTGAAAAAGCCTAAGGAATATTCAAGACTCTTGCAAACTGCTTTCTAAAAGTAAACTCTCATCCTTCTTTAATGGAAGTAGTGAAAGTAAACAGGCTGGTTTCACTCATTTATATGCAAATTTGGCTAGTAACTGCAGAACTTATGAGGAAAAAACTGTTTTAACAACTTGATGAGATTTTATAAGTCCAACCCACAGGTTTTTGGTAAGTAAAGACCTGCTAAATAATTATTAGAACATTAGCCAGCAGCTGTGAAACACAACTCTTGATCCCAGCTTCACCACTGACCTTCAATCTGACACCAATCAGATAACCTCATTCTTCCATGCATCTGATTTCCATTTATCTTTTATGTAATTGACAAATAAGGGGGTTTGAACCATTGGTTGTTGCTTTTCATAGAAGGAATAAGCATATGGGTACAAAATCAGATGATGTTTTTGTGCACATCTGTGCTTGAAGATAAAACTATGCTTCCGTGATTAGAAAGCTTTAAAGAATTCATACTCTGATTAATTTTTGTTATGGAAAAGGATGATATTTTTTTCCCCTCAATCTCTAGGATACTATTGAAACAGATGTATGCATTGTAAGATGGACATTACTGAGTCAAGTCTTTAAGTACCATTTAATAATGGGTTTAAGGGGACTTGCTACAAATAAACAATGTGTCACAGGAAATGTGACATTATGGAAAGTTGAAATAGTAGACAATAAGCAATTTGGACAATTCAGGAAAAAAAAATAATAAAAAGGTTTAGAAGTGTAGGATTCTTTCCTAGCCAAACAGTTCTTGCTTATGTCTGTACACAACCTGTTTACTGTGCTTGGCTGTATTTCACTAGTCCTTGCCTCGTAAAAGCCACCAGTGGTGCCTACTGAAAAACCAAAACCAAAAACAAAACAAAACAAAGAAGACAACTATAGAGTTTAAAGGATCAGTTCAGGCTTTTGTTCTGGTATAAAAGTGTTTCTGTTTCTAACATACGTCAACACATGTGTGAGAGACTAAAGCTTATCTCTCCTGGTGTGACTCAACAAAGATAAAATCACTTGCTGTTTGTCCAGACAATAGCTGATGTGCGTTGGGCAGAGCTACTGGAAGGACTCTTGGAAGGTGCAAAGATAACATTGCTCACTGGACTGCAGCTGGCCTACAACAACGGCCCAAGGGCCCAGCATTCCACACCTTCAGGACAAGATCATTTCCAGCCATCAGATACCCCAGGAAAGGACAATTGTTCCTGATGTGTAAAGAGTGTGTGGGTAGGTAGATGGAGCAGGAGGAGGCGGAGGCCTTCCCCCTTCCATCCAGTGGCTGCCCAAACTCACCTGAGCACGCAGAAAGATTTCCTGGGGAATGATACCTGGACGTAAAGATGATTTCCCAGAACGATATCCTGGGGAACGATGCCTGGACCTAAAGATGATTTCCCAGAACGATATCCTGGGGAACAACACCTGGACACTTGCCTAAGGGCTAAAAAGCTGTATAAAAGACTGGAGCAACTACTGGCTTGTGGGAGGAGAAAATTGGAGAAGCAAGATGCAGAAGAAAGCAGACGGCACCACACGCTGGAAACATCACGGGGCCAACACAACAGATCTTGGACTCTGAAAACCCTTTCTCCGTGCTCTAAGTTCCGCCTGCTGCAACTCATGGAGCTGAAGAAGCGCCCAGAGGACCTCATCCCTTCTACAGCCAAAGCCTCAGCACCCTTCCTCTACAGACCCAACATCTCCTGCAGCACCGTTTCTCTACAGACCCAACATCTCCTGCAGCACCTATCCTCCACAGACTCAAACTGTCTTGGGGGGTGAGGGGTGTGGTAATATAATTCTTTCCTTCTTCTCCCTCTCTTTCTCCCTCTTTATTTTCTCTCTCTCTCCCTCTGTTTCTCTGTTTCCATCCACTGTATTTGTGTAATAAATAGTCTAGCTGTTGATATTTTGGCCTCGTTTTTGCTTCTAATTTCACAACACGGGAATTTTCATAAAAAACCTGAATCTCTTTCCTTCTCCGGATCGAGACAACATGCAGGTTATTTCTGACACAGATAATAGGAATTAAGACAATTCAGCTTTCAGTAAGCCTTCAGCCATCTCTCACAGTTTCCAGTCAGGTCTAAATTACTGCAAGAACTAAGGCTCAAAGCCAAAACACACAAACAAGCAAAAACAAACAAAAACTAAACCACGAAACTAAGGAACTGTTCATTTTGTTTGAAAATACATCATGCATAAACATAAATTACAATAATTGAAATTCGAGATATTAAACACATATCTGTAATCCTGACACCATGAAAAGTCCTTATGCAAACCGGCCTCTTAGTGCTCCTATACTGAAAGAAATAGGTTGTTTCGACTCATGTCTAAATACCATTAACATTAAGAAACTACATGGCTCTATCTCTTGTGAAAATCTCTGTTCCGCAGTGTGGTGGGTTGAAGTTTCCCCCAACATTAACTTTGCCAGACCAACTCAGTTGCAAATGAAATGAAGCAAATGAAGCTATATTTACAAGCAAAATCTACACTCTACAATGGAATGCAACGAATATATACAAAATACACAGTCTTCAGAATATTATACACATATTTACAATTAGCAAACAACATGGAAACTGCCCTGGTCAAGAGACCCGGGAAGCCATTCCCCACCCCTGTCGCAAGAGAGAAAGGAGAGGAGAGAGTGATGCAGTGGGTTAGACTTAGCCAAGGTCAACCAAAGCATGTTATCTCTCCTGAGCGAAGCAAAACAGTTCATCTTATTCAAGACATTTACCCAACAAATTTGTTTAGAATAATCTTTTGTTTTCCTATTTACACCCAACAGTGATTTATTTATATTTTTCTACTTTTCTTCTGAGACTCTGTAACTAAATTTTAAAGGCATAGTCTAAAACCACCACATGTAGCTTTTTTTGAATTTCATGTTAAAGGACCTATTTTTTTCCATGTAAGATATCAGAAACCCCACTGCCTAACTGGAGATCAGGGATCCCATGATAAGAGTAAAGGACTGAAAAATAATTGGCTATTGCAATGCTCAGCTTTGATGTCTCTAAATCCAATTTTGCATTCACACTTAAGAACTGCAACAGACTAGTTTACCCACAGCAGGCATTTTTCTTTTTAAAAACTTATTTATTTATTTTTTAGTATTTTAAAGAAGGTTTGAAGAGACTTAGATTTTTTTAGTAAGTACTCACATTAGTCATTTGAACTAGTCTGAACAGACCAGACCTAAAGCAGATGTCTCCCTTGATGTAGAGTGTATGGGGCTGTATCATTTATGGCCCAAATTTCTCATTGAATTTTGGTTTTTTCCCTTTTTTTTCCCATCTATCAACTTACATTAAAATATAAGAGCATAAAATATCATTAAATAAAAATTCTGTGAGTGTGAAGTGAATATAATGCAGTGATGAAAGGAGGATAAAGCAAATATTTGTTACAATTATTCTCAGTTGTATACACGATAATAATTTGCTCAATAGATTTATGATGTCATACAGGGGATATTGCAATACAATACAATAATAATACAATACACCAGGTTGAAAGAGACCTTCAAGACCATCACATCCAACCTATCAACCAATCCAACCCACCTAAACAGCTAAACCATGCAACCAAGCACCTCATCAAGTCTCCTCCTGAGCACCTCCAATGATGGTGACTCCACCACCTCCAGGGGCAGCCGATTCCAATGGGCAATCACTCTCTCTGTATAGAACTTCTTCCTAACATCCAGCCTAAACCTCCCCTGGTGCAGCCTGAGACTGTGTCCTCTTGTTCTGGTGCTGGCTGCCTGGGAGAAGAGACCAACCTCCTCCTGTCTACAATCTCCCTTCAGAAAATTTTACAAAAGAGTAATATGCTTAATTCTTGGAACTACAGTGAAAGCATCAATTTACAGTGAGGCTCAATATTGTTCTGGGCATGCCAGGTGTCCTGGAAGAGGCATTAAGAAGCCAGCTAAACCTATTTGAGCCACTGCTCTCTATCCTCCCTCTCTGTTGCAGGGTCTGGATTGAGATTGAGGAGTCAATAGGCACGTGCCACTAAGGCTGCCTGGTGGGGGTGGAAGCTGGACCCCGAGCCTCATGTTTCAGAGAGGCAGCTGCATGTGTCAGAGGCTATGAGAGAAGGTGTGTGCTGTTTTGCTCTCCAGACATACATTTTGAACTGATTGGTAGGATTTAAATAGCTAATGTCCATTGGATTGTTCAGTTTTCAAAAGGGGAATTTATAGGGGAAGATTTTGAGAGCCCACATGCAAGAACCTACTTGCTCCTGTCTTCAAGGCAATTAGCTTCTTTTGTCCCAGCAGCATATTGCCTAGGTCTTTGCCAGAGCAGCGTGTCTCCCTCTCTCTCACTTCCTGTAATTTTGGGTACTACCTTTGGATTATTTCTGCCCTTTGGATTACAACTACGCACTCATAGCATTGCTTCATTCAGCAAAGGTTTTGGTAGTTAATGGCTCAGCGGCTTGTGAGTAACTTACGCAAATTTACCAGGTTATTCTTAAGGTTTATAGCTTGTTTACCTGTTTGTTAGCTCCATCATGAACCCAAGGTGGTCCGTCTCACCACCTTAGGATAACATTGCAGTTTGTTTTTGTGTGTATAAGAAATTTCCAGATTGTTCCTCTGTATTCCAAGTTCTGGTTTTTCTAGACTGTTATTCTACTGTTTGTTAGCCTCCTATTGTGTATAATTAACCTATCATCAACCAGACCAATGAACCTAGATCAAATTGGCTCAGAAAATTTTTTTCTATTTAATAAATCATATTAATATTTTCTCATATTTCTGGCTTATCATTTTTATATAAAACTAAATATCCAGGTTATGTTTCCTTAAATCCTTGATTTTTAGGGAGCTGTATGGGAATAAGTAGAACAAGCAAGTTGATTTCTTCTTTTAATGATGATTTCATAGCTCTGAATCATCTTCTTTTTTTTTCCATACAACATTTAAATGATGCTGTATATTTTTATTCCACTCCTGCTACAGGGGAAAAAATAAAAGGTTGAAAATGAAGGAATCTTGCTACATAAAAGAAGGAAACAAAATATAATCTTTTTAATTTGAATTTGCTTGGCAGTACCTTATAAAATCTGTGGCTTATGTGAAGCTTTTAATCTATCACTCAGAGCTAAAACCTCTCATGGAAAACACATTTTATAGTATTACATTTAAATTATTTAGCCATTTTTGTAGGCATTAGATGATTAAATACGTAATGTAATTTTATGCTCCCCAAAATGTCCCTGTTCTGTCCTGGCTTTTGCCAATTAAATTCAGACCACTTTTTAGAGGGGTGGAAAAAAAGAAGAGACCAAAAACACCCAAGCAAAAAACCCAAAACCAAATAAACAAAAAAACAAGAGCACTTGATTCTCTCTTTCTCTCTTTCCCTCTTTCCCTTCCTACCTTCCTTCCTTCCATCCATCCATCCATCCATCCATAAAGGACAGCTGTTAATTAGTGGTTATCTGAAAGTATCCATTAATATTGCATAAATTACTGCCTTAAAATCCAAATAGAATTCTGTGCCATATTGAAACTAAATAGATATTTAATTTTCAGGGCACAGTATGAAATGAGGTCTAGGAAATAAATCAATACTGGTTCAGTGCAGAAATATCAAGAGGTGGTTGTGTGGGGGTGTGTGCATGTATTTGCACATCATAGTAATCTCAACATGTATTTAAATGTGCAATAAAGCTGACTTAAGAAAATAAAAATAGAAAAATAACTGTTTCTTCACTTTCATGTGTGGTGATTTTTACTCTCTGAGGTTTTGCATTCCATGTTCTCTCTTCCTCTGTCCTGTTTGTACCCTCTTTCAGCTGCCTCAACCACCTGTGACTTCACAGTGTTAGGTTAATGACTGGACTCTATGAATCTGCTCCTGTTTTAGAAAGGTGACTACTAGAAATTTTTGATTAAAGGAGTGCATGACCATAAAATAAGAGTTTTGTAGTGAAAAACTATAGACAGTTATTAAAAAAAAAAAAAAAAAGCTCATGAACCAATAGATGAAGAAGTTGATGGGCTCATTATCTAGAAAAGAAATGTGATCCACTGGTCTTGGTCTTCAAATATTGCCAATATTTAAGTTTCTTGAGTATTTGTGAAGAGATGAGAAGGACCTTGGTGGGTTAAGGGCTCTTAGGCTTTGTAGGATATTTGGGAGATAGTGCAAGGACTTTCTTTTAGAAGAATGCACCCTTCCAGGGAGGTGGTTGAGGCCCAGTCCCTGGAGGTGTTTAAGGCCAGGCTGGACGAGGCTCTGGCCAGCCTGATCTAGTGTGGGGTGTCCCTGCCCATGGCAGGGGGTTGGAACTAGATGATCCTTATGGTCCCTTCCAACCCTGACTGATTCTATGATTCTATGATTCTATGATTCTCTGTATCATAATGGAAATGTGGTTTTGTTGTTATTAACTTTTCCTATGTGAAGACAATTGCAAGAAGTTCCACAAGATCACTAGGTAAATGGGATATAAATAGCTACTGTCAGATTGAATGGGTAATTTCAGAGTGGTAAATGGCATCACACATACTTACACAGCAAAAAGGACGTCAAAAACTAATGTTTCAGAACCAAGCTGCATTAGCATGTCAAACAGCTAGTGACAGATGTGTAGGGAGACAAAAAGGGGGTAGTAAGCAACAAGCAAGATGGGATCTTTGAAGAAATCTGTGCATAGAAATTTCTACTATTCCTAGAGATTATGGATGGAACATGTGAAGACTTTCTCTGCAGGCACATCTGATCAACAGCAAAATTAGTTTAAAGTGCGCCTTTGGATGGCTGTTGGGCCCCAAAATTATACAAACCAAATTAAAAGGTGTTAATTATAGTAATTATGGAATATAAATACTTGTAGAAGGGTAGGAGACTGTCTTGATCCAGAGAGGGAAAGAGATTCAGGTTTTTAATGAATATTCCCGTGTTGTGAAATTAGAGGCACAAACGAGGCCAAAATATCAACAGCTAGACTATTTATTACATAACTACAGTGGATGGACATAAATAAAGTGGAGGGATCAGAAGAGGAGAGAGAGAATAGGAAGAGAGAGAAGAAAGGGAGAAGAGGGAAAGAATTATATTACCACACCCCTCACCCCCCAAGACAGTTTGAGTCTGTGGAGGATAGGTGCTGCAGGAGATGTTGGGTCTGTAGAGAAACGGTGCTGCAGGAGATGTTGGGTCTGTAGAGGAAGGGTGCTGAGGCTTTGGCTGTAGAAGGGATGAGGTCCTCTGGGCAGCTTCTTCAGCTCCATGAGTTGCAGCAGGCGGAACTTAGAGCACGGAGAAAGGGTTTTCAGAGTCCAAGATCTGTTGTGTTGGCCCCGTGATGTTTCCAGCGTGTGGTGCCGTCTGCTTTCTTCTGCATCTTGCTTCTCCAATTTTCTCCTCCCACAAGCCAGTAGTTGCTCCAGTCTTTTATACAGTTTTTTAGCCCTTAGGCAAGTGTCCAGGTGTTGTTCCCCAGGATATCGTTCCGGGAAATCATCTTTAGGTCCAGGTATCGTTCCCCAGGAAATCTTTCTGTGTACTCAGGTGAGTTTGGGCAGCCACTGGATGGAGGGAGGGAAGGCCTCCACCTCCTCCTGCTCCATCTACCTACCCACACACTCTTTACACATTAGGAACAATTGTCCTTTCCTGGGGTATCTGATGGCTGGAAATGATCTTGTCCTGAAGGTGTGGAATGCTGGGCCCTTGGGCCATTGTTGTAGGCCAGCTGCAGTCCCATGAGCAATGTTATCTTTGCACCTTCCAAGAGTCCTTCCAGTGGCTCTGCCCAACGCACATCAGCCATTGTCTGGGCAAGCAGCAAGCGATTTTATCTTTGTTGAGTCACACCAGGAGAGACAAGTTTTAGTCTCTCACAGAGATTTGTAAGACCAAAACATTAAAGTCTATGGGTATGAACCATTTAGAAAGGATTGATTCAGGAACAGAAAATAAACACTGGAAATCTATGTCAAAATTAGTATTATGTGTTTCTTAGTAAGCCATTATTTTAAAAGTGATGAGGAGAACAAACAGAGTAATGTAAGGAGATTTTAGAAATAATTTCTGGTTTGGTCATTTGTGCATGATACAGTGGTAGGGATACTGCTATCCCTCTAACGTCAGTGATGGATGAGGGAACATTGTGGAAGAGCCAACAGGTCAACTCATGGCTCTGAGGCTGGTGCCATCGACAGGGATTTGGGTTCTACAATCATGGTTGGGTTTTCAAGGCAGCAGAGCTGAAAACAACTTATGGGACACACTTGTCCCTGAGAGGGAAAAGGATCCTGGAGGAGGAACTGGCAGGGCTCATAGACAGGGCTTTAAACTAGATTTGAAGGGGGAGGGGTTAAGAGTCTCCTGCTGCCCTGTGACAAACAGAGGGGCAGCTCACCTGAGGCAGAGGCATGGAGAGCTGGTAAGGGCTCTCAACTTGCTGCCCTGAGGCAAGACACAAATGATGCACCAGGACACCCTGTGGAAACCCAGGGGAGTTGGCACAAGAGGACGACACAGCCAGCCCAGCAGAAGTGCTTCTATGCAAATGCATGCAGCTTGGGCAACAAACAAGATGACTTAAGGGCCACCGTGCTGTTGGGACGCCATGACATAGTGGGCATCACTGAAACTTGGTGGGACGACTCCCATGACTGGAATGTAGGGACAGACGGATCTAAGCTCTTTAGGAAGGATAGGCAGGGAAGGAGAGGAGGAGGTGTTGCCCTCTATGTCAATAACCAGCTGGAATCAGCAGAACTCCACCTGGGGAGGCATGATGAGTTGGTTGAAAGTTTATGGGTTAGAATTAAAGGCAAGACAGGGGAAGGAGATATTGCTGTGTGGGTCTCCTACAGGCCACCTGACCAGCAGAACCAAGCAGATGAGGCCCTCCACAGGCAAATAGAAGCGGCTCCCAGGTCACAAGCCCTGGTCCTCATGGGGGATTTCAACCACCCTGACATCTGCTGGAGGGACAACACAGCAAGGCATCAGCAATCCAGGATGTTCCTGGACTGCATAGAAGACAACTTCCTCCTCCAAATGGTCGAGGAACCAACATGAAAAGGTGCTACGCTGGACCTTGTTCTCACCAACAGGGAAGGGCTGGTAACCAATGTGAGGCTCAGAGACGGCCTTGGCTGCAGTGACCATGAAGCAGTTGAATTTAATCTCCTCAGGGCAATCAGGAGGACCTATTCTAAGCTTACGACCCTAGACTTTAGGCGTGCAGACTTCGATCGCTGCAGGGATCTGCTAGCCAAAGTGTCGTGGGATGGAGCCCTGAAGGGAAGAAGAAGCCTTGGCAAGAAGAAGACTAGGGAAGGTGTGGGCCCCCTCAGAAAGGAAAGTGGTGCATTAGTCACAAGTGATGTGGAAAAGGCTGAGGTACTCAATCACTTCTTTACCTCAGTCTTCACTGCAAGGGCCTCCAGCCACACTCCTGGTGTCATGGAAGATGATGCCAGGGACAGGGAGGAAGAACTGCCCATCATAAGTGAAGCTCAGGTTCGTGATCACCTGAAGAACCTGAAAGTGTTCCAGTCCATGGGACCCGACAGGATACACCCACGGGTGCTGAGAGACCTGGCAGATGAGGTTGCCAAACCCCTCTCTATTCTATTCCAAAAGTCATGGCAGACTGGGGAAGTCCCCACAGACTGGAAAAGGGGAAACATTGCTCCCATTTTCAAGAAGGGCAAGAAGGAGGAACCGTGGAACTACAGGCCAGTCAGTCTCACCTCTGTGCCTGGAAAGATCATGGAGCAGATCCTCCTGGAGGCACTAATGACTCAGAAGAATAGTGAAGAGGTGATTGGGAATAGTCAGCATGGCTTTGCCAAGGGCAAATCCTGCCTGACAAACCTGGTGGCCTTCTATGATCAGGTGACAGCATTAATAGATGAGGGGCGAGCAACTGATGTCGTTTACCTGGACTTGAGCAACGCCTTCGACACTGTCCCGCACTACCTCCTGGTCTCCAAACTGGTGACACATGGGTTTGATGGATGGACCACTAGATGGATAAAGAACTGGCTTGATGGCCACACCCAAAGAGTGGCTGTCAACGGCTCCATGTCCCAGTGGAGGCCAGTGACAAGCGGAGTCCCTCAGGGATCAGTCCTGGGACCTGCCTTGTTCAACATCTTTGTGGGTGACATGGACAGTGGCAGCGAGTGCACCCTCAGCAAGTTTGCTGATGACCCCAAACTGTGTGGTGCAGCGGACACGCTGGAGGGAAGGATGCCATCCAGAGGGACCTTGACAGGCGGAGAGGTGGGCACAGGCCAACCTCATGAGCTTCAACAAGACCAAGTGCAGGGTCCTGCATCTGGGTCGAGGCAATCCCAGGCACAAGTACAGGCTGGACAGTGACTGGCTGGAGAGCAGCCCTAAGGAGAGAGACTTGGGGGTGCTGGTGGACGAGAAGCTCAACAGGAGCTCTCAATGTGCACTTGCAGCCCGCAAAGCCAATCAGAGCCTGGGCTGCATCAAGAAAAGTGTGACCAGCAGGTCAAGGGAGGTGCTTCTCCCCCTCTACTCAGCTCTGGTGAGACCCCACCTGGAGTACTGCGTCCAGTTCTGGAGCCCATATTACAGGAGGGATGTGGACGTGCTGGAAGGTGTCCAGGGAAGGGCCACGAGGATGATCAGAGGGCTGGAGCACCTCTCCTATGAGGACAGACTGAAGGAGTTGGGGCTGTTCAGTCTGGAGAAGAGAAGGCTCCGAGGTGACCTCATTGTGGCCTTCCAGTATCTGAAGGGGGCCTACAGCAAGGCTGGGGAGGGACTTCTCAAGATCTCAGGTAGTGATAGGACTAGGGGGAACGGAATGAAGCTGGAAATAGGGAGATTCAGGCTAGATGTGAGGAAGAAGTTCTTCAGCATGAGAGTGGTGAAGGCCTGGAATGGGTTATCCAGGGAGGTGGTTGAGGCCCCGTCCCTGGAGGTGTTTAAGACCAGGCTGGACGAGGCTCTGGCCAGCCTGATCTAGTGTGGGGTGTCCCTGCCCATGGGAGGGGGATTGGAACTAGATGATCCTTGTGGTCCCTTCCAACCCTGACTGATTCTATGATTCTATGATTCTATGATTCTATGATTCTATGATTCTATGATACTACTATTGCAAAAGGTTGGGTGACTTGCACTGGGGAATAGGTCCATGTTGGAAGGAGAATCTGTGAAACTGTCAAATCCTGGGATCTTGAAAGTGGGCAAATTGTCATAAAGGTCAGATAGTCGGGAATCAATGTAAAAATGCAAAATGGGGGTGGAAATAACAAAGAACCCAGAAATTTCTATCCATGTAGCACAAAATTAAAATAAAGAGAACACAGGTAGTGTTCTCTGAGACATTCAAAACCTTGCTGGTCATGTTCCTGTGTGATATACTCTAAGTTATCCTGCTCTGCCAGGTGATTTGAACTAGATGTTCTTTCAAGATCCCTTCTAACCAGTAACATTTTATGATTCTGTGGTTCTATGACAAAATGTTAGATGATCTTCATATTTAGCAAAGCATAGGGATAAGTATTTGAAAAAGAACAGGTGAGCCATATCACATTAGGGGTTTCCTCCTTACAAACAAGGTCTTTGTTCTGCAGCCTTGCAGGAATGTTTATGGCCCTATGTTTTTTTATGTCGACATAATCTATTTAATCTTTTCAGTACGAATTAAGTTTCTGTCTTAGCTGGTTCACAGATTATTGTACCAGAACTGTTAAACTAGTGAGTTGTTTTGCTTCCACCTCCACTTAGAAATTTGTTGTTGTTATTTAAAACAAACACTCATCACGGTAGTGCAGCACATACCAATATAGAACAGAATTACAGAGTACTTCCAGCCAAAATCAGTTTATTGTCTATTTCAGTAGTTTTCTTATGGTAGCAATTATTCTCTGTAAACCTTAAGCAAGCAGCAGAAATCTGAAATCATCAAAGAGTTTTTATTTGCAGCAATTTAAAAAATGGCAGGTAGCTGATAGTTTGAACTTTAGTTCTTTGAAGCAGAGCAGTATGAGAACTAGAGAATGCCATCTGTATTCAACAACTAGTTTCAAACGTTCAAGAATCATGTTGGTGCTAGTTAAATCAAGGTGGTATGCCATAGTAACAAATGAGTCACCTGTATCAAAAACTAGAGAGTGGACTCATTTGGTTTAAGGGTCACAACTACCCTGAGGTGGTACTTTCTCAGCTTTACCTAGTGGGCCATTTGCAAGCCTCTTTATTAAAATAGAAGAAGATTCACTGAAAGTGGATTAAATAGTGTCTTTATTTAAGTTAGCATAAGGTTTCTAATATATTCTCATAAGAATGGCGGGCTTTATATGTGTATAGTAGTAGAATTGCAGTGAGATTACTACAGTCAGGAAAAACACAGATAAAAAGCCTTGTGCTGGGTTACACCATCCTGGGGTTGTTTTGCGAGAGCCCTGCCTCTCCCAGGGGACAAAAGAAACCTGATCCAGGTGGATGTGGTTTCTCCCTCCTGAGAGGAGGGGGTCCCCCAGGCCTGAATTGGTCTGTTCTGCTCCCTCTTCATGTCCATCAAGACTGTAAAGGGGAGGCCATGGCAGCCATCTTGGCTCTTTGCACCTGCCTTGCCTGTTGGAAAGGATGCACCGCTGCTGCCAGCCTCCTGGTTCTGCCACGTGGTTGGGCCTGATCTTCACATGGAGGGCACGGAGGGGAACATTGTAACAAAGGATGAAGAAAAGGAAGAGGTACTTAACACCTTCTTTAACTCAATTTTTACTAGCAGGACAGAACGTCTTCCAGACAGCTGGCCTGCAGAGCTAGCAGAAGGAACCAGGGAGCAGCATAGTACCCCTCTGTTCCAAGATGGGAAAGTCAGAGATCTTCTGAGCCGCTTGGACCACCACAAGCTGCAGGAGAGCTTCTTATCCCAGGTGCTGCGCGAGCCTACCAGGGGTAAGGCTATGCTTGACCTCCTCTTCACCAACAGGAAAGGGCTGGTGGGTGATGTGGTGGTCGGAGGGTGTTTAGGCACCAGTGACCACGACATAATAGAGTTTCCGGTATGCAGCCAAGCCAAGAGGGGAGCAAGAAGACCTCCACTCTGGACTTCAGGAGGGCAGACTTCAGCCTACTCAAGGAACTAATTCAGAAGGTTCCTTGGGAATCAGCCCTTAAAAACAAAGGGGTCCAGGAGAGCTGGACCTACTTCAAGGAAGAACTATTGAAGGTGCAAGAACAGGCTGTGCCAGTGTGCCGGAAGATGAGCCGCCGGGGCAGACGGCCAGCCTGGATGGGTAATGAACTTTTAATAGAACTAAGGGAAAAAAAGAGGGTGTATCATCTTTGGAAGAAAGGGAAGGCAACCTACGGAATGTTTAGGGATGTTGCTAGGTTGTGTAGGAAGAAAATTAGGGAGGCAAAAGCCCATTTAGAACTTAGACTGGCCTCTGCTGTGAAGGACAACAAAAAGTCCTTCTAGAAATACATCAATAGCAAGAAGAAGGGCAAGGACAGCCTCCACTCCTTGGTTGACATGGAGGGGAACACTGTAAAAAAGGATGAGGAAAAGGCAGAGGTACTTAACACCTTCTTTGCCTCAGTCTTCACTAGCAGGGCAGAACGTCTTCCAGACAGCTGGCCTGCAGAGCTGGCAGAAAGAGCCAGGGAGCTGCATAGTTTCCCGCTGCTCCAAGAGGAAGTTAGAGATCTACTGAGCCGCTTGGACCCCCACAAGGCCATGGGACCGGATGGGATCCATCCTAGGGTGCTGAGATTGCTGACAGATGAGCTGTCCAAGCCACTTTCCATCATTTTTCAGCAGTCCTGGCTCACTGGAGAGGTCCCAGAAGACTGGATGCTGGCCAACGTGGTGCCCATCCACAAGAAGGGCCAGTTGGATGAGCCAGGGAATTCTAGGCCTGTCAGCCTGACCTCAGTGCCAGGCAAGATTATGAAGCAGGTCATCTTGAGTGCGATCACACAGCACTTACAGGATGGCCAAGGGATCAGGCCTAGCCAGCATGGATTTAGGAAGGGCAGGTCCTGCCTGACCAACCTGATCTCCTTCTAGGATCAGGTGACCCGCCCGGTGGATGTGGGGAGGCCTGTGGATGTGGTCTACCTGGACCTCAGCAAGGCCTTTGACACCGTCCCCCACAGCAAACTCCTGGCCAAGCTGGCAGCCCATGGCTTGGACAGGATCACACTGCGTTGGGTTAGGAACTGGCTGGAGGGCCAAGCCCAGAGAGTGATGGTGAATGGCGCCACATCCAGCTGGCGGCCAGTCACTAGTGGTGTGCCCCAAGGATCAGTACTGGGCCCCATGCTCTTCAACATCTTTATTGATGATCTGGATGAGGGCATTGAGTCCATCATCAGTACATTTGCGGATGACACCAAGCTGGGGGCAGGAGTTGATCTGCTGGAGGGCAGAGAGGCTTTGCAGAGGGACCTCGACAGGCTGGACAGATGGGCAGAGTCCAATGGCATGAGACTGAACACATCCAAGTGCCGGGTTCTGCACATTGGCCACAGCAACCCCATGCAGTGCTCCAGGCTCTGGTCAGAGTGGCTGGAGAGCGGCCAGGCAGAGAGGGACCTGGGGGTGCTGGTTGATGGGAGACTGAACATGAGCCTGCAGTGTGCCCAGGCAGCCAAGAAGGCCAATGGCATCCTGGCCTGCATCAGGAACAGTGTGTCCAGGAGGAGCAGGGATGTCATTCTGCCCCTGGACACTGCACTGGTTAGGCCGCAGCTTGAGTACTGTGTCCAGTTCTGGGCCCCTCAGTTTAGGAAGGATGTTGACTTGCTGGAACGTGTCCAGAGAAGGGCAACAAGGTTGGTGAGGTGTTTGGAACACAAGCCCTATGAGGAAAGGCTGAGGGAGCTGGGGTTGCTTAGCCTGGAGAAGAGGAGACTGAGGGGTGACCTTATTGCTCTCTACAACTACCTGAAGGGTGGTTGTAGCCAGGCAGAGGTTGGTCTCTTCTGCCAGGCAGCCAGCACCAGAACAAGAGGATACTGTCTCAAGCTGCGCCAGGGCAGGTTTAGCCTGGACTTTAGGAGGAAGTTCTATACAGAGAGAGTGATTCCCCATTGGAGTGGGCTGCCTGGGGAGGTGTTGGGGTCACCGTCTTTGGAGGTGTTTAGGAGGAGACTTGATGGGGTGCTTGGTGACACGATCTAGTTGTTTGATGGGTTGGACGCGACGACCTTGAAGGTCTCTTCCAACCTGGTTTATTATTGTATTATTCTATTATTCTATTATTCTATTATTGTATTCTACCTTCCACACCCACACTTCTCTAAAGGACTGAAATCCACATACATGGAGAGAGATACAAGGCCATTCAAATTTTGTCTTGTATATTCTCCTATTCATCCTTACTCCTTACCCTTTTAAATCCCCGCTGTTATTGGTATAAATATATATATATATATATTTAAAAATTTACTTCTACTTCCAAACTACTCCAGATTATTTTTTGGTAGATTAAACTCCAGTTAAGTCTTAAACCACCACAAACCCCAAACCATCTTCCCCTAAATTCCAAACCCTGCATTTGATACTTTGTAATCCATAGCACCACAGTCCTTTTAAAGGATTAATATATTCTAATATTCTAAAATATATTCTAAAATATTCTAATTTACCACTATTGCATGCATTATTATTGTTATTATATCAGATTGACCAGAGAGATGGTAGAAATCCCATGCGTGGATATGTTCTGGGTCAGATTGGACTGATACCTGATAATCTGATCTAGTTAAAAATGTAAGGGAAAGTCTGCTTTTGGAGACTTTAGGACACTATTGTCGATCCTTGAGTTAGGAATATGTACGTTATTGGGAGCTGAGAGAGATCAGACACTACTTGGCTGGACATGTTGAGAAGAGCTTGAAAAAGTTGTTTGTTAGAATTAACCAATTGTATGCCTTGCTTGAGCACATTACAAGAAAAACAACCAATTATAGTGACAACACCACATTAGGTTTGTGTAGAAACATATATAATTAACTGTGTAATGCAATCGACACCTTTGTTTGAAACTTTATTGAGGAGGCTGTGCCCATGTTTCCACAAAGATGTCCCTGCTCACTGCAGGGCAGTTGAACAGATAACCTTTAAAGATATACCCAAAGAATTCTCTGAATCTATGATGCCATTATATATCAGGATGGACAAGTTCCTTTCATGACCATGAGAAGAAAATCATCTCAGATCTAAAAAAAGACCTAGAAGTCTAAGAGGAGAATTTTTAGATTATTTCCATCCCTGAAAAGAAAATAAATTAGTGAACTTTTTATGCTATAACATTTTTTATTAATCTGTTTATGAAGCCTTAGAATTGTACAGTGACACAGAAAACAGACATCTGCAGTATGCAGTGCTAATCAGATCCCTTTATTACAAGGCTTATTCATGTGCTCAACTTTGTACTGCACCCTAGTCCCTATCACTGAAACAGATCAATAGAAACTTTAGGATGCTTTTTTCTTTATTGCTGTTCTTTTTTGTTAGTTTGATTGAGTCACTGGTTGGCTGGGTTGGTTTGTTTCCTTTCCGTGGACAGTAGATGACCTGCTGAGAACATCTGGACAAACTCCCTGATATTCTACAATATTTAGATAGTCATAAAATCTTATTTTCTCCCAGTATTTCCTCACAGTGAATAAAGAATAAATTTAATCTGATGCTGTTCCTTTTAAAGGACAAAGGCTTTTTTTAAAAATGAGATAATTGAGTTTTCAGTATTCAGCCAAGCCAAGAGGGGGAGCAAGAAGACCTCCACTCTGGACTTCAGGAGGGCAGACTTCAGCCTACTCAAGGAACTAACTAAGAAGGTTCCTTGGCAAACAGCCCTTAAAAACAAAGGGGTCCAGGAGAGCTGGACCTACTTCAAGAAAGAACTCTTGAAGGTGCAGGAACAGGCTGTGCCGGTGTGCCGGAAGATGAGCCGCCGGGGCAGACGGCCAGCCTGGTTGTGTAATGAACTTCTAAAGGAACTAAGGGAAAAAAAGAGGGTGTATTATCTTTGGAAAAAAGGGGAGGCAACCCATGGAATGTTTAGGGATGTTGCTAGGTCTTGTAGGAAGAAAATTAGGGAGGCAAAAGCACATTTGGAGCTCAGACTGGCCTCTGCTGTGAAGGACAACAAAAAGTCCTTCTATAAATATATTAATAGCAAGAGGAAGGGCAAGGACAAGCTCCACTCCTTGGTGGGCATGGAGGGAATATTGTAACAAAGGATGAGGAAAAGGCAGAGGTACTTAACACCTTCTTTACCTCAATTTTTACTAGCAGGACAGAACAGCTTCCAGACAGCTGGCCTGCAGAGCTGGCAGAAGGAGCCAGGGAGCAGCATAGTTTTCCCCTGTTCCAGGATGGGAGAGTTAGAGATCTTCTCAGCCGCTTGGACCCCCACAAGTCCATGGGACCGGATGGGATCCATCCTAGGGTGCTGAGGGAGCTGGCGGATGAGCTGTCCAGGCCGCTCTCCATCATTTTTCAGCAGTCCTGGCTCACTGGAGAGGTCCCAGAAGACTGGATGCTGGCCAACGTGGTGCCCATCCATAAGAAGGGCCAGTTGGAAGAGCCGGGGAATTCTAGGCCTGTCAGCCTGACCTCAGTGCCAGGCAAGATTATGGAGCGGGTCATCTCGAGTGCGATCACACAGCACTTACAGGATGGCCAGGGGCTCAGGCCTAGGCAGCATGGATTTAGGAGGGGCAGGTCCTGCCTGACCAACCTGATCTCCTTCTATGATCAGGTGACCCGCCTGGTGGATGCGGGGAGGCCTGTGGATGTGGTCTACCTGGACCTCAGCAAGGCCTTTGACACCGTCCCCCACAGCAAACTCCTGGCCAAGCTGGCAGCCCATGGCTTGGAGAGGAGCACACTGCGTTGGGTTAGGAACTGGCTGGAGGGCCGAGCCCAGAGAGTGGTGGTGAATGGTGCCACATCCAGCTGGCGGCCAGTCACTAGCGGTGTGCCCCAAGGATCAGTGCTGGGCCCCATGCTCTTCAACATCTTTATTGATGATCTGGATGAGGGCATTGAGTCCATCATCAGTAAATTTGCAGATGACACCAAGCTGGGGGCAGGAGTTGATCTGCTGGAGGGCTGAGAGGCTTTGCAGAGAGACCTCGACAGGCTGGACAGATGGGCAGAGTCCAATGGCATGAGATTTAACACATCCAAGTGCCGGGTTCTGCACATTGGCCACAACAACCCCAGGCAGCGCTCCAGGCTGGGGTCAGAGTGGCTGGAGAGCGGCCAGGCTGAGAGGGACCTGGGGGTGCTGGTTGATGAGAAGCTGAACATGAGCCTGCAGTGTGCCCAGGCGGCCAAGAGGGCCAACCGCATCCTGGCCTGCATTAGGAATAGTATGGCCAGCAGGAGCAGGGAGGTCATTGTGCCCCTGTACTCTGCTTTGGTTAGGCCACACCTTGAGTACTGTGTCCAGTTCTGGGCCCCTCAGTTTAAGAAGGACATTGAGACACTTGAACGTGTCCAGAGAAGGGCAACAAGGCTGGTGAGAGGCCTTGAGCACAAGCCCTATGAGGAGAGGCTGAGGGAGCTGGGGCTGTTTAGCCTGGAGAAGAGGAGGCTCAGGGGCGACCTCATTGCTCTCTACAACTCCCTGAAGGGTGGTTGTAGCCAGGAAGGGGTTGGCCTCTTCTCCCTAGCAACCAGCACCAGAACAAGGGGACACAGTCTCAAGCTGCACCAGGGGAAGTTTAGGCTGGAGGTGAGGAGAAAGTTCTTCACCGAGAGAGTGATTCGTCATTGGAATGGGCTGCCCGGGGAGGTGGTTGAGTCTCCGTCCCTGGAGGCGTTCAGGAGGGGACTGGATGTGGCACTTGGTGCCATGGTCTGGTTGTGAGGTTGTGGTTACAGGTTGGACTCGA
Source organism: Picus viridis (assembly GCA_033816785.1). NCBI lineage: Eukaryota > Metazoa > Chordata > Aves > Piciformes > Picidae > Picus > Picus viridis. Next base: position 32,945,490 of record CM066606.1, read on the forward strand.
TGATCTTCAAGGTCTCTTCCAACCTTGGTAATTCTATTCTATTCTATTCTATTCTATTCTATTCTATTCTATTCTATTCTATTCTATTCTATTCTATTCTATTTTACTGAGTCTGAATATTTTCTTGTTATCTCATTCTTGTGACAATTTCCAAAAAAGTTTGCAGACATTATTATCTTTTGAATGTTTATTTTTAAAAGAATATTTAGTTTAAATTTTAACTGAAAGCAAATAACACATTTTATATGTAAAAATAGGTATGGTAGTTTGAATTAGTGATACAAATAATAGGAAAAAAAAAAAAATTATTTCTGTTTAACTATATAATATATTTCCCAGGAAAGATCAGGGTTTGAGTATATTATTTTTTAATTTTATTTATTTTTCTTCTGGTTATGGAACTGTTCTCCACAGAAATTATCAAATATGGCCAAAAATTGTACAGCTTGTTTAGAACTATAATATAACACACAAGACAAAACAAATAAAGAAAATTAAAACAAGCAAACAAACAAACACCCAAAACCCAACCTGCAAACAATAAAAACAACCCCAAAGTGATTCAACAAATTTAGGTGAAATGACTACTGGTAATTTTATGATAAAAGGAAATAATGCAACATGAGTGAGCAAACTGGTGTCTAAATATGGGAGAAGGGAAGAATCCATCCTATTTCGGTAAATGGGTCAACAGAAGAAGTACTCATAAAGACCTCAGCCATTGAAGACATAAAAGAAAATGAAAGAAAATATTACCTGGAATAATGTGCCTCATTTTGGTTACATGGCAAGACAAAAACATGACGCTGTGAAAAGAAAAAGTCTTTATACTACAGGAATATAAATAAACCTTTCCTCTTCAAAATAAATGTAGCATGAGTATCTTTTAATGAATAATATATAGAAATGAGCAAAGTGCTCTTACTTTTCTTTCTCGTAATGGAAATGCGGAGATATTTTGCTAAATTCAAAGGTAACTAATTTAAATGATTGAAAACATATATGGAGATAATTTCCACCAGATGCAATTTAGTGCAAACATTTTTTGTAAGGTTAGCATAAATGCCTCCAGTGATAGTATAGAGTACCACACAGCAATTATTGTGATTTGGATCAAAATCCAGAGTCTATCTGACTGAAAGAAGTAAATTGTCCCTGCAGAGACAAAGCTTTAGTATATTCAAGAAAATGTAAAATTACCTTTTTCAATTCTGATTTTACTTAAAAAACAGAAGCAACTTTGACAACAACCAAGGTCATGTTCACCATTAATTTTATACATAAATAGAGGAGGGAGAGAGACTCAGCAACAAAATATCCACAAAATTGTTGCTATTAATATTGCCAGAAGCATCCTTTTGAACATTCAGTTCATTTTGCAACAGAATAAAAAGAAAGACTGAACTTTTTTGAAATGCTTTCCTTTATTTCTGTTTCAGATGTGTAAGAAATATAGCTGCAAACATTATCTGCTGTCAAGTTTTCTTTCAGGAGCAGATGACAGCAGAAAGCCAGGAAAAAGCAACCAGTTAACAAAGCACGCAGAGAAAAACTTTCCAAAACTACCTTAAATAACATCAATTCTGAGTTAATTTCAGGTTTTGGAAAATGTTTTTAACTCACTTGTTGGTTTCTGTTGTTATTCCCATAATCTGAAAAAAAAATATTCCATGCCCCCTCCAAAAATATTCTGAACCCACTTTATGATTCACCCAAACCCTCCCTCATTTCAATTCCCTTTCCTTTGTTTATACAAAATCTTTTATCATACGCTGGAGGGTGATGGCTTAAAAGTTGTGCCTAAGGGTTGAATTTCTTAGACTCCCCTGTGTCATAGGCTCAAATTCTGGAAGGGTTGACTCAATCCTGCCTCCTTTCAAGGGAAAGAAATTTAATTCCATGCAGGTCATTCTATGAGAGTCTTTCAGGGAAGAGCAAAACCACAATTAATATCCAGCCCGCTTTCTGGAAATGTTAGTGTGCTTTATTAGAAGGGAGTTGAAATGTTAGTGTGTTTTATTAGAAGGGAGTTTTCCATAGATTTTTTTTCCTAATATTTCCTCGGCAGCAGCCCCTTCGGAACAGCACTGGGACCAGCGGCCGCTTGGGCGGGCTTTTGCGCTTCTCCTCTTCGGGCTGCGGTGGCGGCTGGGCTCGCCACGCTTCCTGAACACACAGCGGCACTCGGGCGGCCCTGTCTTCACGTGCCTGTAGCTCGTGAGGCCAGCACCTTCGGTGGCGGAATTTAAACAAGGGCAGCGGTTCATGCGCTCCGCTCGGCAGCAGCCCCTTCTCTGGTACTCTCTCGTGCTCTTGCGCGCCGCCGCACTTTTTCTAAATTTTTGTCCAGTGAGTGGTGTGTCCAGGGGCAGCCACGGCCGTGGCCAGGGGCAGCATGGTTATAACGCGCAGCAGAATCTCCTTTAAAAAATCAGTGTCGACCCAGACTGAGGTAGAACACAAGCAGGTAGCTGTCCAGGTATCTGGCTGTAGTGAGTGCTGGGGCCTGGCTCTTGAGATGCAGGGTAGTGGGGGCAACTCTTGCATTAGGTGTGAGCAGATTGGCTATCTGCTCGACCTTGTGGCCAGACTAAAGGATGAGGTTGCTAGTCTTAGAGATGTATGGGAATGTAGAAAAGAGATGAGCCACAGGAAGAAAGAGATGAACCCGAGTAAGCAGGCTCCACAGGCTCCCCCAGCAGAGACTGGTTGTTCGAAAAGCAGAGGGGAATGGATGCAGGTTCCTCTCAAAAGACACAAATTAAAACCTCCTTGCCTCCCCCCACCTCCCTCACTGCCCTTGGAAAACAGGTATGGGGCGCTGGAGATCGAGGGTGAGGTGATACTGATGCCGGAGGACACACCATCTGGGGTCTTCCCTGAGGCTAAACAGCCTAAGGTTAAACAGCCTAAGGTTAAACAGCCTAAGGTAAAGCAGCCTAAGGTTAAACAGCCTAAGGTTAAACAGCCTAAGGCAACGTAGCCTAAGGTTAAACAGCCTTCCCCTGGCATCAGGACTTGATCCCTAAAAAAGAAAAGGAGGGTAATTGTTATTGGTGATTCCCTCCTGAGGGGAACAGAAGGTCCCATATGTAGGCCGGACCCATCTCATAGGGAAGTTATTAGCCTAGCAGGAGTCCAAGTTGGAGATGTTACCAGAAGGCTGCCCAGTCTGGTACAGCCCTCTGATTATTATCCCTTATTGATTATGCAGTTAGGGAATGATGACGTTGGTACCAGGCCTCCCAGGGCTATGAAAAATGACCTCAGGGCCCTGGGAGACCTGGTTGTGGGGTCAGGTGCACAAATAATTTTTACATCGATACCCTTAGTTGCAGGAGGGAACACAATAAGGAACAGGTCAGCCGCTGTAGTCAACAAGTGGCTTAGGGGCTGGTGCAGACGAATGAATTTTGGGTTTTTCGATCTTGAAAAACTTTCTACTGCACCAGGTCAGCTGGCAACAGATGGAGTACATCTGTCCCAGAGGAGGGGAAAGGTCACAGTATACAAGAATGGCCTGTTGCCCAAACGTAAAAAGATTCTGGGAAGGGAATTAGGAAGTCTCATTGACAGGGCTTTAAACTAGATTTGAAGGGGGAAGAGTCGGAAACCAGTGCCCTCAGGCAGGAGTCTGGGGGTGATAAGCTAGAGCTAGAGGTGAAACCAGCAGCCCAGCTGCAGTGCATGTACACTAATGCATGAAGCATGGATAACAAACAAGAGGAGCTGGAAGCCTTGTTACAGCAAGAAAGTTGTGATGTAGTTGCCATCACAGAGATGTGGTGGGATGACTCGCATGACTGGAGCACTGCAATTGATGGCTACAGGCTCTTCAGGAGAGACAGGCAAGGAAGAAGGGGTGGAGGGGTGGCCCTGTACATCAGGGAGGCACTGGATGCTGTTGAGATGGAGATCAGGGATGATCGGGTTGAGTGCTTGTGGGTGAAAATTAGAGGGAAGACCAGCAGGGCAGACATCCTGGTTGGAGTCTGTTATAGACCACCCAAGCAGGAGGAGGATGTTGATGAGGCATTCTATAGGCAGCTTAAGGCTGTCTCAAAATCGCCTGACCTTGTTCTCATGGGTGATTTCAACCTGCCTGATATCTGCTGGGATCTCAACACAGCATAGGTGAGGCAGTCTAGGAAGTTCTTAGAGTGCATGGAGGACAGCTTCTTATCCCAGGTGCTGCGTGAGCCTACCAGGGGTAAGGCTATGCTTGACCTCTTCACCAACAGGGAAGGGCTGGTGGGTGATGTGGTGGCCAGAGGGTGTTTAGGCACCAGTGACCACGAGATAATTGAGTTTTGGGTATGCAGCCAAGCCATGAGGGGGAGCAAGAAAACCTCCACTCTGGACTTCAGGAGGGCAGACTTCAGGCTACTCAAGGAACTAACTCAGAAGGTTCCTTGGGAAACAGCCCTTAAAAACAAGGGGGTCCAGGAGAGCTGGACCTACTTCAAGGAAGAACTATTGAAGGTGCAAGAACAGGCTGTGCCAGTGTGCCGGAAGATGAGCCGCCGGGGCAGACGGCCAGCCTGGATGGGTAATGAACTTTTAATAGAACTTAGGGAAAAAAAGAGGGTGTATCATCTTTGGAAGAAAGGGGAGGCAACCTACGGAATGTTTAGGGATGTTGCTAGGACATGCAGGAAGAAAATTAGGGAGGCAAAAGCCCATTTGGAACTTAGACTGGCCTCTGCTGTGAAGGACAACAAAAAGTCCTTCTAGAAATACATCAATAGCAAGAAGAAGGGCAAGGACAACCTCCACTCCTTGGTTGACATGGAGGGGAACATTGTAAAAAAGGATGAGGAAAAGGCAGAGGTACTTAACACCTTCTTTGCCTCAGTCTTCACTAGCAGGGCAGAACGTCCTCCAGACAGCTGGCCTGCAGAGCTGGCAGAAGGAGCCAGAGAGCTGCATAGTTACCTGCTGCTCCAGGAGGAAGTTAAAGATCTACTGAGCCGCTTGGACCCCCACAAGGCCATGGGACTGGATGGGATCCATCCTAGGGTGCTGAGGGAGCTGGCGGATGAGCTGTCCAAGCCACTTGCCATCATTTTTCAGCAGTCCTGGCTCACTGGAGAGGTCCCAGAAGACTGGATGCTGGCCAACGTGGTGCCCATCCACAAGAAGGGCCAGTTGGATGAGCCAGGGAATTCTAGGCCTGTCAGCCTGACCTCAGTGCCAGGCAAGATTATGGAACAGGTCATCTTGAGTGCAATCACACAGCACTTACAGGATGGCCAAGGAATCAGGCCTAGCCAGCGTGGATTTAGGAGGGGCAGGTCCTGCCTGACCAACCTGATCTCCTTCTAGGATCAGGTGACCCGCCTGGTGGATGTGGGGAGGCCTGTGGATGTGGTCTACCTGGACCTCAGCAAGGCCTTTGACACTGTTCCCCACAGCAAACTCCTGGCCAAGCTGGCAGCCCATGGCTTGGACAGGATCACACTGGGTTGGGTTAGGAACTGGCTGGAGGGCCGAGCCCAGAGAGTGATGGTGAATGGTGCCACATCCAGCTGGTGGCCAGTCACTAGTGGTGTGCCCCAAGGATCAGTACTAGGCCCCATGCTCTTCAACATCTTTATTGATCATCTGGATGAGGGCATTGAGTCCATCATCAGTAAATTTGCAGATGACACCAAGCTGGGGGCAGCAGTTGATTTGCTGGAGGGCAGAGAGGCTTTGCAGAGGCACCTCGACAGGCTGGACAGATGGGCAGAGTCCAATGGCATGAGATTTAACACATCCAAGTGCCGGGTTCTGCACATTGGCCACAGCAACCCCAGGCAGTGCTACAGGCTGGGGTCAGAGTGGCTGGAGAGTGACCAGGTAGAGAGGGACCTGGGGGTGCTGGTTGATTGTAGGCTGAACATGAGCCTGCAGTGTGCTCAGGCAGCCAAGAAGGCCAATGGCATCCTGGCTTGCATCAGGAACAGTGTGGCCAGCAGGAGCAGGGAGGTCATTCTCCCCCTATACACTGCACTGGTTAGGCCACAGCTTGAGTCCTGTGTCCAGTTCTGGGCCCCTCAGTTTAGGAAGGATGTTGACTTGCTGGAACGTGTCCAGAGGAGGGCAACAAAGCTGGTGAGGGGTTTGGAACACAAGCCCTATGAGGAAAGGCTGAAGGAGCTGGGGTTGCTTAGCCTGGAGAAGAGGAGACTGAGGGGTGACCTTCTTGCTCTCTACAACTACCTGAAGGGAGGTTGTAGCCAGGCAGAGCTTGGCCTCTTCTCCCAGGCATCCAGCACCAGAACAAGAGGACACAGTCTCAGGCTGCACCAGGGCAGGTCTAGGCTGGATGCTAGGAGGAAGTTCTATATGGAGAGAATGATTGGCCATTGGAATCGGCTACCCGTGGAGGTGGTGGAGTCACCTTCACTGGAGGTGTTCAGGAGAAGACTTGATGGGGTGCTTGGCTGTATGGTCTAGTTGTTGGGTGGGTTGGATTGTTTGATGGATTGGACGCGATGATCTTGAAGGTCTCTTCCAACCTGGTGTATTGTATTTTATTGTATTGTATTTCTTCAGTGTCTTCAGTGCTGCACTTTCACCAATGCCCTTCACTCAGCAAGCACACTCTGCCAGGGATCGTATAGATTCAGTATAGCACTACAGAGCCAGATAACACACTGTTTTTAATTCCAGCCCTGATTTGTTTATCTGATTTTTTAAAGCTTTACTGATTCTCAGTGTTTTCTAAAATTTTGATGTGATTTTTCTCTCAAAGCTCCTAAAAAAGAGGTTGAAGTCAATTACCGAAAATCTTACTTTTAAATGTACAGAAAACCAAGAGGTTTTTCCTTTCAAGCTTGCAGGGAAAAAAAAATAAAATCTTGAAATTGTGAAGTGTGCACACCTCAAGGGGTCAGCAGTAGCATGGTAAACAAGGACAGCTTCAAATCTTATAATTTTTAAATTTTGTGTTTTTCAGCAGTGCTTCATGGTTTTATAAATGTTTTGGGCTGACAGCTCTGTGGAGTGATGCAAAGGACACAATCAGCAACAGAAAGTAGTTCAGGCTGTAAAAGGTCTTGGCATCATGTAGGAAGAATGGTATCATAGAGTTAGGCAGTTTAGAAAGTGATGTCAGTGCTTAAGCTTGACTGATACTTCCCATATATGGACTCTCTTTCCAACTGGTTGCAGTATTGCCAGTTCTCAAAAGTTCAGGCAGGAATTTTCCTTGCTGTCATATTGTTTCATGCAGATATTGCATGTTCATGTTATTCCTGGAAACAAGCTCAGAGGAAAACCAAACCAACCAACCAAACCACAATGCAAAACAAAAACAAACAAACAAACAAGCAAAAACAAAACAAAACAAAAAAAAACCCAAAAAACCGCAAACAAGGTTTTGCTCACTTATAAAGAATATTCTCATAAAAGTATTTACTGTGAAGCATCTTGACATTTACTTGTTTAAAAGTGTCATGGGTTAAGTTCAATAATTGCTGCTGTTATTCATACCATGCTGTCATCATGGCAACTTCAACAGGAAAATGCTGGCTAAACTATAGCATTATGAGGCTTGAAGTTCAGACTGCAACATGTTCCAGCTTCCTGTTCCAGTTGCTGCTTTTGGGTTCAGGGTTTGTTTTGTATAGACTTTTTCCCACGGGAATGGCAGCAATAGAAGTAGGATTTGGTTAGCACTCTGTTTTTTCTCTTTTATGCTGGGTTTTTTGTTTGATTGATTATCCTTTTTCCCCCTGCATTTCACTGCACTTTTTCTGCAAGATATGGTAATTGTGTGTATTATTATTATCTCATTTATTCAATAAACTCTCATCTTATCTCAACTCTGTCTCAGCCCAGAGTATTTTGTGTGTTACTTTTCCCTCATTTCTGCATTGGTGGGGGAGGAGAGTGTGGGAGGTGGGGGAGAGGAACCAATGGATCAGTCTGTTCTCAGGGTTTAACCTATTACAGAATGATTTGGAATTTTGCAAATTATCATCTTATAATTTGTGTGAAAATTTGCTTAATTTTGCTTGATCCATTATATTTTCAGGAGTTCAGCAAAAGGATGTTGGGGCTTGATGGGCCCACTAATTTATAAATTACCTGCAAACCCTAAAATTTTTATTATTACATTATTTCAGGAGTATAGTTGCCTTGTATTCTGAAACCACTGAATAGTCTACCTTGGGATAATGGAGCTGGAGAGAATTTCCCTGGAGTCACAACCCACAATGACCAGAACTGTTTTCTTTGGTAGGCTACTGGAAAAGCAGAATATAGACTAAGGCCAATGTAGACAAGTGAAGTCCACAAAAGAGGTTAAAAAAGTAAATTTGTGGGATAACTAAAAATCTGTACTGCATGTCTGAGCCATATATAACTTGTGACAGAAAATTTTTGCCTCTCTATGGGAAAGGTGACAGCGACATTGCTGTTTTCATACACTTTGCAACCTAATCAAGTGATATAATTGCTACAAGTGTAAATAAACTGATTTTGGAGAATATTGCCCATTAAAGTGACTAAAGTTGAATACCCACCACTAATTTCCTGAAGACTTCATACCTTTTTCCTGTTACATATGGTTTAATAGTCATAAATGTAGAGAAATTATTTTATTCTCACCAGGAAGGACAAAGAGCCCACCAAGTAAATACTGTTTTCATAGCACCTCCTGAAACCACCTTCTGGCCTCCTTTTCTTCTTGTTAATGTCTTAGGCATGGCTTATGTACAGCAGTCCAGGTGAATGCAGAGGAAGATAATATCGCATACAGCCTTGCACTGCATAAGGGCCTACTGTGTGGCCCACTTGGTTGTGCATACATTTGGTTCATAGGACTTGGTCCCTTGTCCAACAAAACACTGCCAGAGGCATAGAGGGCAGCCGTTGATCTACGACAGTGGATTATTTCCTATAAAAGATATTCTAGTCTGACCACTCTGCAGTCAGCAGAGGCATCCCCAACTTGACCAGGCTGCCCCAGGGCCTCACTGAGTCTCCAGGAAGAGGCCTCAACCACCTTCCTGAGCAACCTGTTCCAGTGTTCCACCATTACCATAGTAAAGAACTTGTTCATAACATCCAATCTGAATCTGCTCTTCTCCAGCTTAAACCCATGGCTCCTCATCCTGTCACTGCAGACCTTTGTAAACAGACTCTCCCCATCCTTCTTGTAGGTCCCCTTCAGGTACTGGAAGGCTGCTATTAAGTATCCCCAGTGCCTCCTCTTCTCCAGGCTGCACAACCCCAGCTCCCTCAGCCTGTCCTGGTAGCAGAGGTGCTTCAATCACTTGACCATTCTCATGGCCCTCTCTAGACCCACTTTATAAGGTCCATGTCCTTCCTGTCCTTGTGCCTTCCGTGTCCCTGTTTTTTGTGAGCATAGGAAATGGAGAAAATTGACTGTATACTACTATCTGATTCAATTTTAAAATACAATTAAATTGAGGGGAAAAGCATTTTAAATGTCTGATAAGAGTTTTCAGTAGCACTTTTTTCTCTAGACCACTCAATGATTTTTCCCAAGTCTAAGGCAGGGATAAGTTGCAAATGACTGATGGAAGCTCCATTGTTCACAATTCTAATATGTATGGTTGTGGTCCAGTCTCAAGGTTTGTATATGCTTGTACTGTGCTAGCTATTCAAAAGTACAGAGATCAAAAACTGAAACTCATAGAGTGTTTCAGTTTTGAGACATTATGATTTTAAGTCAAAATTCAGACATTTTCATGGCAGTAGGAAAAATTCTAGCATTCTTATTCTGCTTGTAGGTAAGAAAACTTCAGGCTGTATAGCTGTGACAGCAGTTATTCACATTGTTTTATAATTTATCTTACCTCTTGGGAGGCCTCAAGACACAAGGTATAACTTAAACAGTAAGCCACCCTTCCTGACTCTCAGAAAATGTGAGGATTGCACAGCTGGCTTCAAGCTATGTTAAAACCTCATAATTGGTTTTTATACTGGATGTCTCATTAATGATATCCAGCTTAAAACTAGCCCATGATATTTTCTGTTAAATTTTGAAATATGAATAATGTAGAAAGACTATTGAAGCATAAAGGAGAGCACTTCTAAGAAGGGAAAAGAAAGAATACTGTGCAAGCTATTGGGGTACATTAGAAGAATGAAATTTTCTTAAGCACAGACCTTCAAGTGAGTCATTGATTTTCTGATTGTTTTCTCTTCTTGCTTGATTCTCAAATAAAATTACAAGTCAAAAAAGACAACTATGTTATGATTAGATTTTCTTTAATTTAATGTGTAATAACTCACAGTACAAAAATTATGGGATAGAAGATCAAGAAAAGATTTGAAGACTTTTGAGATTTAAGCTACCTGTGTTGATAAATCCATTTCACAAAATGCTTCTGAGAGCTGTTTATGCCAAATATCACTTTATGTTTGTTTAACATCAAACATTTTGTTTGTGCTTCCTGATACTGTGGACTCAAATGACCATCACTAGAAATGAAAATATCAATGATCCAACATTATGAGAGTTCATAAAGCCCTATTTACATGGTTTTGTTGATATTTTCCTCAGAGCCATACAGGAAGTGGAGAAAGGAAAATGACTAAATCTTTTGTCTCTGTACAATTAACTACTATAATGTCCCTCCAGCACTGTAAGTGAAAAGATAGAGGATAACATTTTCCCAGTGTCCCAATGAGAACTGTGCATGCCTACATTCCCTTAGCTAGTTCTTTTGCCAGCAGCTATTTTAATATGCCTACAAGGAGAAACTCAGGCAGACAAAGCCAAAACTCAAACAGGGAAATACACACAGAAAAAATCTAATCAACAACCAGATTCAGGGAAACAATTTAAAGATAACTAGCTTGTAAGTATTTGGAGTTGTATTTCTTTTAACTGCAACCACCTGTTTCCAAAATAGAAAGAACGGATTCTTGGCAAATGCTAAAGTTTGATATCTTGGTTGTCTTTCTGCAGGACCTCACAGCATTTCTTGCACTTTCTGGGAATTATTTTCTTCATCTCTGCCTACTTACATGCATTTGGTTTCTCTGAGATGGAGTTAGTTATCCCTATAGCATCTTTTGTAGTGCTGTGACTAAGGATGAGGAGAAGGCTAAGGTGCTCATTGCCTATTTTGCCTCAGTCTTTACTACTGAATCCAGCAGGTCTCTGGACACCTAGCCTGCTGAACTAGGAGGCAGGGAGCAGAATCAGAATGAAGTTATCACAATAAATTAGGAAGTGGTCAGTGATCTGCTATGTCACTTAGAGGTACACAAATCTATGGGGACAGATGGGCTGCACCCAAGGGTGCTGAGGGATTTGGCAGATGTGCTCATCAAGACACTTTCCATGATTTACCTAAGTCCTGGCTAACTGGGGAGGTCCCAATGGAGTGGAAAGTAGCAAATGTAGCACCCATCTACAAGAAAGGAGGATCCAGGAAACTATAGACCTGTCAGTCTGACTTTGGTACCAGGGAAGGTCATGGATCAGATTATCTCAAGCGCCATTACACAACATAGAGAGAACAAGCAGGGAATCAGGCCCAGTCAGCATGGGTTTATGAAGGCCATGTCCCGCCTGACCAACCTGATCTCCTGCTATGACAGGATGAGGGAAAGGCTGTGGATATTGTCCTCCTAGACTTTCAAAAGGCCTTTGACACTTTCCCACAGAAGTCTCATGGACACACTGGCTGTTTGTGGCTTAGATGAACCACTCTGCTGGATAAAGCACTGCCTGGGCAAACAGCCCAAAGAGAGGTGGTCAATAGAGTTAAATCCAGCTGGCAGCTGGTCACAGGTGGTGTTCCTCAGGGCTCAGTGTTAGGACCACTTCTGTTTAACTTTTTTTTTATGACCTTCATGAAGACAGAGTGTGTCATCAGTAAGTTTGCAGATGACACCAAGTTAGGTGGGAGTGTTGATCTTCATAAGCGTAGGGATACCCTACTCTACAGAGGGACTTGGATAGATTGGATCAACGAGCCAATGTTAATGGGATAAGCTTCAACAAGGCCAAATACCAGGTCCTTCACTTGGGTCACAACAACCCTAACCAATGCTGCAGGCTTGGGGAAGTGTAGCTGGAAAGCTGTCTGCCAGAAAGGGACCTGGGCATTCCAGTTGACAAGCAACTAAATATGAGCAAGCAGTGTGCCCAGGTGGCCAAGGAAGCCAATGGCATCCTGGCTTGGATTGGAAAGGCAGCGTCCAGCAGGAGCAGGGAAGTGATTGTCCACTTGTACTCTGTGCTGGTGACACCATATCTTGAGTATTGTGGTCAGTTTTGGGCCTGACCTGGATACAAGAGAGATGTGGAGGTGCTGGAGTAAGAATAAGTCTTATGAAGAATGACTGAAGGAGATGGGGCTGTTTAGTTTGAAAAAGGAAGCTGACGGGAGATCTCATCACTCTCTACAACTACCTGAAAGGAGATTGTAGAGACACCGGCGCTGGTCTCCTCTCACAAGTTATGAGTCATAAAACAAGAGGCAATGACAGCAAGCTGTGACTTGAGTAGGTTTAGTCTGGGCATTAGGAAATTTTTTTTTCAAGGAAAGAGTGCTCAGGAATTGGAATGGGATGCCCAGGGAGGTGGTTGAGTCACCAGCCCCGGTTGTGTTTAAAAGTCATTTGGATGTGGTGCTTGGGGATATGGTTTAGGGGTGAACCTTGTAGAGTAGAGTTAGTTGGACTTGGTGATTGTGAGGGATTTTTCCAACCTGAAGTTTTCTGTGATTCTGTGATTCTGTTTTTTAGTGGTAGCTGGAAAGGTGTTGATAATACAACAGTGTTTTGGATACTGTTAAAATTTGATACTAAGGTTTAATGTTTTATACTCATTTATACTTTTGAAATCCTACATATTTAACTGAAAGAAATTATCAGCTCATGACTTAGTTGCTATCACTGGTATTCTTAGGGGGCCATAGAATAGAATAGAATAGAATAGAATAGAATAGAATAGAATAGAATAGAATAGAATAGAATAGAATAGAATAGAATAGAATAGAATAGAATAGACCAGGTTGGAAAATACCTTTGACATGATTGCGTCCAACCTATGATCCAACACTATCTAATCAATTAGCCATAGCTCAAAACACCTCATCCAGTCTCTTCCTAAACACCTCCAGTGATGGTGACTTCACCACTTCCCTGGGCAGCCCATTCCAAGGCCAAATCACTCTTTCGATGAAGAATTTCTTCCTAACATCCAGGCTAAACCTCCCTGGCTCAGCTTGGGACTGAGTCCTCTTGTTCTGGTGCTGGTTGCCTGGGAGAAGAGACCAACCCCCACCTGGCTACAACTTCTTTTTATGTAGTTGTAGACAGCAATATGGTCTCTAAGATTTTCTTTACCTCCTCTGCCTTTTCTTACTGACAGTTTTTCAGGACATATTTTCTATTCATATTTTCTTTAGTCCTCCACTCCTCCCTAATTTAATAGATCTGTCAATATGAAGGTGTCATACTGAATATTAACTGTAGAAATATCTGATTTTTTTACCTTCAACAAGATTTAAAAATATCTTACAGGTTCCATAGCGGAGGGATGATGGAAGGAATCATGATTTTATACAATTATTTATTCTTTTTTTCATTCACTCATAGATATTACTGACTAGCTTCAGTGTATACCCTGGAGATCCAACACATGCTCTTAACAGGTGTTTTATTCTCTGATCTTTTGTTATATACATCCAAACTGCCACAACAGTCACTGTCATTTTATCTCCTTCTACCCCAAATTAAATACAAGGAAAATAAACTCTTCATAATCACAGTGTTGGGTTACTCTGTCTCAGAAATAATTCCCTCAAAGGGTAATACAACCAACTCGTCTTTACAAAGTCTACCATATGAGTTCAGTTGCTCATGGTGCAATATGTTCTGGTTCTGATTTCTTAGGACTCTGTCTTGATTTTCAGGAATTGACAGATTACTCCCTCAGAACAGTTATCTCTTGTCTTGCTTTTTGGCCCTAAAAAGACATACTGCTTAAAAGCATGTTTAAATACTTTAAATACTCAGTCTTCTTCATGGATCTTGCTCTGACAGGCACTGTAGCATCTCACAATACAATACATTACAATACAATACAATACAATACAATACAATACAATACAATACAATAAATACACCAGGTTGAAAGAGACCTTCAAGATCATCGCTTCCAACCCATCAACCAATCCAACCCACCTAAACAACTAAAGCATGCAACCAAGCACCCCATCAAGTCTCCTCCTGAACACCTCCAATGAAGGTGACTCCACCACCTCCACGGATAGCCAACTCCAATGGGCAATCACTCTCTCTGTATAGAACTTCCTCCTAACATCCAGCCTAGACCTGCCCTGGCGCAGCCTGAGACTGTGTCCTCTTGTTTTGGTACTGGCTGCCTGGGAGAAGAGACCAGCCTCTGCCTGTCCACATCCTCCCTTCAGGTAGTTGTAGAGAGCAAGAAGGTCACCCCTGAGTCTCCTCTTCACATATAATCTATGCATCATACTTTAGGATAGTAACCCTATTTTTCAGCATGGTGTAAGAAGAATTCTGTCCCCGTTAATATTGTTTCTGATTCAATCCTTTCTCTAACACCAGTGTCATGTTAAGACTATTGATTACCTGAGCATGCACAGTGGGGAAAAAAAAAAAAAAAAGACGGTCCTCTACTTTATCCATCCTGTCTCAGGCTGTAGACAAGTTATTAATACTAGTTGTATTTAGATTTCTTTAGAATAATTATAATAGCCTTGTGCACTGAGTATTATTTATTGTATGGTATATAGAAATCTAGAAACAATCTTAAACTTAGGTACCAGTATCAATAAGATGTTCATATCAATATAATCTTTGTCCTCTTAAAGTTTGGAAACATATCTGACATTTCCTTGAGCTGTTCATACACTTTTAAAACAATATTTGTTAATTTATGAATATTTGTTATTTTAAATTATATGCAAAAATTATTCTAAGCCAAGATCCAAACATTTCTTCTATCTGATTCATCAAATCAGGGAGGTTAAAGGGAACACTAAGAATTTCTACAGGTATATTAATGCCAAGAAGGAGACTAGGGAAGGTGTGGGCCCCCTCAGAAAGGAAACTGGTGAAATGGTCACAAGTGATGTGGAAAAGGCTGAGGTACTCAATCACTTCTTTACCTCAGACTTCACTGCAAGGGCCTCTAGCCACACTCCTGGTGTCATGGAAGATGATGCCAGGGACGGGGAGGAAGAACTGCCCATCATAAGTGAAGCTCAGGTTCGCGATCACCTGAAGAACCTGAAAGTGTTCCAGTCCATGGGACCTGACAGGATACACCCACGGGTGCTGAGAGACCTGGCAGATGAGGTTGCTAAACCCCTCTCTATTCTATTCCAAAAGTCATGGCAGCCTGGAGAAGTCCCCACAGACTGGAAAAGGGGAAACATTGCTCCCAGTTTCAAAAAGGGTAAGCAGGAGGAAGCAGGGAACTACAGGCCAGTCAGTCTCACCTCTGTGCCCGGAAAGATCATGGAGCAGATCCTCCTGGAGGCACTACTGACTCAGAAGAATAGTGATGAGGTGATTTGGAACAGTCAGCATGGCTTTGCCAAGGGCAAATCCTGCCTGACAAACCTGGTGGCCTTCTATGAACAGGTCACAGCATTAATAGATGAGGGGCGAGCAACTGATGTCAGCAGTTGCTGACCTGAGCAAATCCTCCGACAGTGTCCCGCACCACATCCTGGTCTCCAAACTGGTGAAGCATAGGTTTGATGGGTCGACGAGTAGATGGATAAAGTGGCTTGATGGCCGCACCCAAAGAGTGGCTGTCAATGGGTCCATGTCCCAGTGGAGGCCAGTGACAAGCGGAGTCCCTCAGGGATCAGTCCTGGGACCTGTCTTGTTCAACATCTTTGTGGGTGACATGGACAGTGGCATCGAGTGCACCCTCAGCAAGTTTGCTGATGACACCAAGCTGTGTGGTGCAGCGGACACACTGGAGGGAAGGGATGCCATCCAGAGGGACCTTGACAGGCTGGAGAGGTGGGCACAAGCCAACCTCATGAGCTTCAACAAGACCAAGTGCAGCATCCTGCATCTGGGTTAAGGCAATCCCAGGCACAAGTACAGGCTGGGCAGGGACTGGTTGGAGAGCAGTCCTGAGGAGAGAGACTTGGGGGTGCTGGTGGATGAGAAGCTCAACACAAGCCAGCAGTGTGCACTTGCAGCCCAGAAAGGCAATCAGATCCTGGGCTGCATCGAGAGAAGTGTGGCCAGCACGTCGAGGGAGGAGATTCTCCCCCTCTATTCAGCTCTGGTGATGCCCCACCTGGAGTACTGCATCCAGTTCTGGAGCCCTCTTAAAAGAGGGATGTGGAGGCACTGGAAGGTGTCCAGAGAAGGGCCACGAGGATGATCAGAGGGCTGGAGCACCTCTCCTATGAGGACAGACTGAAGGAGTTGGGGCTGTTCAGTCTGGAGAAGAGAAGGCTTCCACATGACTTCATTGTGGCCTTCCAGTATCTGAAGGGGGCCTACAGGAAGGCAGGGTAGGGACTTCTCAAGCTATCAGGCAGTGATAGGACTAGGGGGAATGGAGTGAAGCTGGGGGTGGGGAGATTCAGGCTGGATGTGAGGAGGAAGTTCTTCACCATGAGAGTGGTGAAGGCCTGGAATGGGTTATCCAGGGAGGTGGTTGAGGCCCCATCCCTGGAATTGTTGAAAACCAGGCTGGATGAGGCTCTGGCCAGCGTGATCTAGTGTGGGGTGTCCCTGCCCATGGGAGGGGGGTTGGAACTAGAGGATCATTGTGGTCCCTTCCAACCCTGACTGATTCTATGATTCTATGATTCTGATAGTCTGATACTCTGATACTCTGATACTATGATACTATGAAATGTGAAATAGAAACATCAGAATTTAAAAAAAAAAAAAAAAAAAAGAGGATATAATGAAACTTTAAAAATCTATATTTGGAAAAAGGTTACAAAATAAATGTACACATTAAAATGTTCAGTATGAATATATTAAAACTATTAAAGTTTGTTAGAACTTTTGTCAGTAGGAATTACTATCTTTCAGCTGAAACTTTTTGGCCACACATTCTCACTTCTTACAGAAAATGAAAAAAATTTTGGTACTTAATAAAACAAACTACTTGAAAGAACTAATCTGCTTCTTGATGGTAAGGAACAGGACTAGAGGGAATGGTTACAAGCTGCACCAGGGGAGGTGTGTTTGTTTGAAATTACTCCCCAACATGTAATTGCGACACTATCTTGGGTGAAAGCAAATTAAGTTATATTTACAAGGAAAACTGCAATCTAGAAATATGAAATGCAATGAATATGTACAAAATAAACAATATTTACATGTATTTACAATTTATAAACAACACAAGAACCCCCTGCACAAAACCAGGTGGTTACCAACAGCTTCCTCCTCTTCTACCTCTTTGCCCCTGTACACAGGACAAGAGAAGAAAAGAGAAAAGCAGAAAGTTGCTTGTTAGTACTTAGCCACAACGAAGAAATGCTGCAACGATCAGAAAGCCAGCAGAAGACAGAACTAGTATCTGCTGGATTGAAGGAAGAAGAAAAGAGAGGAAATACTGAGTTTATACAACTATCTTTATAGAATAGAGCAGAACAGAACAGAACAGAACAGAACAGAACAGGAGTAGAGTAGAATAGAATAGAATAGAATAGAATAGAATAGAATAGAATAGAATAGAATAGAATAGAATAGAATAGAATAGAATAGAATAGAATAGAATAGAATAGACCAGACTAGGTTGGAAGAGACCTTCAAGATCATCGCGTCCAACCTATCAACCAATCCAACCCACCTAAACAAGTAAACCATGCAACCAAGCACCCCATCAAGTCTTCTCCTGAACACCTCTAATGATGGTGACTCCACCACCTCCCCAGGCAGACCATTCCAATGGGCAATTATTCTCTCTGTATAGAACTTCTTCGTAACCTCCAGCCTAAACCTCCCTGGCACAGCCTGAGACTGTGTCCTCTTGTTCTGGTGCTGGCTGCCTGGGAGAAGAGACTAACATCTGCCTGTCTACAATCTCCCTTCAGGTAGTTGTAGAGAGCAATAAGGTCACCCCTGAATCTCTTCTCCAGGCTAAGCAACCCCAGCTCCCTCAGCCTTTCCTCACAGGGCAACACCCACCTTTGTTGCCCTTCTCTGGACACATTCCAGCAAGTCAGCATCTTTCCTGAACTGAGGGGCCCAGAACTGGACACAGTACTCAAGGTGTGGCCTAACAAGTGCAGCACACCATTGGAATGTGATGGTGACCATCCTGCCACCACACTCCCAGAAACTGCATTTCTCTGGCAGGTCCTTTTACCTTGTCCCACTTAATGGTGAAAATGGCTTTCAAGAGAATATCAATTATTTTGTTAACTTTCTCGAAGACTTCTTCAGCAGATTTAGCCCACACAATGATGTCATCAGCGAATGTTCTGGAGCTCCACCTTTCTCCAAAGCATCATGGATCACTGAATGACTAACGGTTGAACTGTGTTTTCACCTCTGGGGCAAACGATTATATGTGTACTAGATGCCTCTCAAGGTGAAGGCAAATTGAGGCCTGCATTCTTCTGCCATGGGAATAGAGAAGAAAGCATTAGTAATGTCTATGGTAGCATACCACTTGGGATCCTTAGATTGCAGCTCATACTGGAGTTCCAACGTGCCCAGTTCAGCTGCTCTTGTGGGTGGAGTTACATTACTCAGGACATAGAAACCGACTATCAGATGCCATTCTCCATTTGGCTTTCATACAGGCAAAATCAGACTGTTGAAAGGTGAATGAATTTTCCTAATGACATTCTGACCTTCCAACTGATGAATCAAGTTGTGAATGGGCACCAAAAGATCACGGTAGGTTCTGTATTGCCTGCGATGCACAGTTAGAGAAGCAACTGGCAGTTTCACATCCTCTATCTGTTGTTGTCCCACAACTCCATATTCATCTGAAAGTTCAGGCCTAATAGACAACCTCAATTTTCTTCCATCAATTTCTGGAGCTGCAATTCCGAAAGCCCATTTGTAAGCCTTAGGGTCTTTGAAAAGCCCTTCTCGCAGAAAGTCAGTTCCCAAAATACATGGTGCATCTGGTCCTGTTACAATAGTATGTTTCTTCCACTCTTTCCCACTTCAACTTATGTCAACCTGCAACTTTGTCAGCTCTTGAGATCCACCAGTTATTCCTAATATAATTATAGACTCTGTCTCTTGATAATTTACAATAAAATACAATACAATACAATGCAATACAATAAACCAGGTTGGAAGAGACCTTCAAGATCATCGCGTCCAACCCATCAAACAGCTAGATCATGTCACCAAGCACCCCATTAAGTCTTCACCTGAACATCTCCAATGAAGGTGACTCCACCACCTCCCCAGGTAGCCGATTCCAATGAGGAATCACTCTCTCTGTATAGAACTTCCTCCTAATGTCCAGTCTAAACCTCCCCTGGCGCAGCCTGAGACTGTGTCCTCTTGTTCTGGTGCTGGATGCCTGGGAGAAGAGACCAACCTCTGCCTGGCTACAACCTCCCTTCAGGTAGTTGTAGAGAGCAATAAGGTCACCCCTCAGTCTCCTCTTCTCCAGGCTAAGCAACCCCAGCTCCCTCAGCCTTTCCTCATAGGGCTTGTGTTCCAAACCCCTCATCAGCTTTGTTGCCCTCCTCTGGACATGCTCCATCAAGACAACATCCTTCCTAAACTGAGGGGCCCAGAACTGGACACAGGACTCAAGGTGTGGCCTAACCAGTGCAGTGTACAGGGGCACAATGACCTCCCTGCTCCTGCTGGCCACACTGTTCCTGATGCAAGCCAGGATGCCATTGGCCTTCTTGGCTGCCGGGGCACACTGCAGGCTCATGTTCAGCCTACAATCAACCAGCACCCCCAGGTCCCTCTTTGCCTGGCCACTCTCCAGCCACTCTGACCCCAGCCTATAGCACTGCATGGGGTTGTTGTGGCCAATGTGCAGAACCCGGCACTTGGATATGTTCAATCTCATGCTGTTGGATTCTGCCCATCTGTCCAGCCCGTTGAGGACCCTCTGCAAAGCCTCTCTGCCTCCAGCAGATCAACTGCTGCCCCCAGCTTGGTGTCATCTGCAAATTTACTGATGATGGACTCAATGCCCTCATCCAGATCATCAATAAAGATGTCGAAGAGCATGGGGCCCAGTACTGATCCTTGGGGCACACCACTAGTGACAGGCCGCCAGCTGGATGTGGCACCATTCACCATCACTCTCTGGGCTCAGCCCTCCAGCCAGTTCCTAACCCAACCCAGTGTGATTCTGTCCAAGCCATGGGCTGCCAGCTTGGCCAGGAGTTTGCTGTGGGGAACAGTGTCAAAGGCCTTGCTGAGGTCCAGGTAGACCACATCCACAGGCCTCCCCACACCCACCAGGCGGGTCACCTGATCATAGAAGGAGATCAGGTTGGTCAGGCAGGACCTGCCCTTCCTAAATCCATGCTGGCTAGGCTTGATCCCTTGGCCATCCTGTAAGTGCTGTGTGATCACACTCAAGATGACCTGCTCCATAATCTTGCCTGGCACTGAGGTCAGGCTGACAGGCCTAGAATTCCCTGGCTCATCCAATTGGCCCTTCTTGTGGATGGGCACCACGTTGGCCAGCTTCCAGTCTTCTGGGACCTCTCCAGTGAGCCAGGACTGCTGAAAAATGATGGAAAGTGGCTTGGGCAGCTCATCTGTCAGCTCTCTCAGCACCCTAGGATGGATCCCATCCGGTCCCATGGCCTTGTGGGGGTCCAAGCGGTTCAGAAGATCTCGAACTTCCTCCTGGAGCAGCAGGAAGCGATTCAGCTCTCTGGCTCCTTCTGCCAGCTCTGCAGGCCAGCTGTCTGGAGGACGTTCTGTCCTGCTAGTGAAGACTGAGGCAAAGAAGGTGTTAAGTACCTCTGCCTTTTCCTCATCCTTTTTTACAACGTTCCCCTCCATGTCAACCAAGGAGTAGAGGTTGTCCTTGCCCTTCTTCTTACTATTGATGTATTTCTAGAAGGACTTTTTGTTGTCCTTCTCAGCAGAGGCCAGTCTAAGTTCTAAATGGGCTTTTGCCTCCCTAATTTTCTTCCTGCATGTCCTAGCAACATCCCTAAGCACTCTATAGGTTGCCTCCCCTTTCTTCCAAAGATAATACACCCTCTTTTTTTCCCTTAGTTCTATTAAAAGTTCATTACCCATCCAGGCTGGCCATCTGCCCCGGCGGCTCATCTTCCGGCACACTGGCACAGCCTGTTCTTGCACCTTCAAGAGTTATTCCTCATAGGGCTTGTGTTCCAAACCCCTCACCATCCTTGTTTCCCTTCTCTGGACACGTTCCAGCAAGTCAACATCCTTCCTAAACTGAGGGGCCCAGAACTGGACACAAGACTCAAGGTGTGGCCTAACCAGTGCAGTGTACAGGGACACAATGACGTCCCTGCTCCTGCTGGCCACACTGTTCCTAATGCAGACCAGGATGCCATTGGCCTTCTTGGCTGCCTGGGCACACTGCAGTCTCATGTTCAGCCTCCCATCAACCAGCATCCCCCAGGTCCCTCTCTGCCTGGCCGCTCTCCAGCCACTCTGACCCCAGCCTGGAGCACTGCATGGGGTTGCTGTGGCCAATGTGGCCAATTTGATGTAATTGTGATGCACAGAGCTCCTGTGTCAACCAAGGCCCTGTACTTCTGAAATTTTGAAGTGCCAGACCACTGAATGAATACATCTCAATAGACTCTGTGATCTCCATTATCCCTTTCATCCCCCTGGCAGGAGGCAGGGTACCCCTAAGTATGGGGATTACATTTATATGTACAGTTGACACAGGGCTTAGTGTTAGTGTCAGAATCACTGCTGGAACAATTAGAGTTGTTTTGGGAAACTGAGGAAGTGACAGCTACCCTTATGGTATTGTTACCTCTGGTTCTGCCACTCTGCAGCTCCCACACTCTCTGGAAAAGAAAAGTGGGCTGACCATCCCACTTATTTGTATTTTCAACAAACTGGTCACACAGGGTTATCCAAAGATTCCTATGTGATTGCTGCTGTCTATTTTGGATTGGCCTAGTGTGAGAGACTAAAGCTTATCTCTCCTGGTGTGACTCAACAAAGATAAAATCACTTGCTGTTTGTCCAGACAATAGCTGATGTTCGTTGGGCAGAGCCACTGGAAGGACTCTTGGAAGGTGCAAAGATAACATTGCTCACGGGACTGCAGCTGACCTACAACAATGGCCCAAGGGCCCAGCATTCACACCTTCAGGACAAGATCATTTCCAGCCATCAGATACCCCAGGAAAGGACAATGGTTCCTGATGTGTGGGTAGGTAGATGATGAAGGAGGAGGCAGAGGCATTCCCCCTCCATCCAGATGGCTTCCCAAACTCACCTGAGTACACAGAAAGATTTCCTGGGAAACAATACCTGGACCTAAAGATGATTTCCCAGAATGATATCCTGGGGAACAACACCTGGACACTTGCCTAAGGGCTAAAAAACTGTATAAAAGACTGGAGCAACTACTGGCTTTTAGAGGAGAAAATTGGAGAAGCAAGATGCAGAAGAAAGTAGATGGCACCACACGCTGGAAACATCACGGGACCAACACAGTGGATCTTGGACTCTCCATGCCCTGAGTTCCGCCTGCTGCAACTCATGGAGCTGAAGAAGCTGCTCAGAGGACCTCATCCCTTCTACAGCCAAAGCCTCAGCACCCTTCCTCTACAGACCCAACATCTCCTGCAGCACCCTTCCTCTACAGACCCAACATCTCCTGCAGCACCGTTTCTCTACAGACCCAACATCTCCTGCAGCACCTATCCTCCACAGACTCAAACTGCCTTGAGGGGTGATAGGTGTGGTAATATAATTCCTTTCCTTTAATCTCCCTCTTCTCTCTTCTCTCTCTATTTTCTATTCTCTCTCTCTTCACTTCTGATCCATCCACTTTATTTTTGTCCATCCACTTTATTTATGTAATAAATAATCTAGCTGTTGATATTTTGGCCTCGTTTGTGCCTCTAATTTCACAACATGGGAATATTCATTAAAAACCTGAATCTCTTTCCCTCTCTGGATTGAGACACCTAGTTTGAGATGGCCTTCTAGGAGACGTCTGGTCCTGACAGACGAAACTTGCATTCATTTAGAAGAGGAAGGGGCAAGTTCATCCCCCTTCATCAATTTGGATATGGAGGTTTTAAACTCCTCTTTCATCTCTTTCACACAATCCTTTATCTCTCCAGTCTGAGGTTTAACGGCTGAGACCAAAGAAACTCATGTGAGACTATCCTCCAATTGCCTCATTTGGTCAGTAAAATAACCGACAGTAGGAAGTGTTCCACCATTATTATTTTTTTTTCCCAAAATTCTGCTTGGTAAAATAGTAGCATGAGTAGGAGGAGCAAGGTTAATGTGTTTCTTGGCAAGACCTGTCACCACAGGAATTTATTCAGGATTTAACTTACCATGATTTCCATAAATTATTTCTCTCACGGCAAACTCTCTGGAGTGCTTGATTCCCTCATCTATTGTAGACCACCTCTGCTGGTTCCAGGGTAGGTCATCTCTGGATGGATACCTGTTGTAGTCTAGACTATGCCTTTAAAATTTAGCTGCAGATTTCTAGCAGAAAAGTAGAAAAATATAAATAAATCACTATTGGATGTAAAAAGGAAAACAAAAGGTTATTCTAAACAAATTCTTGGGATAAATATCTGGGATAAGAGAAGCTGTATAGTAGCAATTATTCACATTTCACTTACATTCCCATTCCTTTTATCTTCTCTTCTGATCTTGGCTATTTTGCATCGCCCAGAAGATAACGTGCTGTTTCTGGCTGGCCTTGAGATAAGACTAACACTGCTTTCTCTCAACTTCTCTCTCTTGATACAGGATGGTCTGGGAGGTTGGAGGGGAGGGGGCAGTGGAGCAGCTTCTCTGGTTGTTTTGACCGGGGTTTTTCCATGTTTTTTGCTAATTGCAAATATCTGTATGCCCAACCAATTCTGTTATCTCCATTTTCCCTCTCCTACCCTTGGCAGGAGGCAGGGCACTCCTAATTATGAGAATACATCTGCATGTGCAGTTAGCACAACATTTAGTGTCAGAGGTGGAACCACTCTTGGAGCAATTAGAGTTGTTCTGGGAATCTGAGTTAATAACAGCTACCCTTCTGGTATTGCTACCTTGGGCTCTGCCACTCTGCAGCCCTCTCAATCTCCTGAAAAGATCAGAAGTTGGTTGACCATCCCATCTGTTCATGTTGTCACCAAACTGATCACACAGAGTTATCCAAATACTCTCACGTGATTACCTCTGTTGTCTGTTCTGGTTTCACCTGTTTTGGAATGGCCTCCTTGGAGGATGTCTGCTTCTAACAGCTGTAACTCATATCCATCTGGAAGAGGAAAAATTGAAATCATCTCCTTGTGCCAGTTTGGATATGGAGTTTTTAAATTCCTCCTTCAGCTCATTCATGCAATTCTCATTTTTTCCAGATGGAGTTTCAATGGCTGAAACCAAAGAAACACATGTGAGACTATCCTCCAGTTGTCTGTGCTTTCAAAACCAATTTCAGTTAGCTGAATGAAAATTTTCTATGTCTTAATACAATTCCTAGCAGGACATAACCTTATTCTCCTACCCCAAACTGGACATTCATGACAATAAAAATTATTTGATGTAGAGACACAGAAAATTTTGCCATGTATTGCAAGGATACAATACAATACAATACACCAGGTTGGAAGAGACCTTCAAGATCATCGCGTCCAACCCATCAAACAATCCAACCCACCCAACAACTAGACCATACAGCCAAGCACCCCATCAAGTCTTCTCCTGAACACCTCCTGTGAAGGTGACTCCACCACCTCCACGGGTAGCCCATTCCAATGGGCAATCACTCTCTCCGTGTAGAACTTCTTCCTAACATCCAGCCTAAACCTGCCCTGGCGCAGCCTGAGACTGTGTCCTCTTGTTCTGGTGCTGGCTGCCTGGGAGAAGAGGCCAACCTCTGCCTGGCTACAACCTCCCTTCAGGTAGTTGTAGAGAGCAATAAGGTCACCCCTCAGTCTCCTCTCCCCCAGGCTAAGCAACCCCAGCTCCCTCAGCCTTTCCTCATAGGGCGTGTGTTCCAAACCCCTCACCAGCTTTGTTGCCCTCCTCTGGACACGTTCCAGCAAGTCAACATCCTTCCTAAACTGAGGGGCCCAGAACTGGACACAGGACTCAAGGTGTGGCCTAACCAGTGCAGTGTACAGGGGGAGAATGACCTCCCTGCTCCTGCTGGCCACGCTGTTCCTGATGCAAGCCAGGATGCCATTGGCCTTCTTGGCTGCCTGGGCACACTGCAGGCTCATGTTCAGCCTCCCATCAACCAGCACCCCCAGGTCCCTCTCTGCCTGGCCACTCTCCAGCCACTCTGACTCCAGCCTGGAGCACTGCATGGGGTTGTTGTGGCCAATGTGCAGAACCCGGCACTTGGATATGTTCAATCTCATGCCATTGGACTCTGCCCATCTGTCCAGCCTGTCGAGGTCCCTCTGCAAAGCCTCTCAACCCTCCAGCAAATCAACTGCTGCCCCCAGCTTGGTGTCATCCGCAAATTTACTGATGATGGACTCAATGCCCTCATCCAGATCATCAATAAAGATGTCGAAGAGCATGGGGCCCAGTACTGATCCTTGGGGCACACCACTAGTGACTGGCCGCCAACTGGATGTGGCACCATTCACCATCACTCTCTGGGCTCAGCCCTCCAGCCAGTTCATAACCCAGCTCAGTGTGCTCCTGTCCAAGCCATGGGCTGCCAGCTTGGCCAGGAGTTTGCTGTGGGGGATGGTGTCAAAGGCCTTGCTGAGGTCCAGGTAGACCACATCCACAGGCCTCCCCACATCCACCAGGCGGGTCACCTGATCCTAGAAGGAGATCAGGTTGGTCAGGCAGGACCTGCCCTTCCTAAATCCATGCTGGCTAGGCCTGATCCCTTGGCCATCCTGTAAGTGCTTGTGTGATCGCACACAAGATGACCTGCTCCATAATCTTGCCTGGCACTGAGGTCAGGCTGACAGGCCTATAATTCCCTGGCTCATCCAACCAGCCCTTCTTGTGGATGGGCACCACGTTGGCCAGCTTCCAGTCTTGTGGGACCTCTTGTGAGAGACTAAAGCTTATCTCTCCTGGTGTGACTCAACAAAGATAAAATCACTTGCTGTTTGTCCAGACAATAGCTGATGTGCGTTGGGCAGAGCCACTGGAAGGACTCTTGGAAGGTGCAAAGATAACATTGCTAAGGGGACTGCAGCTGGCCTACAAATATGGTCCAAGGGCCCAGCATTCACACCTTCAGGACAAGATCATTTCCAGCCATCAGATACCCCAGGAAAGGACAATGGTTCCTGATGTGAAAAGAGTGTGTGGGTAGCTAGATGGAGCAGGAGGAGGCGGAGGCCTTCCCCCCTCCATCCAGTGGCTGCCCAAATTCACCTGAGTACACAGAAAGATTTCCTGGTAAAGATACCTGGACCTAAAGATGATTTCCCAGAATGATATCCTGGGGAACAACACCTGGACACTTGCCTAAGGGCTAAAAAACTGTATAAAAGACTGGAGCAACTACTGGCTTTTAGAGGAGAAAATTGGAGAAGCAAGATGCAGAAGAAAGAAGACGGCAGCACACGCTGGAAACATCCCGGGGCCAACACAATAGATCTTGGACTCTCCGTGCCCTAAGTTCCGCCTGCTGCAACTCATGGAGCTGGAGAAGCTGTTCAGAGGAGCTCATCCCTTCTACAGCCAAAGCCTCAGCACCCTTCCTCTACAGACCCAACATCTCCTGCAGCACCTTTCCTCCACAGACTCAAACTGTCTTGGGGGTGAGGGGTGTGGTAATATAATTCTTTCCCTCTTCTCCCTTTCTTCTCTCTCTCCCTATTCTCTCTCTCTCCCCTTCTGATCCCTCCACTTTATTTATGTTCATCCACTGTAGTTATGTAATAAATAGTCTAGCTGTTGATATTTTGGCCTCGTTTGTGCCTCTAATTTCACAGCACGGGAATATTCATTAAAAACCTCAATCTCTTTCCCTCTCCGGATCGAGACACCTCTCCAGTGAGCCAGGACTGTTGAAAAATGATGGAGAGTGGCTTGGACAGCTCATCTGTCAGCTCTCTCAGCACCCTAGGATGGATCCCATCCAGTCCCATGGCCTTGTGGGGGTCCAAGGGGCTCAGTAGATCTCGAACTTCCTCTTGGAGCAGCGGGAAACTATGCAGCTCTCTGGCTCTTTCTGCCAGCTCTGCAGGCCAGCTGTCTGGATGAATAGCTTCACCCTCCCTGCTCCTTCCCGACTGCCCCTGTACACAGGACAAGAGAAAGAGCAGAGAGTTGCTGTTAGTTACTTAAGCACAAGAAGAACACATTCAAGGTCAGCAAAGCCAGCAGAAACACAAGTTAGTATCTTCCAGAGCAAGGAAGCCAAAAAGAGAGGGCAAGTTAGTTTGCACATCTAACTTTTATGGTAGATATCTATCCAATGGGATTATTTAGAATTTATAGTTATTTTTCTTTCTACATACAATGGTGATTTATTTGCATTCTACTACTCTCCTTTCATGAGCTGTGGAAAGTTTTCAAGGCACAGCCTAAAGCTACCACAGTACAGACTACACAGATGACAGAGTGATAGACATGGAGACAGATTTTTTTCTCATTAGAATCTGAAGTGGTGTGAAAAGTTTTCCCATCTTACTTCAATAGCCTGGGTACTGCATAGTCATGCTTCAACAGTGAAATCTTCCTGTGTGATTTCTATATCCTAATATTCTCTTTGGTAATAAGATGGACAGTCTCATATTTAATTCAATGACCCAGAATTTTGTAGGGGCATATAATGGAAGATTGTCTTTGCTGAGAAATATTGATATTTCTTGAGAGAGTTAGTGTGATCACCATTCACCGCAATTGTTTATCATAAGATAGTGATACTATTTTTGAATAGAATAGAATAGAATAGAATAGAATAGAATAGAATAGAATAGAATAGAATAGAATAGAATAGAATAGAATTAACTAGGTTGGAAAAGTCCTTCAAGATCATCAAGTCCAACCTATCACCCAACACCATCTAATCAACTAAACCATAGCACCAAGTGCCTCATCCAGTCTACTCTTAAACACCCCAGTGATGGTGACTCCACCACCTTCCTGGGCAGCCCATTCCAATGGCAAATCACTCTTTCCCATGGTGCAGCTTGAGACCGTGCCCTCTTGTTCTATTGGTGGTTGCCTGGGAGAAGAGACCACGGAGAATTGCATGATGTTTGCATGCATGTATATGGTGTTTATAAATAATAGTGTGACATGAATCTGAGGCTTCTTGCTGAGCTTTCAGAGACTAATGGAATGAAGCTGGAAATGGGGAGATTCAGGCTGGATGTGAGGAAGAAGTTCTTTACCATGAGAGTGGTGAAGCCCTGGAATGGGTTGTCCAGGGAGGTGGTTGAGGCCCAGTCCCTGGAGGTGTTTAAGACCAGGCTGGACGAGGCTCTGGCCAGCGTGATCTAGTGTAGGGTGTCCCTGCCCATGGCAGGGGGGTTGGAACTAGATGATCCTTGTGGTCCCTTCCAACCCTGACTGATTCTACGATTCTATGATTCTATGACTATGCTTAATCTCACAAGAACAAAATTTGGGTGTTACAGTAGGAGAAATGTTAGATCCAGCCAGTGACCAAGAGAAAAGAGGTTTCATACCCTGAGAAATGCGTGTATTTCTAAGGTATTTATTTATAATTGCTTTAAAAAGCTTTAAATCCAGGTTCCTTAGAACAATTTTCTCATTGTGAATCTAGAAAGAACTGATCCTTTCATTTATTAATTATTTTTCTTCTTTATTCTGTTGTGCTTCTTTTCTTCTTCAGGCAAAAGTATGTTTTCATTCCTTACTCCTGCCTTTTAATTACTGCCAACTTGACTGACAGAAAAAAGGGATAGAAACATTTTGGCTTTTTAAAAGCAAATTAAGCTGTTGCCTCTTCATCCTTAGTGACACAATGTAACCAGCTATTAACAAGCTTTTTCTGTGTATATGCACAAGTTAAAGGGAGAGAAAGGCTACCACAGAGAAAGAGCCTCAACATCTGGTGATAAAATATCGATTTTAAGAGAATAATCACAAAAAAACCCAAAGAAAACAAGAAAATTGAATTATATGAAAAGAGAAAGTTAATTGGTATAAAAAACAATTCCATAATCATTTATGGACTGCTTTGATGGTTTCATAACTGTCAAACTCTATACAGACTTATGTAGTTGTAATACAAATTTCATCCCCAGCTCTTACAGAGAGAAGACAAGCAAGCAAATATACTGTGGCCAGTGAGTGCCCTAGTACTGTGTTTTATTATGTTTACTTTATAATCCCATCATCCCCATGCCACTAGCATGCTTCAGGGCTAGTGGAGGCAGCAGTTGGTACTCTCTGTTGGCTCCCTGTCTTTCACAGCTACCCTAAGGTACTTAAGAATGACAGTATAAAGAATTTCTGTGCATAAGAGCCTGTAGATTTAGGGAATTCACTGCTTATAGACAAGGATTCTTTAGGAAGACTTCATTCCTTTAGCAAGGGTGAAGAATCCTCTGTGGGGATTGTTGTCAAATATAAGGAAGTTAGTCATGCTCTCTGTGGAATTGAGTTTCTTGAATTTTAATGAAACCCATGCCAATCAGTCTTTTACATTATCCCACAATGAAACAGAGTACAATAGAAGTAACCAGGTTGGAAAAAGCCTTTGAGATCACCAAGTCCAACCCATCACCCAATACCATCTAATCAACTAAACCATGCAACCAAGAACGCTATCCAGTCTTTTCTTAAACACCTCCAGTAATGGTGACTCCACCACCTCCCTGGGCAGCCCATTGCAATGGCAAATCACTCTTTCTATGAAGAGCTTCTTCCTAACATCCAGCCTAAACCTGCCTTGGGACTGTGTCCTCTTGTTCTGGTGCTGGTTGCCTGGGAGAAGAGGCCAACCTCTGCCTGGCTACAACCTCCCTTCAGGTAGTTGTAGTAAGCAATAAGGTCTCCCCTGAGCCTCCTCTTCTTCAGGCTAAGAAACCCCACCTCTCCCTGCCTCTCCTTATAGGGCTTGTGTTCCAAACCCCTCACCAGCTTTTTTGCCCTTCTCTGGACACGTTCCAGCAAGTCAACATCCTTCCTAAACTGAGGGGCCCAGAACTGGACACAGGACTCAAGCTGTGGCCTAACCAGTGCAGTGTCCAGGGGCAGAATGACCTCCCTGCTCCTGCTGGCCACACTGTTCCTGATACAGGCCAGGATGGGGTTTTGTTTGTTTTGTTTGTGTTGGTTTTTCCCTTTTCTTTCCAATTTATACTATCTTGAAAGAATAAATAGCTCTTTGGGACTTGCTTTGAAAGCCTCTAATAATGTTCTGGAAGAGGTTTTTGGAACTGATCAGAAAACATAGATGTGCACTTCTCATTTGAGGCTAAGTGAAGAGAGTAGGTTGAAACACAGACATAAAGAAGCCCTCTTAGGTTGGGTCCTTTCTGCCATTGGCACACAACCTCTTTCACAATAAGTTACATTTTAGAAGTAAACAACAAAATGAAAAAAACCAAAAAACCACCAAACCAAACCAAGTAAACAAAACCCCAACAGACAAAAAAAAAACAACCAAACAAAAAATTAACAAAAAATCCCACCTCACACAAACAAACAAACAAAAACACCAAAAAAACAACCGAACCCCCCACAAAACAAACAAACAAACCGACCCACAAAAACAACACCAAAAACCCAACGAAAAATCTTCCACATTTTTGGAACCAAAAATATCAAAAAGTTGAAAACTCTGCTCTAATTCTGAATTTATTTGCCTTTTTTTTTTTTTTTTTTGGTAGTCACATCTCTATTGAAAACCTTGGATTTTAGCCTAAATTATATCTTTTTTTCCCAGATCTCTATTCTGCCATATTTATTGAGAGCATATCTAGACCCAAACCTTGTTTTACTAGACCAAAAAGCCCATACTGTTGGGGGATGAGCCTGTGTATCTAGGGACTATCAACTTCAGTTTGGTCTTCTTGTGTCTAGCCATATTATTGTCTTAACAGAGGACTTCACTACAAAAATGCAACACTAAAACATCCTGTCAGCCATCCTGGTTCATACCTTTTGATGAATAACAACTGTATAATAGACACAAATGGCTTATAAGCCATTTTGATATTACTACTACAACTGGCTACAGAGTATGGACTACATATGACAAATGTAAG
Organism: Picus viridis; assembly: GCA_033816785.1. Classification (NCBI taxonomy): domain Eukaryota; kingdom Metazoa; phylum Chordata; class Aves; order Piciformes; family Picidae; genus Picus; species Picus viridis. Next base: position 32,976,797 of record CM066606.1, read on the forward strand.
AAGAGTGAAGCTACAAGATGAGAGAATGGGAAATAATGTACATGGCCATTGTTCTGGATCCCTCCACTAATGGTATATTTTCTAAGCAAAAGTCCCAGATTGCCAGGTAAAATATTTTTGCAAGGCAACTTGATCAGCTGGGACACAACATTGTATTAATGAGGTTATTCAACTATCCTGTTTTAAAATTGGACCATTCAGATTTCAGGGAAAAGAGCATGTGTTAAATATGTTAATTTTGAAATATTTTTTCATCTGCCTTTCATATTACAGTTGTGAAACTGCTATTCTTTTTGCAAAAGCTTATTTTTCTTCTTTGTCCTGATGCTCATCTCTGAAATAGACTGAAAAATCTATGTGTTTAATGTTATGTCATTTTTCTATAACTTGGAAGAACTACTCAGTTTATGGAACATGTTGATATTTCATAATTGTAACAGAAGCATCCTAAAAGGTCTTAATATGCTATAATTCTCCCATACAACATTTTAATATCTAAAATTCTAACCTCAAGAAAAATTCAAAATTATTTCCAAACTGGTGCCAAATGTCAAAATATTTGAACAGTTACTTGACCCAAGATATTAATTCTCTAAAGTAAGGAGTGTTAGGTTTTATTTCCTCTTGTCTTTGTCAATTCCATTAGATGCTTTATCAAAAACATTGTTAAAGTTCTGTCTTCATTTTTTTTTTCAGTCTGAATTTTACAGATACCTAAACAAAACTCTATGTGTTCCAAGTATGTCAGACTGTTTCCTTCAATATTTTGCCAGTTCATTATGATAAGGTAAAGAAATACTTCAAATATATTTTCAAGCTCAGTTGTGGTGTATGTTTTTACTACTGTTCTTTTAAAACACAACAGCAAAACTTCTCTTTCCCAATAGAAAAGCCTCTACTTACTTCAAAAGTCTATGAAGAAGAAAAAAATACATTTGCATTAGGATCCATATTTAATTCTTTGGATGGGATTTTTGCCCCCCTCCTTTTTTTTTTTTTTCCATTTCTTGGGATGTTCACAATGAGATGATAGTCACTATATACTTACCCCAAGAACCCCTGTTCCTAGCTATTTCTCTAGAACACTGCAAAAGTGAATAAAGTCAAGTAGCCCAGCCAATGGAGCAAATCTTTCAGAAAGCAAACATTTTCTGTCATCTCTTGCTAGGGTCTAAGAGTATCTAAGAAGGAACAAGTGAAACGCCAAGCTTTTATATGACTGAGATGTATGAGGTGAATCCAACAGTACACAACATATAGTGCTTTTATTAATGAGAGTATCTGTCAGACTGAAAAAGAGATTCGTCACCAAAGTATTTTCCTATAAAATTTCTCCCTTTCTCTTACAGAAGGTAAAGCTCAGACTACTTCAGACAGATAAGAGTGTTCATTTGAGCTATAACTGATAGAGCATTCAGACAATGTAGAGCATTGTGACATTAGTATGTAGAAAAGGTAGGCTGAAATATTGTATAACAACACGCAATCAAACTCAATGCTGGGAAATATTGTGGCAATAAACAAAAATCCCAAAATATTTGCCATAGGTGTGTACACATGCTGTAAGGCATTTGCTGCTGAAACACATTACCCAGAGAGGAATTACAGATGCTCCTTGTTGGATCCCACAGTACTTTTTTTTTTTTTTTTTTTTTTTTTTTTTTTTTTTTTTCTTTTCAATATCAGCTCTGTCAAGTATTTTGCTTCATTACTGTTTGGTCAGTAATAAACTGCAGCCTTTTTGACTGAGTATTTAGATTGCTTCTTGTTTTCTAGCCATGAAACTTTCTGCTGTATGTAGCTTTTGTCAGTTGCATCCTGCCTTCACTTGGTTTATTTATGTTTAGTACAGCATTTTCTGTCAAAAATTATTTTTAAAAATCCTTTTTTTTTTTTTTTTTTTTTCTGGGCAGTGTCTTTCTTATTTTATTTTGGAAATATTTGTTAAAAAATTTAAATAAATCTTGCTAAACTGAAATTTTGGACTTCTGAAACTGGAATATATGCTGCCTTAGTGACAAGAAAGACTTAAACATGGAGGGAAAGAAAATGCACAGTTAGTCCTTCTGCCAGGAATCCTAAAAATTACATGTATTATTTATTTTTTAATTCCATAGTTTGCAAGTCTCAAGGAAAAAATAAACTTATGTTGCTGATCAGTCAAGACTAGTACATTCAGTCCTGTGTTTAAAGTACTTTAAAATCCTATCCTGAACATCTCCAGTTTCTAAAAATGTCTTGTTTCCAGGATAGAAGGTGCAAAATATATCAGAAAACTGGCTTAGGAAAGCAATGAATCAACATAATTTAAATTTTCCATTTGTGATAGGAACCGTTGTCAAAAGTCTTTGCTTAGAATATGGTGCTTTATCAGAAAAGTTAGGTCAAATTTAAATGTGTGAACAAAGAAGAACAAAGACTTAAGGAAAAGAATAGAATAGAATAGAATAGAATAGAATAGAATAGAATAGAATAGAATAGAATAGAATAGAATAGAATAGAATAGAATAGACCAGGTTGGAAGAGACCTTCAAGATCATCGTGTCCAACCTATCATCCAACACCACCTACTCAACTAAACCATGCAACCAAGCACTCTATGAAGTCTCCTCCTGAACACCTCCAATGATGGTGACTCCACCACCTCCACGGGCAGCCCATTCCAATGGGCAATCACTCTCTCTGTATAGAACTTCCTCCTAACCTCCAGCCTAAACCTCCCCTGGCTCAGCCCGAGAATGTGTCCTCTTGTTCTGGTGCTGGCTGCCTGGGAGAAGAGACCAACCTCCGCCTGTCTACAACCTCCCTTCAGGTAGTTGTAGAGAGCAAGAAAGTCACCCCTCAGTCTCCTCTCCCCCAGGCTAAGCAACCCCAGCTCCCTCAGCCTCTCCTCATAGGGATTGTGTTCCAAACCCCTCACCAACTTTGTTGCCCTTCTCTGGACACGTTCCAGCAAGTCAACATCCTTCCTAAACTGAGGGGCCCAGAACTGGACACAGTACTCAAGGTGTGGCCTAACCAGTTGTGATGGGTTAGGCAGCCCCTCTCCAAACCCTCCCCATCACGGGCAGAATAAAACAACTCAAAACAAAACGGATTGCAAAAGTGATGGAAAGTTTAAAGGAAAAGCAGTGAATCTTTACAGAAAGCCAAAAGCAGAGTGACAAAAGAAATCCCAAAACAGTCCCAAGATAATCCCATCCCCACCTGGGGGTACATCCAAGACCCCCAGGGCTCCTTCTTCCCCCCTCCCCACTGCTAGGCTAGTCTCAGCTGGCCAGATCTGAGACTGCCCATCCCCCTGTGGCCTTGGGCCTAGCCAGGCCCATGGCCAGGAGACAACAACTCCCCCATTACCGGGCGACGGCGAGGAAGAAAGAGGAGGTGCTTAGACCTCGCATTAGATCTTATAGTGGTGCAGAGAATTATGGTAGAAATACCCAATTTCCTGTGTCCACCCACTGGGCTGGAGCTCTGGACACAGGAAGCAGGGGGCACCCAGCCCAAACTGCAACACCAGTGCAGTGTCCAGGGGCAGAATGACATCCCTGCTCCTGCTGGACACACTGTTCCTGATGCAGGCCAGGATGCCATTGGCCCTCTTGGCTACTTGGGCACACTGCAGGCTCATGTTCAGCCTCCCATCAACCAGCACCCCAAAGTCCCTCTCTGCCTGGCCACTCTCCAGCCACTCTGACTCCAGCCTGGAGCACTGCATGGGGTTGCTGTGGCCAATGTGCAGAACCCGGCACTTGGATGTGTTCAATCTCATGCCATTGGACTCTGCCCATCTGTCCAGCCTGTCGAGGTCCCTCTGCAAAGCCTCTCAACCCTCCAGCAGATCAACTCTGCCCCCAGCTTGGTGTCATCTGCAAATTTACTGATGATGGACTCAATGCCCTCATCCAGATCACCAATAAAAATGTTGAAAAGCATGGGGCCCAGCACTGATCCTTGGGGCACACCACTAGTGACAGGCCACCAGCTGGATGTGGTGCCATTCACCACCACTCTCTGAGCTCGGCCCTCCAGACAGTTCATAACCCAACGCAGTGTGCTCCCATCCAAGCCATGGGCTGCCAGCTTGGCCAGGAGTTTGCTGTGGGGAGTGTGTCAAAGGCCTTGCTGAGGTCCAGGTAGACCACATCCACAGGCCTCCCCACATCCACCAGGCGGGTCACCTGATCCTAGAAGGAGATCAGGTTGGTCAGGCAGGACCTGCCCTTCCTAAATCCATGCTGGCTAGGCCTGATCCCTTGGCCATCCTGGAAGTGCTGTGTGATTTCACTCAAGACAACCTGTTCCATAATCTTGCCTGGCACTGAGGTCAGGCTGACAGGCCTATAATTCCCTGGCTCATCCAACCAGCCCTTCTTGTGGATGGGCACCACGTTGGCCAGCTTCCAGTCTTCTGGGACCTCTCCAGTGAGCCAGGACTGCTGAAAAATGATGGAGAGCGGCCTGGACAGCTCATCCGCCAGCTCTCTTGGCACCCTAGGATGGATTCTATCTGGTCCCATGGACTTGTGGGGATCCAAGCAGCTGAGAAGATCTCTAACTCTCCCATCCTGGAACACAGGGGAACTATGCAGCTCCCTGGCTCCTTCTGCCAGCTCTGCAGGCCAGCTGTCTGGAAGCCGTTCTGTCCTGCTAGTAAAAATTGAGGCAAAGAAGGTGTTAAGTACCTCTTCCTTTTCCTCATCCTTTGTTACAATGTTCCCCTCCATGTCCACTAAGGAATGGAGGTTATCCTTGCCCTTCCTCTTAATATATTTATAGAAGGGCTTTTTGTTGTCCTTCACAGCAGAGGCCAGACTGAGCGCCAAATGTGCTTTTGCCTCCCTAATTTTCTTCCTACAAGACCTAGCAACATCCTTTCTTCCTAAGATGATACACCCTCTTTTTTCCCCTTAGTTCTTTTAAAAGTTCATTGCCCATCCAGGCTGGCCGTCTGCCCCAGCAGCTCATCTTCCAGCACATTGGCACAGCCTGTTCCTGCGCCTTCAAGAGTTCTTCCTTGAAGTAGGTCCAGCTCTCCTGGAGCCCTTTGTTTTTAAGGGCTGTTTCCCAAGGAACTTTCTGAGTTAGTTCCTTTAGTAACCTGAAGTCTGCCCTCCGGAAGTCACAGTATCACAGTATCATAAAGGTTGGAAGAGACCTCAAAGATCATTAAGTCCAACCTGTCACCACAGACCCCATGACTAGACCATGGCACCAAGTGCCACGTCCAATGACCTCTTGAGTCCAGAGTGGAGGTCTTCTTGCTGCCCCTCTTAGCTTGACTGAATACTGAAAATTCAATTATCTCATGGCCACTGGAACCCAAACACCCTCTGACCACATCACCCATCAGCCCTTCCCTATTGGTGAAGAGGAGGTCAAGCAGAGCCTTACCCCTGGTGGGCTCATGCAGCATCTGGGATAAGAAGCTGTCCTCCATGCTCTCTAAGAACCTCCCAGACTGCCTCCTCTCTGCTGTGTTAAGATCCCAGTAGATATCAGGCAGGTTGAAGTCACCCATGAGAACAAGGTCAGGCGATCTTGAGACAGCCTAAAGCTGCCTATAGAATGCTTCATCAACGTCTTCCTCCTGGTTAGGTGGTCTATAACAGACTCCAACCAGGATGTCTGCCCTGCCAATCTTCCCTCTAATTTTCACCCACAAGCTCTCAACCCGATCGTCCCTGATCTCTAGCTCAATGGCATCTAGTGCCTCCCTGATGTACAGGGTCACCCCTCTACTCCTTCTTCTTTGCCTGTCTCTTTTGAAGATCCTGTAGCCATCAATTGCAGCGCTCCAGTCATGCAAGACACAGTATCACAGTATCACAGTATCGCTAAGGTTGGAAGTGACCTCGAAGATCATCGAGTCCAACCTGTCACCACAGACCCCACAACTAGACCATGGCAGCAAGTGCCATGTCCAGTCCCCTCTTGAACACCTCCAGGGACGGCAACTCCACCACCTCCCCAGGCAGGCCATTCCAATGGTGAACCACTCGGTGAAGAACTTTCTCCTCACCTCCAGCCTAAACTTCCCCTGGTGCAGCTTGAGACTGTGTCCTCTTGTTCTGGTGCTGGTTGCTAGGGAGAAGAGGCCAACCCCCTCCTGGCTACAACCACCTTTCAGGTAGTTGTGGAGAGCAATGAGGTTGCCCCTGAGCCTCCTCTTCTCCAGGCTAAACAGCCTCAGCTCCCTCAGCCTCTCCTCATAAGGCTTGTGCTCAAGGCCTCTCACCAGCCTTGTTGCCCTTCTCTGGACACGTTCAAGTGTCTCGATGTCCTTCTTAAACTGAGGGGCCCAGAACTGGACACAGTACTCAAGGTGTGGCCTAACCAAAGCAGAGTACAGGGGCACAATGACCTCCCTGCTCCTGCTGGCCACACCATTCCTAATGCAGGCCAGGATGCCGTTGGCCTTCTTGGCCACCTGGGCACATTGTTGGCTCATGTTCAGGCAGCTGTCGATCAGCACCCCCAGGTCCCTCTCTGTTTGGGAGCTCTCCAGCCACTCTGTCCCCAGCCTGTAGCTCTGCATGGGGTTGTTGTGGCCAATGTGCAGACTTGTTGAATGCCATACCGTTGGATCCTGCCCATCTGTCCAGCCGGTCGAGTCATCCCACCATATCTCTGTGATGACAACTACATCATAAGTTTCCTGCTGCAACAAGGCTTCCAGCTCTTCTTGTTTGTTACCCATGCTTCGTGCATTAGTATACGTGCACTTCAGCTGGGCTGCTGGTTTCACTCCTGACTCCAGCTTACCACTCTCAGACTCCTGCCTGGGGGGACTGGTTTCAGCCCCTTCCCCCTTCAGATCTAGTTTAAAGCCCTACCAATGAGACCTGCAAATTCCCTTCCTAGGATCTTTTTACCTTTTGGGGGATAGGCCATAAATTTTACATCTGAATCTGGAATTTACATCTGAAGCTGTAGGAAAAGGAAATCTTTAACTCATGCCTTTGTTGTCCAGTTTTATATTCATATTGTCACTATTTGGCAGTAGCTATTCTACTGAATTCAACACTTGATTCACAAGTGTTTTCTCTCTTCTGTTCCTTCCAGATAGATTCATAATCTAGGTTGATTATAGTGTTATCCTAGTGAATGAAAAGATAACATTCAGTATCATCATTTAAACATGGTGATACTGAATGACTCTGCACTTTTAGACTCCAAAATACAGGATTAGTAACTTGAGTTAGATAATGAAGTTCCCAATCCAATCAGTAAGATTTAAATGTATCAGGATGACATTTTCAGTGTTGTATATTTGAACAGTGTGCAGTGAGATTTAAGAACGTCTGGTATTTTGCTTCTCTCTTGGGTTGAATGTTCTACCTCTGAAATGAGCTGGGTGATTCTGCAAAGTATGGATTACAAAACCCTAATCAGATCTAGAAACACTTAACCTTTTTATTTTTTTGTTAATAAGTGTATGGAGGTGGAGGTCTTTGACCTTTCTGTACCAAGTGATAAGAACCTGTATGCTGGAAGAGATACATCTCAGTTTTCTAGACTCCTTCATACAAAGGAGTTTTTAATTAGTGATGACTCTTTGTTTACTCTAACATGTCTTTCACATGGAAAATCTTTTGCATACTTTGTTTCCTTTAACTACACTGGCAATACTATTTCATATGATGATGACAATGACAATGATGACAACAACTTAATTATACAACAAGTAATTCTGTGTCGAACAGTGATTTGACAACATTTGAGACCAAGTGCAGGGTCCTGCATCTGGGTTGAGGCAATCCCAGGCACAAATACAGGCTGGGCAGAGAGTGGCTGGAGAGCAGCCCTGAGGAGAGCACTTGGGGGTGCTGGTGGACAAGAAGCTCAACATGAGCTCTCAGTGTGCACTTGCAGCCCAGAAAGCCAATCAGATCCTGGGCTGCATCAAGAGAAGTGTGGCCAGCAGGTCAAGGGAGGTGATTCTCCCCCTCTACTCAGCTCTGGTGAGACCCCACCTGCAGTACTGCATCCAGTTCTGGAGCCCCTATTACAGGAGGGATGTGGAGGTGCTGGAATGTGTACAGAGAAGGGCCACAAGGATAATCAGAGGGCTGGAGCACCTCTCCTATGAGGACAGACTGAAGGAGTTGGGGCTGTTCAGTCTGGAGAAGAGAAGGCTTCCAGGTGACCTCATTGTGGCCTTCCAGTATCTGAAGGGGGCCTACAGGAAGCGCTGGGGAGGGACTTCTCAGGATCTCAGGTAGTGATAGGACTAGGGGGAATGGAATGAAGCTGGAGGTGTGGAGATTCAGGCTGGACATGAGAAGGAAGTTCTACATCATGTGAGTGGTGAAGCCCTGCAATGGGTTGTCAAGGGAGGTGGTTGAGGCCCTGTCCCTGGAGGTGTTTAATCCCAGGCTGGATGAGGCTCTGGCCAGCCTGATCTAGTGTGGGGTGTCCCTGCCCATGGCAGGGGGATTGGAACTAGATGATCCTTGTGGTCCCTTCCAACCCTGACTGATACTATGATACTATGATTGATGCTGCTGAAATGGAGGAAACGTTAGATTCAACTGACTTCCATCAGTTAGCATTTCTTTAACATTTCCACTCTTGAACTCCATAGCTCCAGCAGCTAGTAGTCTTCTAACATGGATGAATTAGTTCAAAGAAGGTAGATGAAAATGGGTAGAGTGAAAATACACATAAAAATAACAAAATACATTCATCAAATAAAACTAAAAGCACATTCTAAGTAAGCAGGTCTAAGAGGTAAAGTTGTATAGGAAGAAATACTGAACAATAGCTTTATCCAGCAGTCTGTACTCTGTGTGTGTACCTGTGTTCATTCTACTCCCATAAAGAACAACCATTTATTGTTAGATATCTAAATATAAATTTTGATGTCACATTAAGCAACACAGTTTCAGAATATAATTACACAATTTTGATTAAAGTGCTCAAAGAGAAACATGGGATAGTTTGCAAATTACAGCAAGGTGTGACATTGGGCAGCCTTGGTCTGTCAACCTCCAACTCAAATTTTCTGATAGCATATAAAATGTATTTTGCAATATTAATTCATTTTGGTTTGAGATCATTGACATTGTGTTGCCTTTGTACAGGTGTGGTGGGTAGTTGATGTGCTGAACTGATTTAGCATCTCAGCCAGACAAGCAAAAAAAACCAACAAAAAACACCCCAAAAACCCAACCCAAACAAAAATAAAATAAATAAAAAACCCACCAGAGCAAAAAAACAACCAACCAAAAACAACCCACTGTAAAGCTCCAAATAAGTGTTTATAAGTTTTTAAACAGAAGTTGAGAAACAACAATAAAGTCTGGATTCAGCTCAAGTGCACCACCAACCTCAGACAGCTTTCTGGTATTTTTAATTATTTATTTTTTATGATCCATTTGTCTAGTTCCCCTAAACAATCCATAGAGAAAATCACTCTGGCAAAATGTAGATCCAATATCACATTGTAAAACAGAAGCAAATAATTCTTGTTCTCATTACTTGGATCAATAATTTGCTAAACCAGTATTAACAAGAGCAACAGCTTTACCAAGTTAAAGGAGTTTCGATCTGAGTAATGACTATCTAGAGAAGGAAAGAACAGAGGGAGTAAATCCTCACAGCCTTTTACTATTGAGGTAGTACGTGGTGCCCATCCACAAGAAGGGCCGGTTGGATGAGCCAGGCAATTATAGGCCTGTCAGCCTGACCTCAGTGCCAGGCAAGATTATGGAACGGGTCATCTCGAGTGCGATCACACAGCACTTACAGGATGACCAGGGGCTCAGGCCTAGCCAGCATGGATTTAGGAGGGGCAGGTCCTGCCTGACCAACCTGATCTCCTTCTATGATCAGGTGACCCGCCTGGTGGATGTGGGGAGGCCTGTGGATGTGGTCTACCTGGACCTCAGCAAGGCCTTTGACACCGTTCCCCACAGCAAACTCCTGGCCAAGCTGGCAGCCCATGGCTTGGACAGGAGCACACTGCGTTGGGTTAGGAACTGGCTGGAGGGCCGAGCCCAGAGAGTAATGGTGAATGGCACCACATCCAGCTGGCGGCCTGTCACTAGTGGTGTGCCCCAGGGATCAGTACTGGGCCCCATGCTCTTCAACATCTTTATTGATGATCTGGATGAGGGCATTGAGTCCATCATCAGTAAATTTGCAGATGACACCAAGCTGGGGGCAGGAGTTGATTTGCTGGAGGGCAGAGAGGCTTTGCAGAGGGACCTCGACAGGCTGGACAGATGGGCAGAGTCCAATGGCATGAGATTTAACACATCCAAGTGCCGGATTCTGCACATTGGCCACAACAACCCCAGGCAGTGCTCCAGGCTGGGGTCAGAGTGGCTGGAGAGTGGCCAGGCAGAGAGGGACCTGGGGGTACTGGTTGATTGTAGGCTGAACATGAGCCTGCAGTGTGCCCAGGCAGCCAAGAAGGCCAATGGCATCCTGGCTTGCATCAGGAACAGTGTGGCCAGCAGGAGCAGGGAGGTCATTGTGCCCCTGTACACTGCACTGGTTAGGCCGCACCTTGAGTACTGTGTCCAGTTCTGGGCCCCTCAGTTTAGGAAGGATGTTGACTTGCTGGAACGTGTCCAGAGAAGGGCAACAAAGCTGGTGAGGGGTTTGGAACACAAGCCCTATGAGGAAAGGCTGAGGGAGCTGGGGTTGCTTAGCCTGGAGAAGAGGAGACTGAGGGGTGACCTTATTGCTCTCTACAACTACCTGAAGGAGGTTGTAGCCAGGCAGAGGTTGGCCTCTTCTCCCAGGCATCCAGCACCAGAACAAGAGGACACAGTCTCAGGCTGCGCCAGGGCAGGTTTAGGCTGGATGTTAGGAAGAAGTTCTACACGGAGAGAGTGATTGCCCATTGGAATCGGCTACCCGTGGAGGTGGTGGAGTCACCTTCACAGGAGGTGTTCAGGAGAAGACTTGATGGGGTGCTTGGCTGTATGGTCTAGTTGTTGGGTGGGTTGGATTGTTTGATGGGTTGGACGCGATGATCTTGAAGGTCTCTTCCAACCTGGTGTATTGTATTGTATTGTATTATTGTATTGTACATGCAAGTGAATCAATAGTGGCTGGTAAGTTGGTGCTGTAAAGATGCTTTATTGGTTTAACTAAGTAGGTTGGCAGGGAAGCTGCTGCAGGTGTCAATACAATCAAATGTGGTCCAAGAATAGAGCTGAAAACTGGCGCTTTCTTTTTCTTGGAAGCAGTAAAAGTAACATTTTGGTCATAAAAGCCTGTGTCATACAACCTGGCCTTATGTCAAAGTTGTGAACTGTCTAGACAGTTCAAACAATTTCTTTCAGTTAGCAAAGATACCTTACCTTAGCCATTTGCAAAGGAGTACCTCACAGGAGGCTTGTAACTAGCTACCTGCACACTAGAGTCCATTGTAAAAAATATGGTATCATCAAAGACCTTACTCTTGATTTGCAACAGCTTGGATTTCCTAACCACCACTGCACACTTACCTGGGCCCATCTAAAAGGGGTCTCAGTGATAAGCTTCCTTTGTAGCCAGAAACACCCCTCAAAGGGTGTTTCAGGCCTACTTAGATCTGCCTGGCTCTCTAAAGGAGCCTTTCTCCATTTCCTGCACAGGGAGCCTGAAAACACTAAGCTAAGAAGTTGAATCCTTATGTACCTGAATTTAGACAGGCTTAATCTAAGCCCACAAGTGCACAGACAGTGAGTTGGTAGGATGCTACACTGATTCTCTTTTTTTTTCCCTTTTTTGTTAGCATACATCAAAGAGGCTTCACTCAACACAAATTTGTTGACATTGAAGAATTTCAACTTTGTATTCAGTAAATTACAACCCACTAAAATCCTTTAGGTACCATTATCTTTGCCTATGTCTGAGGTACCTAAAGTCTTAAAAATGGTTTAATTAATACTTTCTTGCACATAATTTGTTAGTAGCAGTGGCCATATAAGTAATAATAAATAAAAACACATGCACATGCAACAAAAGCTTAAGTCTTTTAATGACTTTGGCATTGACAAAGGTAATGACGATTAGTATTGTAAGTATTTTTGAAATAATAATAAAAAAATAAGTAACTAGCAGTAGTAGTAATACTTCTATTTGTATTTGTAGAGTAGTGCTTAAGAAAAATCTGCAGGGACAAATTACGATTGAATTTAACTATCTGTTTTGCAAACATAAGACTTTCTTCAAGTAATTTACATGTATAAAACAGAGATAGTGAATACAGATAAATATACATATATATATGCATGTGTGGTTTTTTGTTTGTTTCTGTATTTCTGTGTGTGTTTTAGTGGGTTCTTTGAGGTTCAGGAATTAGCATGCATATCATGTGTAACTTCTGGGTACAGTTTTCTTTTATTAAAAGACAAAAGATTATATAATATTGTAGCAAGGCACAAAAGAGGAAGCAAGGCATGTGTCATCCACCCTATCCAGCTAATCAACATGGGTCCAGAGACCTCAAGATGTCAGAGTTGACCAGCACCCATCCTAGAAGGCATCCCCATGGCAGTAATGTTCTGTTTGTAGGATTGGAACAGCAGCTCTGTCCACCACCAGAGATTCCGGTTTACATAGGGTCAGAATCCTGTGATGTCAGGTCAGAATATCCCAGGAGGCTAGGCTGAGGAGACCAAAGCTCCTCCTTACTGCACAATGTGTTGCGTAACACTTGTTCCCTACTGTGCATGTGCACAGCCCACTTGGGGGGTTGCCCAACCCCCAACCAACAATAGCCTTCCTCCCCTTCATCTTCCTCTGGGGCTATTTGACCTCCACAGAGCCTTTGAAGGTCATCTGCAGTCTTTGGAGTTATGAGTGAATTCCTAGTTCCTACTTTGTTTATAAAATAGGAACTTGCACATTCTGTTTTTCATAGTTTCAGCCTTGCTTATTGGCCAGCTGGCTACATCTGGTCAAACACAAATTAACCTATTCCTCTCACAGTGTGAAAGAGTATAAATGTGTTTTCTGTGTGTGTGAGACTAGAACAAAAGAAAGTGATAATGCACTAAACACCTAAACAGAATAAACAAGCCCAGAATATTCAAATTGAGTATAAAAATTACAGCAAAAAAAGAATATTAAGAAAAGTTCCTGAAATCCACATGAACTGAATCAAATAAAATTTACATAGGTCCTTCCAAACTGTATGCTGTTTTTCTCTACCCACAATAAAAAATAAACAAACAAATCATTTTACCTTCTTTAGAGCCAAATGTGGGATGAAATCATAGAATAGAATAGAATAGAATAGAATTAACCAGGTTGGAAAAGCTTTCTAGGAAAATAAGATAAGGAAGTACCCATGAGAAACTCTTCTGCTTAGCAACGATGTTGATAATAAGACATATGTTAAATATTTTATTGATTTCAGTCTTTAGTTTTTGACTTTACTCTTCGGACAGTCAAATGACCTCTAGCAACAAAATGCTGTGCCAATACCTAGACATATAAAAACTACAAGTCACAGTTTTGGTTGTGTAAAATCAGAGCTCCAGACAAATTTTAAATCAATTGTTAATTTGAAAAGCAAAGAGTGTGCAAGGAACATTTTAGCTATGTTTAGCTTCTAGCAGAGTTTATGAAATAAAGTAAAACCAGGGAAATCAAAAGGCTCTGTGTTTTCTTCTGATAGACCTTTATGGCAAACATATATCTGACAACTAAAATTGGCCATTTTTGAGCCTAGATACTTCATTGTAAATAAGACATGTAAACTATGAGTTAAAACTAACTTTGATTTCTAACATCATGAAACAAAAGATAATTCCAGAGACTTCAGGCAGCCTGGAAGTATCATAGTACCATAGTATAGTCAAAGGTATAGCAGAATATCTAGCCTTATTAAAAATATAAATGCATTGATTTCTTAATGTTGCTACTGGAATAACTAGCTTAAAAAGAACAAAGCCAATATTTTGTCACGTCTCTATCATGGAGGATTTTGGAGTCCTGCCCACAGGACAGTTGTGGTAATACTGTGTATTCATGGTACTTTGATAGTAAATGTACTTGCTACCCACCTTTTTTGTTGTTGATGTTGTTTTTGTTTTGTTTGGTGTGTTTTTTTCCCCAAAGTTTCAGTAAGAACTTTGTACAAGAACTGTAAAGACTAGTGCCTGTGTGGTGGGTGAAAAATTCTCCCCAACATTAAATTTTGCCAGACCAGCTCACTTGGAAGTAAATGAAGTTATATTTACAAGCAAAACTACAATCTACAATGGAATGCAATAAATATCTTCAAGATATGCAGTATTTGCAATATTTACAGATATTTACAATTGATAAGCAGCACAAGAATCCCCCTGGCCAAAACCAGGCAAGCTGCAACAGGTTCTCCCCCTCCCCCGGCTCCTCTCCCTAACCCCTGTACACAAAAAAGGGACAAGAGAAAAGAGCAGAGACGTTGTTGTTAATGCCAGTCACAACAAAGCAGTGAAGCCAAGGTCAAGCAGAAGTGAGTTAGTCTCTCCCAGAGTGAAGAAACAAAAGGAGGGAGAAATTGTTTTCTACAATTAGTTTAAGTCCCTTATCTCTTCCAATAGAATTGTTCAGAACTACCATTATTTTCCTTTTTACACCCAATAATGATTTATTTACATATTACAGCTTTCTGCTCAAGATCTGTGGAAAATTTTTAAAGGCATAGCATAAAACTATAGAATAGAATACAATAGAATAAACCAGGTTGGAAGTGACCTTCAAGATCATCGCATCCAACCCATCAACCAATCCAACCCACCTAAACAAGTAAACCATACAACCAAGCACCCCATCAAGTCTCCTCCTGAACACCTCCAATGAAGGTGACCCCACCACCTCCACAGGCAGCCGATTCCAATGGGCAATCACTCTCTCTGTATAGAACTTCTTCCTAACATCCAGCCTAAACTTCCCCTGGTGCAGCCTGAGACTGTGTCCTCTTGTTCTGGTACTGTCTGCCTGGGAGAAAAGACCAACCTCAGCCTGTCTACAACCTCCCTTCAGGTAGTTGTAGAGAGCAAGAAGGTCCCCCCTCAGTCTCCTCTTCTCCAGGCTAAGCAACCCCAGCTCCCTCAGCCTCTCCACATAGGGCTTGTGTTCCAAACCCCTCACCAACTTTGTTGCCCTACCACAGTCTGGTTATGAAACTGATATTAAAGAAACCTGGAAGAGAGGAATGATTAATATCAGCAAACAAACCAACTAAACACACGTAAAACAAAGCATGCAAAAATGCACAAAAGGGGAAAAAAACAAGCAAAAACAACACCAAACAACAATTAAAAGAAACCCAAAACACAAAAAACCAAAACAAGCAAGCAAACATACAAACCCCACAACAGAGAGGAAAGACAGAGACTCACTGGAACTGGATATAGCGGTTTATACAATACAATACAATACAATACAATACAATACAATACAATACAATACACCAGGTTGGAAGAGACCTTCAAGATCATCGTGTCCAACCCATCAAACAATCCAACCCACCCAACAACTAGACCATACAGCCAAGCACCCCATCAAGTCTTCTCCTGAACACCTCCTGTGAAGGTGACTCCACCACCTCCACGGGTAGCCCATTCCAATGGGCAATCACTCTCTCCGTGTAGAACTTCTTCCTAACATCCAGCCTAAACCTGCCCTGGCGCAGCCTGAGACTGTGTCCTCTTGTTCTGGTGCTGGCTGCCTGGGAGAAGAGGCCAAGCTCTGCCTGGCTACAACCTCCCTTCAGGTAGTTGTAGAGAGCAAGAAGGTCACTCCTCAGTCTCCTCTTCTCCAGGCTAAGCAACCCCAGCTCCCTCAGCCTTTCCTCATAGGGCTTGTGTTCCAAACCCTCACCAGCTTTGTTGCCCTCCTCTGGACACGTTCCAGCAAGTCAACATCCTTCCTAAACTGAGGGGCCCAGAACTGGACACAGGACTCAAGCTGTGGCCTAACCAAAGCAGAGTACAGGGGGAGAATGACCTCCCTGCTCCTGCTGGACACACTGTTCCTGATGCAAGCCAGGATGCCATTGGCCTTCTTGACTGCCTGGGCACACTGCAGGCTCATGTTCAGCCTACAATCAACCAGTACCCCCAGGTCCCTCTCTGCCTGGCCACTCTCTAGCCACTCTGACCCCAGCCTGTAGCACTGCCTGGAGTTGTTGTGGCCAATGTGCAGAATCCGGCACTTGGATGTGTTAAATCTCATGCCATTGGACTCTGCCCATCTGTCCAGCCTGTCGAGGTCCCTCTGCAAAGCCTCTCAACCCTCCAGCAAATCAACTGCTGCCCCCAGCTTGGTGTCATCCGCAAATTTACTGATGATGGACTCAATGCCCTCATCCAGATCATCAATAAAGATGTTGAAGAGCATGGGGCCCAGTACTGATCCCTGGGGCACACCACTAGTGACAGGCCGCCAGCTGGATGTGGTGCCATTCACCATTACTCTCTGAGCTCGGCCCTCCAGCCAGTTCCTAACCCAAAGCAGTGTGCTCCTGTCGAAGCCATGGGCTGCCAGCTTGGCCAGGAGTTTGCTGTGGGGGACGGTGTCAAAGGCCGTGCTGAGGTCCAGGTAGACCACATCCACAGGCCTCCCCACATCCACCAGGCGGGTCACCTGATCCTAGAAGGAGATCAGGTTGGTCAGGCAGGACCTGCCCTTCCTAAATCCATGCTGGCTAGGCCTGAGCCCCTGGCCATCCTGTAAGTGCTGTGTGATCGCACTCGAGATGACCCGTTCCATAATCTTGCCTGGCACTGAGGTCAGGCTGACAGGCCTATAATTCCCTGGCTCATCCAACCGGCCCTTCTTGTGGATGGGCATCACGTTGGCCAGCATCCAGTCTTCTGGGACCTCTCCACTGAGCCAGGACTGCTGAAAAATGATGGCAAGTGGCTTGGACAGCTCATCTGTCAGCAATCTCAGCACCCTAGGATGGATCCCATCTGGTCCCATGGACTTGTGGGGGTCCAAGCGGCTCAGTAGATCTCGAACTTCCTCTTGGAGCAGTGGGAAACTATGCAGCTCTCTGGCTCCTTCTGCTAGCTCTGCAGGCCAGCTGTCTGGAGGACGTTCTGCCCTGCTAGTGAAGACTGAGGCAAAGAAGGTGTTAAGTACCTCTGCCTTTTCCTCATCCTTTGTTACAACCTTCCCCTCCGTGTCAACCAAGGAGTGGAGGTTGCCCTTGCCCTTCTTCTTGCTATTGATGTATTTCTAGAAGGACTTTTTGTTGTCCTTCACAGCAGAGGCCAGTCTAAGTTCTAAATGGGCTTTTGCCTCCCTAATTTTCTTCCTACACAACCTAGCAACATCCCTAAACATTCTGTAGGTTGCCTCCCCTTTCTTCCAAAGATGATACACCCTCTTTTTTTTTCCCTAAGTTCTATTAAAAGTTCATTGCCCATCCAGGCTGGCCGTCTGCCCCGGTGGCTCATCTTCCGGCACACTGGCACAGCCTGTTCTTGCACCTTCAATAGTTCTTCCTTGAAGTAGGTCCAGCTCTCCTGGACCCCTTTGTTTTTAAGGGCTGATTCCCATGGAACCTTCTGAATTAGTTCCTTGAGTAGCCTGAAGTCTGCCCTCCTGAAGTCCAGACTGGAGGTCTTCTTGCTCCCCCTCTTGGCTTGGCTGCATACTGAAAACTCTATTATGTTGTGGTCACTGGTGCCTAAACACCCTCCGACCACCACATCACCCACCAGCCCTTCCCTGTTGGTGAAGAGGAGGTCAAGCATAGCCTTACCCCTGGTAGGCTCACGCAGCACCTGGGATAAGAAGCTGTCCTCCATGCACTCTAAGAACCTCCTAGACTGCCTCCTCTCTGCTGTGTTGAGATCCCATCAGATATCCGGCAGGTTGAAGTCACCCATGAGAATGAGGTCAGGTGATCTTGAGACAGCCTTAAGCTGCCTATAGAGTGCCTCATCGACATCCTCCTCCTGGTTGGGTGGTCTATAACAGACGCCAACCAGGATGTCTGCCCTGTTGGTCTTCCCTCTAATTCTCACCCACAAGCACTCAACCCTATCATCCCTGATCTCCATCTCAACAGCATCCAGTGCCTCCCTGATGTACAGGGCCACCCCTCCACCCCTTCTTCCTTGCCTGTCTCTCCTGAAGAGCCTGTAGCCATCAATTGCAGCGCTCCAGTCATGCGAGTCGTCCCACCACGTCTCTGTGATGGCAACTACATCATAACTTTCTTGCTGCAACAAGGCTTCCAGCTCCTCTTGTTTGTTACCCATGCTTCGTGCATTAGTGTACATGCACTGCAGCTGGGCTGCTGGTTTCACCTCTAGGTCTAGCTTATCACCTCCAGACTCCTGCCTGAGGGCTCTGGTTTCCGACCCTCCCCCTTCGAAGCTAGTTTAAAGCCCTGTCAATGAGACTTGCTAATTCCCTTCCCAGAATCTTTTTACCTTTGGGGGACAGGCCATTCTCATGTATTATGACCTTTCCCCCTCCTCTGGGACAGATGTACTCCATCTGTTACCAGCTGACCTGGTGCAGTAGAAAGTTCCCCAAGATCGAAAAACCCAAAATTCATTCGTCTGCACCAGCCCCTAAGCCACTCGTTGACTACAGCAGCTGACCTGTTCCTTATTGTGTTCCCTCCTGCAACTAACGGTATCGATGTAAAAATTATTTGTGCACCTGACCCCACAACCAGATCTCCCAGGGCCCTGAGGTCATTTTTGATAGCCCTGGGAGGCCTGGTACCAACATCATCATTCCCTAACTGCATGACCAATAAGGGATAATAATCAGAGGACTGTACCAGACTGGGCAGCCTTCTGGTAACATCTCCAACTTGGACTCCTGCTAGGCTAATAACTTCCCTATGAGATGGGTCCGGCCTACATATGGGACCTTCTGTTCCCCTCAGGAGGGAATCACCAATAACAATTACCCTCCTTTTCCTTTTTAGGGATCAAGTCCTGATGCGAGGGGAAGGCTGTTTAACCTTAGGCTGCGTTGCCTTAGGCTGCTTTACCTTAGGCTGCTTTGCCTTAGGCTGTTTAACCTTAGGCTGTTTAACCTTAGGCTGTTTAACCTTAGGCTGTTTAGCCTCAGGAAGACCCCAGATTTTGTGTCCTCCAGCATCAGTATCACCTCACCCTCGATCTCCAGCGCCCCATACCTGTTTTCCAAGGGCAGCGAGGGAGGTGGGGGGAGGCAAGGAGGTTTTAATTTGTGTCCTTTGAGAGGAACCTGCATCCATTCCCCTCTGCTTTTCGAACAAACAGTCTCTGCTGGGGGATCCTGGGGAGCCTGCTTACTCGGGTTCATCTCTTTCCTCCTGTGGCTCATCACTTTTCTACAATCCCATACATCTCTAAGACTAGCAACCTCATCCTTTAGTCTGGCCACAAGGTCGAGCAGATAGCCAATCTGCTCACACCTAATGCAAGAGTTGCCCCCACTACCCTGCATCTCAAGAGCCAGGCCCCAGCACTCACTACAGCCAGATACCTGGACAGCTACCTGCTTGTGTTCTACCTCAGTCTGGGTCGACACTGATTTTTTAAAGGAGATTTTGCTGCGCGTTATAACCATGCTGCCCCTGGCCACGGCCGTGGCTGCCCCTGGACACACCACCCACTGGACAAAAATTTAGAAAAAGTGCGGCGGCGCGCGAGAGCACGAGAGAGTACCAGAGAAGGGGCTGCTGCCGAGCGGAGCCGCGCGAACCGCTGCCCGTTGTTTAAATTCCACTGTCGAAGGCGCTGGCCTCACGAGCCGTAGGCACGTGAAGACAGGGACGCCCGAGTGCCGCTGTGTGTTCAGGAAGCATGGCGAACCCGGCCGCCACCGCAGCCCGAGGAGGAGAATTATCTTTTGGAATTATTGAGAATTATTATTATTTTTTTTATCTGTCAAAAAAAAAAATCACCAATAAGTAGAAGGGCACGGGTAAGCTTCCTAGTAATCTTTCAATATATGTACACTGCTTGGATCATAGGCTTCTTCAGGGCAAATTAACACTGTTTATTTAAGCAAATCATCTGACTGCTCCCATGGGGATCTCTACATCTTTGACTTCAATATGCAATAAACACTTTTCACCATATATCACCTTCAGGGGCTGAGAAGAATTTTGTTTAATGTTTTATATCACTTTCTAAACATGCAGTAGAGAATTTCACAGTTGCAAACCATATAACATGAGACAGTAATGGCAGCTTTAATTTGAATGTTTAAGTTCCCAAGAAGATACTTTTCAAGTAACTCTACATTAGTTGGATAAAGTAGGCTTTCCAGCATGGGTATTCTTGAGATTAATTATTGGAGGTATTCCAATGAATAGGTAAAATTAAAAGTTGCTGTTTAACATTTTCTTAGGATTCTGCTACCTTAACTGTAGCCAAAGTACATAAAGGCAGGCATTTAGGAAGACATCTTCTTTCAGTGGAATGGGATATATACAAAAGTATTAACATATGGGAAAATATATTTTTTTTTTTTTCCAAAATATTTGACAGAGTAAAGACTGAAAAGTGAAGAGGAAAGGAGTCCTGGAGATCTTTAGGCATGGAAGAAATGTGTCATATGAAGCCAGACATCTCATTTTAAGCCAGAGTTCGGAGATGCCGGGCAAGTAGTTTTTAAAGCCATGTCTAAAATAAGGAAAAAAAAAAAAAAAGGCTAAAGGGATAAAGAAACATCCAGAAAAGAGACAGTTTGGAGGAAGTCTTTGTGAAATTCACAGAATTGTCATTGATAGCCATCTTGTTGGATTAAGTTTCATGAAAATCAACTGACATGGGAAAAAACAGTGTAAGACTGTTGTGGTTTAAGCTTTTTTGCTAGCCCCAAAGCGGAACAGATTTAGGTTGCCTCCCCTCTCCCATTTTCCCATCAGAGAAAATCAAAATTAAGCAGGAGGAGAAGAGAGAGTTAAATCTACAAAAGAACAGTCTTGAATTGATTTGGAAGTAAAAAGGTAAGTTTAACAAAAGATAAAAGGCATTTGATGGTTACAAAGGTATAAGAAAAAGGTAAATAAGAATATATACAAACCCAGATGCAGCTGGCAAGAGATTCTCTGGCTGTAAGATGGATTCTGTTTAGATGCAATTCCTTAGAAGTCAGGATCAGCTTGGTACAGGCCCAACCATGTGGATAACAGCAACACCAGCAGCAGGATGATGTTGGCAAGCCGAGGGGCAGGAGAAAAAAGAGGGGCAGGGGAAAAGAAAGAAGCAGTAAATAGCCCTCCCTTTAAAAGTGTTGTGGACAGGAAATGGGAATGGAATAAACTTTTACCTGGTGTGGTGGGTTGAAAATTCACCTATTATTAAAGCAGAATTTCTGCCCTGTTTTGTATCTCCATTACCCATTGGTGGCTTCACTAAGTTAGTTAGATCTTTAAGGCAGACTTTCTTTTCCTCATCACTTTCATCATAATCACCCTCACCCTGATTAGCTTTACTGGTTTGACTTCTTGTCTGACTTTGAAAAGAAATGCCGCGAGACAAACCCGCACTGAGGATAGCCCAGAATGATTTGCTTGTCATTGCCTTTGTTTTACTTGGAGAACTTGGACCTGGATCAGAAGGATCCTTGTCCAAAGAAGCAACCATCTTTACTGACAGTGGGGCCACTTGGAGATTCACAGTGGGGATCAGCAGAAGCAGAAGGCTCTGGCACAGAAACAGCATCACCAGGTGCTCTTTGGGACACTGCTGCCACTGGACTCAATTCTGGTCCACCTGCTGCGGGTGGAAGTGCCCCTTCCTTGGTAATGGTTGCTGCCTGTGGAACTGCCAGTCCCCTGCTTGGGCAGGGATTTCTGGCAAAATGTCACCAGTACTACTGCCTTTACTTTCAGTAGTGGGGAGTATTCTGGCATCCTATGACCGTATGCCTTCTCCGAATTGCAATTAACACATCACAGTTTTTCCACCTCATTGTTATGAGGAATTTTACCATATGGATGGTTATTCACAGCAGCACTTACCATCATTTTTTGTTGCTGGGCAGGGACTGCTGGCAAAACTCCTGGGACAACCACTTTTAACAGCACAGCTGGGTTTGTTGCCACCACCACCACAGGGACTGCTGCCGCGTGAGCTAATGGCTTGCCCCACTTTGCTGGCTTTTCAGTGGTGCTGCTGCGTTTCCCCCCTGCCTGTGTCACTGGGGGTTTATTTTGCTGTTGTGGAGCAAGTGCCAGAGGTACCCATATCACTTCTTTTTTTCCACAATTATAGATCAGTGGGAAATAAGAGATCTGGGGCTTCTCTTTCCCTTCCCAAAGGCTTAGTGGCCACATGCTTATTTGCATGCTGCTTCTGTCTCCTCCTCCCTCCCCCACTACAGTCTGAACCTGCTTCTCTGTTAATTCTTAACTGCCTACCACTACCTGCAGAAAAGCTAAATATTTGCCTAGTCTTACATTTTTCTCTCCACAAAGCTATAGCCAACCCTAATACAACAATTGAAGATAACAAATTCAGGCACAGAAGACAAGCCATTGTAGGATTCAAATCACTTAAATAACATGCAGTTATGGGGACTGTAAACTCCAAAAGCTCAAGTGGAATATGTACCAAAAATTTACCATATTTCACATGACTGACAAGACCAAGGCCATAACCACCAACACCCCCAAACACTACCTTCACTGAGTTCCACGGCTTCATTTTGGCTTCCTTGATCTGAGCAGTAATTAATCAATCAATTGAGCAATGGATAGGCACCAATTAATTCTAATGTGGTTGGTTGAAAATTCCCCCCAACAATAAATTTTCCAGACCAGCTCAGTTGGAAGTAAATGAAACGGTATTTACAAGCAAAACTACAATCTACAATGAAATGCAGTGAATATGTACAAAATATACAGTATTTACAGGTATTTACAGTTTATCAACAACACAAGTACACCCCTAGCCAAAAGCCAGGAGAGCTAATAGCTTCTCCCTCCCTGCCCCTGTTCTTACCCACTTGGACACAAAAGGACAAGTGAAAGAGCAGAGAGACATTGGAACTGAGCCAAAACAATGCGCCAAGGTCAAGCAGAAACAAGTTAGTGTCTCAGAGTGAGAAAGCCAAAAGAGAGAAAGATCGTTTACCAAACTAATTCTTATGGTAGATAGCTCTCCAATGGGATTGTTTAGAACTCTCATAGAATCATAGAATCAGTCAGGGTTGGAAGGGACCACAAGGATCATCTAGTTCCAATCCCCTGCCATGGGCAGGGACACCCTACACTAGATCACGCTGGCCAGAGCCTCGTCCAGCCTGGTCTTAAACACCTCCAGGGACAGGGCCTCAACCACCTCCCTGGATAACCCATTCCAGGCCTTCACCACTCTCATGCTGAAGAACTTCTTCCTCACATCTAGCCTGAATCTCCCTAATTCCAGCTTCATTCCGTTCCCCCTAGTCCTATCACTACCTGAGATCCTGAGAAGTCCCTCCCCAGCGCTTCCTGTAGGCCCCCTTCAGATACTGGAAGGCCACAATGAGGTCACCTCAGAGTCTTCTCTTCTCCAGACTGAACAGCCCCAACTCCTTCAGTCTGTCCTCATAGGAGAGGTGCTCCAGCCCTCTGATCATCCTCGTGGCCCTTCTCTGGACACCTTCCAGCACATCCACATCCCTCTTGTAATAGGGGCTCCAGAACTGGACGCAGTACTCCAGGTGGTGTCTCACCAGAGCTGAGTAGAGGGGGAGAATCACCTCCCTTGACGTGCTGGCCACACTTCTCCTGGTGCACCACAGGATCTGATTGGCTTTCTGGGCTGCAAGTGCACACTGAGAGCTCATGTTGAGCTTCTCATCCACCAGCACCCCCAAGTCTCTCTCCTCAGGGCTGCTCTGCAGCCAGTCCCTGCCCAGCCTGTATTTGTGCCTGGGATTGCCTCGACACAGATGCTGGACCCTGCACTTGGTCTTGTTGAAGCTCATGAGGTTGGCTTGTGCCCACTTCTCCAGCCGCTCAAGGTCCCTCTGGATGGCATCCCTTCCCTCCAGCGTGTCCACTGCACCACACAGCTTGGTGTCATCAGCAAACTTGCTGAGGGTGCACTCGATGCCACTGTCTATGTCACCCACAAAGATGTTGAACAAGACAGGTCCCAGGACTGATCCCTGAGGGACTCCGCTTGTCACTGGCCTCCACTGGGACATGGAGCCGTTGACAGCCACTCTTTGGGTGAGGCCATCAAGCCAGTTCTTTATCCATCTAGTGGTCCATCCATCAAACCCATGTGTCACCAGCTTGGAGACCAGGAGGTGGTGTGGGACAGTATCGAAGGCTTTGCTCAAGTCCAGGTAAATGACATCAGTTGCTCGCCCCTCATCTATTAATGCTGTCACCTGCTCATAGAAGGCCAGCAGGTTTGTCAGACAGGATTTGCCCTTGGCAAAGCCATGCTGACTATTCCCAATCACCTCTTCACTATTCTTCTGAGTCAGTAGTGCCTCCAGGAGGATCTGCTCCATGATCTTTCTGGGCACAGAGGTGAGACTGACTGGCCTGTAGTTCCCCGGTTCCTCCTTCTTGCCCTTTTTGAAAATGGGAGTAATGTTTCCCCTTTTCCAGTCTGTGGGGACTTCCCCAGTCTGCCATGACTTTTGGAATAGAATAGAGAGGGGTTTAGCAACCTCATCTGCCAGTTCTCTCAGCACCCGTGGGTGTATCCTGTCAGGTCCCATGGACTTGAACACTTTCAGGTTCTTCAGGTGATCACGAACCTGAGCTTCACTTATGATGGGCAGTTCTTCCTTCCCGTCCCTGGCATCGTCTGCCATGACACCAGGAGTGTGGCTGGAGGCCCATGCAGTGAAGACTGAGGTAAAGAAGTTATTGAGTACCTCAGCCTTTTCCACATCACTTGTGACTAATTCACCACTTTCCTTTCTGAGGGGGCCCACACCTTCCCTAGTCGTCTTCTTGCCATTAACATACCTATAGAAATTCTTAGTGCTCCTTTTAACTTCCCTGGCTAGATTCAATTCAAACTCTGTTTTGGCTTTCCTAACCAGGCCTCTTGCTGCTCGGGAAGCTTCCTTATATCCTCCCTGTTTTAGCTGTCCTTCCCTCCACTTCCTGTAGAGTTTCTTTTTAAGTAATAGTGTGTCCAGTAGCTCCTTGTTCATCCAGGCAGGCCTCCTAGCATTCTTTCCTGCTTTTCTCCTTGTAGGTATACATAGCTCCTGGACACAGAGGAGGTGGTCCTTGAATACTGACCAACTATCATTAGTTTCCTTTTTATACCCAACAGTTATTTATTTACATTTTACTACTTTCTGCTCAAGATTTGTGGAAAATTTTTAAGGTACTGCCTAAAACTACCACACCTGGATACCCCTCCCCCTGGGAGGGGGCCAAGTCTCTGCCTACCTGGGTCAGATTTTTTGTCCACTTAGGGGTAGGTTCTTTTAATCTCACCCACCTCCTGGGTTGGGTTTAACCTAGCACAGAGACACATCCAAATGTCTTGGACTTCATAAAATTTCTGAGAGTATATCTAGTGAAAGCAATTTTAAACATGAATAGGCATTGATTTGATTTAAATAAGGGAAGAGATATTTATCAAAGCTGCTTTTTCATAAATTTCCTGAGAGTTTCAAGCAATTAACAAGACAGTGGCCACAATGGAAAAATATGGTTTGGCACAGATAGATCTAAAATCTTATTATCAACATATAAATAATACAGTACTCAAAGGGAACCACTCCTGGATATAACTGCACCTGTGTGGACCAGACTCCACCAAAACCTAATAGTTAAAGAACATTGGTCAGATAGATGCCTACTGCTTCAGTCTGAATAAGCCTGAGTTTATATGGTTCCTGGGGTTTCCTTGAGTAAGACATTAACATGAAAGTAAAGGTAATGCAGTATTTTACAAGAAAATCATGACAAATAATAGATTCCAAAAAAAGGGGTGAACTAGAAGTACAAATTTCACTGTTATGGGGGAATACAAGAAAGAGGAGAACACTTCAGTTTTTATATACTGATGCTCTTACAATATATAATGTTGCTAGTTGTTGTAGTCTATAAAAAGGATATATGTAATATTCAATAAGCAGATCGATTAATAAAAATTAATAATTTTATTAATCATAAAAATTCAGCAAAAAATATTAAACAAAACCTATTTACAGGTTCGAGATGTTCGGTCATGAACACATACCTCACCAGCAGGAACAAGTAACAATCTAAACAATATGTTCAAAAATCCAGAAAGAACAAACAGCACTTTAAACTGTAAAGAAAAGGAACATCGGCAATGAAGCTGGCAATTGCCCACAAGGGGGCGGAACTCCAGAATTCTCTCGGGCAACAGACCTTCAATAGATGATTATAAAAATCAGGTATTGTAATTACTCACTGATCCTGATATCTCGTGGCACATGTTAAGATCTAGACAAACAAAATGTCATCAACCATGTGTAAGCTGCAGGAGCAGAGTTTCACTTTCTGTTGGTGTCTGCAGCTTATTGCTGAAGCAGGATTTGCTCCCGAAGGATTTGTAGCTGAAAGCTATGTAGAGAGGAGGTTCCTCAGCTGTAATCCTTTTGCAGCGGCACTCACTCCTTGCCCCAGTCAAACAAAACTGTCCCGGGGACTCAGCTCCTCTGGGGTTTCGCCTCTCTGCATGGCAAGATGCGTGTCTGTCCTCTGGGCTTTACAATGCTGATGTAGTGGGTTGAGACAGCCCTCCTCCCCACCACAGGCAAAATAATGACTCTGACAAACGGGTTGCAGAAGTGATGGAAAAGTTTAAATAGAAAAAGATGAAGGTGCACAAAGAAGCCAGAAACAGTGACAGAAGAAACCCCAAAACACACCCAGATGAGCCCCATCCCCACCTGAGGGTGGGCCCAAGACCCCCAGGGCTCGTTCTTCCCCCCCCACTGCTAGGCTAGTCTCAGCTGGCCAGGCCTGAGACCGCCCATCCCCCTGGGATGACGTCTCCCCCAGTTACCGGGTGCTGGCGAGGGAAGAAAGAGAAAGAGGCAGACCCCACGCAAGATCTTATAGCGGTGCAGGGGTGTGTGGTAGGAGATACACAGTTTTACTGTGTCCACCCACTGGGCTGGACTTCTGGACACAGGAAGTGTGCCATGCAGCATAAGGGCACCCAGCCCAAACCACCACAGCTGAAAATAGCAAGGGGTCTTTGCTGTCTTGTCTGGGTAAACTGAAACACAGTTCAGCTTCCAAGCAAAGCTTGTGGTTACTTCCAGAGCGTGGACAATGGCAAGACAATGCTCTGGCCCTCTGGGCTGGTACTTATAGATTTCCCGAGACAATAATGGCCAATGGCAACACAGGTCTAGGGATAAACCCCTGATATTGCAACCTATAGAAAGCCTTCTTTCCAACTGTGGCCAAAAGCACACCCACCTGTCTCACTCTGGCTCTGAAACATGTTCAAGCAAGCCTAAAGAAGCAGATCTACTAGCTTCTGCCTCATTGTCTGGTTCAGAGCAATTTTGAGGCTATTATGTCCATTCAGGACACTAGTCTTTTTCTGAACTTTAATTGAACTAATTTGTGTTCCTCATAGATTGTGTTTGTACTCCTGACAAACCTAAAGCACTTTTTAAATTTTGCAGTTTCTGCATTTGCCTTTCATTTATTAGAAGGTGACCTCAACATCTAAATGGCCCTAATAATTGAAATGTAAAGTATTTTTTTCAGAACAGAGGAATAATTGCCACTGATACAGTATAAAATATTGTCCAGGCTTTTTGAAGTAGGAGGACAAAAGGACATAGAAGAGATGAACATTGAAATCCTAACAGCATAGAAGATGATAGGAGTTTAAAGGGTCTTAAAGGGTCTCAAGAGTTCACCTACCCAAAAATTTATCTAAAATGGTATTAACTGTCCCATTCCAGATAGCCATTCATCTAACATGTTCTTAATACTTTCATTCATTGATATTCTGTAACTTCCTTAGGGTATTCTCACCAGTGCAATGGGTTCATCAGGCAAAAATAAAGTGAATGTAGTGAGCATACACAAGGTACATTTTGGTTAGCTGACATTTTTGTAGTTTAACATGAAGTTGTGCTGGATGGATTCTAATTACCCACTTCATGCATTCATTTTGTTACAAGGACAAGGGATAAGGATAAATAGGAAAATATACAAATCCAAGCCTGGATGGCCTTGATTTCCCTGGACGTTAAGTGGATTCAATCCTTTGGAAAGCACAGGTGCAGCACAGAGAGAAAGCCAAGCCCAACCACATGGTCAGTGCAGGAAACCAGCAGCACTTATTGTCCTTTCAAGCAGGTGAAGCAGAAGAGGGCAATAGCAGCAAATGTCCTCCTTTTTATTGGCTTGCTGGACAGGAAGTGGGAGTGAAATAGACCACCTTTGACCTGTGGGATCCCTCCTCCTGGGAGGGGGAAACCGAATCCTTCTCTGCTCACCTGGATCAAGTTTCTTTTGTCCTCCTGCAGGGAGGCAGGGCTCTTTCAGCCCTCCACCCAGGATGAGTGTAACCCAGCACAGATCTATGTCAGGCATAGTAGAGCCATTTAACAATTAACATTATGCAATTAAATTCACAGTGTGTTCTCACCCAAAATTGAATCACCTTGTGGTATGCAAGGGACTTCATCCTTCTACACCACCCACCATGGCTATCCATGTCCTTGGGTAAAAATCATTGCCATGGATGGGTTTGCCTTTGCCTGAAGCAAGATTAAGCCATATCATATTCCTTAATACATTCTTCACATGCACTGTGGAGACTTTATCCCTTTGTTCAGTAAATGGGGGTTAAGGTTGGGCTCGCTAGATTGGCAGATCTTCTGATACTGCCCAATTGAGTAGCTTGTGCCAAGTGTTTGCCCCACTTGTTAAAGGTCCCATATCCCATGGTTTTCAGTATAGTTTTTAACAGTTCATCATAGCATTTGATCTTTACAGTATCTGGTACAAGATGAGGGATGTGGTATACACACTTAAAGCTACACTCTTTGGCCCAGGTGTCTGTGAAGACAGAGCAAGTCACCTGAGTTGCATTTTAGCATTCCGAACCTCCCACTATTTTGATGTTCTTCAGTGGCCTAGCTTTTGGGTACGCAGCTACCCCTGTGATGTACTTTCACCAGCAGGTTCTTTACCCAAGCAGCAATATCTTGCCATAGTTCTGCAGCCCAGTTGGGTTTAACTCTGCATTGCCAGTGTCTCTACATGGCATTTGCCACCAGCCATGAGTCAGTATAGAGATAGGTCCCTGGCCACCTGTCCTGTTCAGAAATACCTAAAGCCAGTTGGATGGCTTTCTTCCCCTGCACACTGACTTGGTATAATTTTTCCTTCAGAAGCTTTGGTGACTTGTTATGTAGGACTCCACACAACAGCCTTTCACCTTCACTGATTTCATACAATGCAACAGGACTCATCAGTGAATAGGTCAGATCACCTCCCATTATCTGTCAGTTTGTGGCAGTATGGTGGAGCCTTCTTGACATGTGTTACCACATTCTCCTCTGGTGATATCCCAAAATCTTTGCCTTCTGGACAGTTTGTGGTGATTTCCAAGATTTCTGGGTGGCTAGGACTCCCTCTTTGAACCTATTGCATTATCAGTGAAACCCACATACTCCATGTGACATCAGTTGCCTAGTGTGTACAGAAAATCCTCCCTTTAAACATCCAGTCCAACACCACCATTCAGAGTGCCAGGAGGAGCTGTACTTTCATACCAGACACTTCCAAGGCATCTCAAAGTCCTTCGTATGCTGCCAATCTCCTTTTCAGTTGGAGTACAGATGGCCTCAGATCTTTTGAATCCCTGACTCCAAAATAGGAGGGGTCAGACTCTGGTCTCCCTGGATGCTTGTTAAGGAATATGGTTCCTTAATTTATAAATGATATGGCAAATAGTAATAAAAATATCAATAACCTTTTGTTAACATGAAAAAATGCCAAAACATATTAAATAGGTTCAATGTATGGTTAGAATATATATTTACAATGGGAATGTACAGTATGTACAGTAAGTAACTATAACCATTTTAACAATTTTATGAAAACCGGTAGGAATATCAGAAAGGGAGAACCCCTGGGAGTGAAATGGCATTTGACCACACAGGGGGAGACTTGATAAGAATTGTTAAGCCAAAAAGACAATGAATTAATTAGTCACAGCTGGTTCCACCTAAGTGAGGAGTGCTGCTGCTGTGTATAGGTGTTGACCTTTGGGGTGCTTTCATGTGCCAGGCAGAGCAGGATGCCAGCAAGAATGCTACACTGTCTTCAATGGCTGGTCTGGCCTCAGCAGGTGACAGGCTTTTTACAATGCTTCTTGCAATGTGCCCTTGCTTTGTCCTGGTGAAACTAGGTGTGGCAAAATCCTGGTTGAAAGAAGAAGCAGGCTTGGCTCTGACTCCTAAACTCATGGTTTCTCTTGTAGCTTGCAGTGTGTAGGCTTGTGGCTATATGCCAAGCTCTGGATCTAGCACTCGAGGCAATGCAACTCGAGGCAACTTCAAGCCAGACAGGTCCAAGCAGGTTCAAGCAAGGCAAGGCTGAAGCAAGGCAAAACGACTAGAAATTGGCCTGCATACATGTGTTTGTTTATTTATTTATTTATTTACCTATTTAGATTTCTTATTTTTATTATTTATTTATATATTTATATCTCTATCTGTATCTATCTCTTGCCTGAGATTTGATTGGGCCAATAGGGCAACTGAAGCCAGCACATAGTTACCAAGTGAGAAGGGGTTCTGCTAGGCTGTGGCCATAACAGGCAAAAGCATAGACCTGGTTAGTCTGGACCTGTGGGCAGTACATGTGTCCTTACCCAGATACAGAGTTGTTTACCAAACACTCATGGTCCTGTTCCCTTTGCTCCTTTTCCCACATTGCCCCAACTTTCTGCAGGAAGGAGAGGGAAGATAGGCACCATGTCTACTTGCATGAGAGTCTGTCTGGGTTTGTGTTGGGGCTTATTTGGCCCTACCGTGACAGTGCTCTCTGACTGTTCTTGCCAGCTGCAGTGTAGAGCACATTTTTGACATCTTGTCCTTCGTGCACTGTCCTGAAGGCTGAAACATGTAAAATCTCCTTTTTAAGTTGTTCACTGGCCTGCCTCTGCTCAGGACCCTACTGAAAATTGTTCCTCTACGTTACTTGATAGAGAGATCTCAAAATCAGACTATAGCCCATCCTCCAGAAACCCACAAGGCCCAAGAAATTCTGGGTTTCCTTTGCATTTGTGTACAAAATTCTCCCAGGGCTATCAAGAATGACCTCAAGGTCCTGGGGGATCTAGTGGAGGACTCAGGTGCACAAATAGTTTTTTTGTCTATACCCTTAGTTGCAGGAGGGAATACGAGAAGGAACAGGTCAGCAGCTGTAGTCAACAAGTGGCTTAAAGGTTGGTGCCGTCAGAAGAATTTTGGGTTTTTTGATCTTGAAAAACTTTCTACTGCACCAGGTCAGCTGGTAACAGACGGAGTACATCTGTCCCAGAGGAGGGGAAAGGTCACAGTACATGAGAATGGCCTGTCCCCCAAAGGTAAAAAGATTCTGGGAAGGGAATTAGCAAGTCTCATTGACAGGGCTTTAAACTAGCTTGGAAGGGGGAAGGGGCTGATACCAGTCCCCCCAGACAGGAGTCTGAGGGTGATAAGCTGGAGTCAGGGGCAAAACCAGCAGCCCAGCTTAAGTGCATGTACACTAATGCACGAAGTATGGGCAACAAACATGAGGAGCTGGAAGCCTTGTTGCAGCAGGAAAGATATGATGTAGTTGCCATCACGGAGACGTGGTGGGATGACTCGCATGACTGGAGCGCTGCAATTGACGGCTACAGGCTATTCAGGAGAGACAGGCAGGGAAGAAGGGCTGGAGGGGTGGCCCTGTACATCAGGGAGGCTCTTGATGCCATTGAGCTAGAGATCAGGGATGATCGGGTTGAGTGTGTGTGGGTGAGAATTAGAGGGAAGATCGGCAGGGCAGACATCCTGGTTGGAGTCTGTTATAGACCACCCAACCAGGAGGAAGATGTTGATGAAGCTGTCTCAAGATCACCTGACCTTGTTCTCATGGGTGACTTCAACCTGCCTGATATCTACTGGGATCACAACATAGCAGAGAGGAGGCAATCTAAGAGGTTCTTAGAGTGCATGGAGGACAGCTTCTTATCCCAGGTGCTGCGCGAGCCTACCAGGGGTAAGGCTCTGCTTGACCTCCTCTTCACCAACAGGGAAGGGCTGGTGGGTGATGTGGTGGTCGGAGGGTGTTTAGGCACCAGTGACCACGCGATAATTGAGTTTTCAGTATTTAGCCAAGCCAAGAGGGGGAGCAAGAAGACCTCCACTCTGGACTTCCGGAGGGCGGACTTCAGGCTACTCAAGGAACTAATTCAGAAGGTTCCATGGGAATCAGCCCTTAAAAACAAAGGGGTCCAGGAGAGCTGGACCTACTTCAAGAAAGAACTCTTGAAGGCGCAGGAACAGGCTGTGCCAGTGTGCCAGAAGATGAGCCGCCGGCAGACGGCCAGCCTGGTTGGGTAATGAACTTCTAAAGGAACTAAGGGAAAAAAAGAGGGTGTATTATCTTTGGGAAAAAGGGGAGGCAACCCATGGAATGTTTAGGGATGTTGCTAGGTCTTGTAGGAAGAAAATTAGGGAGGCAAAAGCACATTTGGAGCTCAGACTGGCCTCTGCTGTGAAGGACAACAAAAAGTCCTTCTATAAATATATTAATAGCAAGAGGAAGGGCAAGGAGAAGCTCCACTCCTTGGTGGGCATGGAGGGGAATATTGTAACAAAGGATGAGGAAAAGGCAGAGGTGCTTAACACCTTCTTTACCTCAATTTTTACTAGCAGGACAGAACGTCTTCCAGACAGCTGGCCTGCAGAGCTGGCAGAAGGAGCCAGGGAGCAGCATAGTTTTCCCCTGTTCCAGGATGGGAGAGTTAGAGATCTTCTCAGCCGCTTGGACCCCCACAAGTCCATGGGACCGGATGGGATCCATCCTAGGGTGCTGAGAGAGCTGGCGGATGAGCTGTCCAGGCCGCTCTCCATCATTTTTCAGCAGTCCTGGCTCACTGGAGAGGTCCCAGAAGACTGGAAGCTGGCCAACGTGGTGCCCATCCATAAGAAGGGCCAGTTGGAAGAGCCGGGGAATTCTAGGCCTGTCAGCCTGACCTCAGGGCCAGGCAAGATTATGGAACGGGTCATCTCGTGTGCGATCACACAGCACTTACAGGATGGCCAGGGGCTCAGGCCTAGCCAGCATGGATTTAGGAGGGGCAGGTCCTGCCTGACCAACCTGATCTCCTTCTATGATCAGGTGACCCACCTGGTGGATGTGGGGAGGCCTGTGGATGTGGTCTACCTGGACCTCAGCAAGGCCTTTGACACCTTCCCCCACAGCAAACTCCTGGCCAAGCTGGCAGCCCATGGCTTGGACAGGAGCACACTGCGTTGGGTTAGGAACTGGCTGGAGGGCCGAGCCCAGAGAGTGGTGGTGAATGGTGCCACATCCAGCTGGCGGCCAGTCACTAGTGGTGTGCCCCAAGGATCAGTGCTGGGCCCCATGCTCTTCAACATCTTTATTGATGATCTGGATGAGGGCATTGAGTCCATCATCAGTAAATTTGCAGATGACACCAAGCTGGGGGCAGGAGTGGATCTGCTGGAGGGCAGAGAGGCTTTGCAGAGGGACCTCGACAGGCTGGACAGATGGGCAGGGTCCAATGGCATGAGATTTAACACATCCAAGTGCCGGGTTCTGCACATTGGCCACAACAACCCCAGGCAGCGCTACAGGCTGGAGTCAGAGTGGCTGGAGAGCGGCCAGGCAGAGAGGGACCTGGGGGTGCTGGCTGATGGGAAGCTGAACATGAGCCAGCAGTGTGCCCAAGAGGGCCAACCGCATCCTGGCCTGCATTAGGAATAGTATAGCCAGCAGGAGCAGGGAGGTCATTGTGCCCCTGTACTCTGCTTTGGTTAGGCCGCACCTTGAGTACTGTGTCCAGTTCTGGGCCCCTCAGTTTAAGAAGGACATTGAGACACTTGAACGTGTCCAGAGAAGGGCAACAAGGCTGGTGAGAGGCCTTGAGCACAAGCCCTATGAGGAGAGGCTGAGGGAGCTGGGGCTGTTTAGCCTGGAGAAGAGGAGGCTCAGGGGCGACCTCATTGCTCTCTACAACTACCTGAAGGGTGGTTGTAGCCAGGAGGGGGTTGGCCTCTTCTCCCTAGCAACCAGCACCAGAACAAGGGGAGACAGTCTCAAGCTGCACCAGGGGAAGTTTAGGCTGGAGGTGAGGAGAAAGTTCTTCACCGAGAGAGTGATTCGTCATTGGAATGGGCTGCCCGGGAGGTGGTTGAGTCTCCATCACTGGAGGCGTTCAGGAGGAGACTGGATGTGGCACTTGGTGCCATGGTCTGGTTGTGAGGTTGTGGTTACAGGTTGGACTTTATGATCTTCAAGGTCTCTTCCAACCTTGGTAATTCTATTCTATTCTATTCTATTCTATTCTATTCTATTCTATTCTATTCTATTCTATTCTATTCTATTCTATTCTATTCTAAAATCTGCAGTTTAGAGTCACATTTCGGCTAGTTGCATTACTTGTGTACTAGGTGACTCTCTTTAGCTACCTTTCAGGTAGATAATGGTAGAATTATCTTAGCAGAAGATTATGTGTTCTTCTGGATCATGTAAAAATATCCCAAATAGTCATGTATCATCTTTTCCAACAAGTCTTTCATTCACGAAGAAAACGACATGTTATTCTTTAGAAAAGCCTCCATTTCCATCTGGGGAAAACAATGAAAATTACATTCAGAAATGTCTTCCATCTCTCCCCTGAGGGTCTTTATTTGATTAGAATAACATAGTTCATTTAAAAATGGTTTGAAAGAGGAAAAAATGAATATTTCAGACCTGGTAAATTAGGGTATGGTTAGACCTAAGCTGTAATCTTAATGTTATAAGTTTATAAGCAACAATGTATAAATTATCGATATGTTGGAAAGTGGGATAATGTTCCCAAGCATGCTTGTTCCCTGTTCAGAGTATAAAGCAATGCTTATTCGTCCAGGACCATGCATTTGAAACAGATCTGTGTGCTTTGTGATTAACATGGAGACCTCCTGCCACAGAAAAATTTCTGTCTGGAGACTGAGAAAACCACCTGATTACATGTCCAATATGTGTAAACCACAGATTTACAGGCAGTAAGGAATTAGTTTGTCATATTAACTTCCCATCTACTTCAGACAAAATATGCAAAATGTGAAGAATTCTAAAGATGAGTCACACACTGACAGCTTTAAAACTAGTTTCATGAGACATACTTTCTAGTAGAACTCCATCATATCCAAAGTACTGGCATTGTTATGACAAAGAATAGCCATTTACCAGACCAATATTCACCCCATCTCCCCTCTGCTATTTTTTAATTTTTTCTCCCCCCTTTTTTCAGGCCTACTTTAGCAAAAATAGAGAGAAATACTCATGTTTACCTGTGCTCTCCTTTAGTTGCTTTCTTTACACAGCAAACATTTCAGTGCCTTTTTAAGAAAGCCTTCTGCCTCTTAGACTTTCTAGGCATTGATATTTCCTTGACTGCAAGTTGGCAATGTATAAAGCCAAATGAGACAGGAGAACATACAAAGAAAAATACCTGTCCTGATACAGTCTTTTGTTAGTGCTGTCCTCTTTGTGCATCTGTAGAAGAGTAACCCTAGAGTTTTCACTCAAACTACAGTGATGTAAATCTAGATGAGAATTTTTTCCTCCATGACAGCAGCTCTAAAGTTAATAGAATTGTGAAGATTGAGGGGTTAAAGTAACGAGTTCCTCAACAGTTCACCTCTTATTGCCAAGTATTCATTAAGCTTGTACTGGATGTCTTAGACAGTCACCTCTAAAGTCTCTGACTTTCTGGTAAGGACACAGTCAGTCTTCACTGTAATGTCCTCAAAACTTATATCTCCGAAATGTGCTTTCATTAGATTGCTCTACAAATCACTCATTTAAGAGCAGTTCTAAATATTCTTTCTGAACTGTAGAGTGATTAGTGTTGAATGCAGTGATTTGGGTGAGGTTCTAACAAAACACTTTGTATTTCCTTAACAATAATTGAGACGAAGACTTTAATATAAGGCTATTATTATTATTATTATTATTATTATTATTATTATTATTATTATTATTAAGATAACTCTCCTATCTCTCTCCAGGTCAATATGCTGTAGTGTCTTCCTATTAAGCAGATATTATGTCCCTTTATTACATTCTCTAAGACTCATTATTCTGCATTTCTCTGCATTGAATTTGCTATCTATTAGCTCAAGTACTTAAATGATCTAAATCCTTCCCTACCTGAATGTATTGTTTCTCATGGATGACCTTTCCTCCCAATTTAGCATCACCTGCACAACAGAAAAATAATTTTAAATACTGAAAAAGCTGTGGTTCCAACATTGATTACTGTGGTGGCCCTGACAGAAGAAACATTCCTGCAGTTTAAAAGCGTAACTCATAACACACCATTCCACTATCTTCATTTTCAGTAACAACATAACATTCTCACTTTGAATGACAGGCAAAGCCTTGTTTAATATGTGCCTAACTTTTATAAAGAGTTTTCTGGCTTTCTTGAAAACAGTTATTATTTCCAAGAGGTTTCAAAGCTTTACTCTACATTAGGAATGCAGAATGCAAATAGGTTGCAAAGCAATGAGTGGCAGCTGGGGATGTGCAGCCTGATCCAGTGAAGGCAATGTCACAGCATTTCTTGAATGTAGCCATGATGCTCCTGGAGATGAATTTCTCATGAAATGCAGGCAGGTGTTCCTAGTGTGCCTGTGAAGACCATAGCAAAACAAAGGTACTGATAAAAATTATATTGCCTGTTATGAACTAATTCAACTATGTTGAGCTCTGTGCTTTCATAGTTAAATATTGATAGAAAGAATTTACTTAGGTGTCTCCATACTAGATTTTCAGGCAGATGAATAGACTAGAATAGAATAGAATAAAATAGAATACACCAAGTTGGAAGAGAGCTTCAAGATCATCATGTCCAACCTGTCATCCAACCCACCTAATCAACTAAACCATGCAATCAAGCACCCTATCAAGTCTCCTCCTGAAAACCTCCAATGATGGTGACTCCACCACCTCCATGGGCAGCCCATTCCAATGGGCAATCACTCTCTCTGTATAGAACTTCTTCCTAACATCCAGCCTAAACCTCCCCTGGTGTGGCTTGAGACTGTGTCCTCTTGTTCTGGTACTGGCTGCCTGGGAGAAGAGACCAACCTCCGCCTGTCTACAACCTCCCTTCAGGTAGTTGTAGAGAGCAAGAAGGTCACCCCTGAGACTCCTCCAGGCTAAGCAACCCCAGCTCCCTCAACCTTTCCTCATAGGGCTTGTGTTCCAAACGCCTCAACAACTTCGTTGCCCTTCTCTGGACGTGTTCCAGCAAGACAACATCCTTCCTAAACTGAGGGGCCCAGAACTGGACACAGTATTCGTGGTGGGGCCTAACCAGTGCAGTGTACAGGGGCAGAATGACCTCCCTGCTCCTGCAGGACACACTGTTCCTGATACAAGCCAGGGTGCCATTGGCCTTCTTGGCTGCCTGGGCACACTGCAGGCTCATGTGCAGCCTACCATCAACCAGTACCCCCAGGTCCCTTGTAGTGGATGATGCTTATGGCCAGGATTGTGCCCCTGAATATTTCTAGGACATGCTTTTCTGTGTGTTAGCCTTCCTTTGTTCCCCCTCTTTTCTGAAGGCTCCACTGAGTCCAGGTAAACTGCCTGCCTGGGCGTGGTCTCACCCCTGTGGTACACAAGGGTCAGGCTATATGTTTGTTTTCCTGTGTATAGCATAAGCTTGCACCATATTTGGTAGAGGCCAGTTCATTGGTTAATCTTTGTGTTAGCAACGGATGCTCATTGGACCAGTATTCATTGGGGCAAATGGTAAATAGGGGTCGTTTGGTAAACGAGCCCCCTCCTCCTCACATTGGTGTTGAGCCTGTATCTGTGTGCACACCAGCGCTGTTGTGGTTCACCTTGCCCGGGACTAAAGCCAGCACTCCAAGAGGCTTTGTAGTGCTTTGCCACCTGCACCCAACTGCGTGCAGTGCCGTGGACAGTACCCCTTGTGAACCATTGTTGGCAAACTGCCACAGTGCCTCCCCCTACCCCAAGCGGGGAACCTCCGTATTTTGGAAGAGGCAGCAGCCATGCGACGCAGCCACGCGGTCGGCGCCATTTCCTGTATCCTTATTACGGCACATCTGTGCCGCGTTCTGCGGACTATAAATATTATCAAGGGAAGACTTCACGAGGCTCTTAGCTTGTGAGTAAGCCAGACCCTTCTTCATAGAGTTTCAGTTGGGGTAGCCTGGAAATCGCTCCAGGTGGAGGACCGCCGGTCACCGACCAACCCCCTCCCCCGCC
Organism: Picus viridis; assembly: GCA_033816785.1. Lineage (NCBI taxonomy): Eukaryota > Metazoa > Chordata > Aves > Piciformes > Picidae > Picus > Picus viridis. The sequence continues at coordinate 33,015,186 of CM066606.1, forward strand.
GCTTTCCGGATCAGTTGGATTCTAAGTTCTGCAAATTATTTTGGTTTAAGTGCCTATGCCCAGACATTTTGTAAAGATAGTTCCACTAACCGAATATTGATACTTGTGAAGGGGGACTGTACATACCCCGTTGCACAGTTTATATATATATATATAAATAAACTTAATTTTTTTGTAGTGATACCTCTGCCGCTCATTTCTGAGGGCATATTCATAACACTATCTCTGCAGTGCAAGGGTTATTCGATAAGTGACTATCTCTGCAGAATGGGATACGTAATGAAACGATCCAATATACAGTGGGCTATAGAAAATCTGACAAATCCGGACCAAAACATTACGAAATTAACCGAATATGTGATTGAGCAATGCACTGACCCAACCGCAGTAACCGAGGAGAAGGTTGTCGCGATCACGGCTTGTGCAATGCGCGCACAAGACAAATTTACAGCATTAAGGGAAAAGATTAAAACACTTGAGGAAGAAAAGGATTCCCTGGAAAGACAGTTAGAAATGTTTAAGGCACTAAATAACAACCTTCAGGATTTATTAACGTTGCAAATTAAAGAAAGCAACGCTGCTATCAAGGCACTGGCTGGGTCAGACACAGACTCCATTTCAAACCTCCCTGGGATCTCTCAACCACCTAGCCCCGCGGAGGCCCGCGGATACGATGTCGCGCCCGGAGCCAGATCTCCCGTACCCTCCTTTTACGAATTACCCCCACCGCAGTCTAGCGGAAAAGACTTAAAGGTAGCGAACGCCACCGCAGCCCAAGACTTAAGATCCACGGCCTCCTTGGAGCTGACGAGGCTCCAAACACTGCAAATAGCGAGTCCAGATTCACCCGTTCAGTCCAGCACGTCAGCAGCGGCGCGCGAGTTAAATCTGCTTGCCAGTAGTGCCCCGAGAAGCAAAGCCCGGAAAAAATCCCAGAACTACCAAACGGAGAGAAACCCATCTGACCGGGACGATACGGATTACAGTTCTGAGGACGAACCCATACGGAGCAAAGCTGTGCGTTTGCGTCCCGTTCTTAAAGAGCAATACACCGACGGCCGCCGTGGCCGAGGGACAACAACTACTTCTGTTCGCCCGTACAGCGGAGCAAAGCTTCGGGACCTACAAGAGACATTTGCACGAGAGCCGGACGAGTCGGTAACAGACTTTTTGTATCGTGTTATGGAACTGGGGGGGATACAACTATTTTGGATCGTAATGAAGCAAAAGGCTGTTTGTGGGGTCATGAAGTATTTTTGGGCATGGCTCCGGAGGGATACCACTCGTTAACTTCCCGTATCGCTCACTGGGCTGGCAGTTTAGATCCTATGGATAGAGGCGAGCCAACAGAAGTGAGGGTCACAAGTTCAGCCGAACTCACTGCCGCGATTAAAAAGCTAGCATGAGTTCAAGCAATGTACGATCGCGGAGCGTACTCTTCCCCACTAGATGCCCCAATTAACCCAGTGCGACTCAAAATTCTGATCCGCGGTCTGCCAGTGGGTCTCAAAAATGTCTGTGATGCCAAAAAGGAGGAAATTGAGCGAGTAGTCGAGAGGAATAATGCCTCTGCTAATTCCCGGGAACACCACTTAACTTGGGAAGAGCTTCTAATGGCATTATCCCACAAGGGCCGAGACCTGGGCTACTCTGATCATGTGCTCACAGCCAAGACTCCCGCGACAGACGCCATACTGAGTATAGGGGCAACCACGCGGCGAAACCCCGGGGGAAAAAGCAGGAAGTGCAGAGTGCTAAGACCTCCCCTACTGCGACTTCTGCAAGTTCAAGCAGCAGTCCGGAGTCAGATCGCAGTCACTCCGGAAGTCCCAGAGGGAGAAATGCCGGCCGCTGGAGAGATAACAGCGTGTTTCTAATAGATCCTCCTCACCCAGAGAGAAATGGTATCAACTAACACGGTCTTTGAATATACCTGAATCTGTGATAGCGCCATTATCAATGGGACTGTTAAAAGGAGTACTGCTGAGCTTACAAAATAAATCCGGCAGCTGGAAAGAGGACCAATACCGAAGTGACTGCCGTGGCAAGGGGGAGGATGAAGCTGTTAGCAGCAGTTCTAAAACTGCTCCACTCAACAAGGACGCTAATCCCTTCATACCTCGCCGCCAGAGCCCACATAAAAAGCCAAAAAACTAGGCACAGTGGTGACTGTTCCAGGCCTCATTCATCGCTTCGTTAATGCCTGTCAGTGGTCTGAGGATACGATACAATACAATACAATACAATACAATACACCAGGTTGGAAGAGACCTTCAAGATCATCGCGTCCAACCCATCAAACAATCCAACCCACCCAACAACTAGACCATACAGCCAAGCACCCCATCAAGTCTTCTCCTGAACACCTCCTGTGAAGGTGACTCCACCACCTCCACGGGTAGCTGATTCCAATGGGCAATCACTCTCTCTGTGTAGAACTTCTTCCTAACATCCAGCCTAAACCTGCCCTGGCGCAGCCTGAGACTGTGTCCTCTTGTTCTGGTGCTGGATGCCTGGGAGAAGAGGCCAACCTCTGCCTGGCTACAACCTCCCTTCAGGTAGTTGTAGAGAGCAATAAGGTCACCCCTCAGTCTCCTCCTCTCCAGGCTAAGCAACCCCAGCTCCCTCAGCCTTTCCTCATAGGGCTTGTGTTCCAAACCCCTCACCAGCTTTGTTGCCCTTCTCTGGACACGTTCCAGCAAGTCAACATCCTTCCTAAACTGAGGGGCCCAGAACTGGACACAGTACTCAAGGTGCGGCCTAACCAGTGCAGTGTACAGGGGCACAATGACCTCCCTGCTCCTGCTGGCCACACTGTTCCTGATGCAAGCCAGGATGCCATTGGCCTTCTTGGCTGCCTGGGCACACTGCAGGCTCATGTTCAGCCTACAATCAACCAGTACCCCCAGGTCCCTCTCTGCCTGGCCACTCTCCAGCCACTCTGACCCCAGCCTGTAGCACTGCCTGGGGTTATTGTGGCCAATGTGCAGAATCCGGCACTTGGATGTGTTAAATCTCATGCCATTGGACTCTGCCCATCTGTCCAGCCTGTCGAGGTCCCTCTGCAAAGCCTCTCTGCCCTCCAGCAAATCAACTGCTGCCCCCAGCTTGGTGTCATCTGCAAATTTACTGATGATGGACTCAATGCCCTCATCCAGATCATCCATAAAGATGTTGAAGAGCATGGGGCCCAGTACTGATCCCTGGGGCACACCACTAGTGACAGGCCGCCAGCTGGATGTGGTGCCATTCACCATTACTCTCTGGGCTCGGCCCTCCAGCCAGTTCCTAACCCAACGCAGTGTGCTCCTGTCCAAGCCATGGGCTGCCAGCTTGGCCAGGAGTTTGCTGTGGGGAACAGTGTCAAAGGCCTTGCTGAGGTCCAGGTAGACCACATCCACAGGCCTCCCCACATCCACCAGGCGGGTCACCTGATCCTAGAAGGAGATCAGGTTGGTCAGGCAGGACCTGCCCCTCCTAAATCCATGCTGGCTAGGCCTGAGCCCCTGGTCATCCTGTAAGTGCTGTGTGATCGCACTCGAGATGACCCGTTCCATAATCTTGCCTGGCACTGAGGTCAGGCTGACAGGCCTATAATTCCCTGGCTCATCCAACCGGCCCTTCTTGTGGATGGGCACCACGTTAGCCAGCTTCCAGTCTTCTCGGACCTCTCCAGTGAGCCAGGACTGCTGAAAAATGATGGAAAGTGGCTTGGACAGCTCATCTGTCAGCAATCTCAGCACCCTAGGATGGATCCCATCCGGTCCCATGGACTTGTGGGGGTCCAAGCGGCTCAGTAGATCTCGAACTTCCTCTTGGAGCAGTGGAAAACTATGCAGCTCTCTGGCTCCTTCTGCCAGCTCTGCAGGCCAGCTGTCTGGAAGACGTTCTGCCCTGCTAGTGAAGACTGAGGCAAAGAAGGTGTTAAGTACCTCTGCCTTTTCCTCATTCTTTGTTACAACGTTCCCCTCCGTGTCAACCAAGGAGTGGAGGTTGTCCTTGCCCTTCTTCTTGCTATTGATGTATTTCTAGAAGGACTTTTTGTTGTCCTTCACAGCAGAGGCCAGTCTAAGTTCTAAATGGGCTTTTGCCTCCCTAATTTTCTTCCTGCACAACCTAGCAACATCCCTAAACATTCTGTAGGTTGCCTCCCCTTTCTTCCAAAGATTATACACCCTCTTTTTTCCCTAAGTTCTATTAAAAGTTCATTGCCCATCCAGGCTGGCCGTCTGCCCCGGCGGCTCATCTTCCGGCACACCGGCACAGCCTGTTCTTGCACCTTCAATAGTTCTTCCTTGAAGTAGGTCCAGTTCTCCTGGACCCCTTTATTTTTAAGGACTGATTCCCAAGGAACCTTCTGAATTAGTTCCTTGAGTAGCCTGAAGTCTGCCCTCCGGAAGTCCAGAGTGGAGGTCTTCTTGCTGCCCCTCTTGGCTTGGCTGCATACTGAAAACTCTATTATGTCGTGGTCACTGGTGCCTAAACACCCTCCGACCACCACATCACCCACCAGCCCTTCCCTGTTGGTGAAGAGGAGGTCAAGCATAGCCTTACCCCTGGTAGGCTCACGCAGCACCTGGGATAAGAAGCTGTCCTCCATGCACTCTAAGAACCTCCTAGACTGCCTCCTCTCTGCTGTGTTGAGATCCCAACAGATATCAGGCAGGTTGAAGTCACCCATGAGAACGAGGTCAGGTGATCTTGAGACAGCCTTAAGCTGCCTATAGAGTGCCTCATCGACATCCTCCTCCTGGTTGGGTGGTCTATAACAGACTCCAACCAGGATGTCTGCCCTGTTGGTCTTCCCTCTAATTCTCACCCACAAGCACTCAACCCTATCATCCCTGATCTCCATCTCAACAGCATCCAGTGCCTCCCTGACGTACAGGGCCAGGGATCCAGAGCCTTTCATTTTAATTCCCACTGGACCTACTCGAACTGCTGTAAAATTCCTTATTGACACTGGGGCACAAATCAGTGTTTTGAATGTGCAACAAGCCAAACACTTGAGGATCCTGCCATCCCGGAAAAGGATAAAGATACAGGGCGTCACAGGCATGCTTCATACATGCCATTTAGCCAAAACAAGGTTGTGGCTTCCTGGTGACAAGCGAAGTACCCTGGTAGAAGTTGCCCTGAGTCCGTACCCAGAGAACATCCTTGGATTTGATGTTTTAGCTGGCAAACCTCCCTAACGGTACCCTGTGGTGTTTTGGCTCCTATGGAGTAGGGGCAAAAAAGGCCAAAACCGCTCGAGTAGGCACGCTCCAAATTGCTCCACCCTTACCCAAATCGAGTATCACATGTGTTGCACAGTATTCACTACCAGCAGCAGCCAGACAAGGCATCACGGAGGTGATTGCAGACCTGGAAAGGAGACAAATCATCACCAGGACACACTCACCCTATAACTCACCAGTGTGGCCATTACGTAAACCTGACGGAAGATGGAGACTCACCATTGACTGCAGGAAGCTCAATAGCAACACACTTCCTCTCACTGCTGCAGTCCCAAGCCTGACATCAATTGTGACAGCAATCCAAGCTGCATCACATACTTGGATGGCTTCATTGGACATTAAGGACATGTACTTCATGATTCCTCTACGTGAGGAAGACAAACCACAGTTTGCTTTCACATGGCAAGGTTCCCAATTCACCTTTAATTGCCTTCCCCAGGGATACAAACACTCAGGAACTATTGCACACAATTCCCTAGCAGCACTGTTAGACACCATTGAGGTTCCAAAAGATGTAAGTGTCTACCAGTACATAGATGACATCTTTGTTGGGGGCAATGACAAAGATAAGGTGGGTTCAGTAGCTGCAGCGATTTGGGACTTGTTAACCAAAAATGGGTTACAAGTTCCACAAGCCAAATGTCAAGGCCCAAGTCAAGAAATTAAATTTCTTGGATCCTGGTGGGTAGCAGGAGCAATATCAGTACCGGAAGATGCTCTTGAGGCTGTTGAAAAGGGCCAACTTCCCAATAACAAAAGGGAGCTTCAGCGGCTCCTGGGTACATTGGGTTACTGGAGAAAACATATTCCTGGTTTCTCAGTGATTGCTCGTCCCCTTTATGACTTGCTTAAAAAGAGCAGAGTCTGGGACTGGACTCCAAGGCACACTGAAAGCCTAAAGGCCTTGAAGGATGAGTTAAAGACTTACCAGAAATTGGGCCCTTTGCACCCACATGACCCTTTAAGGGCAGAATGGGGCTTTTCTGAACATGCTTCTTACTGCGGGATTTTTCAAGGGGACCCAAAGGCCCGAACAGAGCCCTTTTGTTCTCTTCAACAGCATTTAAAGATGCTGAGAGAAGATACTCTGCATGGGAGAAGGGACTCTTGTCCCTAACCCGAGCTGTCAAAGAGGCAGAGAAGCTTCGCACTACGCAGGACATTGTAGTGCAAGGCCCATTCTCTCTGCTCAAAGCAATCCTCAATGGAACTCCTCCACCAGAGGGAATTGCTCAGAAGGCTACCGTGAGAAAATGGTGTGCCTATCTGGAAGGGATGGCTCAATTTATGCCTCTAAAGGAAGGACCCACAAAGGTATCCAAATTGCAGCAGCCCATCAATCCACACACTGTTCCACTATTTCAGCCCTACAAGCCGTCTCCTATTCAGGTAGCACCTGAATTAACTGCCGATGCGAATACTGAAGGAGTGTGGTTTACAGATGCATCTGCCCAAAGGGTAGGATCACAGTGGCATTATAAGGCTGCAGCGCTGGAGATCGGTACAGACAGGACTGTCATTGAAGAGGGTGAAGGCAGTGCCCAAGTGGGAGAACTGCGTGGTCTCATGCTAGCTGTGGAGAACGGTGCAGAGACCATATACACTGACTCATATGCTACTTTCAAAGGTGCCACAGAATGGATTTGCCAGTGGGAAGCAAATCAGTGGATAGTTGGCAACACCCAAGTTTGGAGGGCAACTGACTGGCAAAAACTACTAGAGATAAGTCAAGCCAGGCCTATCAAAGTAGGATGGGTAAAGGGACACTCTCAGACACTAGTGTTTGCTGTGGAGGGAAGTTAAAACCTTCTTTGAGGAAAGATGACTGCATACACAACTAAGTTTTGCATTTTCCTTGAAAAGGAGAGGGAAAGAGGTGCTAATGAGAAAATCAAAAAAATACTTTGTATTTTACTTTAGTCATTGAAATATGTCTCATCTCAGCTGCTATTTTCTACCATTTTCTTGTTTTAAATTCTGGCTGAAAATTTATTTTTCCAAACAGCAGGAAAAGAACTACTTTCATATACACACTTTTAAGATATCTAAATTCCATTGCCCCCAAAACTGATGATTTTCTTTACCTACAATGTGTTCCCACAAATTTCATGCAGTCAGTGCAGGCTCAGCTACTTTTTTTTTTTTTTTTTTCCACTTCATTCTTTTCCCACAGGATATCCTATGATAATTATTTCTACCTCTCCTTCTTTCTTCCCTTTTTTTCCCCTTTTTTTTCCCCCCCAACTCATCTCCCTGAAGGAGAGGGCAACAGTATTGCTGAAGCACAGGTAAGTGCAGTGAAGCATCACTGTACTAGTATGATGGATCATCAGTTATCTTACATTTTACAATACAATACAATACAATACAACAGGTTGAAAGAGACCTTCAAGACCATCACGTCCAACCCATCAACCAATCCAACCAACCTAAACAACTAAACCATGCAACCAAGCACCCCATCAAGCCTCTTCCTGAACACCTCCAATGATGGTAACTCCACCACCTCCACGGGCAGCACATTCCAATGGGCAATCACTCCCTCTGTATAGAACTTCTTCCTAACTTCCAGCCTAAACCTCCCCTGGTGCAGCCTGAGACTGTGTCCTCTTCTTCTGGTGCTGGCTGCCTGGGAGAAGAGACCAACCTCTGCCTGGCTACAACCTCCCTTCAGGTAGTTGTAGAGAGCAAGAAGGTCACCCCTCAGTCTCCTCTTCTCCAGGCTAAGCAACCCCAGCTCCTTCAGCCTTTCCTCATAGGGCTTGTGTTCCAAACCCCTCAACAACTTCGTTGCCCTTCTCTGGACATGCTCCAGCAAGACAACATCCTTCCTAAACATCCTCCCTAAACTGAGGGATCATGAACCCATGATCAAACATACACCAGAAATCTGTGTATTTGTGTGTGAATTAAAACTCTGATTCTGTGTCTTTTGCACAAATAATGTTTGTATATACTGGTTTATATGCAAGATAAGGCAGGAGTTAAATGGATGTCATTGGACAGAGCATTTGGAGCTTTTTGACATTTCAGTTTTTCTGTGCTAGGAGGATAGGCTGATGTTCAGAGGAGAGGAAGGGGCTGAAACCAAAGGGGAAGGGGCGGAAACCAGTCCCCTCAGGCAGGAGTCTGGGGGTGATAAGCTAGAGCTAGAGGTGAAACCAGCAGCCCAGCTGCAGTGCATGTACACTAATGCACAAAGCAATGGTAACAAACAAGAGGACCTAGAAGCCTTGTTGCAGCAGGAAAGTTATGATGTAGTTGCCATCACAGAGATGTAGTGGGATGACTCACATGACTGGAGCACTGCAATTGACGGCTACAGGCTCTTCAGGAGAGACAGGCAAGGAAGAAGAGGTGGAGGTGTGGCTCTGTACATCAGGGAGGCACTAGATGCCATTGAGATGGAGATCAGGGATGATCGGGCTGAATGCTTGTGGGTGAGAATTAGAGGGAAGATCGGCAGGGAACATCCTGGTTGGAGTCTGTTATAGACCACCCAACCAGGAGGAAGATGTTGATGAAGCATTCTATAGGCAGCTTAAGGCTGTCTCAAGATCAATTGACCTCGTTCTCATGGGTGACTTCAACCTGCCTGATATCTCCTAGGATCTTAACACAGCAGAGAGGAGGCAGTCTAGGAGGTTCTTAGAGTGCATGGAGGACAGCTTCTTATCCCAGGTGCTGCGCAAGCCTACCAGGGGTAAGGCTCTGCTTGACCTCCTCTTCACCAATAGGGAAGGGCTAGTGAGTGATGTGGTGGTCGGAGGGTGTTTAGGCACCAGTGACCACGAGATAATTGAGTTTTCGGTATTCAGCCAATCCAAGAGGGGTACAAGAAGACCTCCACTCTGGACTTCCGGAGGGCAGACTTCAGGTTACTCAAGGAACTAACTCAGAAGGTTCCTTGGGATACAGCCCTTAAAAATAAAGGGGTCCAGGAGAGCTGGACCTACTTCAAGAAAGAACTCTTGAAGGCACAGGAACAGGCTCTGCCAATGTGCGGGAAGATGAGCCGCCGGGGCAGACGGCCAACCTGGATAGGTAATGAACTTTTAATAGAACTAAGGGAAAAAAAGACGGTGTATCATTATTGGAAGAACGGGGAGGCAACCTATGGACCGTTTAGGGATGTTGCTAGGTTGTGCAGGAAGAAAATTAGAGAGGCAAAAGCCCATTTACAACTTAGACTGACCTCTGCTGTGAAGGACAACAAAAAGTACTTCTAGAAATAAATCAATAGCAAGAAGAAGGGCAAGGACAAACTCCACTCCTTGGTTTACATGGAGGGGAGCGTTGTAACAAAGGATGGGGAAAAGACAGAGGTACTTAACACCTTCTTTGCTTCAATTTATACTAGCATGGCAGAACATCTTCCAGAGAGCTGGCCTGCAGAGCTGGCAGAAGAAGCCAGGGAGCTGCATAATTTCCAGCTGCTCCAGGAGGAAGTTAAAGATCCTCTGAGCTGCTTGGACCCCCACAGGACCATGGGACCGGATGGGATCCAGCCTAGGGTGCTGAGAGAGCTGGCAGATGAGCTGTCCAAGCCACTTTCCATCATTTTTCAACAGTCCTGGCTGACTGGAGAGGTCCCAGAAGATTGGAAGCTGGCCAACGTGGTACCCATCCACAAGAAGGGCCAGTTGGAAGAGCCAGGGAATTATTGACCAGTCAGCCTGACCTCAGTGCCAGGCAAGATTATGGAACAGGTCATCTTGAGTGCAATCACACAGCACTTACAGGATGGCCAGGGGCTCAGGTCTAGCCATCATGGATTTAGTAAGAGCAGGTCCTGCCTGACCAACCTGATCTCCTTCTATGATCAGGTGACCCACCTGGTGGATGTGGGGAGGCCTGTGGATGTGGTCTACCTGGACCTCAGCAAGGCCTTTGACACCGTCCCCCACAGCAAACTCCTGGCCAAGCTGGCAGCCCATGGCTTGGACAGGAGCACACTGCGTTGGGTTAGGAACTGTCTGGAGGGCCGAGCCCAGAGAGTGGTGGTGAATGGTGCCACATCCAGCTGGTGGCCAGTCACTAGTTGTGGGCCCCATGCTCTTTAACATCTTTATTGATGATCTGGATGAGGGCATTGAGTCCATCATCAGTAAATTTGCAGACAACACCAAGCTGGGGGCAGGAGTTGATCTGCTGGAGGGTAGAGAGGCTTTGCAGAGGGACCTCGACAGGCTGGACAGATGGGCAGAATCCAACGGCATGAGATTGAACACATCCAAGTGCCGGGTTCTGCACATTGGCCACAGCAACCCCAGGCAGTGCTCCAGGCTGGGGTCAGAGTGGCTGGAGAGTGGCCAGGCAGAAAGGGACTTGGGGCTACTGGTTGATTGTAGGCTGAACATGAGCCTGCAGTGTGCCCCGGCAGCCAAGAAGGCCAATGGTACCCTGGCTTGTATCAGGAACAGTGTGTCCAGCAGGAGCAGGGAGGTCATTCTGCCCCTGTACACTGCACTGGTTAGGCCCCAGCACGAATACTGTGTCCAGTTCTGGGCCCCTCAGTTTAGGAAGGATGTTGTCTTGCTGGAACATGTCCAGAGAAGGGCAACGAAGTTGTTGAGGCGTTTGGAACACAAGCCCTATGAGGAATGGTTGAGGGAGCTGGGATTGCTTAGCCTGGAGAAGAGGAGACTGAGCGGTGACCTTCTTGCTCTCTAAAACTACCTGAAGGGAGGTTGTAGCCAGGTGGAGGTTGGTCTCTTTTCCCAGGCAGCCAGCACCAGAACAAGAGGACACAGTCTCAAGCTGCACCAGGGCAGGTTTAGGCTGGATGTTAGGAAGAAGTTCTATACAGAGAGAGTGATTGCCCATTGGAATGGGCTGCCCGTGGAGGTGATGGAGTCACCATCATTGGAGGTGTTCAGGAAGAGGCTTGATGGGGTGCTTGGTTGCATGGTTTAGTTGTTTAGGTTGGTTGGATTGGTTGATGGGTTGGACATGATGGTCTTGAAGGTCTGTTTCAACCTGGTGTATTGTATTGTATTGTATTGTATTGTATTGTATTGTATTGTATTGTATTGTATTCTATTCTATTCTATTCTATTCTATTCTATTCTATTCTATTCTATTCTATTCTATTCTATTCTATTCTATTCTATTTTAAGACACTCTGCAGGACCTTGCAGCTGGCTTCCAATACCTTACGAGGAACCTATGGGAAGGCTGGAGTGGGATTTTTCATAACCGTGTCTAGTCATAGGACAGGAGGCAACAGTTTTACGGTGAGGGAGAGTATTTTTAGACTACATCTTAAGAAGTCTTTCAGTACAAGTGCGGTGAGACTCCAGAATATGTTGCCCAGAGAGGTTGCGAATACCTCCTTCCTGGGGTTGTTCAAGGCCAGGTTCGACAGGACCTTTATCAGCCAAATTTAGTTGAGAGATGTTCCTTCCTATGGCAGGGAGCTTGGAGTAGATGATCTCTAAGGTTCCTTCCAACCTAAGACATTCAATTCAGGTTTTTTCCTCCTATTTCTTAATTTTTCTCCTTAGTTTATACCTTTTTTGATGTTTTTGTTTGATTGGTTATTTTTTCTTATTCTTCTTTGCACTTTATTGAGAGTTTAGGTTTAGGACACTTCTGTCCTATCCCTAGATTAATTATTCCTCAGTGAACTCAAAGGAGCAGCTACCCACACCTCAGGTGAAGAAGGAAACAGAAGAGCCCAAGCATACTAATCTCAATAGTTTCACTGATGTAACTTGAAAATTAAAGTATCAGAAATATTTTGTGAACATATAATTCAGATGATAATAGAAATATTATGAAGAAAATATATTTTTTAAAATAAATATATTCTGATTTTCTTTTCTGTATTCACCATTATTTAAAATAGTTACAAAATTTATTAACATCATCAATCACGTGTTATTTTTGAAAGAAAAATGTCTTTTTAAGGAAATTATTGCTAAGTATACAACATTTTTATATTTAAGAGAGAAAACCAAACCAAATCAACTTTTCTATTTGTTCAGGCTGAAGATTAAGGATTTGAAATTTGTTATTAATGGAACTAGAGTATTGTGTAATTTATACTGTACAAGACCTTATTTATACTGTAGCAAGACCTTATTTTGAGCTCTCAGTGAAGAAAAAGGGAGCTAGATTTTTAAGACTTGCAGATACAGATTAAAAAAAAAAGTTACAACTATTTCTTTTAATCTTTCATCAAAATTAATATTCCCCCCACTCCTCCCCACCTTGTTCTTAAACTAATATTTTGATGCAACACTTACTCAATTGTCCAATATCAGAACCCCCATTCTTTAATGGAAAAATGGAGACCAGTTTTCCCATGAAAAAATGAAATATAAATTGCTGGTATCCAAGGTCTAAGCTAAGATTTTCTGATGTCAGTGAATATTGCACTGTCTATACTCTGAAGTTAGGTTTTGAGCAGTATCATTCCTTTGCTCCTGTAATAAGCAGATTGTGTAACACTAGGGGGCAGGGGACCTTGGTTCCTTAGCCTAAGGAAAATTGTTCTTTCAGCAGTTCCATCTCAGAAACCCAAACAAGACTTAGGAATGTTTCTCTCTCCTCCAGGTCAGTTGTCGTGTAGTTTTGTAGGCATGGCTTCAAGGTCCAAAAGAAAGTGTGAATTTACAGCAAATGAGGTTAGCTAAGAACTCAAACTACTTCTTGGATGACTCAAAATTTCTTTTAACTGGTTAATTGCTGGGTGAATAAAAGGAAAAGATTAGGAAAGAAAAAGGACCTGGCTTCATTTCTTCTTTTGGCATTGCCACTCACTAACAGAACTTTCTGATTACATATCTGGAAATACAGAGTCTGAATATGAAGGTCTTTCCCATCCAGGTTCACACCAACCTCCCTACAAGCTGAGATGGTGTATGGCTTCTCCAGTATACATCAGGCCTTGCTACTACATTCCTGTTTTATGGTAAACTGCCATTTAAAATATCTTTTGATCAACATTAGTCCACGGGAAGCTTAGAAAGTATTTCTAAGGAGGGATGAAGAGAAGCAAAAGGCAAAGGCTAGAGCGCTGGTAACTGCTGTAAGGGAAAGTCAGAAATCAGGCAGCTGCTTGGATTTCTGGGGTACTGTTGATCATGGATAGAGGGGTATAGTGAAAAGGTTATAATTCTTATATGAGAAATTAACCCTTAATAATAATATTAAATGGAGTCCAGAAGATGATGAGCAATTTGATAAAATAAAAAGAATGTTGATTGATGCCCTTGTTTTAAATTTGCCTGACATGGACAAACCATTTGATCTTTTTGTAAGTACATCTAACCATACAGCATATGGTTACAGCCCAGGACTGGGCTGGAAGTAAAAATTCTGTAGGGCATTGTTCCAAGTTCTTAGATCCTGTAAGTAGGGGATGACCAATTTGTTTATAAGCTTTAGTAGCAGCAGCATTATTAGTAGAGGAGGCCTAGAAAGTAACTTTTTATTTTGTTCTTGTCTCAGATCCCACCTTTGGGATTCCCGATACGTAAAATTAAAGCTGGGGGTAAAGTTTTAATAAAAACTTGGAAAGGAGAGTCACTAATTTCCCTCTGGGAGGGATCGTTTCTTGTTTTGTTAACAAAAGGTACAGTTGTCCGTACTGCAGAAAAAGGGTGGACGCATGTTTCGCAAGTAAAAGGACCGCAATCTGAATCTGACTGACTCACTGAAAAAGCAAAACTTCAGCACGAATTCCACACTACTTATACGGATGGTCTGAAGTACCTCCGTGACTGCAGTTAATGCTAGCAGATCAGATAAGTACTCGAATAAAGGCAAACCCCCAGTCTGAAGGTTCTGGAGCTCACGAGACAAACCCACCTTTTGAAGTATCTGACATCATGTGACATTGAATCTGCATTGCAAGAAAACATTGCATTCTGTGTATAAAGCATCCTGGGACTTGATGTTATTGGGGATGGGTAACTTGTAAATGCTTTAGATTGTTGTAAGAAATGTTGTAAGAAAGGGTATTTGCTATAATTGAGGAGTATTTTATCCTGAATGCTGGGAAGAGACTCCAACTGAAATCTGAAATCTTAAAGGGATCTGTAGGGTTCCTGAAAAATGTAACTGCTACCAAGAAGACATCATACCTGGCTGCTGGTTGCACCCCAGTAGGCTAAGGAGGCAGAGTTAACATATACTGGTGGAGCCTAATCTTGGTCCTAATCCTAATTTTGTATAAGGAGCCCAATCAAAATCTAAGACCATGTTCCCATGTGTGGATAAATTCTCCTCCAACATTAGTAGTGGTAAACAGGTTGAACTGGGCCTACTAAAACTTAGAAAAGTGATGGTAAATTTCTTCTGTTGCACTATGATTTTCTGCTATATATTTTGCCAGATTATTATGAATGTAAGCATAGATGTGATAAAAGCTTAACAAATATTCACTCAAAATGAGTTAACTTTAGATTTCTTATATGCTGAGAGTGTGTGTGGTCATAAATGTAAACAATTGTAGTTATGTAATTGGGTTTTTTGGATGATGTTTCCTGTGGGTTCAAAAATTTTAACTTCTTGATTATCAAATGTAAATTGGCTTGTTGGAATAATTGTAACACTGATCTATATCAATTTCTGTAATTATTGTTTGGTATTAATAAGTTTCAAGTAGATGGTTATGATTTGAAAGTGATTAGGAGAGAGGAATCCAGTTATGATCTAATTAAGAAAAACCTGAAAAATCTGGAAGCAATAACACAAATCAATGGCACAAAAAAGAAAATGGTTGTCTGTTATAAATCCAATAGCAGTTTGTGATTTGTGTTACAAAATACAATATTCATGGTGGCAGGACAGTTGGCTTGTTTTGAGAACAGAGGGTAAATGTTCAGACTGTTTTGTTTTCAAAGAGATGATAAAAGCCAACTTTCTCAGGACTGCAGAATGTTTACCTGTGACCGGTTTAGGCTGTGCCTTTAAGAAATGGACACTTTCTGAACACTCTGGCAGAATGTATTGAAAACAAAGACATGCTAAACTAATTTCATTGGTAGATAGGTAGAATGCAACTTTAAGTTTTGGGTTCAGGCTGTTTGTGGTCAGTCTGTTCTTCTCTGTCTTGTGGGCTGGTCTGAGATCTACTGAGCCGCTTGGACCCCCACAAGGCCATGGGACCGGATGGGATCCATCCTAGGGTGCTGAGATTGCTGACAGATGAGCTGTCCAAGCCACTTGCCATCATTTTTCAGCAGTCCTGGATCACTGGAGAGGTCCCAGAAGACTGGAAGCTGGCCAACGTGGTGCCCATCCATAAGAAGGGCCAGTTGGAAGAGCCGGGGAATTATAGGCCTGTCAGCCTGACCTCAGTGCCAGGCAAGATTATGGAACGGGTCATCTCGAGTGCGATCACACAGCACTTACAGGGTGACCAGGGGCTCAGGCCTAGCCAGCATGGATTTAGGAGGGGCAGGTCCTGCCTGACCAACCTGATCTCCTTCTAGGATCAGGTGACCCGCCTGGTGGGTGAAGGGGAGGCCTGTGGATGTGGTCTACCTGGACCTCAGCAAGGCCTTTGACACCGTTCCCCACAGCAAACTCCTGGCCAAGCTGGCAGCCCATGGCTTGGACAGGAGCACACTGCGTTGGGTTAGGAACTGGCTGGAGGGCCGAGCCCAGAGAGTAATGGTGAATGGCACCACATCCAGCTGGCGGCCTGTCACTAGTGGTGTGCCCCAGGGATCAGTACTGGGCCCCATGCTCTTCAACATCTTTATGGATGATCTGGATGAGGGCATTGAGTCCATCATCAGTAAATTTGCAGATGACACCAAGCTGGGGGCAGCAGTTGATTTGCTGGAGGGCAGAGAGGCTTTGCAGAGGGACCTCAACAGGCTGGACAGATGGGCAGAGTCCAATGGCATGAGATTTAACACATCCAAGTGCCGGATTCTGCACATTGGCCACAACAACCCCAGGCAGTGCTCCAGGCTGGGGTCAGAGTGACTGGAGAGCGGCCAGGCAGAGAGGGACCTGGGGGTACTGGTTGATTGTAGGCTGAACATGAGCCTGCAGTGTGCCCAGGCAGCCAAGAAGGCCAATGACATCCTGGCTTGCATCAGGAACAGTGTGGCCAGCAGGAGCAGGGAGGTCATTGTGCCCCTGTACACTGCACTGGTTAGGCCACACCTTGAGTCCTGTGTCCAGTTCTGGGCCCCTCAGTTTAGGAAGGATGTTGACTTGCTGGAACGTGTCCAGAGAAGGGCAACAAAGCTGGTGAGGGGTTTGGAACACAAGCCCTATGAGGAAAGGCTGAGGGAGCTGGGCTTGCTTAGCCTGGAGAAGAGGAGACTGAGGGGTGACCTTCTTGCTCTCTACAACTACCTGAAGGGAGGTTGTAGCCAGGCAGAGGTTGGCCTCTTCTCCCAGGCAGCCAGCACCAGAACAAGAGGACACAGTCTCAGGCTGCGCCAGGGCAGGTTTAGGCTGGATGTTAGGAAGAAGTTCTACACGGAGAGAGTGATTGGCCATTAGAATCGGCTACCCGTGGAGGTGGTGGAGTCACCTTCACTGGAGGTGTTCAGGAGAAGACTTGATGGGGTGCTTGGCTGTATGGTCTAGTTGTTGGGTGGGTTGGATTGTTTGATGGGTTGGACGCGATGATCTTGAAGGTCTCTTCCAACCTGGTGTATTGTATTGTATTGTATTGTATTGTATTGTATTGTATTGTATTGTATTGTATTGTATTCTCTCTCTCTGAAGCAACAGCTGCTGAACAGAGCGACCTTGGATTAACAGAGCTAACCAGGTAAGAAAACTTAACTCTTGCATACGCTTTGAGCTAACAGAATATTCTCCTTAATTGCCTTTCTCTCTCTCTCTAACCCTTTTTTGGGAAAAAAGGGGGACGTAGGGAGGGAGAAGGGGGTACAGGGGAACCCCCTGGCTGCAGGGGGAAAAAGGGCTCCTGTATTACATACATTGCTGTATATTTCTGTATATATTGTAAATATTGTATATTTTTGTACATATTCATTGCATTCCATTTATGCTTGTAAATATATCTTTCATCTGCTTCTCCATCTGAGCTAGCTGTGGTATCTTTGTGTGTGTGTGTGTGGAACTTTCTCACCCTGCCACATCACCTTAGATAAGTCCTAAACAGCTGTGCCTGTGTGAGAAGATGTGGTTCTTCAAAGGATACAGGAGAAAGACCTCCCCTGCTTCATCTGCGACCCCCAAAGGACCCTTACCACAAGGAAGATGCATGCTCCAGAAGCCCAGGAATTTGCTAGAACTGATTATCATATCCCTGCCTTCTATTACGCATAAGCATGCATATGTAGATGATGCAGCTATATAAAGTAAAGATGGTAATTGTAAGGTGCTTTTTGGCAGAGACTGGAGGCGTCTGGGGGGGGAGTCTCTGCAGCCTGGCGCGTTGCTTTCTTTCCCTTGCTTCTCCTTTTTTAATAAAACAACTCCCACAAGAAACTTAGCAATTTTCTTGTGCTGCCTGTTCCTAACATGAATCATATGTTTTCATGATGGGAAATAGAAATAGCCTTTTGGGAAAGACAATCTAGTGGAGAGTTAGAGCTGTTGGTGGGCTGAAGAATTTAAAATTGTATGGATGCGTATATGCATATAAAAGACAAAGAGGGATGTGTCAAAGTTTTCCAAAACTTTACATCTCCTGATGCTGATGATCACAGAATGGTTTGGGTTGGGAGGGGTCTCCAGAGATCATATAGTCTAATCCTCCCTGCAGTGAGCAGGGACATCTTCCCCTAGATCAGGTTACTCAGAGACTTGTTGAGCCTAACCTTGAATATCTCTAGGTATGGGACCTCAACTACCTTCCTGGTCAACCTGTTTCAGGTTGTTCCAAGCATCCAGTCTAAATCTACTCTTCTCTAATTTAAACCCATTGGCCCTCATCTTATCACTACAGGCCTTTATAAACTATCCTGCTCCAGCCTTCTTGTAGGCCACCTTCAGGTACTGGAAGGCTGTTATTAGGTCTTCCTGGAGCTTTCTCTTGTCCAGGCTCCCTCAGCCTGTTCTCACAGCAGAGCTGTTAAAGCCACCCGATCACTTTTATGACCCTTCTCTGGACTTGCTCTATCATGTCCATGTCTTTCCTGTGTTGATGGCTTCAAAGTTGGACACAGTACTCAAGGTGAGATCTCATAAGAGCAAAGTGGCAGAATGACATCTCTCATCTCTTTATCTGCTAGACATTCTTCTTTGAGTGCATCCTATGATGCCATTGGCCTTCTGGGCTACAAATGCGTAGTGGTGGCTCATGTCCAGCTTCTTATCCACCAGCACCCCTAAGTCATTTTCTGTGGGGCCATTCTCAGTTTCATCATCCCCAGGCTTGTATTGATATCAAGGATTGTCCCGACCTTGGTACAGGACCATACACTTTGCCTTATTGAATCTGTAGAGATTTGCCTCAGCCCACCTCTCCAGTCTGTCCAGGTCACCCTGGATGGCCTCTCATCCTTCAGGCTTATCACCTGCACCACTCAGCTTGGTATCATCTGCAAATTTGATGAAAGTGCACTAAATCTCACTGCCTATATCATTGACAAAGATATTGAACAGCACCAGTTACAATACAGGACATTGAGGGACATCACTTGTCACCCATCTCTGTCTGGATATCAAGCCATTGACCACTACCCTTTGGATGTGGCCACTATCCTTTGGATGTGATCATCCAACCTATTCCTTACCCAGTGGACAGTCCACCCATCAAATCAATATCTCTCCAGCTTAGATAGAAAGATGTTGTGGGGGATTGTGTCAAAGGCTTTCAAAAGCAACATCTATTTGTCTTCTCTTGTCCTTTGATGTAGTTGCACCATTGTAGAAAACCACTACACTGGCAGGTAGGACTTGTCCTTGGTGAAGCCTTGCTGACTGTCTTGAATGACCTTCCTGTCTTCCATGTGTTCCAGCAGCTTCCAAGAGGATCTGTTCCATGGTCTTCTGAGGCACAGAAGTGAGGCTGAAAATAGGGTCTTTTAATAAGACTATGATGACATTATAGAATATAAAGTTCAAAGGAATTTGGATTCATGAAAGCATTATCAGTACACCAATAACAAAGTGGTAAGCTACTGTGTGGAAGCTGGTGTTATCCCAGTGCTACTAACAAATGTCTCCTACCTTATGAAACATCCATAAAGATTTTATTGCTTTGATGTCACTTGACAATTTTGACTTGGTATAAAGATGATGAGTCTCAAGATTTGTTTCCCATTTCCATCTTATATTTATTCACTGCCTTGCTTCTGTTTCAAACATATCTCTTTTTGTAAAAGTGGTAGTTTCAAGATCATCACAAGAAAATATCAGTAGA
The DNA here is from genome assembly GCA_033816785.1 of Picus viridis. NCBI lineage: Eukaryota > Metazoa > Chordata > Aves > Piciformes > Picidae > Picus > Picus viridis. The sequence continues at coordinate 33,034,740 of CM066606.1, forward strand.
CATTGACAGGTTGTGGGAATTGTATCCTGAATGTAAATCACCTTATGAACGTGATGTTTACATTAAGAGCATGAGAATCATCTCAGCAAAGATAGGTCATTGTGAACAATCCATCTGATATATCATCTCTGTCCATCAAGATAGCACACCTGGAAGTCACATATGCATTATAATGTGACAAGCATGTGGGCCAGATGGAGTTAAAATGAATGAACTAGGAAGAGTAGAAAAACCCTGGGCCATGCTAGCTTTGGGGAGGGAAGGGAATGTCATCTGGGACATCTCAGGCTGGAGAAGCCTCCCCCTACCCCACCAAGAAGGACCATGGTCTGCTAACTATCTCTCCCACTCTCTCCAGTGTCTCTCTCATTCTCTCTCCCTTTTCTTTTCCTTCTTTCCCTGTTTTGTTTCTAAGTATAAACAGCGTCATTTTGATATATGATCTTGTCCCTGTCTTAATTTGATTCACTGGAATGTTCAAAAGAATCAAGTCTCTTTCTCAACTTCTGGATTGAGACACAGGTTCACATCAGAATTAAAGATTTCTTGACAAACAAAATCCTGTGCTCTTAAATGTTGCAATACTAGAGCATGCTTGAGAAATGGCAGGATTTGGGTACTTCAGCAGTTAAGTCAGTCCAACATAAGCTGACTTACATGCCAAGGGAAAAACATAAAATAAAATTCTTTGAAACACTTCTCAGCAGCACTCAATGTTATTTATGGAGAGTGCCTGCACATTCCAGTGGGCAATACTTCTGTTGTTTGTTTAAGTAAAATAACTAATTTGTCTCTTTAATAAGAACATTATAGATATACTATGAATAGCAGGCAAGAAGGCCCAGGCAGCCAAGAAGGCCAACCGCATCCTGGCCTGCATTAGGAATAGTATGGCCAGCAGGAGCAGGGAGGTCATTGTGCCCCTGTACTCTGCTTTGGTTAGGCCGCACCTTGAGTCCTGTGTCCAGTTCTGGGCCCCTCAGTTTAAGAAGGACATTGAGACACTTGAACGTGTCCAGAGAAGGGCAACAAGGCTGGTGAGAAGCCTTGAGCACAAGCCCTATGAGGAGAGGCTGAGGGAGCTGGGATTGTTTAGCCTGGAGAAGAGGAGGCTCAGGGGCGACCTCATTGCTCTCTACAACTACCTGAAGGGTGGTTGTAGCCAGGAAGGGGTTGGCCTCTTCTCCCTAGCAACCAGCACCAGAACAAGGGGACACAGTCTCAAGCTGTGCCAGGGGAAGTTTAGGCTGGAGGTGAGGAGAAAGTTCTTCACCGAGAGAGTGATTCGTCATTGGAATGGGCTGCCCGGGGAGGTGGTTGAGTCTCTGTCCCTGGAGGCGTTCAAGAGGGGACTGGATGTGGCACTTGGTGCCATGGTCTAGTTGTGAGGTTGTGGTTACAGGTTGGACTCCATGATCTTCAAGGTCTCTTCCAACCTTGGTAATTCTATTCTATTCTATTCTATTCTATTCTATTCTATTCTATTCTATTCTATTCTATTCTATTCTATTCTATTCTATTCTATTCTATTCTAATTTGTATGTCAGCAGCACTTTGAAAAGATTTTGAGTGCATAGACAGACTGATTGAGAATAAACTACTGAGAGCTTTACTTTGTAGCTAGAAAGATGAACCTGAGGGTAAAATATTTCAGAACTATTTTGACAACAATGCTAGTTTATGAAATGCTTGTGTTGGGAGAAAAAAGATTATAATAATATTCTGCACATGAGTTGCACTTTTCACCTGGGAAACCTAAAGTATTTCTCAGACATAAGCACTCCCAAGAGAAAGGTCTTATGTTATTCTACAGATGGATGAACCAAACTACAGGGGCATCTATCACCTTTCCAGCTCACTCTGGAGCAAAGAAGACTGTTCCACTGGGTAGTAAATGATGCCCTATGTTATAAAATTATTTTTAAAAAGGAGAAAGTAGGAGACCAAGAAAAAGTTTTAAAGTTTCAAAGAACTATTAGACTTACAGATTGATTGCAATGATATTTTTAATAGAAATAGTTGGAAATTTTGCAGATTTAAACCTATTTTTCATTTTCCTAAGTATTAAAAAAAAATCTATCTTTTCTGTCCACTGCTGTTCTTGTCATTATCAAGATATTTCTTCTAATAATTAATTTTTAAAGTACTTCCCTCCAGCGTGTCTGCTGCACCACACAGCTTGGGGTCATCAGCAAACTTGCTGAGGGTGCACTCAATGCCACTGTCCATGTCACCCACAAAGATGTTGAACAAGACAGGTCCCAGGACTGATCCCTGAGGGACTCCGCTTGTCACTGGCCTCCACTGGGACATGGACCCGTTGACAGCCACTCTTTGGGTGTGGCCATCAAGCTAGTTCTTTATCCATCTAGTGGTCCACTCATCAAACCCATGCTTCACCAGTTTGGAGACCAGGAGGTCATGTGGGACAGTGTCGAAGGCTTTGCTCAAGTCCAGGTAAATGACATCAGTTGCTCGCCCCTCATCTATTAATGCTGTCACCTGTTCATAGAAGACCACCAGGTTTGTCAGGCAGGATTTGGCCTTGGCAAAGCCATACTGACTATTCCCAATCACCTCTTCACTATTTTCTGAGTCATTAGTGCCTCCAGGAGGATCTGCTCCATGATCTTTCTGGGCACAGAGGTGAGACTGACTGGCCTGTAGTTCCCTGCTTCCTCCTTCTCACCCTTTTTGAAAATGGGAGCAATGTTTCCCCTTTTCCAGTCTGTGGGGACTCCCCCAGCAACCTCATCTGCCAGTTCTCTCAGTACCCGTGGGTGTATCACTTACAATGGGCAGTTCTTCCTCCCCGTCCCTGGATTCGTCTTCCATGACACCAGGAGTGTGGTTAGAGGCCACAGCACCCGTGGGTGTATCCCACCGGGTCCCATGGACTTGAACACTTTCACGTTCTTCAGGTGATCATGAACCTGAGCTTCACTTATGATGGGCAGTTCTTCCTCCCCATCCCTGGCGTCATCTTCTATGACACCAGGAGTGTGGCTAGAGGCCCTTGCAGTGAAGACTGAGGTAAAGAAGTGATTGAGTACCTCAGCTTTTTCCACATCACTTGTGACCAATTCACCTGTTTCCTTTCTCAGGGGGCCCACACCTTCCCTAGTCTTCTTCTTGCCATTAATATACCTGTAGAAATTCTTAGTGCTCCCTTTAACTTCCCTGGTTAGATTCAGTTCAAACTCTGCTTTGGCTTTCCTAACCAGGCCTCTTACTGCTCAGGCAGCTTCTTTATATGCCCCCTGTTCTAGCTATCCTTCCCTCCACTTCCTGTAGAGTTTCATTTTAAGTAATAGTGTGTCCAGTAGCTCCTTGTTCATCCAGCCAGGCCTCCTAGCATTCTTTCCTGCTTTTCTCTTTCTTGGTATACATAGCTCCTGGACACAGAGGAGGTGGTCCTTGAATACTGACCAGCTGTCTTGAGTCCCTCTTCCCTCCAGGGCTTCGTCCCACGACACTTTGGCTAGCAGATCCCTGCAGCGACCAAAGTCTGCATGCCTAAAATCTAGGGTCTGACTTCTTTCCTAAATTGAGGGGTCCAAAACTGGACTCAGAACTCAAGGTGTGACCTTTTAAAACTCATCATTCCTTACATACATGCATGCATAGCACAGAGATATTCCATAGAAAACAAATATTTTGTGATAGAAGAGGATAGAAATAGGAAAAAAACCACCTAATACTGAAAATTTCCCCTCATTTCACATGCTCAAAGAAGGTGCTTAGAGGAGAATACAAGGAAATAAATGTAGCATAATGGTCTGTATAGGAAGGTATGGAATAACAATATCACAGTATCACACAGTATCAGAGTATCACAGTATCTCCAAGGTTGGAAGAGACCTCAAAGATCATCAAGTCCAACCTGTCACCACAGACCTTTTGACTAGATCAGGGCATCAAGTACCACGTCCAGTCCCCTGTTGAACACCTCCAGGGACAGTGACTCCACTACCTTCCTGGGCAGCCCATTCCTATGACGAATGACTCTCTCGGTGAAGAACTTCCTCCTCACCTCCAGCCTAAACTTCCCCTGGCACATCTTGAGACTGTGTCCCCTTGTTCTTCTGCTGGTTGCTAAGGAGAAGAGACCAACATCTTCCTGGCTACAACCACCTTTCCGGTAGTTGTAGAGAGCAATGAAGTCACCCCTGAGCCTCCTCTTCTCCAAGCAAAACAATCCCAGCTCCCTCAGCCTCTCCTCATAGGGCTTGTGCTCAAGGCTTCTCACCAGCCTTGTTGCCCTTCTCTGGACACGTTCAAGTGTCTTGATGTACTTCCGAAACTGAGGGGCCCAGAACTGGACACAGTACTCAAGGTGTGGCCTAACCAATGCAGAGTACAGGGGCACAATGACCTCCCTGCTCCTGCTGGACACACTATTCCTAATGTATGCCAGGATGCCATTGGCCTTCTTGGTCACCTGGGCACACAGCTTGCTCATGTTTAAGCAGCTGTCAACCAGCACCCCCAGGTCCCTCTCTGTTTAGGAGCTCTCCAGCCACTCCGTCCCCAGCCTGTAGCTCTGCATGGGGTTGTTGTGGCCAATGTGCAGCACCCGGCACTAGGACTTGTTGAATGCCATCCCATTGGACTCCGCCCATCTGTCCAGTCGGTTGCGGTCCCTCTGCAGAGCCTTCTACCCTCTAACTGACCAACATCTGCTCCCAACTTGGTGTCATCTGCAAATTTGCTGATGACTGTCTCAATGCCCTCATCCAGATCATCAGTGAAGATATTAAAGAGGATGGGGCCCACCACTGATCCTTGGGGTCGCCACTGGTGACTGGCTTCCAGCTAGATGTGGCACCATTCACCAACACTCTCTGAGCTCGGCCCTCCAGTCAGTTCTGAACCTGTGCGAGGGCAGGTTTAGGCTGGATGTTAGGAAGAAGTTATATACAGAGAGAGTGATTCCCCATTGGAATTGTCTACCCTTGGAGGTGGTGGAGTCACCTTCATTGGAGGTGTTCAGGAGGAGACTTGATGGGGTGCTTGGTTGCATGGTTTAGTTGTTTAGGTGGGTTGGATTGGCTGATAGGTTGGACACAATGATCTTGAAGGTCTCTTTCAACCTGGTGCATTGTATTGTATTGTATTGTATTGTATTGTATTGTATTGAAATACAGTACAGAGTGTTGCTGTCCAAGCCATGGGCTGCCAGCTTGGCCAGGAGTTTGCTGTGGGGGACGGTGTCAAAGGCCTTGCTGAGGTCCAGGTAGACTACATCCACAGGCCTCCCCACATCCACCATGTGGGTCACCTAATCATAGAAGGAGATCAGGCTGGAGAGGCAGGACCTGCCCTTCCTAAATCCATGTTGGCTGGACCTGAGCCCTTGGCCATCCTTCAGGTGCTCAGTTATTGCCTCCAAGATAATCTGATCCATAATCTTCCCTGGCACTGAGGTCAGGTTGACTGGCCTGTCGTTTCTGGGTTCCTCCATTGGACACATCTTGTGGATGGGGATCGCATAAATATCTGTTAAAGAAAGGGGGGAGAGTCAGAACTCAGAAATGATACTAAGATGACTAAATAAGATACAAGCCTTACTTGTCATATTTTATTTGAAAATAAGAGGTATTTGTTATGTTGAATCTGCAAAATGTTTTCTTGGACTGATTCATGCAAAAAACAAACTTCCTCAAAAAATGACCTTCTGCCTACTCTATATTCCTGTTATACATTTGAGTATTAGATTAGCACAAACATCACAGGCATAATATCTTACAAAGTAAAGTTGCCTTTTCTTACTTCAAAGCAGAGGTATTTCTAGATGGGCTAGATCAAGGAAACTGAGTGTACTACCTGCCTGACTACACACAGTGGAGAATCAGCATCTGAATGAAACTGCCTTCATCCTCTTTAAATTCAGCAGAGAGAAAATAGGATAGCACCATTTCTCCTCTCCTAATATCAGTATCTGCTCTAATTTTTTTTTTTATTTCCACCACGTTGAAAATCAAATTGTTATTTACACAGTATACGTTGACTATGCATATATCTGTATGTGGTTTAATCACAACTGGAATATAATGCATTCTATTTTCATGCCAAATAGTTTCTTCTTTGGGTGTGTGTGTATCTCCCATTCCCTTTCTGTCCATAAACAATAACTTTTTATACAATTGGTGGATTTCAGCCAAATTCAACAGAAAAGTAAAGGTTTCAAAGACTTTCTGTCACATACATCCTGTTCTTGCTGAGAAAATGTACAGCTTGAAAAGATTTTGCTGTCAATACTCCCCTTAGTGAAACACTTAGATGCTCATACTTTATTAAACATTAGTGAATCCACACAGGAAAAGAAAGTGAGACAGAAAGAAGAAAAGCTGCCACTGAGTATTTGCTAGCTTCAGTATTCTCTGAATGACAGAAAGAGGGGAAGAAAGAGAAAATGAGAGAAAGAAAGAAGAAGGAAAGAAAGAAAGAAAGAGAAAGAGAGAAAGAAAGAGAGAAAGAGAGAAAGAGAAAGAAAGAAAGAAAGAAAGAAAGAAAGAAAGAAAGAAAGAAAGAAAGAAAGAAAGAAAGAAAGAAAGAAAGAAAGAAAGAAAGAAAGAAAGAAAGAAAGAAAGAAAGAAAGAAAGAAAGAAAGAGAAAGAAAGAAAGAAAGAAAGAAAGAAAGAAAGAAAGAAAGAAAGAAAGAAAAAGAAAGAAAGAGAAAACCCCTAGCGCGTGGCTGAGAGCAGGCAGCAGCGAGGAGCTCGGCTCTGAGGCCTCTTTACTGCCGGGGGGAGGGGGGGAAAGCCTGGTGGCGAGGGTGATTCAGAGCGTGATTCAGAGGGTGGTTACTGCAACATGGTTACTACTAGAAGTAAGGCTAGTAGAAGAACAGTTGGCACCCAAACAGAGGTCACTCACAAGCATGCAGATGTTCAGGTAAGTGGCTGCAGTGAGTGCTGGGACCTGGCACTCGATACGGAGGATGGAAGGAACAACTCCTGTGTGAGCTGTGAGCAGATCAGCAATCTGATGAGCATGGTGGCCGAACTAAAAGAAGAGGTAGAAAGGCTTAGACTATAAGAGACAGTGAAAGGAACACTGACTATTCCCACAATCTAACTTCTACCAAACCAGAACGGGGGTAACTCTCAGTGGAGCAGGGAGTTTGATACCTACCCATCAGCTAGCCTCTCAGCCTCCCTGCAGTAACCCACATGAGCAGGGCCAATGGGAGCAGGTCTCTGCCCGATGGAAGAAGGGCAGACGGAGCAAGCGTACTACTTTGAGCAGCACGCTGCCTACAGTGCAGGTTCAGAATAGGTATGAGGCTCTGCAGGAGGAGCAGGTCATAGGTGAGGATGAGGACTCAAGGAAGACAGAAGCTGCACCAATGACAGGTTCCCTCAGGCCAGCTATCAAAACTAGTCCAGAAAGGACACCTCGTAGGGTCATTGTTGTAGGAGACTCCCTACTGAAGGGGGCAGAGGGCCCAATATGCAGACCAGACCCATTTCATAGGGAGATCTGCTGCCTCCCTGGTGCCCAAGTAAAGGACATAGTAGGCAAAATTCCCAAACTTGTGAGCCCTTCAGACTACTACCCACTGCTGGTCTTTCAGGTGGGTAGTGACGATGCAACAATGCGAAGCTCACAGTCAATTAAAAGAGATTTCAGAACGTTAGGGCACCTGCTAAAGGGATCAGGATCTCAAGTAGTGTTCTCTGCTATCCCTCTAACGTCAGTGATGGATGAGGGAACATTGTGGAAGAGCCAACAGGTCCATTCATGGCTCAGGGATGGTGCCATCAAAAGGGATTTGGGTTCTACCATCATGGTTTGGTTTTCAAGGCAGCAGAGCTAAAAACAACTTATGTGACACACTTGTCCCAGAGGGGGAAAAGGATCTGGGCAGGAATTGGCAGGGCTCATAGACAGGGCTTTAAACTATATTTGAAGGGGGGAGGGGTTAAGAGTCTCCTGCTGGCCTGTGACAAGCAGAGGGGCAGCTCACCTGAGGTGAAGGGATGGAGAGCCAGTAGGGGCTCTCAGCTTGCTGCCCTGAGGCAAGACACAAATGACACACCAGGACACCCTGTGGAAACCAAGGGGAGTTGGCACAAGAGGACGACACGGCCAGCCCAGCTGAAGTGCTTCTATGCAAATGCATGCAGCTTGGGCAACAAACAAGATGACTTAAGGGCCACCATGCTGTTGGGACGCCATGACATAGTGGGCATCACTGAAACTTGGTGGGACGACTCCCATGACTGGAATGTAGGGACAGACGGATCTAAGCTCTTTAGGAAGGATAGGCAGGGAAGGAGAGGAGGAGGTGTTGCCCTCTATGTCAACAACCAGCTGGAATCAGCAGAACTCCACCTGGGGAGGCATGATGAGTTGGTTGAAAGTTTATGGGTTAGAATTAAAGGCAAGACAGGGGAAGGAGATATTGCTGTGTGGGTCTCCTACAGGCCACCTGACCAGCAGAACCAAGCAGATGAGGCCCTCCACAGGCAAATAGAAGCGGTTTCCAGGTCACAAGCCCTGGTCCTCATGGGGGATTTCAACCACCCTGACATCTGCTGGAGGGACAACACAGCAAGGCATCAGCAATCCAGGATGTTCCTGGACTGCATAGAAGACAACTTCCTCCTCCAAATGGTAGAGGAACCAACATGAAAAGGTGCTATGCTGGACCTTGTTCTCACCAACAGGGAAGGGCTGGTAACCAATGTGAGGCTTAGAGACGGCCTTGGCTGCAGTGACCATGAAGCAGTTGAATTAAATCTCCTCAGGGCAATCAGGAGGACATATTCTAAGCTTAGGAGACTAGACTTTAGGCATGCAGACTTCGATCGCTGCAGGGATCTGCTAGCCAAAGTGTCGTGGGATGAAGCCCTGAATGGAAGAGGGACTCAGGACAGCTGGTCAGTATTCAAGGACCACCTCCTCTGTGTCCAGGAGCTACGTACACCTACAAGGAGAAAAGCAGGAAGGAATGCTAGGAGGCCTGCCTGGATGAACAAGGAGCTGCTGGACACACTATCACGTAAAAAGAAACTCTACAGGAAGTGGAGGGAAGGACAGATAGAACAGGGGGTATATAAGGAAGCTGCCCGAGCAGCAAGAGGCCTGGTTAGGAAAGCCAAAGCAGAGTTTGAACTGAATGTAGCCAGGGAGATTAAAGGGAGCACTAAGAATTTCTGTAGGTATGTTAATGGCAAGAAGAAGACGAGGGAAGGTGTGGGCCCCCTCAGAAAGGAAAGTGGTGAATTATTCACTAGTGATGTGGAAAAGGCTGAGGTACTCAATCACTTCTTTACCTCAGTCTTCACTGCAAGGGCCTCCAGCCACACTCCTGGTGTCATGGCAGACGATGCCAGGGACGGGAAGGAAGAACTGCCCATCATAAGTGAAGCACAGGTTCGTGATCACCTGATGAACGTGAAAGTGTTCAAGTCCATGGGACCCGATGGGATACACCCACGGGTGCTGAGAGAACTGGCAGATGAGGTTGCCAAGCTCATTTCTATTCTATTCCAGAAGTCATGGCAGACTGGGGAAGTCCCCACAGACTGGAAAAGGGGAAACATTGCTCCCATTTTCAAAAAGGGTGAGAAGGAGGAAGCAGGGAACTACAGGCCAGTCAGTCTCACCTCTGTGCCCGGAAAGATCATGGAGCAGATCCTCCTGGAGGCACTAATGACTCAGAAGAACAGTGAAGAGGTGATTAGGAATAGTCAGCATGGCTTTGCCAAGGGCAAATCCTGCCTGACAAACCTGGTGGTCTTCTATGATCAGGTGACAGCATTAATAGATGAGGGGCGAGCAACTGATGTCATTTACCTGGACTTGAGCAAAGCCTTCGACACTGTCCCGCACCACCTCCTGGTCTCCAAGCTGGTGATACATGGGTTTGATGGATGGACCACTAGATGGATAAAGAACTGGCTTGATGGCCACTCCCAAAGAGTGGCTGTCAACGGGTCCATGTCCCAGTGGAGGCCAGTGACAAGCGGAGTCCCTCAGGGATCAGTCCTGGGACCTGTCTTGTTCAACGTCTTTGTGGGTGCCATGGACAGTGGCATTGAGTGCACCCTCAGCAAGTTTGCTGATGACACCAAGCTGTGTGGTGCAGTGGAAATGCTGGAGGGAAGGGATGCCATCCAGAGGGACCCTGACAGACTGGAGAGGTGGGCACACGCCAACCTCATGAGCTTCAACAAGACCAAGTGCAGGGTCCTGCATCTGGGTCGAGGCAATCCCAGGCACAAATACAGGCTGGGCAGGGACTGGCTGGAGAGCAGCCCTGAGGAGAGAGACTTGGGGGTGCTGGTGGACGAGAAGCTCAACATGAGCTCTCAATGTGCACTTGCAGCCCGCAAAGCCAATCAGATCCTGGGCTGCATCAGAAGAAGTGTGACCAGCAGGTCAAGGGAGGTGATTCTCCCCCTCTACTCAGCTCTGGTGAGACACCACCTGGAGTACTGCGTCCAGTTCTGGAGCCCCTATTACAGAAGGGATGTGGACGTGCTGGAGCGTGTCCAGAGAAGGGCCACGAGGATGATCAGAGGGCTGGAGCACCTCTCCTATGAGGACAGACTGAAGGAGTTGGGGCTATTCAGTCTGGAGAAGAGAAGGCTCCCAGGTGACCTCATTGTGGCCTTCCAGTATCTGAAGGGGGCCTACAGGAAGCGCTGGGGAGGGACTTCTCAGGATCTCAGGTAGTGATAGGACTAGGGGGAATGGAATGAAGCTGGAAATGGGGACATTCAGGCTAGATGTGAGGAAGAAGTTCTTCCCCATGAGAGTGGTGAAGCCATGGAATGGGTTATCCAGGGAGGTGGTTGAGGCCCCGTCCCTGGAAGTGTTTAAGACCAGGCTGGACGAGGCTCTGGCCAGCATGATCTAGTGTAGGGTGTCCCTGCCCATGGCAGGGGCGTTGGAACTAGATGATCCTTGTGGTCCCTTCCAACCCTGACTGATTCTATGATTCTATGATTCTAATACTTTGGGTTTTGATGTCCCATAGTTCACGTGAAAAGGACGTCTCTGTATCTCAGTACATCTCAGGTTTTTCAGAGGATGAATCATAATAAAAAGCTAATATTTAGCCTGAAGAAAACAGCTTAAGAGCTGTACTTGCCAGTTTTGTCATAGTTGTTCCTTCGAACAGCCTTGCCGTTTTCCAAAAATGCAAAATCAGCAGTCAGTCCAAGAAAGAGGTGAGAAGAACAGTCTTCCTTTCCCCCCACCCCCTTTCTCTTTTTTTGGTCAAAGTTACAGTTTTATAACTTCATAAAAACCATATATTAATTTGGAGTCATAAAATATCCTAAAATCATTAAGTAATGGATGGGGTGATTACGCGGACTTTGCCAACACACTTTTCTAGTTCGAGATAATCCAGGGTTTGTTTTTATGAAATTGTGCTTTCAGATTAATCCAAGCTGCAGGAAGATTTAGACTTTGTCTCCAGATGGTCTACAAACATGGGATTTTGAATGTCTTCCATTATTGTACCTAGACAATATGGTCTGTTAACTTCTAGTGCACTCCGTTTTCCACACACCCCAATACAGATGGCAGCACTGTCATGTTCTCAACTCAGTGGTTTGTTTCAGCAAGAAATACACTGACATGGTGGTGCCCCCTGTTATTCAGAGGAAGCCGAAGTCAAATGTAAAGGCATACTTTGTGAAATGTAAAGACATATTTTGTGACATACTGAAGACCTTCAGTGGGGTCAGGCCAGCATATAGGCCACAGTTTTGTGACCAGCAATAGTCTGGTAGACACCTTAAAGGAAGGCAGACAGTTCTTATCAGAAATTTGTCTTCAAGGAAGTCTCAGATTTCAGCAAGGACTAGCTTAAAATACAGGCAAGAGGGTTTCCATTCCTTTACAGACAGTTGATTGGAATGAAGCTGGAGGTGTGGAGATTCAGGCTGGACATTAGAAGGAAGTTCTTCACCATGAGAGTGGTGAAGCCCTCAAATGTGTTATCCCAGGGGGTGGTTGAGGCCCCATCCCTGGTGGTGTTGAAGACCAGGCTGGATGAGGCTCTGGCCAGCGTGATCTAGTGTGGGATGTCCCTGCCCATGGCAGGGGGGGTTGGAACTAGATGATCCTTGTGGTCCCTTCCAACCCTGACTGATACTATGATTCTATGATACTACTAAAGAAAAAAAGAGAGAAAGATACCTGTTTTTTGGGGTCTCATAAATGATTTTATTAAAAGGAAATACAACATTAATTAATGTCCTGGTTTATGTGTTCCTGTATGGAATGCACATACGTTTGTCGTATGTCATCAGGTGAACTAATTTGCTGCATAGCTTCTACCTTACAGCCTAAAGAATACATTTTATGTACTAGCAGTACAGAAACTGATTACAGGAAAATGAGGATCTATCTCACAAACATAGCAATTTTTAAGCTTATTCAAGGAACCTGCTATAGTCTTAATTTCAATCAAATCTCTCATAGGGATTAGGCAGACACCATTTTAATTTATCTATTCCAGAATTCAGTGCCAAGAGCACTACAAAGATGAATACAACGATGAATATAAAGAAACCACCGACTGCGCATTTCTGTTGTTGGATCTGCTGTGGCAGCAGTCTCAGAAAAAGAAGGGAACTGCTGTGCTACCTCAATCCCACACACACCAAAAATCCGTAAGAAGCTGGATTCTCACATCTTTTTGCCAAATAAATAACAACTGAAAACTACCAAAGGAAGTTTTCCATAAAGAAAAAAAAAAAAAAAAACAACCCTCACAGCAACAATATCATATCTTTAGAACAGTAACTGTACTGCAGGTTTCTGTAGTGTAGGGGGTCTTGTATTGGGTTGGACTGAGCTGGAGTTAATTCTCCTCACAGCATCTCTCTAGTGCGGTGTTGATAACACGGCAGTGTTTTGGCTACTGTTGAATAAATATCCAGGCTGTGTCCTTTCAACATTTCCCTGCCCCAAGAGTTATGTTGAGGGGTGGGCAAGATCTTGGGAGGGGACCTGGCTGAGCCAGCTGACCCAGACTGGCCAAAGAGATATTACACACCATGTGATGTCAGCACAGATATAAGAATGAAGTGAAAGAAGGAAGTAGGGGGATTTGTCCATGGCGTCTATCCTCCCAGGTAACCCCCAAGCTCAGAGAGCCATGCTTCCTGAGACTGGCTATTGTCCTGCTGATGGGAAGTAGAGACTAATGTCTCTCTCTCTGCTTTTTGCTTCTGTGCAGCCTATTGCTGTTTGCTTATTATTGTTATTAAAATTGCTTTTATCCTATTACTGGCTTTTGTAATATATTTTCCCCTCTCCCCCTGTCCATTTAAGAGGGGGAGTGATAGAGTGGCTTTGGTGGGCATCTGGTCTCCAGGACAGGGCCAAACTACCACAGGTCTAAAGAATAGAGTTTTTTTTGGAGTGCCTTGCCAGAAGTAAATAATGATGTAGCTGTTGTTAAATCACTACATGGGGTTCTTTCCTTCTTCTTTGTAGACTCAAATTGACTTTTTTGCAAAAGCAACGTTCTACTTCAAATTGCAAAGTGCATTTGGAATCTACATTTAACTATTTCTGTTGAGATGGGAAAACAAAGTTGTCCTTGTTAGATTCTGGCAGTTGTTAAAAGACAGACTCTCACCTACCATCAGGTGATCTAATCCACAACTTCACAGCCTTTGTCATTCTTAAGTCCTCTACAACATAGATGCAGTGTGCTTCTGTTTTGATGAGATGATATATCTTACCAACATGACATTCATTTTGGACTTCTATATTTGATGTAAACCTACAGTAAATAGCTGAAGCTGTGATCATTAGAGTGGCCAAGAGCACGTTAAAATCTATTTTGGATTATAGAAATGCATTTGATAGCTACTGAGACAGCTGGCTTGCTATGTCTCTTCAGACTAGCTCTACTATGTTTAATGAATGGCAAGCCTGTTGTTAAGGCTACACAGAATTGGTTATGCTGCTTATTCATTACATCACAGTAATATTTTTCCACATGGGGAAACATACAATTACCAAAAAAACCCAACCAACCATGATTAGCATCTTAAAGCAGAAAGAGCAATTTGCATACAAATCTATATTCCTAAGTCTGTCTGGTTTAAAAGGCCACATTTAAAGAGATAATTGCACATCCTTATAATTTAAAGTACTGCGGTAATCCTCTTGATTATGTCTATCAATATTCCTGTAACTGTTCACTTGACTGGATAATCCTCTGAAGATCAGAATTTCCATCTAATCTCACTGAAGTCAGGAATTTGGTTTTCTGTAAGTAATTTCTCTCTTAATCTAATCATCTGAACTTTTCCCAAGGAAACCATAAGGCAAAAGCTCCAAAAGAACTGAATCCCAGAACAGCCACAGAAAGGCTACAGCATGCCGATGGAGCACACAAGAGAGAGAGGACCCCTATCCCTCTTGGAGCCAAGGGAAAATGCCTGACTGTGAACTGCACACAAGAGGAGAGAGGGCCCTTAGCTCCCTCCAAGCCAAGAGCTGCTTGAGGGCTGCAAGAGGGCAACAAAGCTGGTGAGAGGTTTGGAGCACGAGCCCTGTGAGGAGAGGCTGAGGGAGCTGGGGTTGCTTAGCCTAGAGAAGAGGAGGCTCAGGGGAGATGCTATTGCTCTCTACAACTACCTGAAGGGAGGGTGTAGCCAGGCGGAGGTTGGTCCCTTCTCCCAGGCAACCAGCACCAGAACAAGAGGACACAGTCTCAAGCTGCACCAGGGGAGGTTTAGGCTGGATGTTAGGAAGAAGTTCTTCATAGAAAGAGTGATTGGCCATTGGAATGTGTTGCCCAGAGAGGTGGTGGAGTCACTATCACTAGAAGTGTTTAAAAAGAGACTGGGTGAGGCACTTACTGCCATGGTTTAGTTGATTAGATGGTGTTGGGTGACAGGTTGGACTTGATGATCTAGAAGGTCTTTTCCCACCTGGTTAATTGTGTATTCTGTATTCTATTTCTGTGGGGATGCTCAAGCAGCTTTTGGACTTGGCAGTTAGGGACATGTTTATTATGGACTCTTCAGTACTGGGTCAAAGGTTGGGCTGGGTGACTTTTAAGGTCTCTTCCAACTGTGTGATCTTCTGTGTATAAAGACAAAAATTTTCTAAACCAAAACACCAAAAAATTTAAAATCTTCAACACCTTAAAGAATGCTGCACTATGAAAACAGCATAAATAAAATGAAACTTGCAAAAGCACAAGCAGGTCATTTGACTATCCTACAATAATTCATTTATTTTATTGCTTTTTTTGTAGTTGGTGGCAAAGGAATAATCGTGTTGTGTGAAACACTGTCTGGGCTGCATCAGGAGAAGTGTGGCCAGCAGGTCAAGGGAGGTGATTCTCCCCCTCTACTCAGCTCTGGTGAGACACCACCTGGAGTACTGCGTCCAGTTCTGGAGCCCCTATTACAGAAGGGATGTGGAGGTACTGGAGCGTGTCCAGAGAAGGGCCATGAGGATGATCAGAGGGCTGGAGCACCTCTCCTATGAGGACAGACTGAAGGAGTTGGGGCTGTTCAGTCTGGAGAAGAGAAGGCTCCCAGGTGACTTCATTGTGGCCTTGCAGTATCTGAAGGGGGCCTACAGGAAGCGCTGGGAGGCTGGGGCAGGACTTCTCAGGATCTCAGGTAGTGATAGGACTAGGGGGAACAGAATGAAGCTGGAATTAGGGAGATTCAGGCTAGATGTGAGGAAGAAGTTCTTCCCCATGAGAGTGGTGAAGCCCTGGAATGGGTTATCCAGGGAGGTGGTTGAGGCCCTGTCCCTGGAGGTGTTTAAGACCAGGCTGGACGAGGCTCTGGCCAGCCTGATCTAGTGTAGGGTGTCCCTGCCCATGGCAGGGGGGTTGGAACTAGATGATCCTTGTGGTCCCTTCCAACCCTGACTGATTCTATGATTCTATGATTCTGAATTAATTTCACAATGAAAGCTGTACAGTGTATCTATTGTGAGTTCCAAGGACAAACAATGATCCAGGTCAAAAGGGCCAGGTCAAAAGGAATTTCATGCCCATAATACAATGCCTTATTTTTTCTATATCACTATCTGTCTAAACTCTTGTGGTTTTAAAAGTAATGATGCAAAAAATATTTGTTTATTTAAAGGTTAATTTTACAAGTCTAGCATCATTTTGGTGAGTGAAATGATCAGGAAATTAACTATCATTTTGAAGGAAATATATTTCATAGTAATAGACAGTGTTTCTGTTGGCTTTCAGTGGGTCTGTTCCCCTGAGTATTAAAGGTAGTTTCTTGTGAACATTTCAAGGTCTGAACTTTCATTGCTCTGAAGTAGTGAATAGCATCCTGCTGATAGAAAAGAATTAGAAAAGAAAGAAAGGAATCTGTTTTTTACAAGCAATAATGCAAAGACAAACAAAAAGCACAAAAGAGAACCACAGAGTCCTAGACAATAGCAGTTAAGCTGAATTTTCACATTCCTTTCTTTTCCCATTTGTGGTTTTGTAACTACAGTCTTTCTATCTTGATGTCACCAGCATTTTAAATAACATCTATCAGCAGGCAGTTCATAGTGAGCTCCAGAATGAAAGTAGTTTCAAAGTTGTGCTCGACCCCTGCCAGGTTCACAAGCACATTTGTTTTGTTAAGTGATGGTGTATGCTTAGGCGATAAGGATCTCACACCCAGGGAGGCAGCTTCAGCAGACAGTTGTCATGGTGTTACTTTCTATGGACAAGTTCCTTGTTCAAGTTAAAATGCCATGTCTCTGTAGTCTTAAAGGAGGGCAGGGGACACATGTCTGACCAATATGCTGCAGTGGGGTGGAAGACCCATTTGCCTGAAGCCTGACATGCATGCAGTTAACTCTTCAAATGTTATTGCAGCCTCCAAAAGGTAGGTAATTCTTGTGTTTACTGTGCACACTAGAGTAGAGCCATTTCTCAGTTATCTCAATGTTTGCAGAGCTTGGGTGGTTTCAGCAAGCATTTCTCATCTTGGCAGCTGAACACTGGCTTAGAAACTGGTCAATTCTTTTCTCAACTAAGGAATTGTATGTTTATTACATTCTTGGGAGATAAAAAAAGAAAAAGAAAAAAAAAGAAAAAAAAGGCAAGCTCTTCCCAGAAGGATGTTTTATCATGACTGATTCCAATTCTGCTTATAATCACAATTTGGCATAATTTAGTTCTACCTATAAAAATAAGCTCAGCAGAAAACATATTTGGTCCCCAAACCAGTGCCTCTTTTCAGAGATCCTTCATCCTGATTGGCACATTCAAGAGTGTTTTATTCTGAATAACAGGTAGTCAGTGCAGTGAAATAATCTAACAACTCAGAGTTTAATAGGAGTATATCATCACATTTAAGTCTTTGTTACCAGACTTCCTCAATAACTTCATTAGACCCTTGTGAGGAAGAAAGACGACACAGTTGTGGGAGGAGACATGGGAAAAAAGACAGGTAACATCCAAGTTTTCTTTTTTTAAAAAAAAAAGATAATCTAACCAGTTTCATCATGGAAGAAAGAAACAGGTGATGAACCTCCTCACTAAGAATGTATTTCACAAGTAAAGCATTTCTCACTGTCTTTACCCAGTGATATGAATTATTTTTGTCATGAAAATAATGAATGTATAAATTCTTCATAATGCATTTTAACATCCTGCTGGTAGTATTTTTAATTATAAAAAATCACAAACAAACAACAACAAAATAAAACAAGAAATCTGTTATTAAAAGTATATGATCCTTGTACTTCTATGAACAAGAATTTGACTTTTTTTTATTCTCCATATTTTATGAAGTAATAGGATCTCACATTTTCTTTTTTTTCCCTTTAATTTTCCAGAATTACACAGCATCCCACCTCCATGTCCTACATAGTGTTGTATCTCCACTGACGTTTCACTCAAGTAAAAATCTCTCCAAAATAAAAACCAAGTGTTCAGACAGTACTGCCTTGAGTAGTTGCATGAGTTATGTTTGTATGAGCATTGTATTTTGAAAATTTATTCAGTCTGTATATATGATTTTCAAAAGAAAAAAGAAGTTTTATCTTGGTTGAGATTCCTTGGGGACTCTGATCTACAATTCTATGCTGAAGAAAGCTAGTAGACTTAGGCCAGCAATGATGCCTCATCCTTAACTACTGAAACATTCCTGCAAGAAATGAAATGTCTGATTTAAGACATGATTTATTTATTTTTAATCTGACTTATTTCAAGTTTGGTTTCTAATCTCCTTCATAAGTTGATTTTTATTATTTATTAATTTTAATTTATGCTGTGATACACTACCAAAAAGTAAGCTAGTTTGGTTAGCTTAGAAAAAGAGTGTATCTAAGCAATGTAAAATTTAGTCCTAGATTCTGATTGTTTCATGAATTTTATTTATTTGACTGTTGGTGGACTGCTGTTTGCTTTCTAGCTGTGTGGTATAATTAATTCATTTTGCAAATTACGAGAAGTGAATTAGTACCTCAAGCTGTCATCAAGTGCCCTTAACATATAGTACTGAGAAACTTAAATCTCATTACTTGACTACAACAGAACTAGCCAAAGAGAAAGATGAAGATAATGAAAAACCTGAAGTCTTTTCCTCAGTTTCCATAATGGGTATTCAAGGAACACATTGCCGGTTGCAGACAGACCTCCTGCCTTGAAGAAGTTAGGAGCACAAGAAGAAGATGCAATTCCTTCACCTTTTATAGTATTACTTCACAGGCACAGTCTAGCAACTCAAGTTTAAAGCCAATCGTGATATAAAAATGGAGCACTTGTTGATAGGGCCAGGATGAGCATGAAGACATGTCAAAAAATACTTACCTGATAGGAATTAATATACAGTTCATAATGCCTTTAATTAATTATGTAATAGTGCAAATTATCAGTTATTATTCACTTTGCATAAATACCTTGTTTTCATTTCTATTCTTACATTTTCATAATCTCTTTTGCATATTCAATGATCCTCTGTTGGAAACTAAGAAAAAGAGAAGCAGATGTATACTGTCTTTTCTCTAACCAGCTTTGCTGTATGTGATACTCCTCTTACTTTTGCTGCTCTCTTTTATTTATGTGACGAAGAGCTTTTCTGTTATTTGTTTTAATATACTTTGAAAGACCTAACTCAGTTTGGCTCTTGGCAACTCTTACATTATTTCTACACTTTGCGACCTCTAAGGTGTACCTTTATTTGCTGATTAATCTTTTGGGATTTTTTCATGAAATTTAACTCATCCAAGTACCGGGTTCTGCACATTGGCCACAGCAACCCCATGCAGTGCTACATGCTGGGGTCAGAGGGGCTGGAGAGTGGCCAGGCAGAGAGGGACCTGGGGGTACTGGTTGATGGCCAGCAGGAGCAGGGAGGTCATTCTCCCCCTGTACACTGCACTGGTTAGGCCACACCTTGAGTCCTGTGTCCAGTTCTGGGCCCCTCAGTTTAGGAAGGATGTTGACTTGCTGGAACGTGTCCAGAGAAGGGCAACGAAGTTGGTGATGGTTTGGAACACAAGTCCTACAAGGAGACGCTGAGGGAGCTGGGGTTGCTTAGCCTGGAGAAGAGGAGACTGAGGGGTGACCTTATTGCTCTCTACAACTACCTGAAGGGAGGTTGTGGACAGGCAGAGGTTGGTCTCTTCTCCCAGGCAGCCAGCACCAGAACAAGAGGACACAGTCTCAGGCTGCGCCAGGGGAGGTTTAGGCTGGAGGTTAGGAAGAAGTTCTATACAGAGAGAGTGATTCCCCATTGGAATGGGCTGCCTGTGGAGGTGGTGGAGTCACCGTCATTGGAGGTGTTCAGGAGGAGACTTAATGAGGTGCTTGGTTGCATGGTTTAGTTGTTTACGTGGGTTGGATTGGTTGATGTGTTGGAGGTCTTGAAGGTTGAGGGTCTTGAAGGTGTCTTCCAACCTGGCCTATTCCATTCCATTCCATTCCATTCCATTCCATTCCATTCCATTCCATTCCATTCCATTCCATTCCATTCCATTCCATTCTATTCTATTCTATTCTATTCTATTCTATTCTATTCTATTCTATTCTATTCTATTCTATTCTCTCTCTACTTCTTATAGGTTTTATGCTTACTCTTAATACCCACTTTTGAGACATCCAAAAACATTTGTAGACCTCTTCTTAAAGTTTTGTTCTCACTTGTTTGAAATCCAGGTTTCAGAAAAATTTTCACTGCTGACTTACAGAATTTGGAGGACACTGTCACACTGCGATCTTCTGAACTCTGCTTCCATTGACTTCAATTCATGTAATTTGTCAGTTTTCCCTTTTGAAATTGAGCAGCTCAACTATAGACCTTTATATTTTTTCCCCTATTTTCCACTTAATTCATATTAAACCAATGTATGACTGCTGACTTCAAGGGTATTTGAACATTATTATTATTTTCAGTAAGTGCACAGGATTAAAGAGGAAAAGAATTCTTGAGAGGAATAATAATTGTTGAGAGGAAATAATTCTGTCTACTCAATCTGGGCACTAGAGACTAGACTTTGCTTCCCTAAGACTTGTATCCAGCATAGATATGAGCCAAATTCACAGCAAAAAGGATTTATTATTTGCACTAAATCACTAATATAGTCATAGTGAGTTTGTCTTCACATTCAAATTCTTCATTCATCTAGTTGCCAATGTTTTCATTACACCTACATACAGCGGAGACAAACATCTGTAATTCAAGTTATAGTCTGTAGCAGGAACAGATAATTTTTGAACATCTTGTCTTAAAAGAGATGTTAAATGTAATTCTCAAACTACCTGTTCCTTCTTATTTCACACGGAAAGAAACTAGAATGGCTAGTTCTGATCATATCTATTATTTAGATATCTGAAATTATATGTCAAAAACTCCTTTTCTTCAGTTTTACTTATTTGTCTTATTTGCATCTATTTCTTGCCATGCTCATGCTTGCTTGCATTGCTAGCTCTGAGAAATATTCTAACCTTATTTAAGTAACTATTTGAACTAACACATGCCCTGAGATTTTGTGGTGGAGTAGGAAGGTTCCCCCACACACACAAAAAGAATTCCACAGCTAACTCAGCCGGAGAAGCAGATGAAAGCTGTATTTTACAAGCAGATATGGAATGCAATGAATATGTACAAAAATATACAATATTTACAATATATACAGAAATATACAGCAAAGTATGTAATACAGGAAACCTTTCCCCAACCCCCCCCCCTTCGGCCAGGGGGTTCGGCCTGTCCCTCCCTTCTCCCTCCCTACCTCCCCTTTTTCCCAAAAGGGTTAGAGAGAAAGAGAAAGGAAGGTAATTAAAAGGGTGAAAACTTGTTAAAGCTCAAAGCGAATGCAAAAAGTTAGTTTTCTCTTATCTGTTTAGCAAGAATCATTCCTGCGTAGCAAGCTGTTGCTTCAGGGAGAAAAGCAGGCCAGCTCACAGTACAGGGGGAAGAAGAAGAAGACGACTACAGACTGACTCCCCCCGACTGAAAGACTAAACAAGAAAACTACAACTGGGTCCCACCAATGAAATTGAATTAGCATATCATTGTTTTCATTCTAATATCAAAATATTCAGAAAGTGTTCAGAAACTGTGTCTCTTTCTTAAAGGCACAGCCTAAACCGGTCACAGATTTCTACAGCAAATCATTTCCCCAGTCAACTTTGTCATCTGTTGCTATTTCAGACACCATTACTGTTTTTTCTCTTGTCCATGTTTTTAAAAGCAGAAGAATGCCAAAAAACAACATTTCCCCTACCAAGACCTATAAGAAGCAAGCAAATGCAACCAGGTCCTAAAACAACCACCAAAAAACCCCAACAACCCAAACCATTATTTTACCAGCCTTTGCTGTTTTCCTGCCAGCTTGATTTCTTTTGAGAGTTTTGTTCATGTTCAGTCTATTTTTTAAGTTTATGGTTCAACTGTCCATAAGCTGATTGAGAAGTTCGCCTCACCTTGAAGTTGCAAGGCTGTTGTCTACTGACTGCATGCTGCTACAGACAAAGCTTTGAAAGCCAAAGCCCCAAAGGAAATAGAGTGCCTAGCCACAGGCAAAACCCAACATTTACTTACATTCAAGGTAAAAGGGATCTATTCTTTTCTCACCAAGGAATAGTTTAAAGGTTTAATATTTGGTCTCTGTTGATATTTAAATGCAATTTTGCTCTTCAAGAAGCCTGTGCAGTATCAGGTCTGTTACTGTGTTGCCTTGCACGTTGTTAAGTTTTACAGAAATAATAGAGACCACAAGTGAACTTTTACTACCTTTAAGGTGTTTTAAATAATGAGCAAAATTCTAATAAATTAGAATGAAACATTCTTCCAAACTGATTTGGTTGGTTGGTTATTTTTGTCTGATTAGAGATAATTTATCTTCTAATCTTGTTCATCTGGAAAATATTTGCAGGGAGCTGAGAATAAAATTGTGCATCACAGAAATCAGTGTTTAGTTGTGGAGATTTGTTTGGGTGCTGTCTCTTAAGTTCTTACTGCTTCATCTCTTCAGGTAAAAGACACAAAAGCAATTTTAACTGATCCCAGATCAGTCAAGGGATCAGTCAAGCACTGATCCAGTAGAAAAGATGTTGTAACACTGATGGTTCAACACAGCTCCCCAAAAGTTGCCCGTCAGAAAAAAGGCATTAGCCTAATGTGATGGGTTGAAAATTCCCCCAAGCATAAAATTGCCACACCATCTTAGTTACAAAGGCAATGAAGCCGTATTTACGAGCAAAACTACAATCTAAAATGTGAAATGCAAAGAAAATGTACAAAAATACACAATATTTACATATGTGCACAATTTATAAACAACACAAGAGCCCCCTGGCCAAATAATAATACCTTCCCCCTCCCTGCTCCCTTCCCTATCCCACTGTACATGGAACAAGAGAAACAGCAGTGAGTTTACTTACTTAACCACAAGAAGAACGCATTCCAGGTTAGCAAATCCAGCAGAAGTACAAGTTAGTATCTGCCGAAGAAAGGAAGCCAAAAAGAGAGCAAGTTAGTGAATAAAACCAAATTTTATGGTAGATACCTGTCCAATGGGATTATTTGGAACTTAGAATTACTTTTCTTTTTACATCCAATGGTGATTTATTTATATCCTATCACTTTCTGCTCAATATCTGTGGGAAATTTTCTAGGCACAGCCTGAAAATACCACAATTCACCCCTTCTGAATAATTCATGGATTAATATAATCAACAAGGTTAGAAAAAAACTCAGAGATCACCAAGTCCAAGCTACTACCTAATACCTAACATCTCATGACAAACTAAACCATGGCTTCTAGTACCATGTCCAATCCTTTTATGAACACCTCCAGGGACAGCGACTCCATCACCACTCTGGGCAGCACATTCCAATGGCAAATCCCTCTTTCTGTGAAGAGTTTTCTCCTGACCTTGAGCCTAAACTTCCCCTGGCACAGCTTGGGGCTGTGTCCTCTTGTTCTGCCACTGGTTGCCTGGGAGAAAAGAGCAACCCCCACCTACATATAACCTCCTTTCAGGTAGTTGCAGACAGCAATAAGACTTCCTTTGAGCCGCCACTTCTCAAGGCTAAAAAATCCAGCTCACTCAGCCACTCCTCATAGTGCTTGTGCTCTAGACCTGTCTCCAGCCTTGTTGCCCTTCTCTGGACACATTCAAGTGTCTCAATGTCCTTCTTAAACTGAGGGGCCCAGAACTGAACACAGGACTCGAGGTATAGCCAACCATGCTGAGTACAGGGGCAGAATGACTTCCCTGCTCCTGCTGGCCACACTTTTCCTGATCCATGCCTGGATGCCATTGGCCTTCTAGGCCACCTGGGCACACTGCTCATGCTCAGCCAGCTGTCAACCAGTATCCCCAGGTCCCTTTCTGCCTGGCCTCTCTCCAGCCACTCTGACCCGAGCCTGCAGCACTGCATGGGGCTGTTGTGGCCAATGTGCAGAACGCGACACTTGGATGTGTTAAATGCCATTCTGTTGGACTCTGCCCATCTCTCCAGCCTGTCAAGGTCGCTCTACAGAGCTCTCCTACACTTTAACAGATCAACACCTGCCCCCAGCCTGGCATCATCTGCAAACTTACTGATGATGGACTCAATCCCCTCATCCAGATCATCAATAAAGATATTGAATAGGTTTGGGCCAAATATTGATCCCTGGGGAACACCACTAGTGGCTGGCCACCAGCTGGATGTGGCACCATTCACCACCATTCACCACCACTCTCTGGGATCAGCCCTCCAGCCAGTTCCGAACCCAGTGCAGACTGCAAATGTCTAAACCATGGGCTGACAGCTTGGCCAGGAGTGTGCTGTGGGGGACAGTGTCAAAGGCCTTGCTGAACTCCAGGTAGACCACATCCACAGGCTTCCCCACATCCACCAGGCAGGTCACCTGATTATAGAAGGAGGTCAGGTTGGTCAGGCAGGACCTCCCCTTTGTAAATCCATGCTGGCTGGGCCTGATCCCATGGCCATCCTGCAGGTGTACTGTGGTTGCCTTCAGGATGATCTGCTCCATAATCTTCCCTGGCACTGAGGTCAGGCTGACAGGCCTGTAGTTTCTTAATTCCTCCATTTGACTCTTCTTGCGGATGGGCATCACATTGGCCAGCTTTCAGTCATCTACGAACTCTCCAGTGAGCCAGGACTGGTGGTAAATGCTGAAGAGTGGCTTGTCAAGATCATCTGCCAGTTTTCTTATCACCCTAGGATGAACCCCATCTGGTCCCATGGACTTGTAATATCCAAGTGGCTCAGCAGATCTCTAATTATTTCCTCATGAATTTCAGGGGGACTATACTGCTCCCTGACTCCATCTACTGGTTCAGGAGGCCAGTTATTCTGAAGCCCTCATGTCGTACTGTTGAAAATTGAGGAAAAGAAGGGTTTTAGTACCTCTGCCTTTTCCTTATGTTTACTTACAATATTCCCCTACAAGTCCAATAAAGAGTGGAGGTTAGGAGGAAGTTCTCCACAGAGAGAGTGATTACCCATTGGAATGGGCTGCCCAAGGAGGTGGTGGGGTCACCATCACTGGAGCTGTTCAGGAGGAGACTTGATAGAGTGCTTGGTTGCATGGCTTAGTTCATTAGGTGGTGTTGGATGATAGGTTGGACACGATGATCTTGAAGGTCTCTTCCAACCTGGCTTATTCTATAAACTTCTGCCAGTCTACAACCTCGCTTCAGGTAGTTGTAGAGAGCAATAAGGTCACCCCTCAGTCTCCTCTTCTCCAGGCAAAGCAACCCCAGTTCCCTCAGTCACTACTCATAGGGCTTGTGTTCCAAACCACTCAACAACTTTGTTGCCCTTCTCTGGACACATTCCAGCAAGTCAATATCCTTCCTAAACTGAGGGGCCCAGAACTGGACACAGGACTCAAGGTGTGGCCTAACCAGTGCAGCATACAGGGGGAGAACGACTTCCCTGCTCCTGCTGGTGTGATGGGTTAGGCAGCCCCCTCCAAACCCTCCCCATCACGGGCAGAATAAAACAACTCAAAACAAAACGGATTGCAAAAGTGATGGAAAGTTTAAAGGAAAAGCGGTGAATGTTTACAGAAAGCCAAAAGCAGAGTGACAAAAGAGATCCCAAACAGTCCCAAGACAATCCCATCCCCACCTGGGGGTACATCCAAGACCCCCAGGGCTCCTTCTTCCCCCCTCCCCACTGCTAGGCTAGTCTCAGCTGGCCAGATCTGAGACTGCCCATCCCCCGTGGCCTTGGGCCTAGCCAGGCCCATGGCCAGGAGACAAGAACTCCCCCATTACCGGGCGACGGCGAGGAAGAAAGAGGAGGTGCTTAGACCTCGCACTAGATCTTATACTGGTGCAGAGAATTATGGTAGAAATACCCAATTTCCTGTGTCCACCCACTGGGCTGGACCTCTGGACACAGGAAGCAGGGGGGCACCCGGCCCAAACTGCAACAGCTGGCCACACTGTTCCTGATGTAAGCCAGGATGCCATTGGCCTTCTTGGCCGCCAGGGCACACTGCAGGCTCATGTTCAGCCTACAATCAACCGGTACCCCCAGGTCCCTCTCTGCCTGGCCGCCCTCCAGCCACTCTGACCCCAGCCTAGAGCACTGTATGGGGTTGTTGTGGCCAATCTGCAGAACCTGGCACTTGGATGTGTTCAATACAATAATACAATACAATACAATACACCAGGTTGGAAGAGACCTTCAAGATCATCGCGTCCAACCCATCAAACAATCCAACCCACCCAACAACTAGACCATACAGCCAAGCACCCCATCAAGTCTTCTCCTGAACACCTCCAGTGAAGGTGACTCCACCACCTCCACGGGTAGCTGATTCCAATGGCCAATCACTCTCTCCGTGTAGAACTTCTTCCTAACATCCAGCCTAAACCTGCCCTGGCGCAGCCTGAGACTGTGTCCTCTTGTTCTGGTGCTGGATGCCTGGGAGAAGAGGCCAACCTCTGCCTGGCTACAACCTCCCTTCAGGTAGTTGTAGAGAGCAAGAAGGTCACCCCTCAGTCTCCTCTTCTCCAGGCTAAGCAAGCCCAGCTCCCTCAGCCTTTCCTCATAGGGCTTGTGTTCCAAACCCCTCACCAGCTTTGTTGCCCTTCTCTGGACACGTTCCAGCAAGTCAACATCCTTCCTAAACTGAGGGGCCCAGAACTGGACACAGGACTCAAGGTGTGGCCTAACCAGTGCAGTGTACAGGGGCACAATGACCTCCCTGCTCCTGCTGGCCACACTGTTCCTGATGCAAGCCAGGATGCCACTGGCCTTCCTGGCTGCCTGGGCACACTGCAGGCTCATGTTCAGCCTACAATCAACCAGCACCCCCAGGTCCCTCTCTGCCTGGCCACTCTCCAGCCACTCTGACCCCAGCCTGTAGCACTGCCTGGGGTTGTTGTGGCCAATGTGCAGAACCCGGCACTTGGATGTGTTCAATCTCATGCCATTGGACTCTGCCCATCTGTCCAGCCTGTCGAGGTCCCTCTGCAAAGCCTCTCAACCCTCCAGCAAATCAACTGCTGCCCCCAGCTTGGTGTCATCTGCAAATTTACTGATGATGGACTCAATGCCCTCATCCAGATCATCAATAAAGATGTTGAAGAGCATGGGGCCCAGTACTGATCCCTGGGGCACACCACTAGTGACTGGGTGCCAGCTGGATGTGGCACCATTCACCACCACTCTCTGGGCTCGGCCCTCCAGCCAGTTCCTAACCCAACGCAGTGTGCTCCTGTCCAAGCCACGGGCTGCCAGCTTGGCCAGGAGTTTGCTGTGGGGAACGGTGTCAAAGGCCTTGCTGAGGTCCAGGTAGACCACATCCACAGGCCTCCCCACATCCACCGGGCGGGTCACCTGATCATAGAAGGAGATCAGGTTGGTCAGGCAGGACCTGCCCCTCCTAAATCCATGATGGCTAGGCCTGAGCCCCTGGTCATCCTGTAAGTGCTGTGTGATCGCACTCAAGATGACCCGTTCCATAATCTTGCCTGGCACTGAGGTCAGGCTGACAGGCCTATAATTCCCTGGCTCATCCAACCGGCCCTTCTTGTGGATGGGCACCACGTTAGCCATCTTCCAGTCTTCTGGGACCTCTCCAGTGAGCCAGGACTGCTGAAAAATGATGGAAAGTGGCTTGGACAGCTCATCTGTCAGCAATCTCAGCACCCTAGGATGGATCCCATCCGGTCCCATGGCCTTGTGGGGGTCCAAGCGGCTCAGTAGATCTCTAACTTCCTCTTGGAGCAGTGGGAAACTATGCAGCTCTCTGGCTCCTTCTGCCAGCTCTGCAGGCCAGCTGTCTGGAAGACGTTCTGCCCTGCTAGTGAAGACTGAGGCAAAGAAGGTGTTAAGTACCTCTGCCTTTTCCTCATCCTTTGTTACAACGTTCCCCTCCGTGTCAACCAAGGAGTGGAGGTTGCCCTTGCCCTTCTTCTTGCTATTGATGTATTTATAGAAGGACTTTTTGTTGTCCTTCACAGCAGAGGCCAGTCTAAGTTCTAAATGGGCTTTTGCCTCCCTAATTTTCTTCCTGCACAACCTAGCAACATCCCTAAACATTCTGTAGGTTGCCTCCCCTTTCTTCCAAAGATAATACACCCTCTTTTTTCCCCTAAGTTCTATTAAAAGTTCATTGCCCATCCAGGCTGGCCGTCTGCCCCGGCGGCTCATCTTCCGGCACACCGGCACAGCCTGTTCTTGCACCTTCAATAGTTTTTCCTTGAAGTAGGTCCAGCTCTCCTGGACCCCTTTGTTTTTAAGGGCTGATTCCCAAGGAACCTTCTGAATTAGTTCCTTGAGTAGCCTGAAGTCTGCCCTCCGGAAGTCCAGAGTGGAGGTCTTCTTGCTGCCCCTCTTGGCTTGGCTGCATACTGAAAACTCTATTATGTCGTGGTCACTGGTGCCTAAACACCCTCCGACCACCACATCACCCACCAGCCCTTCCCTGTTGGTGAAGAGGAGGTCAAGCAGAGCCTTACCCCTGGTAGGTTCACGCAGCACCTGGGATAAGAAGCTGTCCTCCATGCACTCTAAGAACCTCCTAGACTGCCTCCTCTCTGCTGTGTTGAGATCCCAACAGATATCAGGCAGGTTGAAGTCACCCATGACAATGAGGTCAGGTGATCTTGAGACAGCCTTAAGCTGCCTATAGAGTGCCTCATCGACATCCTCCTCCTGGTTGGGTGGTCTATAACAGACTCCAACCAGGATGTCTGCCCTGTTGGTCTTCCCTCTAATTCTCACCCACAAGCACTCAACCCTATCATCCCTGATCTCCATCTCAACAGCATCCAGTGCCTCCCTGACGTACAGGGCCACCCCTCCACCCCTTCTTCCTTGCCTGTCTCTCCTGAAGAGCCTGTAGCCGTCAATTGCAGCGCTCCAGTCATGCGAGTCATCCCACCACGTCTCTGTGATGGCAACTACATCATAACTTTCTTGCTGCAACAAGGCTTCCAGCTCCTCTTGTTTGTTACCCATGCTTCGTGCATTAGTGTACATGCACTGCAGCTGGGCTGCTGGTTTCACCTCTAGGTCTAGCTTATCACCTCCAGACTCCTGCCTGAGGGCACTGGTTTCCGACCCTCCCCCTTCGAAGCTAGTTTAAAGCCCTGTCAATGAGACTTGCTAATTCCCTTCCCAGAATCTTTTTACCTTTGGGGGACAGGCCATTCTCATGTATTATGACCTTTCCCCTCCTCTGGGACAGATGTACTCCATCTGTTACCAGCTGACCTGGTGCAGTAGAAAGTTGCCCAAGATCGAAAAACCCAAAATTCATTCGTCTGCACCAGCCCCTAAGCCACTTGTTGACTACAGCGGCTGACCTGTTCCTTATTGTGTTCCCTCCTGCAACTAACGGTATCGATGTAAAAATTATTTGTGCACCTGACCCCTCAACCAGATCTCCCAGGGCCCTGAGGTCATTTTTGATAGCCCTGGGAGGCCTGGTACCAACATCATCATTCCCTAACTGCATGACCAATAAGGGATAATAATCAGAGGGCTGTACCAGACTGGGCAGCCTTCTGGTAACATCTCCAACTTGGACTCCTGCTAGGCTAATAACTTCCCTATGAGATGGGTCCGGCCTACATATGGGACCTTCTGTTCCCCTCAGGAGGGAATCACCAATAACAATTACCCTCCTTTTCTTTTTGAGGGAGCAAGTCCTGATGCCAGGACTTGTTGTTCAGTCTCATGCCGTTGGATTCTGCCCATCTGTCCAGCCTGTCGAGGTCCCTCTGCAAAGCCTCTCTATCCTCCAGCAGATCAACTCCTGCCCCCAGTTTGGTGTCATCTGCAAATTTACTGATGATGGACTCAATGCCCTCATCCAGATCATCAATAAAGATGTTGAAAAGCATGGGGCCCAGTACTGATCTTTGGGGCACACCACTAGTGACTGGCCACCAGCTGGATGTGGCACCATTCACCATCACTCTCTGGGCTCGGCCCTCCAGACAGTTCCTAACCCAACGCAGTGTGCTCCTGTCCAAGCCATGGGCTGCCAGCTTGACCAGCAGTTTGCTGTGGGGGACAATTTCAAAGGCCTTGCTGAGGTCCAGGTAGACCACATCCACAGGCCTCCCCACATCCACCGGGCGGGTCACCTGATCATAGAAGGAGATCAAGTTGGTCAGGCAGGACCTGCCCTTCCTAAATCCATGATGGCTAGGCCTGATCCCTTGGCCATCCTGTAAGTCCTGTGTGATCGCACTCAAGATGACGTGTTCCATAATCTTGCCTGGCACTTATGTCAGGCTGACAGGCCTGGAATTCCTGGGCTCTTCCAACTGGCCCTTCTTGTGGATGGGCACCACATTGGCCATCTTCCAGTCTTGTGGGACCTCTCCAGTGAGCCAGGACTGTTGAAAAATGATGGAGAGTGGCTTGGCCAGCTCATCTGCCAGCTCTCTCCATACCCTAGGATGCATCTCGTCTGGTCCCATGGACTTGTGGGCATCCAAGCGGGCCAGCTGTCTGGAAGACATTCTGTCCTGCTTTTAAAAATTGAGGTAAAGAAGGTGTTAAGTACCTCTGTCTTTTCCTCAGCTTTTGTAAAAACATTCCCCTCCATGTCCACTAAGGAGTGGAGGTTGTCCTTGCCCCTCCTCTTGCTGTTAATATATTTATAGAAGAATTTTTTGTAGTCCTTCACAGCAGAGGCCAGTCTAAGCTCTAAATGTGCTTTTGCCTCCCTAATTTTTTTCCTACATGACCTAGCAACATCCTCAAACATTCCATGGGTTATTATGGTGCACAGAGCTCCTATGTCAACCAAGGCCCTGTACTTCTGAAGTGCCAGACCACTGAAGGAATACATCCCAATAGTCTCTGTGATCTCCATTATCCTTTTTGTCCCCCTGGCAGGAGGCAATGCACGCCTAATTATGGTGATTACATTTTCATGTACAGTTGACACAGGGCTTAGTGTTAGTGTCAGAATCACTGTTGGAACAATTAGAGTTGTTTTAGGAAACTGAGGAAGTGACAGCTACCCTTATGGTATTGCTATGTCTGGTTCTGCCACTCTGCAGATCCCACACTCTCTGGAAAAGAGCAGAAGTGGGCTGACCATTCCACTTACTTGTATTTTCACCAAACTGGTCACACAGGGTTATCCAAAGATTCCCATGAGATTGCTGCTCTCTATTTTGCATTGGCCTAATATGAGATGGCCTTCTAGGAGGACATCTTACAATACAATACAATACACCAGGTTGGAAGAGACCTTCAAGATAATCGCGTCCAACACATCAACCAATCCAACCCACCCAACAACTAAACCATGCAGCCAAGCACCCCATCAAGTCTTCTACTGGAACACCTCCAATGAAGGTGACTCCACAACCTCCATGGGTAGCCGATTCCAATGGGCAACCACTATCTCCGTGTAGAACTTCTTCCTAACATCCAGCCTAAACCTGCCCTGGCGCAGCCTGAGACTGTGTCCTCTTGTTCTGGTGCTGGCTGCCTGGGAGAAGAGGCCAACCTCTGCCTGGCTACAACCTCCCTTCAGGTAGTTTTAGAGAGCAAGAAGGTCACCCCTCAGTCTCCTCTTCTCCAGGCTAAGCAAGCCCAGCTCCCTCAGCCTTTCCTCATAGGGCTTCTGTTCCAAGCCCCTCACCAACTTCGTTGCCCTCCTCTGGACACGCTCCAGCAAGACAACATCCTTCCTAAACTGAGGGGCCCAGAACTGGACACAGGACTCAAGGTGTGGCCTAACCAGTGCAGTGTATAGGGGCAGAATGACCTCCCTGCTCCTGCTGGCCACACTGTTCCTGATGCAGGCCAGGATGCCATTGGCCTTCTTGGCTGCCTGGGCACACTGCAGGCTCATGTTCAGCCTACAATCAACCAGTACCCCCAGGTCCCTCTCTGCCTGGCCACTCTCCAGCCACTCTGACCCCAGCCTGTAGCACTGCCTGGGGTTGTTGTGGCCAATGTGCAGAACCCGGCACTTGGATGTGTTCAATCTCATGTTGTTGGATTCTGCCCATCTGTCCAGCCTGTCGAGGTCCCTCTGCAAAGCCTCTCTGCCCTCCAGCAAATCAACTGCTGCCCCCAGTTAGGTGTCATCTGCAAATTTACTGATGATGGACTCAATGCCCTCATCCAGATCATCAATAAAGATGTTGAAGAGCATGGGGCCCAGTACTGATCCTTGGGGCACACCACTAGGTCCTGAACAGCTTGAAGATGTATCCATTTGGATGAATAGGAAGAAAGTTCATCCCCCTTCATCAGTTTGGATATGGGGGTTTTAAATTCCTCCTTCAGCTCTTTCATCCAATCTTTTATTTCTCCATTCAGATTTTCAATGGCTGACATCACAGAAATGTTTGTGAGACTATCCTAGTATCATAGTATCAGTCAGGGTTGGAAGGGACCACAAGGATCATCTAGTTCCAACCCCCTGCCATGGGCAGGGACACACCACACTAGATCAGGCTGGCCAGAGCCTCATCCAGCCCGGTCTTAAACACCTCCAGGGATGGGGCCTCAACCACCCCCTGGGATAACACATTTGAGGGCTTCACCACTCTCATGGTGAAGAACTTCCTTGTAATGTCCAGCCTGAATCTCCACACCTCCAGCTTCATTCCATTCCCCCTAGTCCTATCACTACCTGAGATCCTGAGAAGTCCCTCCCCAGCCTTCCTGTAGGCCCCCTTCAGATACTGGAAGGCCACAGTGAGGTCACCTCGGAGCCTTCTCTTCTCCAGACTGAACAGCCCCAACTCCTTCAGTCTGTCCTCATAGGAGAGGTGCTCCAGCCCTCTGATCATCCTCGTGGCCCTTCTCTGGACACGCTCCAGCACGTCCACATCTCTCCTGTAATAGGGGCTCCAGAACTGGACACAGGACTCCAGGTGGGGTCTCACCAGAGCTGAGTAGAGGGGGAGAATCACCTCCCTTGACCTGCTGGTCACACTTCTCCTGATGCAGCCCAGCATCTGATTGGCTTTCTGGGCTGCCAGTGCACACTGCTGGCTCGTGTTGAGCTTCTCGTCCACCAGCACCCCCAAGTCTCTCTCCTCAGGGCTGCTCTCCAGCCAGTCACTGCCCAGCCTGGATTTGTGCCTTGGATTGCTTTGACACAGATGCAGGACCCTGCACTTGGTCTTGTTGAAGCTCATGAGGTTGGCTTGTGCCCACCTCTCCATCTTGTCCAGGTCCCTCTGGATGGTATCCCTTCCCTCCAGCATGGCTGCTGCACCACACAGTTTGGGGTCATCAGCAAACTTGCTGAGGGTGCACTCAATGCCACTGTCCATGTCACCCACAAAGATGTTGTACCAGACAGGTCCCAGGACTGATCCCTGAGGGACTCCGCTTGTCACTGGCCTCCACTGGGACATGGACCCGTTGACAGCCACTCTTTGGGTGCAGCCATCAAGCCAGTTCTTTATCCATCTAGTGGTCCACCCATCAAACCCATGCTTCACCACTTTGGAGACGAGAATGTTGTGCGGGACAGTGTCGAGGCTTTGCTCAGGTCCAGGTAAATGACATCAGTTGCTCGCCCCTCATCTATAATGTTGTGACCTGCTCATAGAAGGCCACCAGGTTTGGCAGGCAGGATTTGCCCTTCGCAAAGCCATGCTGACTGTTCCCAATCATCTCTTTACTATTCTTCTGAGTCAGTAGTGCCTCCAGGAGGATCTGCTCCATGATCTTTCCGGGCACAGAGGTGAGACTGACTGGCCTGTAGTTCCCTGCTTCCTCCTTCTTACCCTTTTTGAAAATGGGAGCAATGTTTCCCCTTTTCCAGTCTGTGGGGACTTCCCCAGTCTGCCATGACTTTTGGACTATAGTAGAGAGGGGTTTAGCAACCTTGTCTGCCAATTCTCTCAGCACCCGTGGGTGTATCCTGTCAGGTCCCATGGACTTGAACACTTTCAGGTTCTTCATGTGATCATGAACCTGAGCTTCACTTATGATGGGCAGTTCTTCCTCCCCATCCCTGGCATTGTCTTCCATGACACCAGGAGTGTGGCTGGAGGCCCTTGCAGTGAAGACTGAGGTAAAGAAGTGATTGAGTACCTCAGCTTTTTCCACATCACTTGTGACTAATTCACCAGTTTCCTTTCTGAGGGGGCCCACACCTTCCCTAGTCTTCTTCTTTCCGTTAACATACCTATAGAAATTCTTAGTGCTCCCTTTAACCTCCCTGGCTAGATTCAATTCAAACTCTGCTTTGGCTTTCCTAACCAGGCCTCTTGCTGCTCAGGCAGCTTCCTTATATACCCCCTGTTCTATCTGTCCTTCCCTCCACTTCCTGTAGAGTTTCTTTTTAAGTAATAGTGTGTCTAGCAGCTCCTTGTTCATCCAGGCAGGCCTCCTAGCATTCTTTCCTGCTTTTCTCTTTGTTGTTATATGTAGCTCCTGGACACAGAGGAGGTGGTCCTTGAATACTGACCAGCTGTCCTGGTTCCCTCTTCCCTCCAGGGCTTCGTCCCATGACACTTTGGCTAGCAGATTCCTGAAGTGATCGAAGTCTGCACGCGTAAAATCTAGGGTCGTAAGCTTAGAATAGGTCCTCCTGATAACCCTGAGGATATTAAATTCAACTGCTTCATGGTCACTGCGGCCAAGGCCGTCTCTGAGCCTCACATTGGTTACCAGCCCTTCCCTGTTGGTGAGAACAAGGTCCAGCATAGCACCTTTTCTTGTTGGTTCCTCGACCATTTGGAGGACGAAGTTGTCTTCTATGCAGTCCAGGAACATCCTGGATTGCTGATGCCTTGCTGTGTCATCCCTCCAGCAGATGTCAGAGTGGTTGAAATTGCCCATGAGGACCAGGGCTTGTGACCTGGAAGCTGCTTCTATTTGCCTGTGAAGGGCTTCATCTGCTTGGTTCTGCTGGTCAGGTGGCCTGTAGGAGACCCCCACAGTAATATTTCCTTCCCCTGTCTTGCCTTTAATTTTAACCCATATACTCTCAACCAGCTGATCATCCCTCCCCAGGTGGAGCTCCACTGATTCCAGCTGGTTATTGACATAGAGGGCAACACCTTCTCTTCCCCTTCCCTGCCTATCCTTCCTAAAGAGCTTATACCCATCTATCCCTACATTCCAGTCATGGGGATCGTCCCACCAAGTTTCAGTAATAGCCACTATGTCATGGCATCCCAGCAGCACGGTGGCCCTTAATTCATCTTGTTTGTTGCCCAAGCTGCGTGCATTTGCATAGAAGCACTTCAGCTGGGCTGGCCCTGTGGTCCTCTTGTGCCAATTCCCCTTGGCTTCCACAGGGTGTCCTGGTGCATCACTCGTGGCCTGCCTCAGGGCAGCAAGTTGAGAGCCCTTACCAGCTCTCCATCCCTCTGCCT
The DNA here is from genome assembly GCA_033816785.1 of Picus viridis. Lineage (NCBI taxonomy): Eukaryota > Metazoa > Chordata > Aves > Piciformes > Picidae > Picus > Picus viridis. The sequence goes on from CM066606.1 coordinate 33,070,012, forward strand.
CAGGTGAGCTGCCCCTCTGTTTGTCACAGGCCAGCAGGAGACTATTAACCCCTCCCCCTTCAAATCTAGTTTAAAGCCTTGTCAATGAGCCCTGCCAATTCCTGCCCCGGGATCTTTCAGTTGCCTCATTTGGTCAATAAAATAACCAACAGTAGGAGGTGCTCCACCATAGTTTCTTGCCACAATTCTGCTTGCTTAAATAGTAGCATGAGTAGGAGGAGCAAGTTTAATGTGTTTCTTGGCAAGACCTGTCACCACAGAAATTTAATCAGGATTTAACACACCATGATTTCAATAAATTATTTCTCTCACAGCAAACTCTCTTGAGTGCTTGATTCCCTCATCTATCATCCATGAATAACATAAGAACCCCCTTGGACAAACCAGGTGGCTATTAATACCTTCCCCCTCTCTGCTCCCTTCCCAACCCCCCTGTACACAGGACAAGAGAAAGAGCAGAGAGTTGCTGTTATATACTTAAGCACAAGAAGAACTCATTCAAAGTCAGCAAAGCCAGCAGAAGTGCAAGTTAGTATGTGCCAGAGCGAGGAAGCTGAAAAGAGAGCAAGTTAGTGTACCAAACTAACTTTTGTGGTAGATATCTGTCCAATGGGATTATTTTCCTTTCTACATACATTGGTGGTTTATTTACATTCTATCACTTTATGCTCAAGATCTGTGGAAAATTTTCTAGGCACAGCCTGAAACTACCACATCTAAGAAACAGTAAATTCTCTTATACTCACACGTAGGGGGAGGAAGCCTGACAAACTACGCAGAAGTGAAATTCAAACTTTAGAACAAGTAAACAAATGATTTTCCTTTTTTGCTTTTCACCTGACTCTGAGATCTACTGTACAAGAGTTATCAGCATAATGGGAAGAGATAGTCTGTCTAGCTCTGTCCAGTCATAAAAAGACTGGTAAAGAAAAGGGGCATGACTAGACAAGCCAGATGACATCTCAGACCTGGGAAGCCAGCCAGGGTGCAGAGCAATATCTGCTGTGGCTAGGCTGCCAACCCAAGCATCCATCTGTGACTGACCGGTCATCTTGGATCCTGAGAACACCAACAAGCACTGTATTTCCTCCACCTTTACTGTCCATTCATTTTTCCGCACTGCTGTCTAGTGATTTGACAAAGGAAAGAGAAATGACTGTAGTTCATAGCTTGGAATTAAATGCGAAAAAAAGCTTCTCCTCCTCACCAAAAAGAAATGCTTGACAAAATAAGAGACTGAAATGCCATTCTTTATGCTAAAATCTGGTACATTTTGAGCACATAGGTTTTTTATTATCCACTCAATTTTGGTATAAGATTTTCTTTCATTCTTTCTCTGTTTGTGGTTAATTCATCCTATTTAGGAACAACATGGATTGAAATAAGGTGGTTGTCTCAATGTGGCTTTGAAAGCAGTGTTGCACAATATGATTTGCATCTGATATACTAAGCAGAACAAGTATATAAGATCTAAACCCCTGTTTTCCAATTAGTAAATAAACACTTTCTATTCAGGCTGTATCTAAAAATCAGTATGATTTTCTTAACATACTTGCTATCAGCCAAAATCTGTAAGTAGTGCTTGACTGTTTCTGTGTCAGAAGCCTCTTAAGATAGTCTTATTTCTTGAGTTAATTTGTGCTCTCAAAACTAGAAAAATAGGAGACCATCACAAACTTCTCTGTTATTTGCTCTCATGACAAAAATATATAAACTCAGACTCAGTTTTATCCCTAAGGGAGTGTATGCAGAGAATATGCACAGGGAAAAAGGAAGATGGGATGTGAGTAGAGGAGGAATAACTTGCTTATATCTTTGATCCACTGACAATATGCCAATGAACTAGCATATTCACTTTGGAATCCTGCTCCATGTGCATCTTATTTAAATTAGAACCTGTGCTGAGAGGATACTTGGTTGTGCAATCTCTTATTTCCTGCCCATTTTTGTGTCAGGGAGAAGAAGTCATGAATGAAGCCACACTGCTCTTCAGTGTCCAGGGAAACAGGACTATGCGACAAACCACAGAGTACCATGATGTGGGTTCAGCTGCATTGTCTGGTCAGGCTGCCTGCCAAGACAAGAAGGATCAAGGAGGGAGAGATGTCATTTAAATACAATCTCAGTCAAGAGGCACCTTGTGGAGAGCCCAGACAAGATGTGGATCCATTCCTGATAGTACTTGGAAATTTGATCCAAGATGCCCTGAAGTCAGTATAAGTAGAGAAATTGTTTTCTGTGTGTGCTTGAAGGGGCATGAACTCGTCACACAAATAAGTAGGATTGAATCGGTTACAGAAATTTCAGGGGTGAAGCAGGGATTCCTATGGGTATGAAAAGTATTAAGAATAACCAAAAAGATGGGACAAGAGGACAGGAGCTGGGTAGCAGATGTTTGCTTGCTCTGAAGAATAAAAGTAGCAATCACAAAAATCAATAGTGAGCCTTATTAAAGGTGAGCTAGGAGTTTTCACTCTGTGGTTTTGTTTGGTTGTATTAGGCTTAGATACTTCACAGGTCAGGTATTTCTGACCTAGAATCTCTAGAGATCCCCTTCTTGTATTGCAAAGCATTCTCTCCAGAAATCTGCCACTGTTTCAAATGTGCTTCCTAATTCTGGTTTGGAAGGGAGAAAGAGAGAAGAAAGGGAAATAAATTAACAAGGAAAGGAAAGAGAGAGAGGAGATCACACACAAAAAGGAAGAGAGATGCAGTAAAGGAGTCTAAGAGAAAAGGAAGAGATGAAAGAAGGAAATCAGTGTTCTCCTAGTTCCATGGCAGTGTATGTCTCTTTATTTTCAATTTTCAGATTAATTCTTTTTTTTTTTTTTTCTTAGCCTGTGTGCTCCTGAAAAACCTCTACAATTTCCCTAAGGTGAAAAAGTCCTCTTAGAGAGATGCAGTAAATATTATCCCAGTGTCTCAAAAATGCCAATAACAGAACAAAAAATATTTGTTCATAATTGTGTTCAGTGCAAACCATGACTGATTAGTGTTATGTGTGACATCAGCAAAGACAGTAATCAAGATTACTTTAGCATTGATTTTTTACAGAGGTGAAGCCTCTTTGATGTATTACTCCATCAACACCTTCAGAGCCAAACTTTGCACATGAAATTAATCCCAATTAATTAGAACATTTGTAAATAGTGCTGGGCTCTTTTATGTTGCAAAATAAATATTATTTCAGTAGCAGATTTTTTTCACCTTGTGCAGCTTGTGTGGCTAGGAAGGGAAAAAGAGCTTTATTGATCTGTGCACTGAAATATGTTACAAAATTTTGGCACCCAAGGTGGTCTGAGAGGCTGTCTGTAATCATCTAAGGCCTAATAGACAAATTCAGGAAACTGGACATGAATTGTATTGACTGTATTGGTACCTACAGCCATGGGAAAAAACTATTGTTTCCAACAGATGGAAGGCAGTAACCTTACCCTTGAGCTTCTCACAAAATACACACAAAAAAGTGCAATGTGCCACAGCTGTACAGTGAAGATGTACCCTGAGCACACTGATTCAGAGATATCTTTGCAATTCAGAGACGTATTTGTTCAGGAACTTTTTCTAGTATTAGTGACTTTTTACCTGTGAGTGTGATGTATAAATTCCTGTGATGCATGTTAGGCTGTCCTCAGCTGATCTCCTTTGGAAAGGCAAAAAGTAATGTGGAACACTAATATTCCTTTAGAAATTGATTTAAAATTCTATTTGCTTGTGTGACATCAGTTTCTTCTTATTACCAGAGTCTGGGACTTTAATTCCAATTATCAGAATGTGATATGGAACTAGAAGGGAAGCTAGACAAGGCAGAGAGGATTCCCACCGTTTGCTACTTTAAACGTTTAATACTCAATTTTGTAATCCTCCCCTGCTGGTGCATGCTTCTTAATTCTGAATATATAGAGAACTTTGACAATGAACTTCTATGAATCTTTAAAATTAATTAGTCTGGCCCCTATACACATTATCCCATCTTGATGGCAGGTGTGAAAGAGTTGTAAGAAAACTGCACAATTTTTTCAGCGTGTGTTGCAGATCAGAATCATGTGGCTATAGTCTCTGTATCACTGAGTCTACTCCCTGCCCACCCCCCAAAAAAAAAACCACCTCCAAATTAATATTTAAAATATTCAGTTTGAAAAAATAAATTAATAATAAAATAATTTGCCAAAATCCTGCCTAGGAAATGTAACAACAAGGAGCCTCTAACTTGATCAGGTTCTTTGGAAGTTCATCAAGTATAAATAATTGTTTGCATTATTACAGTAATGCTTGGATGGCCATTTCCCCACCAAATGTAGTGATCACTTAGCATTACCCTAGGAATGATAAACCCTTTCCTACAGCAAAGTATTCCCTGAAAGGAAGAATTCAAGAATGTTTTATGCTCACATTCTGGTCTGTGCTATTTGAGTGGCACCAGTGGGTCAGTGGAACATTGGTCCCATACTGGGGAGGAAATTCAGAAATACAGTGGTCTAGGAAGTAACAAGAGAAGGTGACTTCAATGAATCTGTATTTCCTTATAAAGCAAGATAAAAAAATCATCTGGAGAGTATGTTCCCACTGACTTAGTAATCACAGAAGCCTAGTGGCTCAGGGTCCTGCTGCTGTGCAGTGACATCTGTGGCAGGTCCTCTGCAAGTAGGTGTCCTGCTGCACACAGTCAGCACTATTTGCATTAGCCTGAAGCAGCAGTAAGTCCTGCTGGGATATCTGCCCCTGTATGCCAAGGATCATCTCAGCAGAGAGATACTGGCTGTTGCAAACTCAAACCTGGAGTCTTTGATTTCCTCCAACACCTTCCTATCTGGAAGCAACTTTAACATGCACTGATTTCCAGAAAACCACCTACAATTCTTATTGTTTGTCTGCTTCCTCAATCAGTAGGTTAAGATAATAGGTTTAGCTTGAAAGGGAATGAAAAAACCCCATAGTTTTACTTGTTCTATATCAGCTACTCATTCCTGAAGACACAAGGAATCTACCATGGAGAACTTGGGTTTGGATTCCTGTTCTTTGCCACTAAATACTTGCAAGAGACTAAATCTTGTCTCTCTTGATGTGACTCAACAGGCTCAAGGTGAGGAGAAAGTTCTTCACTGAGAGAGTCATTCGTCATTGGAATGGGCTGCCCAGGAAGGTAGTGGTGTCACTGTCCCTGGAGGTGTTCAAAAGGGGACTGGACGTGGCACTTGGTCCCGTGGTCTAGTCGTGAGGTCTGTGGTGACAAGTTGGACTTGATGATCTTTGAGGTCTCTTCCAACCTTGCTGATACTGTGATACTGTGACTCAACAAAGATAAAATCACCTTTGCTGCTTGCCCAGACAATAGCTGATTTGTATTGGGCAGATGCCACTGCATAACAACTCTCTGGAAGGTGCATAGATAGATTGCTCACCAGACTCCAGCTGCCCTGGATACTCTCAAGAATATGCATATTCACCACCTAGATTCATATCTAAAAACTATATAAAAGATCTGAGGAACTACTGGCTCAGAAGAAGGAATAGAATGTATCAGGAATAGTGTGGCTGGCAGGAGCAGGGAAGTCATTCTGCCCCTGTACTCAGCACTGGTTAGGCCATACCTTGAGTCCTGTGTCCAGTTCTGGGCCCCTCAGTTTAGGAAAGATGTTGAGTTGCTGGAATGTGTCCAGTGAGAGAGGGCAACAAAGCTGGTGAAGGGTTTGGAACACAAGCCCTATGAGGAGAGGCTGAGGGAGCTGGGCTTGCTTAGCCTGGAGAAGAGGAGACTCAGAGGAGATCTCATTCATGTCTACAACTACCTGAAAGGAGGTTGTAGCCAGGTGGGTTTTGGTCTCTTCTTCCAGGCAACCAGCACCAGAACAAGGGGACACAGTCTCAAGCTGCACCAGGGGAGGTTTAGGCTGGATGTTAGGAAGAAGTTCTTCACAGAAAGAGTGATTGGCTATTGGAATGGGCTGCCTAGGGAGGTGGTGGAGTCACCATCCCTGGAGGTGTTTAAGAAAAGACTGGATGGGGTGCTTGGTGCCATGGTTTAGTTGATTAGATAGTGTTGGATGACAGGTTGGACTTAGTGATCTGAAAGGTATTTTCCAACCTGGTTAATTCTATTCTATTCTATTCTATTCTATTCTATTCTATTCTATTCTATTCTATTCTATTCTATTCTATTCTATTCTATTCTATTCTATTCTATAATTCCATTCCCCTTCTCTCTCCCTCTTCTCTCCCTCTCTATTTTCTCTCTCTCCCCCTTCTGATCCATCCACTTTATTCTGTTAATAAATAGCCTTGCTGTTGATAATTTGGCCTTGTTTTTGCCACTAATTTCATAACATGGGAATATTCAAAAGAACTGAGTCTCTTTCCCTCTCAGGAACTGAGACAATACTATAATAAAAATTATGCTTATTGCATAAACTGTTGGAAAATACAGTGGAATCACACTGATGGAGACTGAAAGTTAAGCTGGATAAAAGAATGTGGATGGATATTCTTTTTGTATGGGTGACAGTATTCTGGTAAAAAATTCTGAGTGTCCATATAATATCCAGAACAATGGGGATTTGTATGTAGCAGATATGTTGCTACTGATGATAAGGATGATGAAAGACAGAAATAGATTGTATGAAATTCCTTAGCATCACAGCCATTTTATATTGAAATTTTTATTTACCTCTGATTCATAATGCTTTAAACAAGAGCAGAACAACAGTTGTATATATATACACACATATATATGATATTAGTATTTTGAGTGTATCCATGTCTTTGCATTTACATGTGAATATGAAATAATTCTGTTCATGATGGGATTTAATTGTTTTCTCAAACAGTGCATTCTTATCTTTCTGGAGCAGTTCAGACCATCAAAGTGCTGTTGCAGATGTACTCACTAATTAGTTTCCAATACTTCTATTTCACTTCATTACTGGTGTTCTGTTTCCTCTACTTTTACATTTGGTTTCAGAAAGTTCATTTAAAATCTAGACAATCTTCCAATGCCTGCTCTGTGCTTTACATTTTTCATTCAGTGAGGACACAATGGGAATAATGTTTGCATCTCTCAAGGAGATGCATAAAAACTTCTAAGTTGCATTGTCTAGGGAAATAAACCAAAGCAACTAAAACAAAACAAAACAGAAAACAAAAACAAAACAAACACCACCCTCCCCCAACAAAATAACAACAACAACAATACCCTGAACCAAACAACCCAACAACACTCCAGGAAAATGGCATTCAAAAAAAGCTAGAGTAAAATTAAGTCACTAAGAACTGGCTATAATGGCAAAGGAAATTATAGGCAACCATGGTTTATACAGGTAGAAAGAATATAGCTTTTCATTAAGTTTTCATTTTAAAAGTGACGCCATCAAAAATAGCTTTCATTATATGCTATTTCTTTTTATGCTTCATTGTTTGCATTATAGTCTCAGAAGCTAGGAGATAATTGTCTTCAGGAAGGAGAAAACCTTCAGTTCAGTCTTTAAAGCTTAATACTGCTTCTGATGATCTGCTTATGTATGAGGTGAAGGGTATGTGTCTCCTGTGCTGAGTAGGGCTTGGGAGCTTCTATCCTGCCTTGTTAAAATGACCAGTGTTGAAAGCAACAGTACTGAAGAAGTGAAAACACGCTTCATGGTGGTCAGTCCTCTACTATTTCTTTTGTGAAACTTAACTTTTTGAAAGCAATTCTCATAAGAAATAGTCTAAAAGCGCACAATGAGATTAATTAATCAACAGAACAGTTTAAGGCTCTGGGCAATTCTCATTTAGTGGTGATCTTTAAATGATTAGATGTCTTTTGTTGTGACCGGGACACAGAAAAGATGTTCTTTCAGATGCAACAAGATCCAACTCAGGAAGTCCCCTAGCCAGCATTATTTCAGAAATTGTAGTATAAACCCACTAGCCTTGCATTTTATGAACTAGTTTTTAAAGTGTACATCAGTACATTGTAACTCTTCTAGTATGTGATTTACAAGGACTATTGTGGTCTTCTTTTCTCTTCTAGGTGACAGAGGTTGAAATAGATGATCTCTAAGGTTGCTTCCAACCTAAGCCATTCTAGGATCCCATGATTCTATGATCTGTGTGGTGTATGATACAGATAATTATGGAATGACAGAAAAGTATTTCCAGTATTCTGTGTTGCCTACACAACTTCTCAAATAAGTGAGGCATTCCCTCTGCAGATTTTTCCACAAATTACTAAAAACACTCACTGGATGTGACTTCTTTTGTAAGTTTGCAAACTGTTGACACTCTGCTGCTTTCAGGAAATTTTACAGTGGAATTTGTTCCTGGTTTTCAACCATGCATAAAGTATTTCAGTTTCTTAAATTGCATGTATTGATATTTGTATGTTCTGAAAAAAGAATAATCCTGTGTCTGAATACATAACATATTGACTCATTAACTTATAAGTTGGACATTACATGTTTATAGCTTGGCAGGAATCATGAAGTATTCCATAACAGCCCAGATACCCTAATATCTTGCTGGATAAAATGTAGAGGAGAAGGTGCTTATTACTTTAAAGGAATATAAATAACGTCTTGCTGAGACAAAAGTAATGCCTGGTTTTGTCAGCAGTACCTAGGACATGCCCTTCATCTGCTGGATTTGAAGACAATGGTTATTTTGGATTTCATAGTAATTATGAAGTCATACATGTTAAGTTTTATATTTAATTTTTATATTTTAAATGTCTAAAAATAGAAAATCTTTTATTCTACCTTCTTTCTAGAGCTTGCCTTAACTAGTCTGGGAGGGGTGGAATATCACCTTTGGCAGTATCAAATTCTTCAATGAAAGAAATCTTATTAAAGCCATAAAATTTGATACAGCTATCACTGAGGATCAAAATAAATTACCTCAATCAGATGAAAGAATTGAAGAAATATCCTTTTGTCTTCACTTTTTTACACATTCAATACAATACAATACACCAGGTTGGAACAGACCATCAAGATCATTGCGACCAACCCATCAACCAATCCAACCCACCCAACAACTAAACCATGCAGCCAAGCACCCCATCAAGCTTCTTCCTGAACACCTCCAATGAAGGTGACTCCACAACCTCCACGCGTAGCCGATTCCAATGGGCAATCACTCTCTCCGTGTAGAACTTCTTCCTAACATCCAGCCTAAACCTGCCCTGGCGCAGCCTGAGACCGTGTCCTCTTGTTCTGGTACTGGCTGCCTGGGAGAAGAGGCCAGCCTCTGCCTGGCTACAACCTCCCTTCAGGTAGTTGTAGAGAGCAAGAAGGTCTCCCCTCAGTCTCCTCTTCTCCAGGCTAAGCAACCCCAGCTCCCTCAGCCACTACTCATAGGGCTTGTGTTCCAAGCCCCTCACCAACTTCGTTGCCCTCCTCTGGACACGCTCCAGCAAGACAACATCCGTCCTAAACTGAGGGGCCCAGAACTGGACACAGGACGAGGTTTGGCCTAACCAGTGCAGTGTACAGGGGGAGAATGACCTCCATTCCCCCTAGTCCTATCACTACATGTTGTCCTGAGAAGTCCCTCCCCAGCCTTCTTGTAGGCACCCTTCAGATACTGGAAGGCCACAATGAGGTCACCTGGGAGCCTTCTCTTCTCCAGACTGAACAGCCCCAACCCCTTCAGTCTGTCCTCATAGGAGAGGTGCTCCAGCCCTCTGATCATCCTCGTGGCCCTTCTCTGGACACCTTCCAGTACCTCCAGATCCCTCTTGTAAGAGGGGCTGCAGAACTGGATGCAGTACTGCAGGTGGGGTCTCACCAGAGCTGAGTATAGAATAGAATAGAATAGAATTACCAAGGTTGGAAGAGACCTTGAAGATCATCGAGTCCAACCTGTAACCATAACCTCACAACTAGACCATGGCACCAAGTGCCACATCCAGTCTCCTGAACGCCTCCAGGGACGGAGACTCAACCACCTCCCGGGCAGCCCATTCCAAAGACGAATCACTCTCTCGGTGAAGAACTTCCTCCTCACCTCCAGCCTAAACTTCCCCTGGCACAGCTTGAGACTGTGTCCCCTTGTTCTGGTGCTGGTTGCTAGGGAGAAGAGGCCAACCCCTTCCTGGCTACAACCACCCTTCAGGGAGTTGTAGAGAGCAATGAGGTCGCCCCTGAGCCTCCTCTTCTCCAGGCTAAACAGCCCCAGCTCCCTCAGCCTCTCCTCATAGGGCTTGTGCTCAAGGCCTCTCACCAGCTTTGTTGCCCTTCTCTGGACACGTTCAAGTGTCTCAATGTCCTTCTTAAACTGAGGGGCCCAGAACTGGACACAGGACTCAAGGTGCAGCCTAACGAAAGCAGAGTACAGGGGGCACAATGACCTCCCTGCTCCTGCTGGCCATACTATTCCTAATGCAGGCCAGGATGCGGTTGGCCCTCTTGGCTGCCTGGGCACACTGCTGGCTCATGTTCAGCTTCCCATCAACCAGCACCCCCAGGTCCCTCTCTGCCTGGCCGCTCTCCAGCCACTCTGACCCCAGCCTGTAGCGCTGCCTGGGGTTGTTGTGGCCAATGTGCAGAACCCGGCACTTGGATGTGTTAAATCTCATGCCATTGGACTCTGCCCATCTGTCCAGCCTGTCGAGGTCTCTCTGCAAAGCCTCTCTGCCCTCCAGCAGATCAACTCCTGCCCCCAGCTTGGTGTCATCTGCAAATTTACTGATGATGGACTCAATGCCCTCATCCAGATCATCAATAAAGATGTTGAAAACATGGGGCCCAGCACTGATCCTTGGGGCACACCACTAGTGACAGTGCGCCAGCTGGATGTGGCACCATTCACCACCACTCTCTGGGCTCGGCCCTCCAGCCAGTTCCTAACCCAACGCAGTGTGCTCCTGTCCAAGCCATGGGCTGCCAGCTTGGCCAGGAGTTTGCTGTGGGGGACGGTGTCAAAGGCCTTGCTGAGGTCCAGGTAGACCACATCCACAGGCCTCCCCACGTCCACCAGGCGGGTCACCTGATCATAGAAGGAGATCAGGTTGGTCAGGCAGGACCTGCCCCTCCTAAATCCATGCTGGCTAGGCCTGAGCCCCTGGCCATCCTGTAAGTGCTGTGTGATCGCACTCAAGATGACCCGTTCCATAATCTTGCCTGGGACTGAGGTCAGGCTGACAGGCCTATAATTCCCCGGCTCTTCCAACTGGCCCTTCTTATGGATGGGCACCACGTTGGCCAGCTTCCAGTCTTCTGGGACCTCTCCAGTGAGCCAGGACTGCTGAAAAATGATGGAGAGCGGCCTGGACAGCTCATCTGCCAGCTCCCTCAGCACCCTAGGATGGATCCCATCCGGTCCCATGGACTTGTGGGGGTCCAAGCAGCTCAGGGGATCTCTGACTTCCTCCTGGAGTAGCGGGAAACTATGCAGCTCTCTGGCTCGTTCTGCCAGCTCTGCAGGCCAGCTGTCTGGCAGATATTCTGCCCTGCTAATGAAAATTGAGGTAAAGAAGGTGTTAAGTACCTCTGCCTTTTCCTCAGGTTTGATCTTTATTAGTGTAAAAGTGCATTATGAACTTGGATCCACAAAGTGCATTCATTCAGAATGGTCTGAATTTGCAAATTTTGATGTATTTGTAAACCCCATAGTTTACAAAATGGAATATTATGGCTTGAAGTATGTAATTATCCAAAGAAAACAAGCACACATTCAAAGTACAAACAAATTACTGTGTACTCTGCAAAAAGCCTATAGAGGAAAACAAGTTTTATAAAAATGAAGAAATACAAATGCCAGCAATTTGAAATAATAACTGTGACCGGTTTAGGCTGAACACTCTGGCTGAATATTTTGGTATATAAATGAAAACAAGAGATATGCTAATCCAATTTCATTGGTGGAACCTGGCTGTAGGTTCTGGTTTAGTCTTTCAGTCGGGGGGGGCAGTCAGTCTTCTTCTTCCCCCTGTACTGTGAGCTGGCTCGTTTCTCTCTACGATTCTTGCTAACCAGATAAGAGAAAACTAACTTTTGCATCCGCTTTGAGCTTTAACAAGTTTTCACCCTTTTAATTACCTTCCTTTCTCTTTCTCTCTAACCCTTTTGGGAAAAAGGGGAGGGAGGGAGGGAGAAGGGAGGGGCAGGCCGAACCCCCCTGGCCGCAGGGGGTTGGGGAAAGGTTTCCTGTATTACATACATTTGCTGTATACTTCTGTATATATTGTAAATATTGTATATTTTTGTACATATTCATTGCATTCCATATCTGCTTGTAAAATATAGCTTTCATCTGCTTCTCCGGCTGAGTTAGCTGTGGAATTCTTTTGTGTGTGGGGGGGGAACCTTCCTCCACCACAATAACACAAAAAGAAGGCCAGTTCAACAAATTAGCTCTTTGGAATTGGATATATTTAATTCTATTGTTTTATAGTTTCCCACCACATGTTGTCTATAATCATCAAAGAGTACTTGTTAGTGCATAGACTGTTTGGTGCATAAGCAACCACTGCTGTCCATGAATCACAGTTTTACAAATACTGATATAACTCTGCAATTTCTTTTCAAGTATTTTCTTTTCCTTGTTTTTTTTTTTTTTTTTCCTTTTTGTATACCTGTTTAACTTTAAAAGTGTCAAGGGATAACAATTAAAATTATCTTATTCCAGTGCTTAATTATGTTTGTAACAGATCATCTAGGAAGGTTTTTTAATTCCTAGTATAATGATACAACTTCTTCTCTGCTACGAATGAGTAAGTTGACCAGGAAATGTACTATGTCAGGAAGGTCCAGAACAGTAGTCATAGTCTCTCATTTTATTTATCTATCTATCTACAGATATTTAGATATGTATGTACATGCATGCACATAGTCTCTCATTTTATTTATCTATCTATCTACAGATATTTAGATATGTATGTACATGCATGCACATGTACATATATCTCTCTATGTATATGTATGTCCATATATATATACATACATATATATATATGTGTATATATATTTTCATTGTTTTATAGTGCACATTGTCCAGTTAGCTCTAAATTCACCATATCACCATATCACAGTACATTAGAGGTTGTAAGGGACCTCAAGAGATATTTGAGTCCAACCCCCCGACAAAGAAGGATCACTTAAGGTAGTCCACAGAGGAATTCATCCAGGTGGGTTTTGAAAGTTTCCAGAGAAGGAGACCCCACAACCTCTCTGGGTAGTCTGTTCCAGGGCTCTGTCTCACTCACTGTAAAGAAGCTTCTTCTAATGCTGAGGAGAAACAGACCCCAGCGCGTGGCTGAGAGCAGGCAGCAGCTCGGAGCTCGGCTCGGAGAGATTGCTTTCCCCTTTGCTTTCCTTGCTTTTCGGGAGGTAAGGGGCTGGTGGCTCGGGACCTCCTGGAGAGGGGAGGAGGGGCGGCAGGCTCGGGTTGCCTACATGCCTGAGTGCAGTGACGTAGCAGGGGGAGGGGTTGCCGTAGAAACCGCGGCAAACCAAACAGACCCCAGCGCGTGGCTGAGAGCAGGCAGCAGCTCGGAGCTCGGCTCCAAACGAAACATACCCCAGCGCGTGGCTGAGAGCAGGCAGCAGCTCGGAGCTCGGCTCAGCCTCCTTACTGACGGAAAAGAAAAAAAAAAAAAAAAAAAAAAAAAAAAAAAAAAAAAAAAAAAAGGCCGGGTGGCGAGGGAGATTTAGAGGGTGATTCAGAGGGTGACTACTGCAATATGGTTACTAGTAGAAGTAAGGCTAGTAGAAGAACAGCTAGTAAGGCTAGTAGAAGAACAGTTGGCACCCAAACAGAGGCCACTCACAAGCATGCAGGTGTTCAGGCAGGTGGCTGCAGTGAGTGCTGGGACCTGGCACTCGATATGGAGGATGGAAGGAACAACTCCTGTGTGAGTTGTGAGCAGATCAGCGATCTGATGAGCATGGTGGCTGAACTAAAAGAAGAGGTAAAAAGGCTTAGAGCTATAAGAGACAGTGAAAGGAACACTGACTATCCTCACAATCTAACTTTTACCAAACCAGAACAGGGGGTAACTCTCAGTGGAGCAGGGAGTTTGATACCTACCCATCAGCTAGCCTCTCAGCCCCCCTGCAGTAACCCACATGAGCAGGGCCAATGGGAGCAGGTCTCTGCCCGACGGAAGAAGGGCAGACGGAGCAAGCGTGCTACTTTGAGCAGCATGCTGCCTACAGTGAAGGTTCAGAATAGGTATGAGGCTCTACAGGAGGAGCAGGTCATAGGTGAGGATGAGGACTCAAGGAAGACAGAAGCTGCACCAATGACAGGTTCCCTCAGGCCAGCTATCAAAACTAGTCCAGAAAGGAAACCTCGTAGGGTCATCGTTGTAGGAGACTCCCTACTGAAGGGGGCAGAGGGCCCAATATGCAGACCAGACCCATTTCATAGGGAGATCTGCTGCCTCCCTGGTGCCCAAGTAAAGGACATAGTAGGCAAAATTCCCGAACTTGTGAGCCCTTCAGACTACTACCCACTGCTGGTCTTTCAGGTGGGTAGTGACGATGCAACAATGCGAGGCTCACGGTCAATTAAAAGAGATTTCAGAACGTTAGGGCACCTGCTAAAGGGGTCAGGATCTCAAGTAGTGTTCTCTGCTATCCCTCTAACGTCAGTGATGGATGAGGGAACATTGTGGAAGAGCCAACAGGTCAATTCATGGCTCAGGGACTGGTGCCATCGGCAGGGATTTGGGTTCTACAATCATGGTTTGGTTTTCAAGGCAGCAGAGCAAAAAACAACTTATGGGACACACTTGTCCCAGAGGGGGAAAAGGATCCTGGGGCAGGAATTGGCAGGGCTCATAGACAGGGCTTTAAACTAGATTTGAAGGGGGAGGGGTTGGTGGTCTCCTGCTGGCCTGTGACAAGCAGGGGGGCAGCTCACCTGAGGTGGAGGGATGGAGAGCCAGTAGGGGCTCTCAACTTGCTGCCCTGAGGCAAGACACAAATGACACACCAGGACACCCTGTGGAAACCAAGGGGAGTTGGCACAGGAGGACGACAGGGCCAGCCCAGCTGAAGTGCTTCTATGCAAATGCACGCAGCTTGGGCAACAAACAGGATGAGTTAAGGGCCACCGTGATGCTGGGACGCCATGACATAGTGGGCATCACCGAAACTTGGTGGGACGACTCCCACGACTGGAACGTAGGGATAGATGGGTATAAGCTTTTTAGGAAGGATAGGCAGGGAAGGAGAGGAGGAGGTGTTGCCCTCTATGTCAACAACCAGATGGAATCAGCAGAACTCCACCTGGGGAGGCTTGATGAGTCGGTTGAAAGTTTATGGGTTAGAATTAAAGGCAAGACAGGGGAAGGAGATATTACTGTGGGGGTCTCCTACAGGCCACCTGACCAGCAGAACCAAGCAGATGAGGCTCTGCACAGGCAAATAGAAGCGGCTTCCAGGTCACAAGCCCTGGTCCTCATGGGCGATTTCAACCACCCTGACATCTGTTGGAGGGACAACACAGCAAGGCATCAGCAATCCAGGATGTTCCTGGACTGCATAGAAGACAACTTCCTCCTCCAAATGGTAGAGCAACCAACAAGAAAAGGTGCTACGCTGGACCTTGTTCTCACCAACAGGGAAGGGCTGGTAACCAATGTGAGGCTCAGAGACGGCCTTGGCTGCAGTGACCATGAAGCAGTTGAATTTAATCTCCTCAGGGCAATCAGGAGGACATATTCTAAGCTTACGACCCTAGACTTTAGGCGTGCAGACTTCGATCGCTGCAGGGATCTGCTAGCCAAAGTGTCATGGGATGAAGCCCTGGAGGGAAGAGGGACCCAGGACAGCTGGTCAGTATTCAAGGACCACCTCCTCTGTGTCCAGGAGCTATGTATACCTATAAGGAGAAAAGCAGGAAGGAATGCTAGGAGGCCTGCCTGGATGAAGAAGGAGCTGCTGGACACACTATCACGTAAAAAGAAACTCTACAGGAAGTGGAAGGAAGGACAGATAGAACAGGGGGTATATAAGGAAGCTGCCCGAGCAGCAAGAGGCCTGGTTAGGAAAGCCAAAGCAGAGTTTGAACTGAATCTAGCCAGGGGGTTAAAGGGAACACTAAGAATTTCTATAGGTATATTAATGGCAAGAAGAAGACTAGGGAAGGTGTGGGCCCCCTCAGAAAGGAAAGTGGTGAATTGGTCACAAGTGATGTGGAAAAGGCTGAGGTACTCAATCACTTCTTTACCTCAGTCTTCACTGCAAGGGCCTCCAGCCACACTCCTGGTGTCATGGCAGACGATGCCAGGGACGGGGAGGAAGAACTGCCCATCATAAGTGAAGCTCAGGTTCGTGATCACCTGAAGAACCTGAAAGTGTTCAAGTCCATGGGACCCGACGGGATACACCCACGGGTGCTGAGAGAACTGGCAGATGAGGTTGCCAAGCCCCTCTCTATTCTATTCCGGAAGTCATGGCAGACTGGGGAAGTCCCCACAGACTGGAAAAGGGGAAACATTACTCCCATTTTCAAAAAGGGCAAGAAGGAGGAACCGGGGAACTACAGGCCAGTCAGTCTCACCTCTGTGCCCGGAAAGATCATGGAGCAGATCCTCCTGGAGGCACTAATGACTCAGAAGAATAGTGAAGAGGTGATTGGGAATAGTCAGCATGGCTTTGCCAAGGGCAAATCCTGCCTGACAAACCTGGTGGCCTTCTATGATCAGGTGACAGCATTAATAGATGAGGGGCGAGCAACTGATGTCGTTTACCTGGATTTGAGCAAAGCCTTCGACACTGTCCCACACCACCTCCTGGTCTCCAAGCTGGCGACACATGGGTTTGATGGATGGACCACTAGATGGATAAAGAATTGGCTTGATGGCCACACCCAAAGAGTGGCTGTCAACGGGTCCATGTCCCAGTGGAGGCCAGTGACAAGCGGAGTCCCTCAGGGATCAGTCCTGGGACCTGTCTTGTTCAACATCTTTGTGGGTGACATGGACAGTGGCATCGAGTGCACCCTCAGCAAGTTTGCTGATGACACCAAGCTGTGTGGTGCAGTGGACACCCTGGAGGGAAGGGATGCCATCCAGAGGGACCTGGACAGGCTGGAGAGGTGGGCACAAGCCAACCTCATGAGCTTCAACAAGACCAAGTGCAGGGTCCTGCATCTGGGTCGAGGCAATCCCAGGCACAAATACAGGCTGGGCAGTGACTGGCTGGAGAGCAGCCCCGAGGAGAGAGACTTGGGGGTGCTGGTGGACGAGAAGCTCGACATGAGCTCTCAATGTGCGCTTGCAGCCCGGAAAGCCAATCAGATCCTGGGCTGCATCAGGAGAAGTGTGACCAGCAGGTCAAGGGAGGTGCTTCTCCCCCTCTACTCAGCTCTGGTGAGACCCCACCTGGAGTACTGCGTCCAGTTCTGGAGCCCATATTACAGGAGAGATGTGGACGTGCTGGAGCGTGTCCAGAGAAGGGCCACGAGGATGATCAGAGGGCTGGAGCACCTCTCCTATGAGGACAGACTGAAGGAGTTGGGGCTGTTCAGTCTGGAGAAGAGAAGGCTCCCAGGTGACCTCATTGTGGCTTTCCAGTATCTGAAGGGGGCCTACAGGAAGGCTGGGGAGGGACTTCTCAGGATCTCAGGTAGTGATAGGACTAGGGGGAATGGAATGAAGCTGGAAATGGGGAGATTCAGGCTGGATGTGAGGAAGAAGTTCTTTACCATGAGAGTGGTGAAGCCCTGGAATGGGTTGTCCAGGGAGGTGGTTGAGGCCCAGTCCCTGGAGGTGTTTAAGACCAGGCTGGACGAGGCTCTGGCCAGCGTGATCTAGTGTAGGGTGTCCCTGCCCATGGCAGGGGGGTTGGAACTAGATGATCCTTGTGGTCCCTTCCAACCCTGACTGATTCTATGATTCTATGATTCTATGAAATATTCTATGTTCAAGCATGAACCATTGTTTCTGGTCTTATTAGTGCTCATCACCCAAAAGAACTTGGCCCCCTCCACTTGACACCCACCCCTCAGGTATTTATACACATTGATAAGATCCCCTCTCAGTCTTTTCTTCTTAAGACTAAACAGCCCCAGAGCTCTCAGTCTCTCTGTACAGGGGAGTGTCCCAAAGGGACAAAAACCCTCAAAAATACTCTGAACCAGACAATGGGGCAGGAGCCAGCAGGTCTGGTTTTGCAGGAAAATGCCCACATTGCCCAGGCTTGTCTGAACATGTCCTGGAGCCCAAGTGGGCCAGGTGTTTGTGCCTTTGGATACGTTTGGAGTAAACCCTTTCTATAGGTTATAGTGTCAGGGTTTTATCTCTCAATCTGTGTTGTCACTGGCCATTATTGTCTAGGGAAATCTGTAAGTACCAGCCCAAAGAGCCAGAGCCTTGCCTTGCAATTGTCCAAGCTCTGGGAGGAAGTATAAGCCTCTCTTGGAAGCTATGTTTCATTTTACCCAGAAATGACTACAAAGAACCCTCGCTGTATAGTGTTGCAAAGCCCAGGAGCAGAGCTGATGCATCTTGCCCAGCCGAGAGGGGAACCCCCAAAGGAGCTGAGTCCCCAGGTCAGTTTCATTTTATTGGAAGAAGGAACAAGCACCGCTGCAAAGAATTGCAGTGGAAGAACCTCTTTTCTACAAGGCTTTCAGCTACAAAGCCTTTGGGGATAAATCCTGTGTCTCAGCAACGAGCTGCAGACACTACAGAAAGTGAAACTGTGCTCCTGTAGCTTCCACGTGGTCTAAACCCTTTTGGTTTTGTTTAAATCCCCATGCGTGCCACAGGATACCACGATCAGTAAGTAGTTATGACATCTGATTGTATAAGCATCTATTAAAGTCTGTTGCCCTAGGGAATTCTGGAGTTTCCCCCTTTTGTGGGCTATCTCCAGCTTCGTTGCCGACGTTCCTTTTTTGTTTTCTTTAAAGTGCTGTGGAGTTGAGAGAAAGTTCAGTTCTCCCCCACACACATACAAACCACAGCTAACTCAGTCGGAGAAACAGATGGAAAAGAGCTGTAGTTTACAAGCAGAATGAAATGTGATGAATATATACAAAATATGCGTATTTACAATATATAAAAAAATACACAGGAAAGAATGTAACACAGGAAAGAATGTAACATAGAAAACTCCCCCTCCCCCAATGGAGGAAGGCTCCTCCCAAAACCCTCTTTTCCCCCTTCCTCCTTTTTTCCCAGAAAGGGTTAGAGAGAAAAGTAGTTCTTAAGGAGGAATTCTGTTAGTTCAAAGCATATGTTAAGGGAAGAAAAAAAAGAATTAGTTTCTTATCTCATTAGTGCAAGGTCAGCTCCAGCCAGCACAAAAGAAAGAAAATAACTGTTCAGACCGAGACTGAAACAGAGACAGACTGACTGCACAGACTAAAACTTTAAAGTTACATTCCCACTGATCTACCAATTAAATTCATTTAGAATTATCTTTGTTTTACTTTTTACACCAAAACACTCAGCTAGAGTGTTTCAGTATCTGTCCTTTCTTGAAGGCACAGACTAAAACTGTCACAAGTGCTGTTTGTTGTTTCTGGATTTTTGTACATATTGTTTAAATTGTTAATTGTTCCAACTGGTGAGGTATCTGTTCCACAACCGAATATTTCAAACCAGTGAATAGGTTTTATTACTATTTTCCATGGGATTTTTTATGATTAATACAGTTATTAATATTTTTATTAATTGTTCCCCCTATTTAATATTATTAGGGAAAAGGCTGAAATAGGAAAGGCTGAGGGAGCTGGGGTTGCTTAGCCTGGAGAAGAGGAGACTGAGGGGTGACCTTATTGCTCTCTACAACTACCTGAAGGGAGGTTGTAGACAGGCAGAGATTGGTCTCTTCTCCCAGGCAGCCAGTACCAGAACAAGAGGACACAGTCTCAGGCTGCACCAGGGCAGGTTTAGGCTGGATGTTAGGAAGAAGTTCTATGCAGAGAGAGTGATTGCCCATTGGAATCGGCTACCCGTGGAGGTGGTGGAGTCACCTTCATTGGAGGTGTTCAGGAGGAGACTTGATGGGGTGCTTGGCTGCATGGTTTAGTTGTTGGGTGGGTTGGATTGGTTGATGGGTTGGACATGATGATCTTGAAGGTCTCTTCCAACCTGGTGTATTGTGTTGTATTGTATTGTATTGTATCGTAATAATAACAGGGAGATCCTCAAATCATACTTGTGGCTCTCTGTTTGATTCTACCAGCAGGTCCCTGTCTCTCTTGAACTGGGGGCCCAAAATTGGACACAGTATTCCAGATGTAGTCTCACCAGGGCAGAGTAGAGGAGGAAAAGAACCTCCCTAGACCTGCTGGACATACTTTTCTTGATTCACCCCAGGATGCCATTGGCTCTCTTGGCCACAAGGGCACATTGTTGTTCCATGGAGAACTTGCTGTCCACTAGGACTCCAAGCTCTGATGTGCTGCTTTCCATCAGGGCAGTCCCTAACCTGTACTGGTGCATGTTGTTATTCCTACCCAGATGTAGGACCCTGTACTTGTCCTTAATGAACATCATTAAGTTTGCCTACACCCAGCTCTCCAGCCTGTCCAGATATTGTTGGGTGGCTGCACATTCCGACAGTGTGTCAGCCAACGCCCCCCCAGTTTTGTACCATCAGCAAACTTGCTGAGGGTACTCTCAATCCCCTCATCCAGGTTGTTGATAAAGATATTGAACAAATCTGGGCCCAGTACTGATCCTTGGGGACTGAAGTTGCTGAGGGCTGATCTTAGGAGCAAAGACTGAGGCTAAGAAGGCATTCAGCAACTCTGCCATCTCAACATCATCAGTTACTGTATTTCCCATATCATTCAGTAGTTCATGAGTTCACTGTCGTAATACTCATCAGAGAACTGGAAGAGAAACCCCTATTGGTTTGATTAATATGTATGCTGTTTAGCATCTTGATAAATGGTTTATTAGACAAATTTAATAGTGAAAGAATTCCAAATAACACCTGAAAAAATCCTCAGTCAGGTGTGTCAGATTTGAAATTGTCTCTAAATGTATGTAGGAAGACCTCACAGTACTCACTGGATAACCAATCAGCTAAAAGTCAGATAAAAGGTGGTCATAATTAGTGCTTATGGGTAAGACCCAGCACTTGGGGTCAGGGACAAACAAGTGCTTGAGCATTTTGTTCCCACATAACCGAAATATTGCCATATCACCAAATTCTCTGAGAATTCAGGCCAAAGAAAATTGCCTAAGGTCACACAGAAAGCCTGTGGCAAAACAAGAGACTCAACCCAGTTTTGCTGCGGTCTCCTGCAACAATTTTAAACATGAGGCCATCTTTTTGTCCTTCAGTGTACTTAAGATTAGGGACTCTGCAACTGTTTGTAGGCACCAACAAAATTCCATGACACACAGCATTAAGGAAAATCTGTTTCTATTTATTCTCTCTCAAAATAAAATGTCTTCCACAGTTTTATATGTGCTGGCAGGCATCTCCCAAAGTCCTCTCAGCTGCATATTTCAGACACATTTAATACTTGTGATGGACTTGCATTTCCATAATTCAGCTGTTCAATCAAGGTCCTCCACCTTTACAAATGTGTGAGTCATAAATATGAAAAAAATGCTGCATGAAATCTCTGCTGACTGAATTAAATGCCTTAAAGAAACTTTCCATGCTATAAGGACTGTGAAGGATTTGGCAGAAATGGTGCTAACAATTAAAGCAGCCAGAGACAGATTAAATTTGCTGATGACAGCTCATTTGAGATGGTTGCAGGAAAAGTCTGATAAAAGCTTATCTGAAATTCACAGTTTTGATGAGGCTTCTGCATGTACCAGGAGAAAATGAAACACTTCAGATAGCATGTGATCCTAGAGAAAGGTCTGCTTGGTATTGCAGAGGGAAGATAGGCATTTCTATTGCAGTTAAGATTGTGAAGTATTATAACCCCTTGTTTTCACAGCAGGGAACTAAGTCTAAACTGTGTCTTGTAAGTGAAACCAAGGGCAATTTCAATCTCTATATAAAGTTTTCAATGTTTAAAAAAAAAGTTTAAATATAAAGGGTGGGGGCGAGAAGGCAATATTATTGCAATAACAGGATTTTTACTTTTCCTCACAAATTTAATGGGAGAAAGAATCAGCCATTTCAGTGTGCTAAGAATTCATCAAAGCCAGATATCATAACATAGCAACTGGAAAACCCCCAGCACTGTGCAGAAGTGAAATACATCTGCATACATGAAGCATTATTGGAGAACCACATGAACCCTGAGTGTTCACTCAGTTTGTCCTAACTTTTATGAGTTCCTGTACTGGAGATGTCTAACACTATATCTCTCTGCAAAACTTTGCACAGGAAAGTTTGTCAGAAAAATGAAAATGCTGTGTCTGGTCCCTTGAGCTCAGTGTAATGGCTTGGACAGCAGCACACTGTGTTGGGTTAGGAACTGTCTGGAGGGCCAAGCCCAGAGAGTGGTGGTGAATGGTGCCACATCCAGCTGGCACCCAGTCACTAGTGGTGTGCCCCAAGGATCAGTGCTGGGCCCCAATGCTCTTTACCATCTTTATTGATGATCTGGATGAGGGCATTGAGTCCACCATCAGTAAATTTGCAGACGACACCAAGCTGGGGGCAGGTGTTGATCTGCTGGAGGATAGAGAGGCTTTGCAGAGGGACCTTGACAGGCTGGACAGATGGGCAGAATCCAACGGCATGAGACTGAACACATCCAAGTGCTGGGTTCTGCACATTGGCCACAGCAATCCCATGCAGTGCTACAGGTACCTTTTTCTGCATGGCCTGTTTTCACTTTTGTCAGACTAATCCAGTATCTGATCCAGGTAGACAAATGCTTGTGCATATTAAATTCTTCCAAAAAGGATTTATGAAAAAGAGGGAAGGAGCAAGAAAAAGAAACAAAAGAATAAAAGGAGGCAATAATATTTTTGAAATGATAACACAAGGTTGGTTAAAGCTGTAGCACACAGACACCGCTTTCTTGTACTGTGTTTTATATATGAGATTATTCATACAGGGATTTAAGTAGAAACCTATCTTTTATTCAAATTGTGGAAGTAAAAAACCTATCCTTCTGCCCTCCTGTATATTTACAGAAGCATTTATTTATTTTACAGTATTTAATTAAATATATGTTATTAAAGGAATAAAACTTCCTGAGATGATTATGCCTCCAAGATAAAACTGCAGTTTTACAGCAGCACAACTGACAAATAAACCCACAGTCTGCACATGTAATTTCTTTAGAACTCTTGCATGGTTTTGGTACCAACTAAACCAATCAACAAACCAGTACCAACAAAACAAGTAGATTTTAATATCTCAGTGGCAGTATCTCAATAGCTCAATCTCTGTAAGGAAAAAAAAAAAAAAGGATTTTTATTTTTTTGGGAAACACTTAATTTTAGTCATCCAGAGGCGGAAAACTGGAATGTGGACATGAACGTTGGAGAGAAAACACAAGGAGGAAAGTTTGGATGAGTTAGACTTTGTCAAATCTCCTAATATTCACCTTTTTTGGCATTGCTCTGTCTTCAACTTATGAGATAACCTATTGATAGCAGAGAGCATTTACCCACATGCCAGTCACTCATAGCAGTGTAATTCTGGTATCTCTGCATCAATGTTTCAGGCTAAGGAGTTAACATGTTAACACAGTTAACAGGCCAACGTGTAAGGAGTTAACGTAATTATCAAAGGTGTAAAATACATTGCATTTTCTATGAAGATTTTCCTCTGTAATATTGTGGATAGTTTTGTTAGTTTGTTGTTTATTTGGATTTTGGTTGGTTCAGTGGTTTTTTGTTCGTTTGTTTTGGTGTTGGTTTTTTTGCGTGTGTGTTACGAAAAGATTTTTGTAAATGCATGAACGTTTCAGATCTGTTTGGAGATAGTACATTTCAGATGACTGATTTTTTTTTTTGTTTTGTTTTCTTTCAGCCATCTTTTTATATGAAAAGAATATGGAGAATACAGAGATTTAGTCTTCTATCATATCTGAAAAGTCATGACAATTTTGTGAAGTTCCCATTTATTGGAAAATGGGAAACATAACTTCCATTTTTAAAAAAACAGGGGGTGGGGAAGCAACTACAGACAGCTCAGTCTCAGATGAGAGGTAATGACTTCAACCTGAAAAAAACCCTAGATTTAGGTTGGACATTAGGAAGAAATTTTTCACCGTGAGGGTGGTGAGACACTGGAACAGGTGGCACAGAGATGTTCTGGAGGCTACAATGCAGTTAAGTGTTCAAAGCCAGGTTGGATGGCTCAGAATTTGATTTGTGAATATACAGCTATACATTCAATTATAAGCATAAGCTTATATCATATTATCAGAATATATATGTTCAAAAACATGACAAAGTTTGTCCAGGATATTTTCCAGAGAAATATCTTTCCTCATATACATTCTATTGCACATGAGAAAATCACAAAAAGAATTTATGCCAGTACATATTAGGGGATGCCCTGATGAAAAGCAGCTTCTCCGATAAAGATCTTGGAGTCCTAGCAGACAGCAAGCTCTCCATGGGACAGCAATGTGCCCTTGTGGCCAAGGGAGTCAATGGCATCCCGGGGTTCATCTGAAAAGTGTGTCCAGCAGGTCTGGGAGGTTCTTATCCCCTTTATATCTGCCCTGGTGAGACCACATCTGGAATATTGTGTCCAGTTTTGGGCTCCTCATTTCAAGAGAGACAGATAACTGCTGGTAAAATCTAACAGCCAGCCTATAGTATGATTAAGGGCAATTGAGCATCCCCCCTATGAAAAGAGACTTAGCCCCCTAGGGCTGTTTAATCTTGAGAAGAGAACACTGAGAGGGGATTTTATCAATATGTATAAATATCTGAGAGGTGGGTGTCAAATGGAAGGGGCCAAGCTCTTTTTGGTGGTGCACAGTAATAAGACCAGAAACAATGGTTCATGCTTGAATATAAAATATTTCACCTCAGCATGAGAAGAAACTTCTTTACAGTGAGGGAGACAAAGCACTGGAACAGGCTGCCCAGAGAGGTTGTGGAGTCTCCTTCTCTGGAAACTTTCAAAACCCACCTGGAAGCGTTCCTGTGTGGACTATCCTAAGTGATCCTTCTTTGTCAGGGGGGTTGGACTCAATCATCTCTTGAGGTTCATTCCAACCTCTAATGCGCTGTGATAACCAATTAAATTACTGTGATATTTGCATGATGGATTTGATTTCAGAAAAAAGATCAGAGATTAATTTACCTTTTTACCTATTTGTTTTGTTTTGTTTTTATTTTCTCAACTGCAATAGGGAAATTGGAAAAAAACAATAATGCAAAATTATAAACTGAAATTTTGCACAAGTTCATTTGTTTTTCATGAAAAATGAGAATTTTATAAAGAACAGCATTATTATAACTTGGAATATGAAATTATCTGTTCATTTTTCCAATCCTGCACATGCATACATGTGAACAGAAATATGCAAAGGCCTCTGCCTTTATAGTTATGCCTTCAGGAGCAAAATTCTATACCCATTAAACCATGAGTATGTTCCCCTGGCTCCATTTTCTTTTTGCACCAACAATGGCCTGTTTTTATAAGCAAGGTAGTCAAGAAAATCCATGTGTCTCTGAAAAAATGCAAGAACTTACCATTTGTAAACTTCAGCTGACTTCATTGCATCATAATATTCTCAGTCTCTTTTATGAATGGATGGACAGCAGTTCAACAGCCAACTGTTCAGACAAATACATATGAATGAGTAACAGTAATAACTGTTAACTGCTGAAATAAATATTTGCACCAGGTTGCTGACAGGCAAATATCATAAAAGATAAATTGCAGCTAAAAATTTTATTTTCCACTCAGGTTTTCAATTTAGGAATCATCACCCCGGTAGATTCAGCAGTGTTAATAACATCACAAAATGTTAGAGTTAAATTTTACCCTCAGTGTGTGATGCTTTGATCAGAATAGTCCTCTTACTAATGATGATGAATTATTATGATAGCAGTGGTGGTTCACTGTGACATCAAGATAAATATATATATACACATATATTCATATATTTTATATAGATACATACACATACATATATATACACACACACACATATATATATATATGCATATAAGGCCTCCTGTAAGGGTTTTTGGACCCCTCATAAACTCATTAGAAATATTCTGTTTATCTCTCTCCATAGAATTTAATGTGAGCAAAAATATTTTCTTCTGAAAGTTTTAATTGGAAAGTAATTTTCTTTTTATTTTTATTTCTCCTGAATGAATCATATGAACATCATCATGGCACCCCATGTATTTTAACATCATTAGAGTGTCCTTGAAAATGCACATATATTTCCTCTCATTTTATCACTTTCTAAAAAAATATTAATGCATACATTGAGTTCAACTTGGTTGTTATTATTTTCTCATACTGAAAAATAGACTTACTAAACCCAAATACTTTCAAATTATTCTATGCTGTTTTCTTAAAGCTTATAATCTTTCTTTACCTAATGTTTACCTTTTAGCTAAAGCAGTTAGAGTGTATTTATTTTTTTCTATACAGTTTCTCAATTATTGTATTTGGTTTGAATTTTATATTCCCTTATTTATTTTAACTTCATTTTTTAAAAATCTTTTGCATTTAAATACTTTATCAGTTTCTCATTTCCTTACAGTTTTAAATGGGAAAATATAAAGTGACAAGAATGTTGACACTTCATCACTATCTGGGCATAGAAGAGACTTTGCATAATTGAAAGAATCATGAAATTGTATTTTAAACTGGATTTGCTTCTGTATCAGCTTTTCTGAAAAGTAAGAAAAAAAGCTAGAAGTAGTAAGGATAAAAAGATAAGCAGAAAATCATGAAACATGAACATACTGTATGTAATTTTATCCATTTTTGTATACTACACATTTAAAAACTAGTTTTAATAAGATGCAAAACATTAAAATAATTGTCTGACTTTTCTCTCCAAAAAGCATAAAATTAAAATTAGTATTTGTTTTATGCAAAAACATAAAAATGTCATTTAGCATCTAAGTCAGTCTCACCTCTGTGCCCGGAAAGATCATGGAGCAGATCCTCCTGGAGGCACTAATGACTCAGAAGAATAGTGAAGAGGTGATTGGGAATAGTCAGCATGGCTTTGCCAAGGCCAAATCCTGCCTGACAAACCTGGAGGCCTTCTATGATCAAGTGACAGCATTAATAGATGAGGGGCGAGCAACTGATGTCGTTTACCTGGACTTGAGCAAAGCCTTCGACACTGTCCCACACCACCTCCTGGTCTCCAAGCTGGCGACACATGGGTTTGACGGATGGACCACTAGATGGATAAAGAATTGGCTTGATGGCCACACCCAAAGAGTGGCTGTCAACGGGTCCATGTCCCAGTGGAGGCCAGTGACAAGCGGAGTCCCTCAGGGATCAGTCCTGGGACCTGTCTTGTTCAACATCTTTGTGGGTGACATGGACAGTGGCATCGAGTGCACCCTCAGCAAGTTTGCTGATGACACCAAGCTGTGTGGTGCAGTGGACACCCTGGAGGGAAGGGATGCCATCCAGAGGGACCTGGACAGGCTGGAGAGGTGGGCACAAGCCAACCTCATGAGCTTCAACAAGACCAAGTGCAGGGTCCTGCA
Organism: Picus viridis; assembly: GCA_033816785.1. NCBI lineage: Eukaryota > Metazoa > Chordata > Aves > Piciformes > Picidae > Picus > Picus viridis. The sequence goes on from CM066606.1 coordinate 33,097,532, forward strand.
TCTGGGTCGAGGCAATCCCAGGCACAAATACAGGCTGGGCAGTGACTGGCTGGAGAGCAGCCCTGAGGAGAGAGACTTGGGGGTGCTGGTGGACGAGAAGCTCGACATGAGCTCTCAATGTGCGCTTGCAGCCCAGAAAGCCAATCAGATCCTGGGCTGCATCAGGAGAAGTGTGACCAGCAGGTCAAGGGAGGTGCTTCTCCCCCTCTACTCAGCTCTGGTGAGACCCCACCTGGAGTACTGCATCCAGTTCTGGAGCCCATATTACAGGAGAGATGTGGACGTGCTGGAGCGTGTCCAGAGAAGGGCCACGAGGATGATCAGAGGGCTGGAGCACCTCTCCTATGAGGACAGACTGAAGGAGTTGGGGCTGTTCAGTCTGGAGAAGAGAAGGCTCCCAGGTGACCTCATTGTGGCTTTCCAGTATCTGAAGGGGGCCTACAGGAAGGCTGGGGAGGGACTTCTCAGGATCTCAGGTAGTGATAGGACTAGGGGGAATGGAATGAAGCTGGAAATGGGGAGATTCAGGCTGGATGTGAGGAAGAAGTTCTTTACCATGAGAGTGGTGAAGCCCTGGAATGGGTCGTCCAGGGAGGTGGTTGAGGCCCAGTCCCTGGAGGTGTTTAAGACCAGGCTGGACGAGGCTCTGGCCAGCGTGATCTAGTGTAGGGTGTCCCTGCCCATGGCAGGGGGGTTGGAACTAGATGATCCTTGTGGTCCCTTCCAACCCTGACTGATTCTATGATTCTATGATTCTATGATCTAATCTATGGCTTGAAGGTAATAGAGAACAAAAAGGTGAGTGTATTAATCTGAAGAGTTCTTTGGGAAAAAACATGGATATCTGTGTTTGCTCTACCCACATAATAAATAATGTCCAATGCTTGGAAGCTTTACAAGGTTTTGAGGTTTGTACTATATTTTGGAGATTGACAGCAAATAATTACCCTTCTCTTGATTTTCACAGCTGATACAATAGAAGACCAGAGCTTATATAATACCTGATTTCCCAGGCTCCCAACATCATGGATAATTGTTGCCCAGAGGGGAAATTTCTTCCCAGCCTACATCAGCAAATGGTAACTTTAAATCACAAAACATGAGGATTTATGCTCCAATCTATTCCATAGAAATCTCAGACTCAAAAAAACTTAATTTGAAGAGCAGAGCTAATGTGCAGTTAGCAATTTTACTGTACCTTACCTATTTGTCCAGAATTTAGTGAGACCTCCTAAAAATATAAGTAGGGCTGTGCTAACAGGCATTCAACCTTACTGAACCCAAGCAAAGGAGGTATTACAACAGTGTAAGATCTCTTCATAGTGCTTCTCATACCCTCAGAAGATCTATCTGTTAGTTGCTTGCGATCTTAATAGTGCGGATCAATGTACATTAAAAATAAGTGAGTGAAAAAAACAAACCATGAACTTTATTTCCTTTTTTACTGATAGGAGGACTGTGAGTAGACTTGTTCAAAGAAATACTAGCACTAAATTAAGTAAACCACTGAAAGTGGCATAAGGACACATGTTTCTGATACAACACAATAATACAATACATTACAATACACCAGGTTGAAAGAGACCTTCAAGATCATCACGTACAACCCATCAACTAATCCAACCCACCTAAACAACTAAACCATGCAACCAAGCACCCCATCAAGTCTCCTCCTGAACACCTCCAATGAAGGTGACTCCACCACCTCCAAGGGTAGCCAATTCCAATGGGCAATCACTCCCTCTGTATGGAACTTCTTCCTAACATCCAGCCTAAACCTGCCCTGGCGCAGCCTGAGACTGTGTCCTCCAATATCCGCCTGTCTCCAACCACCCTTCAGGTAGTCGTAGAGAGCAATAAGGTCACGCCTGAGCCTCCTCTTCTCCAGGCTAAGCAACCCCAGCTCCCTCAGCCTTTCCTCATAGGGCTTGTGTTCCAAGCCCCTCACCAGCTTTGTTGCCCTCCTCTGGACACGCTCCAGCAAGACAACATCCTTCCTAAACTGAAGGGGCCAGAACTGGACACAGGACTCAAAGTGTGGCCTAACCAGTGTAGTGTATAGGGGCAGAATGACCTCCCTGCTCCTGCTGGACACACTGTTCCTGATGCAGGCCAGGATGCCATTGGCCTTCTTGGCTGCCGGGACACACTGCAGGCTCATGTTCAGCCTACAGTCAACCAGCACCCCCAAGTCCCTCTCTGCCTGGCCGCTCTCCAGCCACTCTGACCCCAGCCTAGAGCACTGTATGGGGTTGTTGTGGCCAATGTGCAGAACCCAGCACTTGGATGTGTTCAATCTCATGCCGTTGGATTCTGCCCATCTGTCCAGCCTGTCGAGGTCCCTCTGCAAAGCCTCTCTATCACCAGATCACCAGATCAACTCCTGCCCCCAGCTTGGTGTCGTCTGCAAATTTACTGATGATGGACTCAATGCCCTCATCCAGATCATCAATAAAGAGGTTGAAGAGCATGGGGCCCAGCACTGATCCTTGGGGCACACCACTAGTGACTGGGTGCCAGCTGGATGTGGCACCATTCACCACCACTCTCTGGGCTTGGCCCTCCAGCCACTTCCTAACCCAACATAGTGTGCTCTTGTCCAAGCCATGGGCTGATAACTTGGGCAGGAGTTGGCTGTGGGGGACGGTGTCAAAGGCCTTGCTGAGGTCCAGGTAGACCACATCCACAGGCCTCTCCACGTCCACCAGGCGAGTAACCTGATCATAGAAGGAGATGAGGTTGGTCAGGCAGGACCTGCCCTTCCTAAATCCATGCTGGCTAGGCCTGATCCCTTGGCCAGCTCTGCTGGCCAGCTCTCTGGAAGACGTTCTGTCATGCTAATAAAAATTGAGGCAAAGAAAGTGTTAAGTACCTCTGCCTTCTCCTCATCCTTTGTTACAATGTTCCCTTCCGTGTCAACCAAGGAGTGGAGGTTGTCCTTGCCCTTCTTCTTGCTATTGATGCATTTATAGAAGGACTTTTTGTTGTCTTTCACAGCAGAGGCCAGTCTAAGCTCCAAATATACTTTTGCCTCCCTTATTTTCTTCCTACAAGACCTAGCAACATCCTTAAACATTCCATGGGTTGCCTCACCTTTCTTCCAAAGATGGCACACCCTCTTTTTTTCCCTTAGTTGTATTAGAAGTTCATTACCCATCCAGGCTGGCCATCTGCCCCGGCGGCTCATCTTCCAGCACATTGACACAGCCTGTTCCTGCACCTTCAAGAGCCTGTGTGTATGGTCAGTGAGAGGGATACGCCTGCTTGTTCTGGCCTAGTAAAAATGCAGTGTAAATGTGTATGTGAGACATGCAAATGCTGCTTTACATTTCTAGCAGCTTTTTAACTGTTACCACAGTGACTTCAGAGACTGATCTGGTGCACTGAAGAGTGATCTGCAGTGACAATATCATATTATAATTAACCAGGAGTCTTCTCTTCTGTGTTTGGCAACCTAAAAGCAAAGTGTCTGTTCTGAACCCTCCATGAGGACTTCTTATAAAATTAATGAAAAAACACTGGCAGTTAATCCCATCTTTAAACAGAGAATGAGATGACTGATGCTTTTGTGGAAGTGCCCCTGTCTTTTGATTTGCTACAGGGAGACCAGATAAGAATATATGACTAACTTTTAATTAGTAAGTCTTAAATGTGATGAATCCTTAAGCATCAAATACATTCTGCTGCACTAATTGGCTGGAAATATTTACTTAGATACTGGGTATTTCCAGAGTCCATTGCAGTCAGCAATACATCTCATATAGTGCTACCTAACAGAACTGGAAATACGAAAGGCTAACTGTGGTGAAGAACACCACAGTTTTAAGCTTGATGTTCCTTGGTATCTGCCTTTAATAACAGCAAAGTCAATTTGATTTTGTTCACTTTCTTCATTTCACCCCCGCTGAGGATGGCACTCAGTCATCTGTGATACTACAGAGTTGGAAAGCAACCAATTCAAGGCTAACTGAACAAGATGGATCTGGTAAGAAGTCACCACACAAGGATTTTTGTCACCTTTTGAGCTTTTCTGACATCCTGGTCTCTTATTTTACTATACAGCACAGAAGGGAAAAAAATCTTGCTAAAATGAGAGGTAACATCAGGTTTGTGCCAGAAAATTACACTGCTTGTAAGACGTTGACTAATTTATACTGGCCTGCATAGAGGAATCCAGAAGGTGAACTATGATCTTTTCAGCTAAGACAAAAAACAGTTGCCAGAAAAGTTTAACTTTTTACAAATTTGGTTATTATTTTTGAAAGCAAGTGTCAGAGTGAAAGATAAGATAAGGAGTTATATTTCAGTGCAGAAAGTTCTCTCTCAAAAAACCCTCAACCAGCTCTAAGAAGAGATTGAATCCCAGTCCAGTGCACAGCTTTTCTCATTATGTGTGCTTCAGCGTGATTACTTTATACAGACTGTGATTGAATTATTTTTCACTTAAATTCCACTGCAAACAAGAATTCCAAGCCTATACAGACCCTCTAGACAGGAGATACTGGTTTCCTTGGAGAACTTGTAGTTCATTTCCCCACCTCTGATCAAAGGAGGAGGTCATCTTCATTTAAGAAAATCATGTTGAAACTGAAGATTGCATCCCAGACAACTATTCCTCTCTCAGACAACTATTCCTCTCTATAAATCATATCTTGTTAACCATTTCTGTAAATCTACATTCAAACATCAGGCATGCAAATTGCCATGGCTTTAGGCTATGTCTTTAAAATTTAGTTACAGCAGAAAAGTAGAAAAATATAAATAAATCACTATTGGGTGTAAAGAGGAAAACTAAAGATAATTCTAAACAATTTCATTGGAGAAAATATCTGGTATAAGATTGGCTGTGCCAAAGCAATTATTTCTCTTTCCCAATCTCTTCTCTGCTTGCTTCACTCAGGAGAGGTTAACCTGCTTCTGGCTGACCATGGCTGCATTATTTTGGTTAAGTCTAACCACTAATTTATCTCTGTTCCTTTCTCCCTTTTGGACAGGGGATGTGGGGGGTGGGTCAGAGGAACAGCTTCCCTGGTCTTTTTGACCAGGGAAGGGCTTTATGTTGTTTGTTAATTTTAAATATTTGTAAAATATTATAAATACTGTATATTTTATACATATTCATTGCATTCCATTGAAGATCGTAGTTTTGCTTGTAAATACAGCTTCCATTTGCTTCCAACTGAGTTAGTCTGGCAAAGTTAATGCTGGGGGGTGGAATTTCAACCCACCATGCAAATTTAACTTACCTTTTTGTTGGCAACTCTTATTGCCTCAGAAATGGGCAATGAACTTCTAAAAGAACTAAGGGAAAAAAAGAGGGTGTACCATCTTTGGAAGAAAGGTGAGGCAACCCACAGAATGTTTAAGGAGGTTGCTAGGTCTTGTAGGAAGAAAATAAGGGAGGCAAAAGTATATTTGGAGCTTAGACTGGCCTCTGCTGTGAAGGACAGCAAAAAGTCCTTCTATAAATATATTAATAGCAAGAGGAGGGGCAAGGACAGCCTTCGTGGACACAGAGGGGAACGTAGCAACAAAAGATGAGGAAAAGGCAGAAATACTTAACACCTTCTTTGCATCAATTTTTACTAACAGGACAGAATGTCTTCCAGACATCTGGCCTGCAGAGCTGGCAGAAGGAGCCAGGGAGCAGCATAGCTCTCCTGTGTTCCAGGAGGGGGCAATTAGAGATCTTCTCAGCCACTTGGATCCCCACTAGTCCATGGGAGCAGACAAGATCAATCCTAGGGTACAGAGAGAGCTGGCAGATCACGGTATCACAATATCACAGTATAACCTAGGTTGGAAGAGACCCCAAGGATCATCAAGTCCAACCTGTCCCAACAGACCTCACAACTAGACCATGGTACCAAGTGCCATGTCCAATCTCCCCTTGAACACCTCCAGGGACAGCGACTCCACCACCTCCCTGGGCAGCCCATTCCAATGACGAATGACTCCCTCAGTGAAGAACTTTTCCCTCACCTCGAGTCTAAAGCTCCCCTGGCACAGCTTGAGACTGTGTCCTCTTGTTCTGGTGCTGGTTGCCTGGGAGAAGAGACCAACATCTTCCTGTCTACAACCACCTTTCAGGTAGTTGTAGAGGGCAATGAGGTCACCCCTGATCCTTCTCTTCTCCAGGCTAAACAACCCCAGCTCCCTCAGCCTCTCCTCACAGGGCTTGTGCTCAAGGCCTCTCACCAGCCGTCTTGCCCTTCTCTGGACACATTCAAGTGTCTCGATGTCCTTCTTAAACTGAGGGGCCCAGAACTGGACACAGTACTCAAGGTGTGGCCTAACCAAAGCAGAGTACAGGGGCACAATGACCACCCTGTTCCTGCTGGCCACTCTATTTCTAATACAGACCAGGATGCCATTGGCCCTCTTGGCCACCTGGGCACACTGCTGGGTCATGTTTAGGAGGGTGTCAATCAGCACCCCCAGGTCCCTCTCTGTTTGGCAGCTCTCCAGCCACTCTGACCCCAGCCTGTAGCTCTGCATGGGGTTGCTGTGGCCAAAGTGCTGCACCCGGCACTTGGACTTGTTAAATGCCATGCCATTAGACTGTGCCCATCTGTCCAGTCGGTTGAGGTCCCTCTGCAGAGACTTTCTACCCTCTAACTGACTAACATCTGTTCCCAACTTGGTGTCATCTGCAAACTTGCTGATAACTGACTCAACCCCCTCATCCATATCATCAATGAAGATGTTAAAGAGAATGGGGCCCAGCACTGATCCCTGGGGGACGCCACTGGTGATTGGCTGCCAGCTGGAGGTGGCACCATTCACCACCACTCTCTGGGCTCGGCCCTCCAGCCAGTTCCTAACCCAGCACAGTGTTGCTGTCCAAACCACGAGCTGACAACTTAGCCAGCAGTTTACTGCGGGGGACGGTGTCAAAGGCCTTGCTGAAGTCCAGGTCGACTACATCCACAGGCCTCTCCACGTCCACCAGATGGGTCACCTGATCATAGAAGGAGATCAGGTTGGAGAGGCAGGACCTGCCCTTCCTAAATCCATGTTGGCTGGACCTGAGCCCTTGGCCATCCTTCAGGTGTGCAGTTATTGCCGCCAGGATAATCTGTTCCATCACTTTCCCTGTAACTGAGGTCAGGCTGACAGGCCTGTAGTTTCCGGGTTCCTCCATCCAACCCTTCTTGTGGATGGGCACCACACTGGCCAGTTTCCAGTCATCTGGGACCTCACCAGTCAGCCAGGACTGAAGGAAAATAATGGAGAGTGGCTTGGCCAGCTCATCTGCCAGCTCTCTCAGCACCCTAGGATGGATCACATCCGGTCCCATGGACTTGTGGGTGTCCAAGTGGCTTAGCAGGTCCCGAACTAATTCCTCATGGATTTCTGGGGCATTACACTGCTCTCCAACCCTACTACCCAGCTCAGGAGGCCACTCATCCTGGACTCCTACCTTGCTGTTAAACATTGAGGCAAAGAAGGCGTTCAGGACCTCAGCCTTTTCCTCATCTTTGGTCACCGTGTTCCCCTCCAGGTCCAGTAAGGAGTGGAGATTCTTCTTGCCCTTCTTTTTAGCATTGATATATTTGTAAAATTGCTTTTTATTTTCTTTCACAGAGGTGGCCAGTTTCAGTTCCAACAGTTCCAACTGGGCCTTTGCCTCTCTAATTTTATTCCTACATTATCTAATCACTTCCTTGAACATACCTCGAGAAGCCTTCCCCTCCTTCCAAAGGTGATACAGCCTCTTTTTCCCCTTAATTCCTCCAGGAGCTGCTTGCTCATCCAGGCCAGTCGCCTTCCCTGCCGGCTCATCTTTCGGCAGATGGGAACTGCCAGTTCTTGTGCCTTCAAGAGCTCCTTTTTGAAGTAAGTCCAACCCTCCTGGACCCCTCGGTTCATGAGGGTTGGTACCCAGGGAACTTTACAAATAAGTTTCTTAAAGAGGCTGAAGTTTGCCCTCCGGAAGTCCAAGGTGAAGGTTCTGTTGGTGCTCCTCCCTATCTCCCTGCATATTGAAAACTTCACTATCTCGTGGTCACTGCAGCCCAGGCAGCCTCCCACGGTCACATCTCCCACCAGTCCTTCCCTATTGGAGAGCAGCAGGTCAAGCAGAGCCTGTCCCCTGGTAGGCTCGCTTAACAGCTGCGTCAGGAAGCAGTCCTCTATTCGCTCCAGGAATCTTCTGGACTGCCTTCTCTCTGCTGAGTTAAGTTCCCAGCAGATATCTGGCAGGTTGAAGTCACCCACAAGGACAAGATCTGATGATCTTGAAACAGCCTCCAGTTGTTTGTAGAATAATTCATCAACCTCCTCATCCTGGTTGGGTGGTCTATAACAGACTCCAACCAGGATGTCAGATTTGTTGGGCTGCCCTTTGATTTTAACCCACAGGCTCTCAATTCCCTCATCTTCCACCTCAAGTTCAGAGGCAGAAAGTGTCTCCCTAATATACAAAGCCACCCCTCCTCCTCTTCTCCCTCGCCTATCCCTCCTAAAGAGCCTGTAACCCCCCAGTGTAGCACTCCAATCGTGCCTGTTGTCCCACCATGTTTCTGAGATGGCAACTATATCATAGTTGCCCTGGTGGATTAGGACCTCCAGCTCATCTTGCTTATTGCCCAGGCTGCGTGCATTGGTGCACGTGCACTGCAGCTGGGCTCCCTACCTCTCAGTTGACCCTACCTTGTGCCCTACTCTTACCTCTGCAGAGGGACCGATGTCTTCACCCAACCTCTTCAGACCTAGTTTAAAGCCCTCCTAATGAGCCCTGCCAACTCTAGTGCTAAGACTCTCTTGCCCCTTCTAGATAAATGTACCCCATCAGGACCCAGCAGGTCAGGTGCCATAAAAGTTGCCCCATGATCAAAGAAACCAAAGTTCCTCCGCTGGCACCATTCCCTGAGCCACTTGTTGATGGTGTGGGTTCTCCCGTTCCTCTCAGTGTACTCTCCTGCCACTGAGGGAACTGAGCAGAACACCACTTGCGTGCCTGCCCCATCAATCAACTGTCCAAGGGCCCTGAATTCCTTCTTAATTGCCCTGGTGCCCTTCCTGTCGATCTCATCACTCCCAGCCTGTATCACCAGTAGAGGGTAATAGTCAGAGGGACTGATGAGCTTGGGGATTCCCCTTGCAATGTCCCTTACTCGTGCCCCGGGTAGAGAGCAGACCTCCCTGTGGGATGGGTCAGGACAACATATGGGTCCCTTAGCACCCCCAGGAGAGAGTCCCCAACAACTATAACCCTTCTTTTCTTTGTGGAGCTGGTCGTTATAGCTGTTGGGAACTGCTTGGCCTTAGGCTTGGCCTTAGGCTGCTCTCCGGAGCTGGTCGTTACAGCCAGCGGGGACCGCTTGGCCTTGATCTCCCCACTGGATGGCTGCTCCTCAGCCCTGTCATCCCTACCGCCCGCAGCCTGCAGGGCCTCATACTTATTATGCAAGGGCAGCGGAGGAGGAGGAGAGGGCCGGGGTGGATTTCCCTTGCCACCCTTGGCAGGGACCTGTGTCCATCCCTCTCCATTTTCAGGGGCCTCTCCCTCAGCAGGGGAGATCTGCAGAGCCTTCTCCCACAAGTCTAACTCCTTTTCGCTTTCCCTTATTGACCTCAGCCTAGACACCTCCTCCTTCAGCTCGGCCACTTCATCCTTCAGCTCAGCCACCAGACTGAGGAGAAAGTTCACCAGCTATAATAATACAATAATACAATACACCAGGTTGGAAGAGACCTTCAAGATCATCGCGTCCAACCCATCAAACAATCCAACCCACCCAACAACTAGACCATACAGCCAAGCACCCCATCAAGTCTTCTCCTGAACACCTCCTGTGAAGGTGACTCCACCACCTCCACGGGTAGCTGATTCCAATGGCCAATCACTCTCTCCGTGTAGAACTTCTTCCTAACATCCAGCCTAAACCTGACCTGGCGCAGCCTGAGACTGTGTCCTCTTGTTCTGGTGCTGGATGCCTGGGAGAAGAGGCCAACCTCTGCCTGGCTACAACCTCCCTTCAGGTAGTTGTAGAGAGCAAGAAGGTCACCCCTCAGTCTCCTCTTCTCCAGGCTAAGCAATCCCAGCTCCCTCAGCTTTTCCTCATAGGGCTTGTGTTCCAAACCCCTCACCAGCTTTGTTGCCCTTCTCTGGACATGCTCCAGCAAGTCAACATCCTTCCTAAACTGAGGGGCCCAGAACTGGACACAGTACTCAAGGTGCGGCCTAACCAGTGCAGTGTATAGGGGGAGAATGACCTCCCTGCTCCTGCTGGACACACTGTTCCTGATGCAAGCCAGGATGCCATTGGCCTTCTTGGCTGCCTGGGCACACTGCAGGCTCATGTTCAGCCTACAATCAACCAGTACCCCCAGGTCCCTCTCTGCCTGGCCACTCTCCAGCCACTCTGACCCCAGCCTGTAGCACTGCCTGGGGTTGTTGTGGCCAATGTGCAGAATCCGGCACTTGGATGTGTTAAATCTCATGCCATTGGACTCTGCCCATCTGTCCAGCCTGTCGAGGTCCCTCTGCAAAGCCTCTCTGCCCTCCAGCAAATCAACTGCTGCCCCCAGTTAGGTGTCATCTGCAAATTTACTGATGATGGACTCAATGCCCTCATCCAGATCATCAATAAAGATGTTGAAGAGCATGGGGCCCAGTACTGATCCCTGGGGCACACCACTAGTGACAGGCCGCCAGCTGGATGTGGCGCCATTCACCATTACTCTCTAGGCTCAGCTCTCCTGCCAGTTCCTAACCCAACGCAGTGTGCTCCTGTCCAAGCCATGGGCTGCCAGCTTGGCCAGGAGTTTGCTGTGGGGGACGGTGTCAAAGGCCTTGCTGAGGTCCAGGTAGACCACATCCACAGGCCTCCCCACATCCACCAGGCGGGTCACCTGATCATAGAAGGAGATCAGGTTGGTCAGGCAGGACCTGCCCCTCCTAAATCCATGCTGGCTAGGCCTGAGCCCCTGGTCATCCTGTAAGTGCTGTGTGATCGCACACAAGATGACCCGTTCCGTAATCTTGCCTGGCACTGAGGTCAGGCTGACAGGCCTATAATTCCCTGGCTCATCCAACCGGCCCTTCTTGTGGATGGGCACCACGTTAGCCAGCTTCCAGTCTTCTGGGACCTCTCCAGTGAGCCAGGACTGCTGAAAAATGATGGAAAGTGGCTTGGACAGCTCATTTGTCAGCAATCTCAGCACCCTAGGATGGATCCCATCCGGTCCCATGGCCTTGTGGGGGTCCAAGCGGCTCAGTAGATCTCTGACTTCCTCTTGGAGCAGTGGGAAACTATGCAGCTCTCTGGCTCCTTCTGCCAGCTCTGCAGGCCAGCTGTCTGGAAGACGTTCTGCCCTGCTAGTGAAGACTGAGGCAAAGAAGGTGTTAAGTACCTCTGCCTTTTCCTCATTCTTTGTTACAACGTTCCCCTCCGTGTCAACCAAGGAGTGGAGGTTGTCCTTGCCCTTCTTCTTGCTACTGATGTATTTATAGAAGGACTTTTTGTTGTCCTTCACAGCAGAGGCCAGTCTAAGTTCTAAATGGGCTTTTGCCTCCCTAATTTTCTTCCTACACAACCTAGCAACATCCCTAAACATTCTGTAGGTTGCCTCCCCTTTCTTCCAAAGATGATACACCCTCTTTTTTCCCCTAAGTTCTATTAAAAGTTCATTGCCCATCCAGGCTGGCCGTCTGCCCCGGCGGCTCATCTTCCGGCACACCGGCACAGCCTGTTCTTGCACCTTCAATAGTTCTTCCTTGAAGTAGGTCCAGCTCTCCTGGACCCCTTTGTTTTTGAGGGCTGATTCCCAAGGAACCTTCTGAATTAGTTCCTTGAGTAGCCTGAAGTCTGCCCTCCGGAAGTCCAGAGTGGAGGTCTTCTTGCTCCCCCTCTTGGCTTGGCTGCATACTGAAAACTCTATTATGTCGTGGTCACTGGTGCCTAAACACCCTCCGACCACCACATCACCCACCAGCCCTTCCCTGTTGGTGAAGAGGAGGTCAAGCAGAGCCTTACCCCTGGTAGGCTCATGCAGCACCTGGGATAAGAAGCTGTCCTCCATGCACTCTAACAACCTCCTAGACTGCCTCCTCTCTGCTCACACCTGACACAGCTGTCCTCTCCCTCTCCCTCCCCCTCTATTCCAACTGCCAGGCCAAAGCACTCTCTGCAGCTGGCAGCCTGGACTCCAGCATGCTGGAGAAACAACTCTGTCTGGGTAGATGCTATTTTTCTACCCTTGGTCCGAGTAATGACCATGGTACAGCATATGAGTGAAAACAATTTTTTTTTTTTTTTTTTTTTTTTTTTGCAAGAAGCCGAAAGGCTATCAAGCCAAAATGGCGCCGCGCGCACAGCCCAGCTGGGATTTAAATCTCCCGCGGCTGACGTCAGCCACTTGCTCCCATGCACGCTCATGAGAGCACGAGCCCGCCTCCATCCCTGCCTGCCGCGAGTCCTCCCGACCCGGTAAACCCTGAAAGCAAGGCAAAAAGCCAAGCAGAAACTCACAAAGTGAGTGGTGCTGTCCCGAAGGAGCGGTTCTGACCGGCTATCAAGCCAAAAATGATGAGCTGGCCAAGCCACTCTCCATCATTTTGCAGCAGTCCTGCCTCACTGGAGAGGTCCCAGAAGACTGCAAGCTGGCCAACATGGTACCCACGCACAAGAAAGGACATTTAGGAGAGCCAGAAAATTATAGGCCTGTCAGCCTGACCTCAGTGCCAGGCAAGATTATGGAACAGGTTGTTTTGAGTGCAATCACACAGCACTTCCAGGATGGCCAAGGGATCAGGCCCAGCCAGCATGGATTTAGGAAGGACAGGTCCTGCCTGACCAACCTCATCTCCTTCTATGATCAGGTTACTCGCCTGGTGGACGTGGAGAGGCCTGTGGATGTAGTCTACCTGGACCTCAGCAAGGCCTTTGACACAGTCCCCCACAGCCAACTCCTGGCCAAGCTGGCAGCCCATGGCTTGGACAAGAGCACACTATGTTGGGTTAGGAAGTGGCTGGAGGGCCAAGCCCAGAGAGTGGTGGTGAATGGTGCCACATCCAGCTGGCACCCAGTCACTAGTGGTGTGCCCCAAGGATCAGTGCTGGGCCCCATGCTCTTCAACCTCTTTATTGATGATCTGGATGAGGGCATTGAGTCCACCATCAGTAAATTTGCAGACGACACCAAGCTGGGGGCAGGAGTTGATCTGGTGGAGGATAGAGAGGCTTTGCAGAGGGACCTCGACAGGCTGGACAGATGGGCAGAGTCCAATGGCATGAGATTTAACACATCCAAGTGCCGGATTCTGCACATTGGCCACAACAACCCCATACAGTGCTACAGGCTGGGGTCAGAGTGGCTGGAGAGTGGCCAGGCAGAGAGGGACCTGGGGGTGCTGGTTGATTGTAGGCTGAACATGAGCCTGCAGTGTGCCCCGGCAGCCAAGAAGGCCAATGGCATCCTGGCCTGCATCAGGAACAGTGTGGCTAGCAGGAGCAGGGAGGTCATTCTCCCCTGTACACTGCATTGGTTAGGCCACACCTAAAGTCCTGTGTCCAGTTCTGGGCCCTTCAGTTTAGGAAGGATGTTGTCTTGCTGGAGCGTGTCCAGAGGAGGGCAACAAAGCTGGTGAGGGGTTTGGAACACAAACCCTGTGAGGGGTTGCTTTGCCTGGAGAAGAGAAGATTTGGGGGTGACCTTATTGCTCTCTGCAACTACCTCAAGGGAGGTTGTAGCCAGGAGGGGGTTGGTCTCTTCTCCCAGGCAGCCAGCACCAGAACAAGAGAACATGGTCTCAAGCTGCACCAGGGGATGTTTAGAGTGGATATTAGGAAGAAAAAGAGTGATTGCCCATTGGAATGGACTGACCCCGGAGGTGGTGGAGTCACCATCACTGGAGGTGTTCAAGAGGAGACTTGATGGGGTGGTTGGTGCCATTGTCTAGTTGTTTAGGTAGGTTGGATTGGTTGATAGGTTGGACATGGTGATCTTCAAGGTCTCTTCCAACCTGGTTTATTGTATTATTGTTTTAATGAACTTGCTCCATTGGTTCATTTGAAAAAAAAAAAACGGTATGAAACAACAGTACACATACCACACTGGGACGTGTCAAGCTTATTTACTGTTACAGAGAATGCTGGAGTTTGTGGAGATGGTCAGTGACATGCAAGAGATGGGATAAAATTATGAGTTAGAAAATTATGTGAATGCTTCAAGTAGATTGTCATTTTAGAAACTGAGGTTGCCTGACTTCACCTCACTGAGCCTTACCATGATTCTGGAGCCCATATTACAGGAGAGATGTGGATGTGCTGGAGCGTGTCCAGAGAAGGGCCACGAGGATGATCAGAGGGCTGGAGCACCTCTCCTATGAGGACAGACTGAAGGAGTTGGGGCTGTTCAGTCTGGAGAAGAGAAGGCTCCCAGGTGACCTCATTGTGGCTTTCCAGTATCTGAAGGGGGCCTACAGGAAGGCTGGGGAGGGACTTCTCAGGATCTCAGGTAGTGATAGGACTAGGGGGAATGGAATGAAGCTGGAGGTGGGGAGATTCAGGCTGGATGTGAGGAAGAAGTTCTTCCCCATGAGAGTGGTGAAGCCCTGGAATGGGTTGTCCAGGGAGGTGGTTGAGGCCCAGTCCCTGGAGGTGTTTAAGACCAGGCTGGACGAGGCTCTGGCCAGCATGATCTAGTGTAGGGTGTCCCTGCCCATGGCAGGGGTTGGAACTAGATGATCCTTGTGGTCCCTTCCAACCCTGACTGATTCTATGATTCTATGATTCTATGATTCTGCTTACTTCCCAACAGTGTGGTGTCTGTGTGCTTATCAAGAACATATCCAGCGTGGACTATGGTGTTTGCAAAATATGTATTAGTGTAAGTAATAACGTTAGTATAATACCAATAACAATATTATTATTACTGCTAGTGCTGTTACCATCCTGTTTATTGTTATTATTGATGTTTGTTTCTGCTACTATTCTTACATACCCAAAGACTCTTTGGGACTGCAGTTCAAATGTTTTGTATGAACGTGAACAAGCATATGAATACTCAACAATATAACGAACATACTCTCCATTTGAAAATGCTGGTAAAAACTGCCTTTTTGTTAGATTTCTGATTGACAGAAAAATAACACAATAAGAGCCTTTCTTGGGATATCTCAGCAATTGCTTTTCTCTCCTGGACAGAACTAAAATATGCAATACAATACAATACAATACACCAGGTTGGAAGAAACCTTCAAGATCATCACGTACAACCCATCAACCAATCCAACCCACCTAAACAACTAAACCATGCAGCCAAGCACCCCATCAAGTCTCCTCCTGAACACCTCCAATGAAGGTGACTTCACCACCTCCAAGGGTAGCCAATTCCAATGGGCAATCACTCCCTCTGTATAGAACTTCTTCCTAACATCCAGCCTAAACCTGCCCTGGCGCAGCCTGAGACTGTGTCCTCCAATATCCGCCTGTCTCCAACCACCCTTCAGGTAGTTGTAGAGAGTAATAAGGTCACCCCTGACCCTCCTCTTCTCCAGGCTAAGCAACCCCAGCTCCCTCAGCCTTTCCTCGTAGGGCTGGTGTTCCAAACGCCTCACCAACTTTGTTGCCCTTCTCTGGACACGCTCCAGCAAGACAACTGAGAAAAATAGAAGCTAACTGAATATTTCACAGCCCTTAGAGATGTTTATTCAACACTAGGTACTTCAGAACATGTAAAAGCTCTAGGGGAAAGAGAGTCCATTTGCATATTTGCTCTGCATATACTAGTAAAATCTACCTTGGAAATTAATGACTTCACTTAAGTTTTTATTTCTTGTTTTACACAACTGCCAGTTGCATTTGAAGGCCACTAATGCAGCTAACAGGTGGTGCAGCAGGGCTAGCAGCCGTGAGGGATATTTTATTAATAAAACAAGAAATTATTTTCAGGCTTTCCCTTGCATATTGCCAGGTTTGTTTGTTTGTTTTAATTTATTGCTGTTTTGTTTGCTTGGTTGGTTTTTGTATGTGTTTTTTCTTTAGGAAACACCTCATCTGCTTGGCCTCAGCTTCAAGGTATTTTGTTTGTGGGAAATTCCCAACACTAGAAATGAACCTGTTTTACTTTCTCTCCTAGGACTATATTAAGATTATATCTTTGGAAAGGAAGTAAACCATATGGGTTATTGCTAATGACACTAAGAGTTCTGAATGGAATGCTGAGTCTTGTGGCAAACTATCACCATAAGTGATATATGCTGGTAGCATAGACGCATGGTGATGTAGGCTGCTGGAGCAGCCATTTTGTGTCTAGTACTAGCTCACACACTTCTTTGCCAGAATCCTTGTCACAGGATGAGAAGTATATGATTTAAAAAATTCTACCTGCTTAGTCTTTATGAACTCCTTTTACATTGCAACTACAAATACTCATTCAGGCCTAAATGTGTAGTCCATATCAAATGGGAAAGAACAGTATCTCACAATTTTGGTCTTACAAAATCAGTGAAGAATGGAGTAACTTACCACGAAACAGTGAATACGATAATTAGTTGAATGAGAGGGGATTTACGCATATAGGGAAATTTACTGCTGAAGTGAGATGTCAATAACCGTGTTCTTTCCAAAAGTTTCCAAAAGCAGTTCTACTTGTTTCTGTAAAACTTTCCTGGAGGTATAATTGAGTCTGATTGTACTACACTGATATAAAGTGTGAGATGTACTCCTTGTCTCTAAGCATGCCATGCAGTTTTATACTACATCAGCATTAGCATAGAAATAACTGCATAATTTCCTGAGTTAGGCAGATTAATCACTGTCTCACACTAGCAGGCCCCTGCAGGAGACTTTGTGACCTGTTCATAAAGCTGAAAAGAAAACATTTCCAATGCACACTTACAGATGTCCTTTGTCAGAAGAAACTCACTTTGTGTGGAAGACTCCATCTGAATATCATTTGACACGCTCAGTGTCAATTCTCATTGTCTTTTTATTTATTATAACGAGTTCAGCCACTGTTGTAGGTGGTTTAACTCCATCACAGATCCTCACCACAGAGGTGACAGTATATGCTGTTTCATATAGCCATAACTATAAAGAAGTATAAAAGAGTCATAAAAACTGCTTCTTCAGAAGGAAATGCCTGGTTTTCCTGATGGTGCTGTCAAAAATAACTAAGGTAACATTATCTGATCTGAAAGAATTAGTGTCTAAGGATTTGGAACACTGGATTTGAATAGTATGTTTCTGTGGGATGTTTGGTAGATAAAGCAGATTTGACTGCATCTCTGCCTACTAAAGAAAAGATGTATATTTCATGAAGGATTTGAAGATTCAGCTGAGGAACTTCTGTCTCTGCCTTTATCCAAAAGGGATGATGACAGAGGAATAATAAGAACAAATGAAAAACCAAAATCTCAAACCCTCCACAATAACAGCACCCCTCCCCTGCACCCTCACTCTCCCCCCCCCCCCCCCCCCCCAAAAAAAAGGCATATTTTTCTAGGTAATTCTAGATCTTTTCTATTTTAATTTTTAGTTCAAAATACTATGCTGAATACCCCCAGACAAAGTTTTCATGAAATATGTCCAAATGTAGAACTTTCAGTAATACAAACAGTGCCTGAAAACATTCCAAATTGCATTGTAATTAAATTTGATTCCAAGAGCCTAGTGATTCAGAACACCAGTATTCTCAGCATCACCCACAAAAGCCAGCTTTCTTTTTGACTTACCTGACATTTCTCTCAGGTGTATTTTACCTAGAAGACAATATGCCAGCAACTCAGCAGTTTTATCATGGTAGATGTCTTATATTGCCACTTACAATGGAGACAAATAATTCTGAGATTGTTACGAGTGTAATGAAAGCCCTGCTACACCATGGAGTAATTCTGAAGGAAAGTAATTTAGTTTTAGTTTAGTTTATTTTAATTTTTGTATGTCTCAGCCAGTATTAACATTCAGGAACACAACAAATATCTGAAAACATGTAGACTCCAAAACTTGATTAAGCAGTCCACATGCAGAGAGACAGACTGTGGGTTTAGGAAATACTTACAATATATATTTTTAAATTATGGTGTTAATATGACTATAGTTGATTATCTAGAAAATAAAGACCAAAAATGAAAGTATGATAAAGTAAAAAATCAGATTTTTAAGACATAAGTATGATATTATTTATTTATGTATTTATTTAAATTTGTTTTCATCAGCATGAAGAATTGAAGAAAAGTGTTTCCTAAAAAAAAAAAAGGCTCAGAGCTCAGATTTTTAAAGAATGTTTTGATGAAAATGCTCTAACCAGATGAAAAGCCTACAATTCTAATACTATGTTTATCACTTTTAAATGTCCTAACTAAAAAAATAGGTTTTTTTTTCCAATCTGCATGTGGAGGGATGCACTGGAAAATGAAATTTTACTGCAGGCTGTGTATAAAATAAATGAAATATCATGTCCATATTTAATTCACATTTGAAGGAAATAAAGTTCAAGCGCTAAAGACTACACCTACACTGATAAATTAAACAGAACTAAAGATAGTACATAATCACATATATTATTTAATTATTCTCTTGCTTATGACACAGATTTGAATTCTGCTGAGTAGCACCCTCCCAGGCTGTCCCTAGATGGTGATTCAAAGGCAGAAAAGAACTTCTGGAGAAGAGACTGGATGAGGTACTTGATGTCATGGTTTAGTTAATTAGATAGTGTTGGATGATAGGTTGGACTTTATGATCTCAAAGTTCTTTTCGTACCTGGTTAATTCCGTATTCTATTCTGTATTCTGAGAGAGGATAAGAGAACGCATGAAAGATGCAAGTCCAAAAACATGATGAGAAAGCACAAGAATATCAGTACTAGAGAAGAGGGGAAGGGAAGGTTTGGGAAGGGAAGGTAAGGTTTGGGGAGGGAAGGGCAGGGAAGCGAAGTGCCAAGTCCAATCCTTTTTCGAACACGTCCAGGGACTGTGAGTCCACCACCTCCCTGGGTAGCCCATTCCATGGACAATCACTCTTTCTGTGAAGAGCTTCTTCCTAACATCTAGACTAAACCTCCCCCATCACAGCTTGAGACTGTGTCCTCTTGTTCTGGTGCTGGTTGCCTGGGAGAAGAGACCGACCCCCACCTGGCTGCCCACCTGCCTGGGCAGCATCTTCCAATGGTCAATCACTCTTTCTGCAAAGATCTTCTTTCTAACAACCAGCCTAAACCTCCCCTGGCACAGCTTGAGACTGTGTCCTCTTGTTCTGGTGCTGGTTGCCTGCGAGAAGAGACCAATCCCCACCTGGCTACAACCTCCTTTCAGGTATTTGTAGAGAGCAATAAGGTCTGCCCTGAGCCTCCTCTTCTCCAGGCTAAGCAACCCCAGCTCTCTCAGCCTCTTCTCATAGGCCTTGTGCTCCAAACCCCTCACCAGCCTTGATGCCCTTCTCTGGACACATTCCAGCAAGTCAGCGTCTTTCCTGAACTGAGGGGCCCAGAACTGGACACAAGACTCAAGGTATGGCCTAACCAGTGCTGAGTACAGAGGCAGAATGGCTTCTCAGTTCCTACTGGCCAAACTATTCCTGATCCAGGCCAGGATGTCATTGGCCTCCAGGGCACACTGCTGGCTCAAGTTCAGCCTTCTATCAACCAGTAACCCCAGGTCCCTTTCTGCCTGGTCACTCTCCAGCCACTCTGACCCCAGTCTGTAGCACTGCATGGGGTTGTTGTGTAGAACCTGGCACTTGGACGTGTCAAATCTCATGCCATTGGACTCTGCCCATTTGTCCAGCCTGTTAAGGTCCCCCTGCAGAGCTCTCTCCTACCCTCTAACAGATCAACACCTGCCCCCAGTTTGGTGTCATCTGCAAATTTACTGAGGATGGACTCGACCCTCTCATCCAGGTCATCTCATTTTCCTTCTCAACCTCTGCTCCAAAACAAAGCCACATTCTTTTCCAATTGTTTCTGCTCATGTTACTTTTAACTTTTTTTTTTTTTTTTTCAAATATCAAGGAATGTCTTGAAAATCAATGTTTAATAAGTTACAGTAATGCTTTCAATTTCCTGTCATGTCCTTTAATGTACATGTGTACCCTGCCATTTCCCATCAGTTTCTAAATCCATCTTGTTATCCGCAAGGTGTAACTTAATGTACAGATAACTCCTTCCTAGGTGACCTCAAAGCATACACTGCTGGGTATGATTTGAAGAAGAGTCCTTCTTTCTTTACAGGGAAGGTTACTGAGACAACAGATTGCAAGAAGCAGTGTAAAACTTCAAGAAGGACTTTCACTCTTAGATAAATATCCTCAAAAAAACAAGGAAAAATAAGTTACTATGTCTTTTTTTCTCTGCGGTGACTTAGATGATAGAACACATGAAGAAATGAGGCTCTGATAATTTACTTCAGTGCTTCCTCAATGGTTAATCTTGATGATCCTAAAGGTCTTTTCCAATTCTAGGATTCTGTGATGCTGTGATTCCTCTCCTATGAACACCATGACTTAAGAAGCTTATTTAACCAAAAAAAACCCCAAAAAACCACCAAACAAACACCAAACAAACAAAAACACACACAACCAAAAGAAACCCAAATACAGAAAACAAACCAACCAAACAAAAAAGAACCCACCCAAAACCGCACAAACAAAACAAACAAAGGAAACACAATGGAGAAGGGATACAAAAGTACCTGGTGCAAGACTGCATTCTTAGTGTGCAATGAGAAATAAATAAGGAGAGTGGCAGCATGGAAAATAAATCAAGAGGGATTTCACTGTCCTGAGGAGATTAATCCAGTCATTTATCCACATCTAAACAAATCAGTGAGTGCTACTTGGATATTATTATACTGTCATTTCTCTTAGACTAGTGCAAGTTTGCTGTGGAGACTAGCTCTAAAAATGGAAAAAGTAATGTAGGATTGCAGACCTCTTGAATAAGAGACCTTGGCTAAAGTTTTCACTGTTTAAATGCTTCACAGGTTAGTCACTTAAATTCAAGACCCAAGAGAATGGCCTGTAAAAAAGGATGTTGGTACCTGAATGGTGGTGAGGGCACTTAGCCCATAGCCTTATTTTTCTAATTATTCTGCAAGACACTTGTTAATCTTATAACCTTATTTTTTCTTGTTCTTTTCAATAAATTTAAACATAATTGTTGTAGCATGTAAATATCTCTTTACCCTGATGCTTTAAAGTCTTAAGTCAGCCTTTTTTGCTTCCATAAAATTCTCTAGACCCAGACTTATGAAGGCCGGGGATATGGAAGAGGCAGAGAACTAGAGAATGTGGGAACAAAAGCCAACCCACTTATCCCAATCATGAGGACACTGAAAGGACTGTGAACTCCCACACAGATTTCTTCATTCAATTCATTGCCAGTTGTTACTTAGAGATAACATTATGGAATTTTTGTTTCTCTACTTGGCTTTAATTGCTTTCCTGTTAGAATTTATCTTTCTGATATGGCAAAATGTTATTTCAATAGATGCTGCAATGTTATGTGAAAGGAATTGAAAATTATTTAGTATAGAACATTATTAATGAATGTTTACAACTTTCAATGCTAGCTTAAAGGGCTCAGGAGATACCTTTCTTGAGAGCTCAATTCAACAACATAATGTATGGTTTAAAATACACTAAGATTCATGGCTGGGATTTTATTTTTCTGCTGTTCTCCCCCACCCCCACTCCCCCTTTTCTTCTCCCCCTCCTTTCCTCTGGAATTTGGGAAACTGTTTTTCAAATATCATAAATGCAATTTAATTCACTATTCAAACTATTGCAGCAATGAGTAGTTCTGCATCCCTAGCAATATGTTACAGTGAGACTTTCACTATAAAAAACAAAACAAACCAACCAAACAAAAAAATTTCTGCAATTTCTTTGCACAGTCTGATTAAAATCCAATTAATTGCAAACGCAAATAAATCTTTCTACAATGGTTCACAGAATATGGCTGATGGAAGTGAAGCTGTCAATCAAAGATCCAATGGGTGGCAGTATCTTGTCATCTCCATAACTTCTAGCCAGTAAAAAACCTAAATTACATTACTATTACTAATGTTACTAAAATAACATTAATAGTATATTGCCATATGCAGCTTTATTAGGAAATATCTTAGTTTATTGTTGTTCTGCTTTTCATCAGATCAATACAATTTTGTTTATATGGCACCTTTCTTGAAAAAGTCTTCCCAAGGTATTTCACAATAATAAAAATAAATACAAGGAAAAGATAGTTAAAAACATTATAAAAAGAAATTAAACATTAATGTAAAGTCTAATCATATTGCAAAATCAGCTCTGCCAAAGAACAATTTGATGACATCCAAAATTTAAAAAAATATATATTTTCATTGCTATTGTAAAATGTTATAAAACTAATAAAATGCATAATCATAATAGAAAATAAAAAATATGCACAACATGCATCAGAAATTTCTGAAGTCCAGATTGTAAACTGGCAAAAATAAACACTGCCTTGTTGAATTCCATGACGACAAATAACACTTACTGAACACAGTGTGTCTTTCATATTGAATTAAAAGTTGAAAAAAACAGATAATAATGCCCATCACAAGGGGGCTTGGTGTAGCTATTGGTTGCAAGGAGGTCATGTCTTTGTTTCTTCACTAATGTCACTGAGAGTTTCCTAGATAGTACATGTGAAACTTCTCCAGAGTGTAAAAAGTAGGAATAGTACCTCATCCTCCTTTATTGGGATGAGGTAGTATTTAGCGCATTTTTGCAAGACCAGTTCTCTTTTCCATCTAAAACCAAATATATCTGAGCAAACTTGTATTTTTGGCTAATAGCATACAAGCATAATTACCGAGCTATAGGATATGAAGCACAAGTGTGGCATGAGAGAGAGAAAAGAAGGTTGCAGGGGCATCAACAAAATTTCCACACTGGACTTCCAAACAGCATACTTCAGCTTATTTATGGAACTCACTCAGAAAGTTCCTGGAGAAACAGCCCTTAAAAACAAAGGGGTTCAGGAAGGCTGGACCTATTTTAAGAAAGAACTCTTGAAGGCACAGGAACAGGCTGGGCCCATGTGCTGGATGAGCCGCAGGGGCAGACAGACAGCCTGGTTGGGCAATGAAGTTCTGAGCGAATGAAGGTTAAAACAAGAGGATGCATCATCTTCAGAAAAAGGGGGAAATATTCCAGAAAGAGTTTAAGGAAGTTACTAGGTCAAGCAAGGAAAAAATTAGAGTCAAAAGACCATTCAGAACATAGGTTGGCCACTGTTGTAAAGGAGAATAAAAATGTTTCCATAAATATATTAATGGCAAAAGAAGAGACAAGGACAACCTCCACTCTTTATTGGATGCAGAAGGGAATATAGTAACTAAAGATTAGAACAAGGCAGAGATACTTAATACCTTCTTTGTCTCAATCTTCAATAGCAGGACAGGCTGTCATCAGACCAAGTGGCCTCATGAACTGGCAGATGGAGCCAGGGACCAGTACAGTCCTGCCGACATCCAGGAGGAAGCAGTAAGGGACCTGCTTAGCCACTTGGAACCTCACAAGTCCATGGGACCAGATAGGATCCATCCTAAGGTGCTGGAAGAGCTGGCAGATGAGCTGGCCAAGCTGCTCTCCCTTTAAATAGGGTTTCTGGACAGGAAGGGGGAGTGGAATAGACCTTTGACCCAGGGGACCTCTTCTCCTGGTACAGGGAAGCCCAAGTCACTTTCTCTTCTCACTTGGATTAGGTTTCTTTTGTGCACCTAGGGGCTGAGTTCTTTTTCAGCTCCCATCAAGGATGGGTGTTTTCTGGGACACTTACCATGGGTTTGTTGTGACCCAGGTGGAGGAACTGCCATTTGGCCTTGTTAAACTTCATATATTTAGCCTTAGCACATTGGCCTAATCTGTCCAGGTCCTACTGCAAAGCCTCCCTGACCTCGAGCAGATTGACACAGTCACCCAGCTTGGTGTCATCTGCAAATTTACTGAGGGTGCATTCAATCCCCTCATCCAGATCACTGCTAAAAAGAATACGCCGTAATACTGAACCCTGGGGAATCCCACTAGTAAATAAGAGACAGACAGACTTAACTGCACTCACCACCACATTTTGAGCCTGGCCACACAGACAGTTTTTAATCTAGTGCAGAATGTACTTATCCAAGCCTTGTGCCGTGAGCTTCTGAAGGAGAATGCTGTAGGAGACAATGTCAAAGGCTTTACCAAAGTCCAGGTAGACAATGTCCATTTGTGACAGTTTCAAGCTGTGCCTTTAAGGAAAGGAACAGCTACTGAAACACTCTAGCTGAGTCTTTTGGTGTAAAAAGGAAAACAAAGATAATTCTAAACAAATTTCATTGGTAGATTGGTGGGAATGTAACTTTAAAGTTTTTGTCTGTTCAGTCAGTCTGGACATCTGCTTTTCTTTCTTCTATGCTTGCTGGAGCTGACCTTGGACTAATGAGATAAGAAACTAATTCTTTTCTTCTCTTAACATATTGAGACATAGAACATTGAGAAACCAGCATGTGGCTGCGGAGAGAGGAGGCAGTGGCGACCAGCTCAGCACTGGGAGCTTGTGTTGGCTCTGCTTTCCTTTCTTTTCAGGCAATAAGAGGTTGGTGGCTCCAGACCTCCTGAAGAGGGGAGGAGGGGCAGCAGGCTTGGGTTGCCTATATGCCTGAGTGCAGTGACATAGCAGGGGGAGGGTTGCTGTGGAAACCACGCAACAACCAAACAGAACACAGCGCATGGCTTCAGAGAGAGGAGGCAGTGGCAAGCAGCTCAGCTAGGCCTTCTTACTGACAGGAAAAAAAAAAAAAAAAAAAAAAAAAAAAAAAGAAGGGGGGCAGGGTGGAGAGGGTGGTTACTGAAAGATAGTTACTACTTGAACAAAGGCTAGTAGAAAAACAGTGGGCACCCAAACAGAGACCACACACAAGCATGCAGATGTTCAGGTAGGTGGCTGCAGTGAGTGCTGGAGCCTGGCACTTGATATAGAGGATGAAAGGAACAACACCTGTGTTAGGTGTGAGCAGATCAGGGATCTGATGAACATGGTGGCTGAACTAAAAGAAGAGGTGGAAAGGCTAAGATCTATAAGAGACTGCAAAAGGAAAATTGACTATTTCCATAATCTAACCTCTACAAAACAAGAACAGGGGGTAACTCTTAATGGAACAGGGAGTTTGATACCCTCCCATCAGCAAGCCTCTCAGCCTCCCTGCAGTAACCCACATGAGCAGGGCCAATGGGAGCTGGTCTCTGCCCCACGGAAGAAATGCAGACGGAGCAAGCATGCTACTTGGAGCAGCACACTGCTTACAGTGCAATTGCAGAGTAGGTATGAGGCTCTGCAGGAGGAACAGGTCACTGGTAAGGTTGAGGACTCAAGAAGGTCAGAAGCTGTACCAATGGCAGGTTGCCTCAGGCCAGATACCAAAACTAGTCCAGAAAAGAAACCTCGTAGGGTCATCGTTATAGGAGACTCCCTGCTGAAGGGAGCAGAGGGCCCAATATGCAGACCAGACCCATTTCATAGAGACATGTGCTGCCTCCCTGGTGCCCAAGTAAAGAACATTGTAGGCAAAATCCCCAACCTTGTGAGTCCTTCAGACTACTACCCACTGCTGGTCTTTCAGGTGGGTAGCAATGATGCAACAATGAGACGCTCACAATCAATTAAAAGAGACTTCAGAACCTTAGGGCATCTGCTAAAGGGATCAGGATCCCAAGTAGTGTTCTCTGCTATCCCTCTAACATCAACGATGGATGAGGGAACATTGAGGAAGAGCCAACAGGTCCATTCATGGCTCCAGGGCTGGAGCCATCGACAGGGCTTTGGGTTCTACAATCATGGCTAGATTTACAAGGTACCAGAGCTGAAACCAACTAATGGGACACACTTGTCCCAGAGGGGGAAATGGATCCTGGGGCAGGAATTGGCAAGGCTCATTGAGTGGGTTTTAAACTAGATTTGAAGGGGGGAGGGGCTAATAGTCTCCTGCTGGCCTGTGACAAACAGAGGGGCAGCTCACCAGAGGCAAAGACATGGAGAGCTGGTAAGGGATCTCAACTTGCTGCCCTGAGGCAAGCCACAAATGATGCACTAGGACATTCTGTGGAAACCAGGGGGAATTGGCACAAGAAGATGACAGGGCCAGCCCAGCTGAAGTGCTTCTATGCAAATGCATGCAGCTTGGGCAACAAACAAGATGAATTAAGGGCCACTGTGCTGCTGGGATGCCATGACATAGTGGCTATTACTGAAACTTGGTGGGACGATCCCCATGACTGGAATGTAGGGATAGATGGGTATAAGCTCTTTAGGAAGGATAGGCAAGGAAGGAGAGGGACCATCTGCTGGAGGGACAACACAGCAAGGCATCAGCAATCCAGGATGTTCCTGGACTGCATAGAAGACAACTTCCTCCTCCAAGTGGTAGAGGAACCAATAAAAAAGGTGCTATGCTGGACCTTGTTCTAACTAACAGGGAAGGGCTGGTAACCAGTGTGAGGCTTAGAGACAGCCTTGGCTGCAGTGACCATGAAGCAGTTGAATTTAATCTCCTCAGGGCAATCAGGAGGACATATTCTAAGCTTACGACCCTAGACTTTAGGCGTGCAGACTTCGATCGCTTCAGGGATCTGCTAGCCAAAGTGTCGTGGGACAAAGCCCTGGAGGGAAGAGGGACCCAGGACAGCTGGTCAGTATTCAAGGACCACCTCCTCTGTGTCCAGGAGCTATGTATACCAACAAGGAGAAAAACAGGAAAGAGTGCTGGGAGGCCTGGCTGGATGAACAAGGAGCTGCTGGACACACTATCACTTAAAAAGGAGACTCTACAGGAAGTGGAGTGAAGGACAGCTAGAATGGGAGTATATAAGGAAGCTGCCCAAGCAGCAAGAGACCTGGCTAGGACAGCCAAAGCAGAGTTTGAATTGAATCTTGCCAGGGAGGTTAAAGGGAACACTAAGAATTTCTACAGGTATATTAATGGCAAGAAGAAGACTAGGGAAGGTGTGGGCCCCCACAGAAAGGAGTACTCAATAACTTCTTTACCTCAGTCTTCACTGCGAGGGCTTCTACCCACACTCCTGGAGTCATGGAAGATAATGATATGGACCAGGAGGAAGAACTGCCCATCATAAGTGAAGATCAGGTCCAAGATCACCTGAAGAACCTGAAAGTGTTCAAGTCCATGGAACCCGATGGAATACACCCATGGGTGCTGAGGGAACTGGTAGATGAGGTTGCTAAACCCCTCTCTATTCTATTCCAAAAGTCATGGCAGACTGGGGAAGTCCCCACAGACTGGAAAAGGGGAAACATTACTCCCATTTTCAAAAAGGGTAAGAAGGAGGAAGCAGGGAACTACAGGCCAGTCAGTCTCACCTCTGTGCCCGGAAAGATCATGGAGCAGATCCTCCTGGAGGCACTACTGACTCAGAAGAACAGTGAAGAGGTGACTGGGAACGGTCAGCATGGCTTTGCCAAGGGCAAATCCTGCCTGACAAACCTGGTGGCCTTCTATGAACAGGTCACAACATTAATAGATGAGGGGCGAGCAACTGATGTCGTTTACCTGGAACTGAGCAAAGCCTTTGACACTGTCCCACACCACATCCTGGTCTCCAAACTGGTGAAACATGGGTTTCATGCGTGGATCACTAGATGTTGCAACCAGAACTCCAAGGACTATCAAAAATTACTTCAGGGCCATGGAAGATCTGGTTGAGAGGTCAGGTGTACAAATAATTTTTTCATCAATACCCTTAGTTGCAGGAGTGAATACCAGAAGGAACAGGTCAGCAGCTACAGTCAACAAGTGGCTTAGAGGCTGGTACAGTCGAAAGAATTTTGGGTTTTTTGATCCTGGAAAACTTTCCACTGCATCAGGTCAGCTGGTAACAGATGGAGTACATCTGTCGCAGGTGAGGGAAAGATCAGAGTGTACAAGAATGGCCTATCCCCCAGAGGTAAGAAGACCCTAGGAAGGGAATTGGCAGGTCTTATTGGTTGGGCTTTAAACTAGATTTGAAGGGGGAAGGGGCTGAAACCAATCCCTTCAGGCAGGAGTCTGGGGGTGCTAAGCTAGAGCCAGAGGTGAAACCAGCAGCCCAGCTGCAGTGCATGTACACTAATGCACGAAGCATGGGTAACAAGCAAGAGGAGCTGGAAGCCTTGTTGCAGCAGGAAAGTTATGATGTAGTTGCCATCACAGAGATGTGGTGGGATGACTTGCATGACTGGAGCGCTGCAGTTGATGGCTACAGGCTCTTCAGGAGAGACAGGCAAGGGAGAAGGGGTGGAGGGGTGGCCCTGTACATCAGGGAGGCTCTTGATGCCATTGAGCTAGAGATCAGGGATGATTAGGTTGGGTGCTTGTGGTTGAGAATTAGAGGGAAGACCAGCAGGGCAGACATCCTGGTTGGAGTCTGTTATAGACCACCCAACCAGGAGGAAGATGTTGATGAAGCATTCCATAGGCAGCTTAAGACTGTCTCAAGATCACCTGACCTCGTTCTCATGGGTGACTTCAACCTGCCTGATATCTGCTGGGATCTCAACACAGCAGAGAGGAGGCAGTCTATTAGGTTCTTAGAGTGCATGGAGGACAGCCTCTTATCCCAGGTGCTGCGTGAGCCTACCAGGAGTAAGGCTATGCTTGACCTCCTCTTCACCAACAGGGAAGGGCTGGTGGGTGATGTGGTGGTCGAAGAGTGTTTGGGGTCCAGTGACCATGAGATAATTGAATTTTCAGTATTCAGTCAAGCTAAGAGGGGCAGAAAGAAGACCTCCACTTTGGGCTTCCGGAGGGCAGACTTCAGGTTACTCAAGGAACTAACTCAGAAGGTTCCTTGGGAAACAGCCCTTAAAAATAAAGGGATCCAGGAGAGCTGGACCTACTTCAAGGAAGAACTATTGAAGGCGCAGGAACAGGCTCTGCCAATGTGCTGGAAGATGAGCCGCCGGGGCAGACGGCCAGCTTGGTTGGGCAATGAACTTGTAAAGGAACTAAGGGAAAACAAGAGTGCGTACCATCTTTGGAAGAAAGGTGAGACAACTCATGGAATATTTAAGGATGTGGCTAGGTCTTGTAGGAAGAAAATTAGGGAGGCAAAAGCACATTGGGAGCTTAGACTGGCGTCTGTTGTGAAGGACAACAAGTCCTTCTATAAATATATTAATAGCAAGAGGAAGGGCAAGGACAACCTCCACTCCTTGGCTGACACGGAGGGGAACATAGTAACAAAGAATGAGGAAAAGGCAGAGGTACTTAACACCTTCTTCGCCTCAATTTTTACTAGCAGGACAGAACGGCTTCCAGAACGCTGGCCTGCAGAGCTGGCAGAAGGAGCCAGGGAGCAGCATAGTTTTCCTCTGTTTCAGAAGGAGGGGTAGTTAGAGATCTCCTTAGTTGCTTGGATCCCCACAAGTCCATGGGACCAGATGGGATCCAGCCTAGGGTGTTGAGAGAGCTGGCAGATGAGCTGGCCGGGCCGCTTTCCATCATTTTGCAGCAGTGCTGCCTCACTGGAGAGGTCCCAGAAGACTGGAAGCTGCCAACGTGGTGCCTATCCACAAGAAGGGCCAGTTGGAAGAGCCAGGGAATTCCAGGCCTGTCAGCCTGACCGCAGTGCCAGGCAAGATTATGGAACAGGTCATCTTGAGCTCAATCACACAACACTTACAGGATGGCCAAGGGATCAGGCTCAGCCAGCATGGATTTAGGAAGGGCAGGTCCTGGTGACCAACCTGATCTCCTTCTAGGATCAGGTGACCTGCCTGGTGGATGTGGGGAGGCCTGTGGATGTAGACTACCTCGACCTCAGCAAGGCCTTTGACACTGTCTCCCACAGCCAACTCCTAGCTAAACTATCAGCCCATGGCTTGGACAGGACCACACTTTGTTGGGTTAGGAAGTGTCTGGAGGGTGAAGCCCAGAGAGTGGTGGTGAATGGTGCCACATCCAGCTGGTGGCCAGTCACTAGTGGTGTGCCCCAAGGATCAGTGCTGGGCCCCATGCTCTTCAACATCTTTATTGATGATCTGGATGAGGGCATTGACACATCCAAGGGCCGGGTTCTGCACATTGGCTACAGCTACCTCATGCAGTGCTACAGGCTGGGTTCAGAGTGGCTGGAGAGTGGCCAGGCAGAGAGGGACCTGGGGGTACTGGTCGATGTTAGGCTGAACATGAGCCTACAGTGTGCCCAGGCAGCCAAGAGGGCCAATGGCATCCTGACCTGCATCAGGAACAGTGTGGCCAGCAGGAGCAGGGAGGTCATTCTGCCCCTATACACTGCACTGGTTAGGCCACACCTTTAGTCCTGTGTCCAGTTCTGGGCCCCTCAGTTTAGGAAGGATGTTGTCTTGCTGGAATGTGTCCAGAGAAGGGCAACAAAGTTGGTGAGGGGCTTGAAACACAAGCCCTATGAAGAGAGGCTGAGGGAGCTGGGGTTGCTTAGCCTGGAGAAGAGGAGTCTGAGGGGTGACCTTATTGCTCTCTACAACTACCTGAAGGGATCTTGCAGCCAGGCAGAGGTTGGTCTTTTCTCCCAGGCAGGCAGCATCAGAACAAGAGGACAGAGTCTCAGGCTGCACCAGGGCAGGTTTAGGCTGGATGCTAGGAAGAAATTCTATACAGAGAGAGTGATTGCCCTTGGAATGGACTGACCCGGGGAGGTGGTGGAGTCACCATCACTGGAGGTGTTCAGGAGGAGACTTGATGGGGTGCTTGGCTGCATGGTTTAGTTTTTTGGCTGGGTTGGATTGGTTGATGGGTTGGACGTGATGATCTTGAAGGTCTCTTCCAACCCATTTTTTTCTATTCTATTCTATTCTATTCTATTCTATTCTATTCTATTCTATTCTATTCTATTCTATTCTATTCTATTCTATTCTATTCTATTCTATTCTATTCTATTCTATTCTATTCTATTCTAAACTGGCTTTATGGCCACACCTGAATTTTAGCTGTCAATGTGTCCATGTCCCAGTGGAGGCCAGTGACAAGCAGAGTCCCTCAGGGATCAGTCCTGGGACCAGGCTTGTTCAACATCTTTGTGGGTGACATGGACAGTGGCATCGAGTGCACCCTCAGCAAGTTTGCTGATGACACCAAGCTGTGTGGTGCAGCAGACACGCTGGAGGGAAGGGATGCCATCCAGAGGGACCTGGACAGGCTGGAGAGGTGGGCACAAGCCAACTTCATGAGCTTCAACAAGACCAAGTGCAGGGTCCTGCATCTGGGTGGAGGCAATCCCAGGCACAAATGCAGGCTGGGCAGGGACTGGCTGGAGAGCAGCCCTGAGGAGAGAGACTTGGGGGTGCTGGTGGACGAGAAGCTCAACAGGAGCTCTCAATGTGCACTTGCAGCCCGCAAAGCCAATCAGATCCTGGGCTGCATCAAGAGAAGTGTGGCCAGCAGGTCAAGGGAGGTGATTCTCCCCTCTACTCAGCTCTGGTGAGACCCCACCTGCAGTACTGCATCCAGTTCTGCAGCCCCTCTTACAAGAGGGATCTGGAGGTGCTGGAAGGTGTCCAGAGAAGGGCCACGACGATGATCAGAGGGCTGGAGCACCTCTCCTATGAGGACAGACTGAAGGAGTTGGGGCTGTTCAATCTGGAGAAGAGAAGGCTCCCAGGTGACCTCATTGTGGCCTTCCAGTATCTGAAGGGGGTCTACAAGAAGGCTGGGGAGGGACTTCTCAGGATCTCAGGTAGTGATAGGACTAGGGGGAATGGAATGAAGCTGGAGGTGGGGAGATTCAGGCTGGATGTGAGGAGGAAGTTCTTCCCCATGAGAGTGGTGAAGCCCTGGAATGGGTTATCCAGGGAGGTGGTTGAGGCCCTGTCCCTGGAAGTGTTTAAGACCAGGCTGGATGAGGCTCTGGCCAGCCTTATCTAGTGTAGGGTGTCCCTGCCCATGGTAGGGGGATTGGAACTAGATGATCCTTGTGGTCCCTTCCAACCCTGACTGATACTACTATGATACTATGATATGCTTTGAACTAACAGAATTTCCCTTAACAATTACTTTTCTCTCTAATCCTTTTTGGGAAAATAATGAGGAAAGGGGAAAAGGGCGTTTTGGGGAAACCTCCTCCAGTGAGCGGGGGAGTTTTCTGGGTTATGTTCTTTTCTGTATATTTTTGTGTGTGCTGTAAATACTGTATGTTGTGTGTATGTTCATTGCATTTCGTTCTGCTTGTAAAGTACAGTGTTTTTCCATTTTACTTCTCTGACTGAGTTAGCTATGGTTTGGGGGTCAGGGGGCAGGGGAGAACTGAACTTTCTCTCACTACCATACCATGGCACTTTCCTCATCCACTAGGAAGGCCACCTTTTTGTAGGAGATCAAATTAATCAGACAGGACCTGCCTTTCATATACTGTAATGGTTTAGATGGTTTAATCCACCCGCACCCACATAAAACACAACTAAACTCAGCCAGAAAAGCAAATGAAGGCTGTATTTTACAAGCAATAATGAAATGCAATAAATATATACAAAACATACAGTATTTACAATGTCATACATGAATTTACAGGAAAGAACACAACACAGTTCCTCCTGAGGAGTATCCCACCTCGGGTTCCCACCCTCCTCTCTCCTCCTTCCTTTTCCCCTCTAGTTAATTAGAGAAAGGAGAAAGAGGGAGAAAAGGATATTAAGGGAAATTTGTTATCTCAAAGCAGTTGTTAAGAAAGTTAATTTTTCTTATCAGTTTCAGTCCAGGGTCAGCTGCATGCACTCTGGCCAAGAAACGAAAAACAGACATACTGAAGCTGGAGTGAGTGAGAGAAAGAATGTTAGAGATATTTGCTATTGTACATCTCACGTCTGACCAACGAAATTAATTTAGAATTAATCTTTGTTTTCCTTTTTACACCCATTCAGCTAGAGAATTCTGCAACTATCCTTTTCTTAAAGGTGCAGCCTAAACTGTTACATATACCCATGCTGACTGGGCCACTCATAAGTACCACTCGATGCCACTCAGGATGACCTGCTCCATGGCCTTTCCAGGCACTTTTCCTGGAAAAGGCATTAATAAGACAGTTAAATCTGTTTTGAGCCACTACTCCTTTCTCCTCCGTCTCTGTTACAGGGTCCGGATTGAGATTGAGGAGCCTAATAGGCAGGTGCCTTTAAGGCTGCCTGGAGAGGAGTGGAAGCTGAGCCCCGAGCCTCATGTTTCAGAGAGGCAACTGCATGTGTCAGGTGCCATGAGAGAAGACATGTGCAGTTCACTCGCCACCTAAACATTTTGAATTGATTGGGAGGATTCAAATGGCTAATGTGCCATTGTGAGGTTCAGCTTTTGAAAAGGGAATTTATAGCTCTCTCGCTTGTACCTGGCTCGTTGCACTCAAAGCTTGCAACTCTCTCACCTCTCTCCAACCACTCCCATACCCCCTCCCCCCGCTCTCCCCCCCCCCCCCCCCGCTCGTTAATGGGATTCAAGGCGACAACAGGCACCCTACTTGATCCTATCTCTAGAGCAATTAGCTTCTTTGTTTAGCAGTGTAGTGCTAAAGTTGGACCTTCACTTCAGCAGCGTGCTGCCTCTCATTTTCTCTAAATCTGTGGATACTGCCCAGTGGTTCGTGAGTAAAATGTGCTATTTTACCTGATTATTTCTGAGGTTTAGAACTTGTTACCTCTTAGATAGCTCTGTTGTGAACTTGACGGTGGTTCGTCTATGCCACCCGATGCAACACTGCTGTTTAGTTTCACGTGCGCAGGGAGATTCTAGTTTCTTCCTCTGTATTCCAAGTTCTGATTGTTCTAGACTGTTAATCTACTGTTTATTAGCCTTCTACTGTGTGTAATTGACTTGTTCTTGACTGGGCAAATGAACCTGAATAAATTGGTACAGGAAAACAATTTTTATATTTAATAAATAATTTCTGGCCAATAAATGCATAAACTATAACAGCACTGAGGTCAGACTGACATGCCTGTAGTTCCCTGGATTGTCCTTCTGGCCCTTCTTGTATATAGGCATCATATTTGCCATCCTCCAGTCAACTGGGACCTCCTCAGTTAGCCAGGACTGTTGACAAATAATGGTGAGTGGCTTGGTGCGCCCACCTGCCAGGTCCGTAAGTACTGATGGGTGAATCCCATGTGGCCCCATAGACTTGTGCACATCTAAATGGCACAGTAGGCCATGGATCATTTCCTCCTGGATTGTGCTGGCTACTTTCTGTTCACGATTCCTGTTTTACAGTTCCAGGGGATGAACTCTCATGAAGCAACAAGTGTCACTGAAAAATACTGAGGCAAAGTAGCCATTCAACAGATCAGCCTTCACCTTGTCTTTGGTTACCAGTTTCCCTCCTTCATCCAGTAGTGGGTGAAGGTTCTCCCTAGCTCTTCTTTTACTGTTAACATACTTTAAAAAGTTAAAAGTTCTTTATACTATCTTTAATAACACTGGACAAATTGAGTTCTAGTTGAACTTTGGCCTTTCTAATTTTCTCCTTATATATCTTTGCAAGAGTTTTGTACTCTTACTGAATTGCCTGCCCTTCTTTCCATAGCCAGTAGACTTTTCTTCCTGAATTCTAGACAAAGCTTTCTGTTTATAGTCCAGAAACTGTGGCACAGATATGCTGTAATAAGGAAATTGAAAATGGTGCTGACTGTGTGGTGCTGTGCCACATGGTTGCTGCTTTTCCCTGGAGCCTTCCAGGAAAACTTTGGAGGCTTTTGCAGCTCAGTCAGTGGAGTGTATTGCATGAGACAAGCTTCCTGCTCCAGGGGAAAAGCCTCATTGCTGAGGTTCGCAGGGTACAGCAAAGCAGCTTCTCTGCGAGGAGGGGGGCAACTCCTTCTGTGGCTCAGAGAGTTCAGCCAGGATGGCTGTTGGTCCAGATGAAGCAGTGTCCCCACCCAAGGGGGCTGTAGCAGTCCAGGATGGGTGGTGCACGTGGACTACCATGGTTCACTCACTCGGTGATGGATCAGGCCAAAGGGTGGCTCTGTGTTTGGGACACGGGGTACAGTCTGCTGTGTGGCAGCATTGATAGCCAGGCAATGGCTGTGCACCAGGCAATGATGGTGGCCCACAGCAAAGCATTTGGGAAGGCTGTTTCAATCCCAGGCAAAGCAGACCCTTTGGCAGCACAGTGCATGAGGAGAACACAAGCATGAACAAAGGCACAGGCACTAGCACGGGTACTTGTTTATCAAAACAACCCCTATTTAACATTTGCCACAAATATAACTGGTCCAATGGGCATCTGTTGTAAACAGAATAATTAACCAATGCAGTGATGTTTTGCCAAATATAGTATAAGTATATATTGCGAACAAGGCAGGCACAAACATATTGTGTGAACTTTGTTTATCATAGAGGTGAAAAACATGCCCAGACAGGCTGTTTACTTGCACTCAGTGGTGTCTTGCCCCTTTGTTAGTTTGGCACTAAATTCCCTCCCACTCCAGAGGGAGATGGAAGAAGGGGTTTGAGCAAAACATGTAGGGACATGTCCTGGCAATATTTGGGACATAATTTTGGACATAAACATCATTCACCACACAGGGATCTACTTCAGAGTGTCCAACAGAGGGCTACAAGGATGATTAATGGAGCACTGCCTAATGAGGAAAGGCTGAGACTTGGGTTTTTTAGTCTGGAGAGAAGACTGAGAGGAGATCTAATAAATATATGTAAATATATGTGAATATGTATATATATGAGGGCTGGGTGTCTGGAAACAAGGGACAGCCTCCTCTCACTTGCATCCTGTGATAGGACAAGGGGCAATGGATAGAAATCAAATCCCATCTGTCCTTACAATAGCAGTTTGAGATTATTTGAAACAGAAACCCAGTCACTATATCTACTTTAAACAGGTAATGTAATTGGCAGAAATTACCTGGCCTAGTGCACAGCAGTATGCATTCTACACAGCACTTCAAAAAGATTTGCTAGTGCATTTTCCTAGTCATCCAAGCTGGATTTCTATAGATGGATCTCCAGATATATCAGAAATTTTTTTCTTCAAGCTTTGCTTCTGCCTTACTTTTTCACAAGAATTTAGCAGAGACAAATTCACCAGCTGGCCCACTGCTCCTATTTCTTGTGCTGACCTCATACTCAGTACTGCAAGGTGTCCTCTGCAGTCTCTGAAATTCTTACTGCCCTGCACATTTTATCTACCAATTGTCTGTCTCCTTGGAGGATAGAACCACAATAAAAAACAATGAATCCCATCCAGGCCCATTGACTTGTCAGGATCTAATTGGCACAACAGGTCACTATCTACTTCCTCCTGGATTACAGGAGGCATATTCTGCTCTTCATCCCTGTCTACCCTGTCTCCAATTTAGGAGTCCAGCTGCCTTGAGGAGAAAATGCACTTGTCAGTACCATGGTTACAACTTACCAAGTGTGTATCCCTTCTAGGGAGGATGAAGAAGACAAAACCCATTGGTATTGCCCCAGGGCTCTCTTGTTGAATTCTTGTCCACAAATTGGTTTCCAAAAGGGTTAATATTTATACCTTGTTTTCTGTTGTGTAATGTTAAATCATGGGACTGTAGCCATATCACTAAGTGGGTGTTGTGGGTTGAAGTTTCCCCCAGCATTAATTTTGCCAGTTAGAAGCAAATGAAGTGGTATTTACAAGCAAAATCTTCACTCTACAATGGAATGCAATGAAATATGTGTAAAATATACAGTATTTACAATATTATACAGATATTTACAATTAGCAAACAACACAAAAACTCCCCTGGTCAGAAGACCAGGGAAACCATTCCACTGCCCCCCCCCCCCCCCCCCTGTTCCAAGAGAGAAATAGGAGTGGAGAGAAAAGCAGTGGGTTAGACTTAGCCAAGGCCAGCTGATAAGCAGGTTATCTCTCCCAAGTGAAGCAAAAAAAGCCAAGATCAGGAGAAAAGAGAGAGAATTGTTATGATACATATGGTACAGCTCATCTTATTCATGACATTTATCCAATGAACTTGTTTATAATAATATTTTGTTTTCCTTTATACATCCAATGGTGATTTATTTATATTTTTTTACTTTTCTGCTCAAAATCTGTAACTAAATTTTAAAGGCATAGCCTAAACCCACCACAGCTGGCTTTTCAGTTGCATAAACATTATTTCATGACTGTTCAGACTTACAATACAATACAATACACCAGGTTGGGAGAGACCTTCAAGATCATTGCATCCAACCTATCAACCAATCCAACCCACCTAAACAACTAGACTATGGCACCAAGCACCCCATCAAGTCTCCTCCTGAACACCTCCAGACTTCATGTCTTCTGCTAGGAAAAACCTACTTCTGCCAGTGAAAGTTGTTTGTGGATGGGAATAGTTAACTACTGTTATAATCAGGACAAAATGAATGCCAGGGCCACAACTGGCCTCAACCAACATTCCTGTTGTGATTGCGTTACAAACACAGATGGGTCTTTACCCATTCACGGTGTTTGTTTCAGATCTGGATGTTTATCAGCAAGCTATGCTTTCCTAATTCCAATATTTGTGCTTCCAAGAACAGCAGAGCAAGCATGAAACTGTTAAATTCTCCGAAAATCTACATGATCTGAGATCCTGAACACAAATTCTCTTCCTGGGTAATTTGTGATTTCAATGTAAACACACCCTTAGAACCAAGAGAAATTTAAAGTCCATCTGTATCATTCTGGTAATCCTGAAGATATTGTGAGACAGAACACAAAGCAAAGTGTAGGACTTGCATGTTCCATTACTCAGCCAGCCTCTGAAACACATCTCTGCAAATAGCCAGGGTCACATTTAGCATGTGTGTGTTATCACTCAAGAAAAACTTCTCTGTCTTAAACTGCAATATTCACTTCTATTGTCATATTAGTCTTCACTGTATGGGACAAACAAAATTCTTGAAGGTACAGGAACAGGCTGAGCCCATGTGCTGGAAAATGAGCCACCGGGGTAGATGGCCAGCCTGGTTGGGCAATGAAGTTCTGAGTGAATTAAGAGAAAAAAGAGGGTGTATCATGTTTAGAAGAAATGTGAGGTAACCAATGGAATGTTTAAGGACCTTGCTAGGTCATGCTGGAAAAAAATTAGAAAGGCAAAAGCTCATTTAGAGCTTATACGCACCACGGCTGTGAACGACAATAAAAAGTCGTTCTACAAATATATTAATGGCAAGAGGAGTGGCAAGGACAACCTCCACTCCTTAGTGGACATGGAGTGGAATATAGCAAGTAAAAATAAGGAAAAGGCAGAGGTATTTAACACCTTTTTTGCCTCAATTTTTAATAGCAGGATTAGTTGTCTTCCAGTCAACTGGCCTCCTGAGCTGGCATATGGAGTCAAGGAGCAGTATAGTTCCCCTGTAATCCAGGAGGAAGTAATTATAGACATGCTTAGCCACTTGGATCCTCACAAGGCCATGGGACAGGATGGGATCCATCCTAGGGTGCTGAGAGAGCTGGCAAGCAAGCTGGCCAAGCCACTCTGCATCATTTTTCAGCAGCCCTGGCACACTGGAGAGGTCCCAGAAGACTGGAAGCTGGCCAACGTGGTGCCCATCCACAAGAAGGGCTGGTTGGAAGAGCCAGGGAATTCCAGGCCTGTCAGCCTGACTGCAGTGCCAGGCAAGATTATGGAACAGGTCATCTTGACTGCAATCGCACAGCACTTACAGGATGGCCAAGGGCTCAGGCCCAGCCAGCATGGATTTAGGAAGGGCAGGTCCTGCCTGACCAACCTGATCTCCTTCTATGTTCAGGTGACCTGCCTGGTAGATGTGGGGAAGTGTGGTGAAGGCACATTATGCCCAGATATTGAAACTTGTCCCAGCATGTGGACAAGTTCCCCCTCTTTCATGAGGGAAACAAAGGCCAAGGCATTAGCCAGGATGGCACAGGCCACTTCATGGGATGTTTGTGCTAATACCAAGAATGAGGATAATTCTAAATTCACACTGCCTATAGACTGAATCTGGTTGTTTATGAGAGTG
This sequence comes from Picus viridis, assembly GCA_033816785.1. Classification (NCBI taxonomy): domain Eukaryota; kingdom Metazoa; phylum Chordata; class Aves; order Piciformes; family Picidae; genus Picus; species Picus viridis. The sequence continues at coordinate 33,136,455 of CM066606.1, forward strand.
TCCCTTGGCCAAATCCAGCCTCAAGAAACCTGTACCCCAATTACACGTTGCACCCTTTTTCACTTTGTTCTCTCTCCTTGCTCAAGAGGACAAAGCTCATGCCTTAGCATCTGCCATTGAGCTCATTGTTATTAGAATAGAATAGAATAGAATAGAATAGAATAGAATAGAATAGAATAGAATAGAATAGAATAGAATAGAATAGAATAGAATACAATAACCAAGGTTGGAAGAGACCTTGAAGATCATCGAGTCCAACCTGTAACCACAACCTCACAACTAGACCATGGCACCAAGTGCCACATCCAGTCCCCTCTTGAATGCCTCCAGGGACGGAGACTCAACCACCTCCCCGGGCAGCCCATTCCAATGACGAATCACTCTCTCGGTGAAGAACTTTCTCCTCACCTCCAGCCTAAACTTCCCTGGTGCAGCTTGAGACTGTGTCCCCTTGTTCTGGTGCTGGTTGCTAGGGAGAAGAGGCCAACCCCTTCCTGGCTACAACCACCCTTCAGGTAGTTGTAGAGAGCAATGAGGTCGCCCCTGAGCCTCCTCTTCTCCAGGCTAAACAGCCCCAGCTCCCTCAGCCTCTCCTCATAGGGCTTGTGCTCAAGGCCTCTCACCAGCCTTGTTGCCCTTCTCTGGACACGTTCAAGTGTCTCAATGTCCTTCTTAAACTGAGGGGCCCAGAACTGGACACAGGACTCAAGGTGCGGCCTAACCAAAGCAGAGTACAGGGGCACAATGACCTCCCTGCTCCTGCTGGCCATACTAATCCTAATGCAGGCCAGGATACGGTTGGCCCTCCTGGTCACCTGGCCACACTGCAGACTCATGTTCAGCCTACAATCAACCAGCACCCCCAGGTCCCTCTCTGCCTGGCCGCTCTCCAGCCACTCTGACCCCAGCCTGTAGCACTGCCTAGGGTTGTTTTGGCCAATGTGCAGAACCCGGCACTTGGATGTGTTCAATCTCATGCCATTGGACTCTGCCCATCTGTCCAGCCTGTCGAGGTCCTTCTGCAAAGCCTCTCTGCCCTCCAGCAGATCAACTCCTGCCCCCAGCTTGGTGTCATCTGCAAATTTACTGATGATGGACTCAATGCCCTCATCCAGATCATCAATAAAGATGTTGAAAAGCATGGGGCCCAGCACTGATCCTTGGGGCACATCACTAGTGACAGGCCACCAGCTGGATGTGGCACCATTCACCACCACTCTCTGGGCTCGGCCCTCCAGACAGTTCCTAACCCAACACAGTGTGCTCCTCTCCAAGCCATGGGCTGCCAGCTTGGCCAGGAGTTTGCTGTGGGGGACTGTGTCAAAGGCCTTGCTGAGGTCCAGGTAGACCACATCCACAGGCCTCCCCACATCCACCAGGCGGGTCACCTGATCATAAAAGGAGATCAGGTTGGTCAGGCAGGACCTGCCCCTCCTAAATCCATGCTGGCTGGGCCTGAGCTCCTGGCCATCCTGTAAGTGCTGTGTGATCGCACTCGAGATGACCCGTTCCATAATCTTGCCTGGCACTGAGGTCAGGCTGACAGGCCTAGAATTCCCCGGCTCTTCCAACTGGCCCTTCTTATGGATGGGCACCACGTTGGCCAGCTTCCAGTCTTCTGGGACCTCTCCAGTGAGCCAGGACTGCTGAAAAATGATGGAGAGTGGCCTGGACAGCTCATCCGCCAGCTCCCTCAGCACCCTAGGATGGATCCCATCCGGTCCCATGGACTTGTGGGGGTCCAAGCGGCTGAGAAGATCTCTAACTCTCCCATCCTGGAACAGGGGAAAACTATGCTGCTCCCTGGCTCCTTCTGCCAGCTCTGCAGGCCAGCTGTCTGGAAGCCGTTCTATCCTGTTAGTAAAAATTGAGGTAAAGAAGGTGTTAAGCACCTCTGCCTTTTCCTCATCCTTTGTTACAATATTCCCCTCCATGCCCACCAAGGAGTGGAGGTTGTCCTTGCCCTTCCTCTTGCTATTAATATATTTATAGAAGGACTTTTTGTTGTCCTTCACAGCAGAGGCCAGTCTGAGCTCCAAATGTGCTTTTGCCTCCCTAATTTTCTTCCTACAAGACCTAGCAACATTCCTAAACATTCCATGGGTTGCCTCCCCTTTTTTCCAAAGATAATACACCCTCTTTTTTTCCCTTAGTTCCTTTAGAAGTTCATTACCCAACCAGGCTGGCCGTCTGCCCCGGCGGCTCATCTTCCGGCACACTGGCACAGCCTGTTCCTGCGCCTTCAAGAGTTCTTTCTTGAAGTAGGTCCAGCTCTCCTGGACCCCTTTGTTTTTAAGGGCTGTTTGCCAAGGAACCTTCTGAGTTAGTTCCTTGAGTAGCCTGAAGTCCGCCCTCCGGAAGTCCAGAGTGGAGGTCTTCTTGCTCCCCCCTCTTCGCTTGGCTGAATACTGTAAACTCAATTATCACGTGGTCACTGGTGCCTAAACACCCTCCGACCACCATATCACCCACCAGCCCCTCCCTGCTGGTGAAGAGGAGGTCAAGCAGAGCCTTACCCCTGGTAGGCTCGCGCAGCACCTTGGATGAGAAGCTGTCCTCCATGCACTCTAAGAACCTCTTAGATTGCCTCCTCTCTGCTATGTTGTGATCCCAGCAGATATCAGGCAGGTTGAAGTCACCCATGAGAACAAGGTTAGGCGATCTTGAGACAGCCTTAAGCTGCCTATAGAATGCTTCATCAAGATCATCCTCCTGGTTGGGTGGTCTATAACAGACTCCAACCAGGATGTCTGCCCTGCTGGTCTTCCCTCTAATTCTTACCCACACGCACTCAACCCGATCATCCCTGATCTCTAGCTCAATGGCATCAAGAGCCTCCCTGATGTACAGGGCCACCCCTCCACCCCTTCTTCCCTGCCTGTCTCTCCTGAATAGCCTGTAGCCGTCAATTGCAGCGCTCCAGTCCTGCGAGTCATCCCACCACGTCTCCGTGATGGCAACTACATCATATCTTTCGTGCTGCAACAAGGCTTCCAGCTCCTCATGTTTGCTGCCCATACTTCGTGCATTAGTGTACATGCACTTCAGCTGGGCTGTTGGTTTTGCCCCTGACTCCAGCTTACCACCCGCAGACTCCTGTCTGGGGGAACTGGTTTCAGCCCCTTCCCCCTTTGAAAGTAGTTTAAAGCCCTGTCAATGAGACTTGCTAATTCCCTTCCCAGAATCTTTTTACCTTTGGGGGACAGGCCATTCTCATGTACTGTGACCTTTCCCCTCCTCTGGGACAGATGTACTCCATCTGTTACCAGCTGACCTGGTGCAGTAGAAAGTTTTTCAAGATCAAAAAAGCCAAAATTCTTCTGACTGCACCAACCTCTAAGCCACTTGTTGACTACAGTGGCTGACCTGTTCCTTCTCGTATTGCCTCCTGCAACTAAGGGTATAGGCAAAAAAAATATTTGTGCACCTGAGTCCTCCACTAGATCCCCCAGGACCTTGAGGTCATTCTTGATAGCCCTGGGAGTTCTAGTTGCAACATCGTCATTCCCTAACTGCATAATTATTAATGGATAATAGTCAGAGGGCTGCACCAGACTAGGCAGCCTTCTGGTATCATCAGCAACTTGTGCTCCTGGGAGACAACAAAGTTCCCTGTGAGCAGGGTCTGGCTGACATATGGGGCCCTCTGTTCCCCTCAGTAGGGAATCACCAATAACAATCACCCTCCTCTTTTTTTTAAGGGAGCAAGTCTTGATGCCAGGGGAAGGCTGTTTAACCCCAGGCTGACTCACCCCAAGCTGACTCACCCCAGGCTTACCCACCCTGGGATGACTCACCCCAGGCTGCCTGACCCCAGGCTGACCCAACCCAGGCCAACCCACCCCAGGCTGACTCTCCCTAGACCGACCCACCCTAGGCTGACTCACCCCAGGCTGACTCACCCCGGGCCGACCCACCCTAGGCTGACTCACCCCGGGCCGACCCACCCTGGGCTGTTTTGCCTCATGGAAAACCCCAGATGGTGTGTCCTCCAGCATCAGAATCACCTTCCCCTCGACCTCCAGTGCCCCATACCTGTTCTCCAAGGGCAGTGGGGGAGGTGAAGGGAGACAGGGAGGTTTTAATTTGTGTCTTTTGAGAGGAACCTTCGTCCATTCCCCTCTGCTTTTTGGATAATCAGCCTCTGCTGGGGAGCCTGCAGAGCCTGGTTACTCAAGTTGGTCTCTCTTCTACAATCCCTGACATCTCTAAGTCTAGTCACCTCATCTTTCAATCTGGCCACCAGGTTAAGCAGATAGTCAATCTGCTCGCATCTGATGCAGGAGTTGTCCCCACTACCCTGCATCTCAACTGCCAGGCTCCAGCACTCTCTGCAGCCATAAGCCTGGACATCCACCTCTTGCTTGTGACACTTGCCTACCTGCTTGTATTCCCCCTCAGTCTGAGTCGAGACTGATGTTCTGAAGGAGCGGTTGCGGCGCGTCACCACCATGGTGCCCTGCCCGCGGGACCTGCTGGACAAAATTTAGAACAAGTGCGGCGGCGCGTGCCGAGCGAGAGCAGGCGGCAAGACCCCGCTGGAACAGGGCTGCGCGAGCCGCCGATGGCTTTTAAACCAGCCGCCGGCAGTGACGCGGGGAGCCCGAGCGATCCCGAGCAGCAAGCACGTGGAGAAACGGTCGTGCCGAATCTAGCCGAGTGCCGAGAGCCCGGGGTGCCCTGCCGTCCCCCGTAGGTTGAAAAGGAAGCAGCTAGTGTTCCCGAGGGTGCCGGTCGCGGTGTGCTCCCGAGCAAGATCCCCGCTGGAACAGGGGCTGCGCGAGCCGCCGATGGCTTTTAAACCAGCCGCCGGCAGTGACGCGGGAGCCCGAGCGATCCCGAGCAGCAAGCACGTGGAGAAACGGTCGTGCCGAATCTAGCCGAGTGCCGAGAGCCCGGGGTGCCCTGCCGTCCCCCGTAGGTTGAAAAGGAAGCAGCTAGTGTTCCCGAGGGTGCCGGTCGCGGTGTGCTCCCGAGCAAGATCCCCGCTGGATCTCCTCTCCCATATATGCAAGCAAACTAATATCACCTGTACTACAAAGAGAAGCCAGCATCCAGGCAAGCCCGTTGAGCCTTAGCCCTGAGAGTATTCCCAGCGGAGGAACTTTCGCTGAGCTTAAGAAGCTCCAGCATCATACTGCCAGTCTCACTGACTGAAATATTCTACCATGTCTCAGGAGGACTGGACCCCTAAGGGTAAGATCTGCCCAACTGTCGGGGAAGGGACTTAGCCTTAAGCAGCAGTCCACACATCTGCATTAGCCTTAAGCAGCAGGCTGACGAGTGGACACAACCCTGTGTGTCAGATCAGAAAGCAGGATCTCATGCCTGTGTAACCCCACCATCGCAGGAGAGGAGTTGCGACTTCTGCTGCTCCGTGCCCTGTAAACCTCAAGGAAACCCAGAGCACTGTCCGTACCTGTGCTCCAAAGCCGGGATCATGCTGAGAAAGTCCCGCCATTCCTTCGAGCTCCGTGCAACTGCACTTCTTCCCCGGTGCCATCCACACCAGCCCTGAAGCCCATTGCCACAGGGCCAACCCCGCTAGGTCCGGCCCCGCCTGCCATCATGCCAGATCGGAAACCTCCAAGCCCGTCTACTGGGAACCGTCACCCCACCCTGCCATGCAGGCTGACTCTGTGAGGGCTAACCCCATCCTGCAACCAGCCCTACGGGCCCTGCTGGGCGGACCTCGCAGGACTGGTCCCTGTCATCTGGAGGGAACTGCCTGAGTCCTGCAAGGGGAACCTGCCTACCAGGTAGCCTAGGTTCCATCTCATCTCCACTGCTTTGGAGACAGGACTGCCACTCACCATTGACATCCAGACCAGCTAGGAATCAGCTCAATGACAGCAGTCTGCCAGAACCTAACCTCACTACAAAGGACACAGTTTATTTCCCACGTGCTTTCCACTCACTAACATTCAGTTGAAAGCATCCATGTCTACCAGCATAATCTTTCCAGTAAAATCCTCTGATACACATTGGAATATCTCTGTATATAGTTAGCAGCCGCCAGGGTCCTGTTGCATCACCATCTAGTGGACAAGCCGTGGAATTGCACCCATTGTTGTATAAAACAGTAATTTTGTAAATATTCCAATTGAGTCCTAATTATAAATACTAAACCACTTATGGGATGTATTTCACAATCGTGCACTAGAAAATGTATATAAAATAGTGATTAATTGGTTATTAATAATGTCAATTATAAAATTATTATTTACATAATTAATATTTAATATTCATACATTAATAACCTCTTCATCACAAGAAGGCTGTGGATGTAGTCTACCTGGACTTTACCAAAGCCTTTGACACTGTGCCCCTCCAGCAAACTCCTGGACAAGCTGTCAGCTCGTGGCTTGGACAGGTGCACAAAGTGCTAGGTTAGGAACTGGTTGGAGGGCTGAGCCCAGAGAGTGGTGGTGAATGGTGCCATACCCAGCTGGCAGCCTGTCACTAGTGGTGTCCCCCAGGGATCAGTGCTGGATCCCTTCCTGTTCAATATCTTGATGATCTGGGTGAGGGGAACAAGAGGACAGAGTGTCAAGCTGCACCAGAGCAGGTTTATCTGGATGTTAGGAAGAAGTTCTTCATAGAAAGAGTGATTGGCTATTGGAATGGGCTGCCCAGGGAGGTGGTGGAGTCACCATCACTGGAGGTGTTTAGGAAGAAACTGGATGTGGCGCTTGTTGCCATGGTTTAGTTGATTAGATAGTGTTGGATGATAGGTTGGACTCAATGATCTCGAAGGTCTTTTGCAACCTGGTTAATTCTATTCTATTCTATTCTATTCTATTCTATTCTATTCTATTCTATTCTATTCTATTCTATTCTATTCTATTCTATGCTATTCTATGCTATTCTATGCTATTCTATGCTATTCTAAATTTTTCATTTAAGGAACCATGAAACACAGCAACTTATACTTTTAAAAATATTTTAAGAATTAATGTTAATTTCAAGGTTATCCATATAACACATGAAAGGTGAAATAAGAGGATGCTCTAGCTTTCTTAGACACTAACATTCGCTTCAGGATTTAGACGTATTATGAACCTGCTTTGGCTGTCTATGGGCAGATCCAAAGCAGCTGTCTTTCCCATAATAGCTTCTCCAAGCCATATAGTCTCTCTGGAGAACAGGTCCTTTTTCACTTATAAATTGTTTCCCTCAATTTACCCTGGCACAGTCAGTTCACCCAATAACTTATTTTCTACTACATTTTTTAAATTCCTAGTCTTTTGGTGGCTGAAGAAATTCTGCAATGACCTCTGAGGACCAAAATAGGTATGTCACTTCTTTGCAAAACATCCCCTGATTTTGTCAGTCACATGAGTTAATGCCAGTGAAACTCCAATGCTTTGGAAGAAAATACAGGGGCACCTTGAGGGTTTTTTGTTGGTTTTGTTTGTTTGTTTGTTTTTTAAGGGTGGGGTGGGTGGGGTTTTTTTGTTGTTGTTGTAAAGTTTAAGATGATTAGATTATATGGGTCTCAAGATATGTAAAAGTTATCCAAGCTTTCACCATTAATCACATAAATGAAGAGAAAATAATTATTTCATAGTGACTTTCTGGCTTATTATAATCAGCCCAACTCAAATCACCTTAGCCCAGAGAGCCAAATATAGCAAGGAAAAAAACCTTGAGGCATTTTTTCACTATGTGTTGCCTGTTATTACACAGTGAGGTTTCTGTTCAAATGATGTGCCTTATTAAGGCAGGCAAAACCCATTTAAACAATGTATCAGAAATGCAGACAAGTTGCAGAAAAATGCATGTATAAAGGGTATATTTTTCTTGAAATTTACTGATGGCTAAGCCTGCTAAAACTTTAGAAAATGTGTTTTCAAAAGCACTGATGATTTTCTAGTAATGCAATTGCGTGTTTGTTTGTTTTGTTGTTTGGTTTTTTTTTTTTTTTTCATTTATTTTGCAGTCATTCCTTTCTCCCCTCTTACTTCGGCCTGTAAGTGACTTGAAAAATGGTAATTATTCTCTTCTGTTTTACTGGCTTACATCATGTGCTTATTAGAACAAATGTTATTATTATCCTTTTTATTTTATAATTAATATTTTTTTATTTGATTGCCAATACTTTTACTATAGGCTTAAAGTCTTGGATATTACATGCAAAGGAACAGTAATAAAATGGAAAGGCTTGGATATGATTCTTTTTTTTTTTCCCAATAAATATTACTTTAATTCTTAGAAATCTATTCTAAAGTTAGGTACCCCAAATTATATTTGAATTGTAATTCCGCTGTCATATATGGGAATTTGAGATCTCTTTATATTTGGAATTCTGACTGTTTCCATGATATTAAGTCATATTAGAAGTTTGTGTCTGAAAGTTTGAATGTCAATGTCAGCAGACTGCTGAGACAGACATACTGCCAGGCAAATTTCACAGCCACCACAGTTAAGTGAAGTGACAAACTTTGGAGCACACAGGAGAGATGTTTCTGTCATTTGTCACTAGAACTGCAATACTGAGTCAGGAAAGGTTTGTAATCAGGTACAACTAAGGCAAAGTCCTGAGATTTTCTTTGGCATCAATAACGAAGAGCCGAAGCTCATGTGTACAACAGACACTCCTCATGATAGCTTATTGCCCACTAACTTCACGCTGGTGATGCAGCAAAAAATGTCCATGTAGCTTGGACAATTCAGATTAAGAAGTTTCTCTAAAGATGATACAGCTCCAAGACACTGGTCACTACTTGTCTTCTAAGCAAAAGATGTAAAGTCAGTGCATGTTGACTGTTGATTCCAGCCATACAGGATGATGACACAATGGAGGTGGTCAGAAGTTTGAAATTCATCCGCTACATAACATTTGCAAACATGAACTTAACAGTGACTGCACAGCCTGTGCATTATTGCAGACATAATCTGTAAAGAAGATTATTAGATGAGTCACCTTAAAGTTACCTACACTTGTTTGAAAATAATTTATTTTTGCTTATTACTGTGTAGAAGAGGCATCAGTTATTTTAACATAGAGCTTAAAACAAGGAGCAAGAAAGTACCTAAGGACATGTGGTGGAGTAGGAAGGTTCCCCCCACACACAAAAGAATTCCACAGCTAACTCAGCCGGAGAAGCAGATGAAAGCTGTATTTTACAAGCAGATATGGAATGCAATGAATATGTACAAAAATATACAATATTTACAATATATACAGAAGTATACAGCAAAGTATGTAATACAGGAAACCTTTCCCCAACCCCCCTGCGGCCAGGGGGTTCGGCCTGCCCCTCCCTTCTCCCTCCCTACCTCCCCTTTTTCCCAAAAGGGTTAGAGAGAAAGAGAAAGGAAGGTAATTAAAAGGGTGAAAACTTGTTAAAGCTCAAAGCGGATGCAAAAGTTAGTTTTCTCTTATCTGGTTAGCAAGAATCGTAGAGAGAAATGAGCCAGCTCACAGTACAGGGGAAGAAGAAGACGACTGACTGCCCCCCCGACTGAAAGACTAAACAAGAACCTTCAGCCGGGTTCCACCAATGAAATTGGATTAGCATATCGTTGTTTTCATTCATATACCAAAACATTCGGCCAGAGTGTTCAGAAAGTGTCCTTCTCTTAAAGGCACAGCCTGAACCGGTCACAGGACAATAAAACAAACATGTAACACCTTTGCAGCTGCCTAAGAAATGCTGATGATAGAATATTCAGTTTTAGCCTTCTCTATTTTGATTTTGGTGCTTTAATCCTAATATGGGCCTCTGTGACAGTTTCAGGCTATGGTGCGAGAGTTTCTCAAGTAGACACAGACTCTGATTTTGATCTCGACTGGAAATACTGAAGTGAGATATTCTTAGCTTGGTGGCCTCAAGATTCGTCAGGACATCAAGGCAAAGATGCAACCTACCAGTGGGCTCATGACAGATCCATAGGCATTTCCATGGATGCTATCTCACAAGTCATCCATGACTGTGAAATCTGTGCTGCTATTAGGCAGGCAAAGCGAATAAAGCCCTTGTGGTATGGTGGCATATGGTCCAAGTACAAGTACGGTAAAGCCTGGCAGATTGACCATATCACTCTACCTCATTCTCAATCTGGTAAGCAGTATCATAGTATCATAGTATCATAGTATCAGTCAGGGTTGGAAGGGACCACAATGATCATCTAGTTCCAGTCCCCCTACCATGGGCAGGGACACCCTACACTAGATAAGGCTGGCCAGAGCCTCATCCAGCGTGGTCTTAAACACTTCCAGGGACAGGGCTGTGGTGAAGGCACATTCTGCCCAGATACTAGATCTGGCCCCCAGCATGTGGATAGGTCTCCCCTCCTTTAGGAGGAAGACCATTACCAAGTATGGGCATAATTCCAGCTTCACGCTTTCTATAGGCTGAAGCCAGTTGTCTATCAGAGTGCCCATTGGTCAAACCCAGCCTCAAGGAACCTATAAATATTACCCCTGTTGGTAAACAAGTTGCGTCCTCTTCACTTTGCCTCCGTACTTGCTCGGCAGAGCAGCTATTGAGCCACCGCCTCTGCCGTTGAGCTTGTTTTTAGCTTCTATCATACATGCATGCATACTGAAGCCTCTGCATCGTGAGAAGCACTTTGATAGTGAGGATCAGCCCAGAGGAGGACCTTCCCTGAGCCCGAGAAGCCAGCGTCGCTATAGCCGGTCATATCTCCAGGGGAGCCCATCGTGCTATTGGAGGACTGGACCAGCCCCGAGGGTAAGATCTGCCCAGTTGTCGGGGAGAAGGGACTATCTCAAGCGTCGCGCTGTTCCTTTAAGCCCAGGAACGGAGAAGCCGCATTCTCTAAGGCCGTTTGCCACGGGGCCGACCCCATAGCTATTGTCCGACCGGGAACCTCTGAGCCCGCCTATGGGCAATCGTCGCCTCGCCCTGCCGAGCGAGCCGACTCCCAGGGCTGACCCCACGGGCCGAACGCGACCAGGAACCAGTCCAGCGGCAGTAGCCAGCCGGACCCCCACCTTGCTACAAACAACAGCTACAGAATATCTTCCACGTGCTTTCCACCCACTAGCACTCAGTTCAAAGTCTCCACGTGTGGCAGAGTCATTGCTGACGCACACAAAGATTGCAGTATTGCTGTATATTAGCCAGAAGCCGCCCGCGTTCTGCCGAGTCACCATCTAGTGGCCAAGCGGCGGAACTGCACCTCTGGTTATATAAAGCACAGAGATAGTCTGTAGATAGTTTAATTAAGTTCTAATCATAATACTAAGCCATTTATGGAATGTATTTCACGAACGTGCACTAGAACATGTATATAAGTTGTTGATTCATCGGTTATTAATAATTTTATACTTAATAAAAATTCATATTTTCATAATTCATATTTCATATTCATAAATTTAATAACCTATTCACAACAGGGGCCTCAACCACCTCCCTGGATAACCCATTCCAGGGCTTCACCACTCTCATGGGGAAGAACTTCCTCCTCACATCCAGCCTGAATCTCCCCACCTCCAGCTTCATTCCATTCCCCCTAGTCCTATCACTACCTGTTGTCCTGAGAAGTCCCTCCCCAGCCTTCTTGTAGGCCCCCTTCAGATACTGGAAGGCCACAATGAGGTCACCTCGGAGCCTTCTCTTCTCCAGATTGAACAGCCCCAACTCCTTCAGTCTGTCCTCATAGGAGAGGTGCTCCAGCCCTCTGATCATCGTCGTGGCCCTTCTCTGGACACCTTCCAGCACCTCCACATCCCTCCTGTAATAGGGGCTCCAGAACTGGATGCAGTACTCCAGGTGGGGTCTCACCAGAGCTGAGTAGAGGGGAGAATCATCTCCCTTGACCTGCTGGTCACACTTCTCTTGATGCAGCCCAGGATCTGATTGGCTTTCCGGGCTGCAAGTACACATTGAGAGCTCATGTTGAGCTTCTCGTCCACCAGCACCCCCAAGTCACTCTCCTCAGGGCTGCTCTCCAGCCAGTCACTGCCCAGCCTGTATTTATGTCTGGGATTGCCTCAACCCAGATGCAGGACCCTGCACTTGGTCTTGTTGAAGCTCATGAAGTTGGCTTGTGCCCACCTCTCCAGCCGCTCAAGGTCCCTCTGGATGGCATCCCTTCCCTTCAGCATGTCCGCTGCACCACACAGCTTGGTGTCATCAGCAAACTTGCTGAGGGTGCACTCGATGCCACTGTCCATGTCACCCACAAAGATGTTGAACAAGCCTGGTCCCAGGACTGATCCCTGAGGGACTCCGCTTGTCACTGGCCTCCACTAAGACATGGACCCGTTGACAGCCACTCCTGGGTGTGGCCATCAAGCCACTTCTTTATCCATCTAGTGGTCCACTCATCAAACCCACGCTTCACCACTTTGGAGACCAGGAGGTGGTGTGGGACAGTGTCGAAGGCTTTGCTCAGTTCGAGGTAAATGATATCAGTTGCTCGCCCCTCATCTATTAATGCTCTGCTCATAGAAGGCCACCAGGTTTGTCAGGCAGGATTTGCCCTTGGCAAAGCCATGCTGACCGTTCCCAGTCACCTCTTCACTGTTCTTCTGAGTCAGTAGTGCCTCCAGGAGGATCTGCTCCATGATCTTTCTGGGCACAGAGGTGAGACTGACTGGCCTGTACTTCCCTGCTTCCTCCTTCTTACTCTTTTTTGAAAATGGGAGCAATGTTTCCCCTTTTCCAGTCTGTGGGGACTTCCCCAGTCTGCCATGACTTTTGGAATAGAATAGAGAGGGGTTTAGCAACCTCATCTGCCAGTTCTCTCAGTTTCTGGGGGTGTATCCCATCGGGTCCCATGGACTTGAACACTTTCAGGTTCTTCAGGTGATCTTGGACCTGATCTTCACTTATGATGGGCAGTTCTTCCTCCCCATCCCTAGCATCGTCTTCCATGACTCCAGGAGTGTGGCTGGAGGCCCTTGCAGTGACAGCTGAGGTAAAGAAGTCATTGAGTACCTCAGCCTTTTCCACATCACTTGTGACCATTTCACCAGTTTCCTTTCTGAGGGGGCCCACACCTTCCCTAGTCTTCTTCTTGCCATTAATATACCTATAGAAATTCTTAGTGTCCCCTTTAATGTCCCTGGCTAGATTCAATTCAAACTCTGCTTTGGCTTTCCTAACTAAGTCTCTTGCTGCTTGGGCAGCTTCCTTATATACCCCCTGTTCTAGCTGTGCTTACCGTGGTAGAGGAGAACTCTGGATGGTTGGAAATTTATCCAGTTCCATATGCAACTGCACGCAGCACCATTCTTGGTCTACAGAGGCAAATCCTGTGGACACATGGAACTCCAGAGAAGATTGAATCAGACAACAGAACTCACTTAAAAAACAATCTTGTGAAAAACCGGGACAACAACATGTCATCAAGTGGTGTATTGGGTTGGACAGAGCTGGAGTTAATTCTCTTCACAGCATCTTTCTAGTGCTGTGTTATTGCAGCAGTAGTTGGAAACATAGCAGTGTTTTGGTTACTGTTGAATAAGTATACAGGCTGTGTCCTTCCAACATTTCCCTGCCCCAAGAGTACATTGAGGGGTGGGCAAGATCTTGGGAGGGGACACAGCTGACCCATCTGACTCAGACTGGCCAAAGAGATATTCCATTTCATATGATGTCAGCTCAGATATAAGAATGAAGTAAAAGAAGGAAGTGGGTGCATTAGTCCATGGCGTCTATTCTCCCAAGTAACCACCAAGCTCAGAGAGCCATGCTTCCTGAGATTGGGTGGTCACAGCAAAACAGGTATTTCACCCACAATCCTCTGGTCCTCTATAAAACATCCACACGGGGTCTTTACTTCCTTTTTCCTCCCTCACCTGTGCCTAGGTAAAATAGTGTGAGCTGCCTCTCTTAAGCCTGCCCAGGCCCAAGGTTGGGTTGGGGGGAAAAAAGAGCCCTGGGTGGGTGGGAGTTGGGTGTACCCCCAGGTGGGGATGGGACGTTCTTGGGTATATTTTGGGATCTCTCTCTTTTGTCACAGTGTTTGTGGTTTTCTGTAAAAGTTTTCATTGTTTTTTCCACTTAAAATTTCCACCATTTTTTGCAATCCATTTGTCTGAGTCATTGTTTTTGCCTGTGGTGGGAGGATTGCTCTCCCAAACCACGACACTGACCAACCTGATCTCCTTCTATGATCAGGTGACCCACCTGGTGGAGGTGGGAAGGCCTGTGGATGTAGTATACCTGGACCTCTGCAAGGCATTTGACACTGTCCCCCACAGCAAACTCCTGACCAAGCTGGCAGCCCATGGCTTGGATGGGAGCACACTGTGTTGTGTTAGAAACTGGCTGGAGAGCCGAGCCCAGAGAGTGGTGATGAATGGTGCCACATCCACCTGGCAACCAGTTACTAGTGGTGTCACCCCAAGGATCAGTGCTGGGCCCCATGCTCTTTGACATCTTTATTGATGATCTGGATGAGGGCATTGAGTCCATCATCAGTGAATTTGCAGATGACACCAAACAGGATCAGGTGTTGATCTGCTGGACAGTAGAGGGGCTTTGCAGAGGGACAGTCTGGAAAGATGGGCAGAATCCAACAGCATGAGATTTAACACATCCAAATGCCGGGTTCTGCACATTGGTCGCAACAACCCCATGCAGTGCTACAGGCTGCGGTCAGAGTGGCTGGAGAGCGGACAGGCAGAGAGGGACTTGGGGGTGCTGGTCAATGGTAGGCTGCACATGAGCCTGCAGTGTGGCCAGGTGGCCAGGAGGGCCAATGGCATCCTGGCCTGTATCATGAGCTGTATGGCCATCAGGAACAGTGTGGCCGGCAGGAACAGGGAGGTCATTCTGCCCCTGTACACTGCACTGGTTAGGCTGCACCTCGAGTACTGTGTCCAGTTCTGGGCCCCTCAGTTTAAGAAAGATGTTGACTTGCTGCAGCATCTCCAGAGAAGGGCAACAAAGCTGGTGAGGGGTTTGGAACACAAGCCCTATGAGGAGAGACCGAGGAAGCTGGGGTTGCTTAGCCTGGAGAAGAGGAGACTGAAGGGTGACCTTATTGCTCTCTACAACTACCTGAAGGGAGTTTGTAGACAGGCCAAGGTTGGCCTCTTCTCCCAGGCAGCCAATACCAGAACAAGAGGACACATTCTCAGGCTGCGTCAGGGCAGGTTTAGACTGAATGTTAGGAAGAAGTTCTACACAGAGAGAGTGATTGCCCATTGGAATGGGCTGCCCGTGGAGGTGGTGGAGTCACCATCATTGGAAGTGTTCAGGAGGAGGCTTGATGGGGTGCTTGGTTCAATCGTTTAGTTGATTAGGTGGGTTGGATGATAGGTTGGAAGCAATGATCTTGAAGGTCTCTTCCAACCTGGTCTATTCTATTCTATTCTATTCTATTCTATTCTATTCTATTCTATTCTATTCTATTCTATTCTATTCTATTCTATTCTATTCTATTCATTCCATTCCATTCTATTCCATTCTATTCTATTCTATTCTATTCTATTCTATTCTATTCTATTCTATTCTATTCTAAATGGTGCCTAGCACCTGGCTCCACCTCTCTTCTTGGTGGGTTGTGGTGCAGCCACTCCCTTCCCCAGGGGCGGGCTGTGTATCTGGATGCTGCCATACCTTGGTGCACGAATGCTCAATGAGGAAGAGGTGTGCCTGTGCATGGTGTGTACCCATATAGCCTTGGGCTACGGCTGGAAGTAGTCAGCACTGGGCTTGGGCTATATCCATGCAGTTTATGAGAGGCTCAGTGCGCTGCTTCCTGGAGAGGTGGAAAAGCAGTTGTAGAGTCTGATTGTTCTGACTTGTTTGCCCCAGGGGTGGAAACATGCTGCTGAGTAGATGTAGATGGAAATAAAGGTTTGGTTGAGAAGCTGTGAGATTCTTCCAAGTGACCACGATCTCCATCGTATCCATGAGAGCTTGCACTGCAGAAGAATGAATTCTGCGTCACTGGGAGGTTCCATCAGATGAGGGAGGAGAACTCGAATGGACTGTTACCTTTGCCTGAATGAGAGACTGTTTGCAGGATGCCCAGATGAAGATTTGGACTTCACTAGACATGTCATCTGAAGATTTTGGATTTGATTATATGTTTTGGGTGCAGGAATTATGGTATGACATAAGGGGTGGCATGTGGCAGTTTGGGCTGGTTTCCTCCTGCTGCTGCCATACGGGGTGCACTCTGGTGTCCCGGGTGTCCAGCCCAGAGGGTGGACACAGGAAATAGTGTATTTCAGACCTATAATGTCCTGCTCCCTATAAATCCATCTGCAAGGTCTCACACTTCCTCTTTCTTCCCTCACCACTCCTGTGGGAGATACTCCCTATCTGGTAACGGAAGGGGAATTATCTCAAGGTCTCTTAGGCCTGGCTAGGCCTAATGATAAGAGGAGAAGGGGGAAGGGCAATCTCAGATCTGGCCATCTGAAATTGGCCTAACAGTGGAGGCGGGGGGAAGAAAGAGCCCTGGGCTTTTGGGTGTGCCCTCAGGTAGGGAGAAAGGGAATGCTGGGATGCTTCTTGGTGTGCTGTGAGGGACTCTGTATGCTCTGGGATCTCTTTTGTCACTGTGCTGGTAGCTTTCTGTAAAACACTCACTGCTTTTCCATTTAAACTTTCCATCACTTCTGCAATCCATTTGTGTGAGTCTCATTTTCTGCCCTGGTGGGAGGCGAGGGAGGATCTGCCACAAGTGGATATTCTACATTCCCTAATATGCACCAGCTGCAAGGAAGATTGAACACTACGATGGTTTGCTGAAGACCACTTTCAAAGCCATTGGGTGTGGATCTTTGTAAAACTGGGAGAAACATCTGGCACAAGCAACCTGGCTGGTAAATAGTAGATGTTCAATGAATTGAGCTAGATCTGCAAACTCAGATTTACTGCAAAAAGTAGAAGGTGATAGAGTTCCTGTTGTTAAAGAAAAGAATCTATCAGGCTGTATTGGGTTGAATTGAGATGGAGTTAATTCTCCTCACAGCATCTTTCTAGTGCTGTGGTTTTTTTGCAGCAGTAGTTGATAACACAGCAGTGTTTTGGCTATGGCTGAATCTAGTATCCAGGCTGTGTCCTTTCAACATTTGCCTGCCCCAAGAGTGGATCGAGGGGCAGGCAAAATCTTGGGAGGGGACACAGCTGAGCCAGCTGACTCAGACTGGCCAAAGAGGTATTCCATACCATATGACATCAGCTCAGGTATAAGAATGAAGTGGAAGAAGGAAGTGTGAGGAGTCGTCCATGGCGTTCATCCTCCCAAGGAACCACCAAGCTTAGAGAGCCCTGCTTCCCGAGACCGACCACCGTCCTGCTGATGGGAAGTAGAGACTAACAACTCTCGCTCTGTTTTTCTGCTTCCGCGCGGTCTATTGCCATTTGCTTATTAGTGTTATTAAACTGCTCCTATTTTACTCTCTGGCTTCTGTTATATTTTCCTTTCCTTCTTCCCCTGTTTGCTTAAAGAGGGGGAGTGATAGAGCGGCTTTGGTGGGCATCTGGCCCCCTGGCCAGAGCCAAACCACCACAGTCCTTTTAAAAAAAAAAAAAGGAAGCCTATTTGGGCTGCCTCATTGTGGCAGGACATTGCTGCTCGGGTGGAGAACATGACTCTGAGGGTATGTCATGTTGATGCTCATGTACCTAAAATTCATGCTAATGAAGAACATCAAAACAATGAGCATACAGACAAGGTTGCCAGAATTGATATAGCTCAAGTGGATCTAGACTGGGAGTGAAAAGGTGAACTGTTTGTAGCTCGATGGGCCCATGAAACATCAGGACATCTAGGGAGAGATGCTACGTACAGGTGGGCTCGTGACCGAGGGGTGGACTTGACCATGGAAGCCATCACACAGGTCACACATGACTGTGAAACCTGTGCTGCAATCAAGAGGGCCACGAGAGCCAAGTCTCCCTGGAACAGAGGGCGGTGGCTGGGTTTTCGCTATGGTGAGGCCTGGCAGATTGACTATATTGGACCACTGCCACGAACACGCCAAGGCAAGCGTTACATCCTCACCATGGTAGAAGCAACTACAGGCTGGTTGGAAACATACCCTGTAAATCATGCTACTGCCCAGAACACCATCTTAGGCCTTGAAAGGCAAATCCTGTGGCGGCACGGTACCCCTGAACGGATCGAATCTGACAACGGAACTCACTTCAGGAACAATGCCATCAGCTCTTGGGCCAAGAAACATGGCATCGAATGGGTGTATCACATTCCCTATCACCCACAAGCCTCTGGGAAGGTTGAAAGATACAATGGACTGTTAAAGACTATGCTGAAAGCATTGGGTAATGGGGCATGGAGGCACTGGGATGCAAATTTAGCAGAAGCCACTTGGCTGGTTAATTCTCGAGGATCTGCTAACCGTCCTGGTCCTGCCCAAACAGAACCCTTGCACACTGTGGGGGGAGATAAGGTCCCTGTAGTACACATGGGAAAATGGCTAGGAAAGGCAGTGTGGGTTGCTCCTCCCATGGGGAAAGGCAAACCCATTCGTGGGATTGTCTTTGCTCAGGGGCCTGGATGTACTTGGTGGGTAATGAAAAGAAATGGGGAGACTCAGTGTGTGCCTCAAAGGGATCTAACACTGGGGGAAAGGTAATTTGGAATGTGAATAATGTGAGTTGCATGTTGCAGAAAGTAGCGAAGTAAGAAGAATCCAGACTGATGAAGGTTTGCAAGGATCAAGAGTGACACAACGGTTGAGACCAGCTGGAGTTGGTGTTCAAGAACAGAATAACAAAAACAACAAAGCAAACTCTCTTTAATAGGGGACTAAGATATTGATATAAATCTCTATATGATGGAGTATTGAGATGGTTTAAGTATGTAGATCACATTGTGAATGTAAGCAAGAAATTATTGTTTTGAAGAATCAAATGAGATGATTAAATGTATTGAAATGTGTAGAACCTGAGCATGATGCAAATGGTATGGAATAAGGGGTGGAGATAAAAAGAGAAGGACAGTGTAGCCCGCAGTGTTTGAGTATTTTCTCCTTCAGGAGAGGCCAAACCTGTCTGAGAGGTGGTTTCTGCTGAAGGTACTGGTCACACTTACTGTGTAACGCAAGAGAACGGGGAAATTCAGTGTATTACTGTGGTGGAGTAGGAAGGTTCCCCCCACACACACACAAAAGAATCCACAGCTAACTCAGCCGGAGAAGCAGATGAAAGCTATATTTTACAAGCAGATATGGAATGCAATGAATATGTACAAAACCATACAATATTTACAATATATACAGAAATATACAGCAATGTATGTAATACAGGAAACCTTTCCCCAACCCTTCTGCGGCCAGGGGGTTCAGCCTGTCCCTCCCTTCTCCCTCCCTACCTCCCCTTTTCCCCAAAAGGGTTAGAGAGAAAGAGAAAGGAAGGTAATTAAAAGGGTGGAAATTTGTTAAGCTCGAAAAGCAATAGTTTTCTTATATGGTTAGCAAGAATCGTCCCTGCGTAGCAAGCTGTTGCTTCAGAGAGAGAGAAACGGGCCAGCTCCCAGTACAGGGGGAAGAAGCAGACCTGACTGCCCCCCAGACTGAAAGACTAAGCTAGAACTTACAGCTGGGTTCTACCAATGAAATTGGTTTAGCATATCTTTGTTTTCATTCAGATATCAAAAACATTCAGCCAGAGTGTTCAGAAAGTTTCCCTTTCTTAAAGGCACACCCTAAACCGGTCACAATTACACAAAGAAATCTAACTTTAGCTGAGAGAGTTTAGCTTCAGAGGGTTGTACAGATACAACATCGTGCCCAAGAGAAGAATCCATGAGGAATCTATGGTGCATGAACCCTGGGAACCCTGAGAGCCCAGTCAACTGAGAGTCCCTGCTCCTTTTCTTTGTTTTGTCTGAGAGACCAATTGTTTTCTGTTTTCTTGTTTCCTGGTTTTCTTGGACTTCTGAATCATCTACATCTGAGGACAGCCAGAATAGATAGTGAACTTTACTTATGAATTATAGATATTTTTCTAGATTAGATGGACAGTACTAACAGCCAATGAAATTGTTTAGAAGGGGTGGATTGTGACAGTTTCAGGCTATGCCATTAAAATTTAGGTGCAGATTTTTGAGCAGAAGAGTGGAGAAATATAAGCAAATCTATAGTTGGGTATAAGAAGGAAAACAAGAGATTATTCTAAATGAATTTCATTGGGCAATTGTGTGAAGGGGACTCTTAGCAATCTCACATTGCACTTCATTCCTTTCCCCTTCTTCTGGCTGCCTGCCTACTTCACTGGAAAGGATCTTACCTAATGACCTTGAGATAAACATACTAACTCTCTAACAGCTCTTTTCTCTCTTTTCTTCTAATTAAACACAGGAAAAGAGGGAGGGACACAATGTTAGGGGAGAAATGGGGCAGTTTTCCCTCATTCAGGGGGCTTCCTGTGTAGTTTTCTGATTGTAAATACCTGTATAATATTGTAAATACTGTATATTTGTACATACTCATCGCATTCCATTGTAGAGTATAGTTTTGCTTGCAAATATAGCTTCCATTTGCTTTCCCCAACTGAGTGAGATGAGTTTTTGTTAATGTGGTGGTAAAGTTCCAAGCAATTACAGCCTTGGAGTGCTTTCCATCAAAAAATATAATCAATGCCCAATGCCTTTAAATTTTCAGTGGTAAGAAGATGTGATCATATGCATAGAAGACTACTTCCACTGTTGCTATCCAAAAAATAAAAACATGCAGTTTTGTTCCCTTTTAGTTTGGGTATGATTTTCCTACTTCACAGAGCTGGACTTTGGCCTCTGCAAACACTGCAGGAACTAGAAACACTATCCAAGTAACAGACCATAAGAACTGAATATATGTGTTTTAAAAAGTATATCCTTAAAAGAAAAGTGTATTTGAGCTGAATAATAACAAAGCTCTGAAGATATTTGGTGCCATTCCAACAACCAGAAGACTTAGGAATCTCTGGAAATGGAAGTTTCATATAGGCTTTGATAGACACTCATTAATGAAGCAGTCACAACTGAATACAGAGCTGTCACTGACTTTGTATTCCCACCAGGAAAAATATAAACACAACATAAAGGCCTACTTTTCTTCCATTTTTTTTTTCTTTCTTTCTTTCTTTCTTTCTTTCTTTCTTTCTTTCTTTCTTTCTTTCTTTCTTTCTTTCTTTCTTTCTTTCTTTCTTTCTTTCTTTCTTTCTTTCTTTCTTTCTTTCTTTCTTTCTTTCTTTCTTTCTTTCTTTCTTTCTTTCCTTCTTTCTTTCTTTCTTTCTTTCTTTCTTTCTTTCTTTCTTTCTTTCTTTCTTTCTTTCTTTCTTTCTTTCTTTCTTTCTTTCTTTCTTTCTTTCTTTCTTTCTTTCTTTCTTTCTTTCTTTCCTTTCTTTCCTTTCTTTCTTTCTTTCTTTCTTTCTTTCTTTCTTTCTTTCTTTCTTTCTTTCTTTCTTTCTTTCTTTCTTTCTTTCTTTCTTTCTTTCTTTCTTTCTTTCTTTCTTTCTTTCTTTCTTTCTTTCTTTCTTTCTTTCTTTCTTTCTTATTTATGTGATGAATCAGGTACCAAAGATCAGAGAACTACGTCCAAAAGAAGAATTATTTTTTAAAACTGGAAATTGGAATAATTTTGGAGAGACATTTCAAGTTCAGGTTCATTCCTTGATCCATACTGTGATAGAAAGCTTTGTTACTATCTGGAGAATTACAGTACGTAAGAGAAAATTCTGAGCTTTGCTGCTGACCTATGCAACCTTAACTTGGTTATTTTTCTTTCCTGCCCATGTTCTGTCTGTTCAGGCTAAAGTCTTCTTGACAATGTCAGCTTGTAATTATATTTCACGTTGCCAACTGCAAAAATGACTAGAAAACAGCTGGAGCCTCTGGCCACCAGTACTGTAAATAATAATAGATTTCCTCAAACATAGCAGGAGTTTTGTTTGTCTGGTTTTTTTTTATTCTGGTTTTTTATTTGTTTTATTCGTTTTCTATTTGTGCATTTTTAGTTTGTGTTAAATAAACTTTCTCTGAGGACATTCTTACAATTGACTGTTTATTTAAGTTACAAAAGGAATTTTGATTGTTCCAGCTGTGGCGAAGAATTGCACTTAGATAAGCACACAGTATAGAATCATAGAATCATAGAATCAGTAAGATTGGAAAAGACCTCATAGATCATCAAGTCCAACCTATTACCTAACACCTCATGACTAACTAAACCAAGCTTCTAGTACCACGTCCAATCCTTTTTTGAACACCTCCAGGGACTGTGACTCCACCACCCTCCTGGGCAGCACATTGCAATGGCCAATTACTCTTTCTGTGAAGAGTTTTCTCCTCACCTCAAGACTAAACTTCTCCTGGTGCAGCTTGAGACTGTGTCCTCTTGTTCTGCTGCTGGTTGTCTGAGAGAAGAGACCAACCCCCACCTGTATACAGTCTCCTTTCAGGTAGTTGTAGAGAGCAGTAAGGTCTCCCCTGACCCTCCTCCACTCCAGGCCAAGCAGCCCCAAGCTCCCTCAGCCTCTCTTCATAGGGCTTGTACTCAAGACATCTCACCACCCTTGTTGTCATTCTCTGGACATGTTCAAGTGTCTCAATGTCCTTGTTAAACTGAGGGGCCCAGAACTGGACACAGGACTCAAGGTGTGGCCTAACCAGTACTGAGTACATGGGCAGAATGACTTCTCAGCTCCTGCTGGCCACACTATTCCTGATGCAGGCCAGGATGCCATTGGCCTTCTTGGCCACCTGGGCACACTGCTGGCTCAGGTTCAGCCATCTATCAACTAGTGCCTCCAGGTCCGTTTATGCCTGGCTGCTCTCTAGCTACTCTGTCCCCAGCCTGTAGCGCTGCATGGAGTTGTTGAGACCAAAGGGCAAAACCTGGCACTTGGCCTTGTTAAATGCCATCATGTTGGACTTTGCCCATCTGTCCAGCCTGTCAAGGTCCCTCTGCAGACCTCTCCATCCCTCTAGCAGATAAACACCTGCCCCCAGCTTGGTGTCGTCTGCAAACTTACTAATGATGGACTCAGTCCCCTCATCCAAATCATCAATAAAGGTATCGAACAGGACGGGGCCTAACACTAATCCCTATGGGATACCACTAGTGACAGGCTGCCAGCTGGATGTGACACCATTCACCACCACGCTCTGGGCTCTGCCCTCCAACCAGTTCCTAACCCAGCACAGAGTGCACCCATCCAAGACATGGGCAGACAGCTTGGTCAGGAGCTAATGAGGTCAGGCTGAGAGACCTGTAATTCCCTGGTTTCTCCTTCTGGCCCTTCTTGTGGATGGGCATCACATTGGCCAGCTTCCAGTCATCTGGGACCTCCCAGTGTGCCAGGACTGTTGAAAAATGATGGAGAGAGGCTTGGCCAGCTCATCTGCCAGCTCTCTCAGCACCCTAGGATAGATCTCATCTGGTCCCATGGACTTCTGGGGATCCAAGTGGCTGAGCAGGTCTATAACTACTTCCTCCTGGATTACAGGGAACTATACTGCTCCCTGACTCCAACTCCCAACTCAGGAGACCAGTTGTCTGGAAGACAATCTATTCTGCTATTAAAAATGGAGGCAAAGAAGGTGTTAAGCACCTCTGCCTTTTCCTCATCTTTAGTTACAATATTCCCCTTCATGTCCTCTAACGAGTGGAGGTTGTCCTTGCTCCTACTCTTTCCACTAATTGAAAAACATTTTTTGTTGTCCTTCACAGCAGTGGCTAGTCTAAGCTCTAAATGCGCTTTTGCCTCTCTATGTTTTTTCCTACATGACCTAGCAATGTCCTTAAACATATCATGGGTAACCTCTCCTTCCTTCCAAAGATGATACACCAACTTTTTCCCCTTAATTTCTTCAGAAGTTCATTGCCCATCCCGGCTGGCTATCTACCCCAGCAGCTCATCTTCCAGCACATTGGGACAGCCTGTTTCTGCACCTTCAAGATTTCTTTCTTGAAGTCGGTCCAGCCCTCCTGCACCCCTTTGTTTTTAAGGGCTGTTTCACAAGGTACCTTCTGAGTTAGTTTCTTAAGTAAACTGAAGTCCTCCCTCTGGAAGTCCAGAGTGGAGGTCTTTTTGATGCCACTCTTAGCTTGACTGCATATTGAAAACTCTGTTATTTCATGGTCACCAGACCCCAGGCAGCATTCAACCACTACATGTCCTGCCAGCCCTTTTCTACGTGTAAAAAGAAGGTCATGAAAAGCCTTGTATTAATAACAGTCACATTTTGTTTCTTTTATTTTTTCTTTCTTCAAATATCTGCTAGTTTATGTTGAATATTTTGCTCTTCATTTAGTAGAAGCCAAACATTTAAATGAATCTACCTCTGCCAAGAATGAGGAAATGTTTCCTTACAGTATCAAATTTGTCAAGACATCACTGCAGTTTTAGGAGTACTACTGAAGGAGTATGATTCAGGTGTTGACTGGGAAATATTTCTCTCAGGAAATCAGAAGGGAAAGAAAACAAGTACTATTGGGAAGGAAAGGGTGCCAAGGCTCGTATTTCTAATAAATAAAATGGAGGTAATAAATGTTCCATCAGCAAAATGGAGTATGTAGCAGGAGGTCTGGGTGTTTGATGCAATGAGCTTGGGTTCAAAATAGCAGAAGTGCTAGTAAGGATTTTTTGCAGTGCTTTGTTGTGAAGGGACCTGCAACAAACAATGTGAAATTATGTGAAAATATATGTGAGAATTTCTAGTAATTCTTTGGGGTAATTGCCCAAGTTTAGTCACAGCCCAAAATTTATACTCCCACCCTATTAGTTTAAAGTTGTGATAGAATCTCAAAGTGACAGTATTGTCAACGCACTGAAACATAATGCCACAGAGCACTGCCAGGCCACCAAATAAAACATCAACTTCCAAGTGAAAAGGCATCATAATAGGAAAAAAAAAAAAACTGTATACTATGCATCAGCAACATACAATTCTATAAATTAGAACAGCATATTTACTTGGGAATGCAGTGGCAGGAGTGCATGTGTAGGATGTTTACATTCATAGTAGCACCATTGTATGAGGCCTGATTAATTTCTCTCCAAATTTGCATCATGATAGGGTTGAGTGGTAGTACTAGCCTGCTATTAGTCTATGTTTGATTAAAAAGAAAAAAGAACTTCCTCCCCTCTTTCATACACATGCAAAGTGGGAAAACTACAAAGGGAAAACCCAATATGTAGTTCTCACATACAAAAGTAAGCAAAGCAAGATGAAAAGGCTTTGAAATTACATTTAATGCCACAGCATGTCTGTTCCTTCCTAATAACTCCATTAAACTCAGCAAATGAGAGGATACAGATACATTTGCTCTCTTCTTCTCTATTGAGGTTCAGATCTTTGAAACCTTTCCACAATTGTTATCAGCCAAGGAAATGGTGGTGTCCCTTCTCTTTGATATGTATTTCTCCCACTGCTTTTTCCTCCCATTTTCCCTCTGCTCTGGCTTCACCCTAGTCAACCGAGTTCATTAGCCATTTGGCATTATTTTGCCTTCATTTACTCAAAGGGAATTACTTGAATCTTAGCACTTGCTGGCCAGGGTTGGTAAGGGGAGGACCAGGTCATGACAGAGACCAGGAAACTACACAGAATAAGCATAGCTTGTGGTAATAGCAAATATTCAAGCAAGGGTTTGAAGGCTGAAATGGACTAGGGTTCTATGTGAACAGTAGTTTGAACATGGGTCAGTCTGTCCTATGAGATGGGCAAGTGATGTTCTGGAAGCAGCAACTTTGCAGATGACACCAATCTGAGTGGTGCTGTTGATATGCAAGAGGAATGGGATGTCATCTAGAGGCACCTGGACAAGCTGGGGAGGTGGGCCCAGGTGAACTTCATGTTATTCAACAAGAGGAAGTGCAGGGTTCTTTCTGCACCTGGGTCATAATAATCCTCACTATAAATGCAGACTAGGGGATAAGGTGATAGAAAGCACCTGTGTGGAAGAAGACTTGGGTTTGCTGATGGATGAGAAGCTGGACATGAGTTTCCATGTTACTGTCATTGATCTCTGACAATTCTTGCTACTATGCATAATTACTGGACAAGAAAGCCCTTGTTCAACAAGGGGTTTGAATAAAAACTGATATACTGAGGTACCAAGAGTGAAAAAGACAACCAACCAACCAAAACAAACAAACAAAAAACCAACCCCAGACAAAACAAAAACAATGGCAACAACAGCAAAGAAAACCAGACACAAAACCAAAAGTAAAATGTAAAAAAACACACAACAACAGTGAAGGTCTCAGTTAAAGAGCTTTAAAAAGTGGTGGTAAAGGGGTGTATTGAGAGAATTACAACCACAGAATAAACTGTAATACAAAAGACTAAACATGCCAAGCCTCTGATGCTACAGCAGCAATAGCTTGCAAAATCTTGTGAAACAGCCCTTAAAAACAAAGGGGTGCAGGAGGGCTGGACCGACTTCAAGAAAGAAATCTTGAAGGTGCAGAAACAGGCTGTCCCAATGTGCTGGAAGATGAGCTGCTGGGGTAGATAGCCAGCCGGGATGGGCAATGAACTTCTGAAGAAATTAAGGGGAAAAAGTTGGTGTATCATCTTTGGAAGGAAGGAGAGGTTACCCATGATATGTTTAAGGACATTGCTAGGTCATGTAGGAAAAAACATAGAGAGGCAAAAGCGCATTTAGAGCTTAGACTAGCCACTGCTGTGAAGGACAACAAAAAATGTTTTTCAATTAGTGGAAAGAGTAGGAGCAAGGACAACCTCCACTCGTTAGAGGACATGAAGGGGAATATTGTAACTAAAGATGAGGAAAAGGCAGAGGTGCTTAACACCTTCTTTGCCTCCATTTTTAATAGCAGAATAGATTGTCTTCCAGACAACTGGTCTCCTGAGTTGGGAGTTGGAGTCAGGGAGCAGTATAGTTCCCTGTAATCCAGGAGGAAGTAGTTATAGACCTGCTCAGCCACTTGGATCCCCAGAAGTCCATGGGACCAGATGAGATCTATCCTAGGGTGCTGAGAGAGCTGGCAGATGAGCTGGCCAAGCCTCTCTCCATCATTTTTCAACAGTCCTGGCACACTGGGAGGTCCCAGATGACTGGAAGCTGGCCATCCACAAGAAGAGCTGGAAGGAGAACCAGAGAATCCCAGGCCTGTCAGCCTGACCTCAGTGCCAGGCATGATTATGGAAGAGGTCATCTTGAGTGTAATCACACAGCACTTGTAGGATGGCATAATGGAATGAAGCTGGACGTGGGGAGATTCAGGCTGGACATGAGGAGGAAGTTCTTCACCATGAGAGTGGTGAAGCCCTGGAATGGCCTGTCCAGGGAGGTGGTTGAGACCCCGTCCCTGGAGGTGTTTAAGATCAGGCTGGAAGAGGCTTTGGCTGGCCTGATCTACTGTGGGATGTCCCTGCCCATGGCAGGCGGGTTGGAAGTAGATGATCCTTGTGCCTTCCAACCCTGACTGATACTATGATGCTACTATGATACTATGGCCAAGGGATCTGGCACAGCCAGCATGGATTTAGGAAGGGGAGGTCCTGCCTCACAAACCTGATCTCCTTCTATGTCCTGCCTGATGGATGTGGGGAAGGCTGTGGATGTATTCTACCTGGACTTCAGCAAGGCCTTTGACACCATTCCTCAAAGCAATCTCCTGACCAAGCTGTCAGTCCATGGCTTGGACAGCAACACTCTGCACTGGGTTAGGAACTGTCTGGAGGGCCATGCCCAGAGAGTGATGGTGAATGGTGCCACATCCAGCTGGCAGCCAGTCACTAGTGGTATCCCCCGGGGACCGGTGCTGGGCCTGATCCTGTTCAATACCTTTACTGATGATCTGGATGAGGGGATTGAGTCCATCATGAATAAATTTGCAAATGACACCAAGCTGGGGGGAGGTGTTGATCGGTTAATGGGTAGGAGAGCTCTGTAGAGGAACCTTGACACGTTGGACAAATGGGCAGAGTTCAATGACATGAGATTGAACACATCTAAGGGCTCTACACGTTGGCTGCAACAACCCCATGCAGTGCTACAGGCTCGGGTCAGAGTGGCTGAAGATCAGCCAGGCAGAAAGGGATCTGGGGTTACTCTTTGACTGTATGTGACCGGTTTTCTGTTTCTAGAGCTCCAGGTGAGACACATGGACGACCTCTTGGTTTCTGGAGTCGAGGTTACAGAGGTTCAGAGGCTAACTATACTCCAACAGACTAGTGCACCCAGGTGGCCAAGAAGGCCAATGGCATCCTGGCTTGCATCAGGAATAGTGTGGCCAGCAGGAGCTTAGAAGTCATTCTGCCCCTGTACTCAGCACTGGTTAGGCCATATCTTGAGTCCTTTGTCCAGTTCTGGGCCCCTCAGTTTAGGAAAGATGTTCAGATGATTGAGGTCTCTTCCAACGTCAGAGAGTCTGTGATTCTGGGCAACAAAGCTGGTGTGGGGTTTGGAGCACAAACCCTGTGAGGAGAGGCTGAGGGAGCTGGAATTGTTTAGCCTGGAGAAGAGGAGGCTCAGGGGAGACCTTATTGCTCTCTACAAGTACATGAAGGGAGGTTGTAGTCAGATGGGGATTGGTCTCTTCTCCCAGGCAACCAGCACCAGAACAGTCTCATGCTGCACCAGGGGAGGTTTAGGCTGGATGTTAGGAAGAAATTCTTCATAGAAAGAGTGATTGCCCATTGGAATGGGCTGCCCAGGGAGGTGGTGGAGTCACCATCACTAGAGGCCTTTAAGAAGAGACTGGATGAGGCACTTAGTACCATGGTTTATTTGATTAGATGGTGTTGGGTGAGTGATGGACTTCATCTCAAAGGTTTTTTTAACCTGCTCTGGTCTATTCTATTCTATTCTATTCTATTCTATTCTATTCTATTCTATTCTATTCTATTCTATTCTATTCTATTCTATTCTATTCTATTCTATTCTATTCTACAGTGTCTTGGAGAGATACCAGTAGGAAATGGGGAGAATTTTGTTTCTTTCCTGCACCATCTCTCTCAGTGACATAAACTAAGTAACAAAAGCACTTTGTTGGCATCAATGCATCTGTTAAAAGCATCTTCCAACACATTATTGTCAGCAAGGTGAAGTGATCTTTCCCTACTATTGTTTGACATAAATGCATGAGCCAAAAGTGGAGTTGATGAAAAAAGCAATACACCATGAAACTGACTACCACTAACATCCGACAGTTTTTTTAAATGCTTTTTATTTGTTGCTAGTATCTAAAAGAAAAAAAATACAGTGTTAGCTTAGATACAGAAATAGAAATTGACTGGGATTTTAATAAAAATTATTATTATTATAATAAATAATAATAATATGTTGTCCTATATACTTTCTAAAAGAAAAATGTAATCAAATAGTATAACCTCAAATAGTTTTCCAAAATTGAGTTGATTCTTTTGGCTCTGAGGCAGGTACAAAGATTTGATGAGTTTGCATACTTGAGGCCATGTAGACCATCAACAGTTCAATTACTGTGGTGTCAGGGACTATTTGCTGTAGTTTGTGATCAGAACACTTAGCTATGTTATGTGACACAGGACTTTTACTTGTAGTAACACATTACATTTTTTTCTGACTCTATCTTTTATGTTTTTTCCTGCAATTTTCCGCAGATGACTGCTGAAGTATAAAGGAAACAGGTTTAAGATTGAACTATGCTGTGAAAACAAAGTCTGCAAAAGTTGAATTTCTGAGCTTGCGTAGTGCTTTTTTTACAGCTCAAATCAAACTGTTAAATGAGAAACAAACTTTTCTGCGAATTCCACAACCTCCTATATTTGACAAGTCATCTTAAACCTGGCCTGTAGAGGCCTATGTCAGACTTTCAGGCAACACTGATTAGCAGACACAAGCTATCCTCAGTATTTCACTGGTTCACACAAATTGAGGATGTATGTCTACAATTTTTGAAGCAAATATCTGCAGAATTATGTAATGAGAATTATGAATAAATAATGTCAGGGAGCTTCCAGCATTTTAATAGGAGCAGTTGATAGCACGTGAAGACTTGATTTTCACTGTTTTATTTAGAATTTTCTTGGGATATACAACACTACTGTTCTTTATCTGGCATCCATATGTATAGTAATGATAAGAGGAGAAGTTTGGAGAGGAGAGGTTTGGAGAGGTTTGGAGAGGTTTGGAGAAGAGAGGAGAGGAGAAGTTCAGTTCGGAGAGGTTCAGTTTGGTTCAGAGAGGGGAGGAGAGGGGAGGGGAGGGGAGGGGACGAGAGGAGAGGTTCAGAGAGGTTTGGAGAGGAGAGGTTCAGAGGGGTTCGGAGAGGAGAGGTTCGGAGAGGAGAGGCTCGGAGAGGAGAGGGGTTCGGAGAGGTTCAGAGAGGCGAGGAGGGGAGGGGAGGTTTGGAGATTCGGGGAGGGGAGGTTCGGAGAGGAGAGGTACAGAGAGGAGAGGTTCATACAGGAGAGGTTCGGAGAGGAGAGGTTTGGAGGGGTTCGGAGAGGAGAGGAGAGGAGAGGAGAGGGAGAGGAGAGGAGAGGGAGGAGGAGAGGAGAGGAGAGGAGAGGAGAGGGAGAGGAGAGGAGAGGAGAGGAGAGGAGAGGAGAGGGAGGAGGAGAGGAGAGAGAGGAGAGGAGAGGGAGAGGAGAGGAGAGGAGAGGAGAGGAGAGGAGAGGGAGAGGAGAGGAGAGGAGAGGAGAGGAGAGGAGAGGAGAGAGGAGAGGAGAGGAGAGGAGAGGAGAGAAGGCTGTGGATATTGTCTACCTACACTTTTGAAAAGCCTTTATTTGATACTGTTTCCCACAGAGTTCTTGCGGACAAGCTGACTGCTTGTGCCTTGGATGAGGACACACTCTGCTGTATAAAGCTCTGGCTGGGGTGAACAGGCCCAAAGAATGATAGTCAATGGAGTTAAACCCAGCTAGCGTCCAGTCACAAGTGAGGTTCCTCAGGGCTCAGTGTTGGGACCGTTTCTGTTTAACATCTTTATTGTTGACCTTGATGAAGACATAGAGTGTGTCATCAGTAAGTTTGCAGATGACACCTAGTTAGGTAAGAGTTTTGGTCTTTGTGAGGGGTAGGGATGCTCTACAGTGGGAATTGGATAGATTGGCTCAATGGGCTGATGTTAACATAAGGAGCTACAACAAGGCCAAATGCCAGGTCCTTCACTTGGGTCACAACAACCCCAAGCAGTGCTGCAGGCTTGGGAAAGTGTGGCTGGAAAGCTGTCTGCCAGAAAGGGACCTGGAGGTTCTAGTTGACAAGCAACTGAATATAAGCAAGTAGTATGCCCAGGTAGCCAAGAAAGCAAATGACATCCTGGTTTGGATTAGAAATGCTGTGTCCAGTAGGAGTACGGAGGTGATTGTCCCCTTGCACTCAGCTGTGGGGAGGCCACACATTGAATATTGTGTCCAGTTTTGGGCACCTCAATACAAGAGAGATGTGGAGATGTTGGAGTGAGAGCAGAGGAGGGCAATGAAGCTGATGAAGGGCCTGAAAAATAAATCTTATGAAGAGCAACTAAAGGAGCTTGGGATGTTTAGTTTGGAGAAGAGGATGTTGAAGGGAGACCTCATTACTCTCTACATCTACCTGAAAGGACATTGTGGAGAGGCTGGTGCTGGTTTCTTCTCACATGTAATTAGTGATAGAACAAGAGGGAATGTCCTCAAGCTGTGACTGGGTAGGTTTAGACTGGACATTAGGGAAAAAATTCACAGAAAGAGAGGTCATGCATTGGAATGTGCTGCCCAGGGAGGTGGTTGAGTCACCAACCCTGGGTATGTTTAAAGGTCGTTTAGACGTGGTGCTTGGGAATATGGTTTAGGGGTGAACCTTGTACAGTAGGGTTATTGGTTGGACTTGGCGATCCTGAGGGTCTTTTCCAACCTGAATGCTTCTGTGATTCTGTGATTCTGTGATATCCTTAGCTGGGATAAACCCAAGAAACCTAGTTATATTATAAAATCAGAGAAATACAACTTGTTCCAAGGGTACTGTTCTTGTAGAGTTCCCAGGACAGTGAGGCCTTATTCTTCATTGTGGAATCATTGCATCACTAGCTTTCTTGCACTTCTCTTCACACACTCCAACAGCTCAGCATTTTTCCTGTAGCAAGGAAGTACATGGCAGCGTGTGAAAGGACTAAAGACTACCACCGTTGCAGGGTGCTATAAAGGATACATACAGTAATTGCCGATGTGTGCAAATGGTACCATCCATCTCAAAGTCTTTCAGTATTTAAGACCGATTTTGAGAGGACTGGATAGCTTCTAGTGTTTCACTAGTTATCTCAGCTAGGGCAGCAGCACTACTCTGTGGTAGCACCAGTTCAGCATTAGAAGAATTTTAAGAGGCTTAGCAAATTGTGTGGCAAAAAAGGAATTATTTCATATGTTTTGTGATTGATAAGTGCTGGGTAGAGTTCACATTGCTTCTTAGTAACATTTACTGGCTTAGGCTCAGCATTTTATTAACATAGCTATGTGGCCCACTGACTGGAGAGATACTGTGTTTGGAAAGATCAGCTATGCCTTGCTCCATAAGCAGGAATATTTCTAAATGTCTAAATCACATTTATTGTATTTTGGGTACAGATATGCTGGTCTGAATCTGTCTGTAAATTGATAGCTAAAGGTTACATGCTAAACAAAAAAAAACAAAACAAAAAAAAAAAAAAAAAAAAAAAAAAAAAAAAAAAAAAAAGGCTGGGCATTGTCTTTCCCTTTTCCATGTCCAGCCCTAGGCTATACTCTGATATGTTAGTGGGTTATGCATATTCATGTTTTCATAGCCTCAGGAGCCAGGACCTAGTACAAGGTCTTAGACATAGAGACAAGTCTTCTCTTGGTAGAGAGCAACATAAAACAATAGAGCAGAAAGGCAGGCCATATGCTAAAAAGAGAATGAAGCCAAGGGAGGCTCTGAGACATCTCTTAAGAACCTCCACTGAGCTTGAAAGCTGTTTCTTCTGCAGATCCTCTTGCCTGCAGATATGTCGTTTGACCTTTGAATGATGAATTCTCCCTCCAGCACAGAAAGCCTGATGGTATGGGGAAGGTATGACTTTTCTTCCTCATTGCAGCACCTTTGTTAAATCTGTAATCTAGTGGGACTATGCTCCCATCAGCCCATGAAACTGTTATAATAGGAAAATTGTTCAAGGATCCTGAAAGGGCCCTACTTCTGTTAAAAGCCTTTCCCTTGAGCATATGCTGAAGCTCCATGTAAAAAGACTAACCTCTACAGGTGTATAGTCCCACATTCTCTCTGTAATTTGTAACTCAGTTTTCCATCTGGATTTCTCTCCTTTCTCCTCCACTTCACAAAAGTATATTCTTTGTATTGGATTTTGTGGTTTAATATAAGAGTGTAAAGCACAACATGGGAGATTCATTATCCTAGTCACCAATACAAACTTCATCCATCAAAACACCAGTTACAAACCAGAGATCCTAGGTTCATAAATTACATTGGAAACTTGAATGGAGAAGTCATACATGCATATTATTATGGTGATGATGCAACAGGAGATGTACGTACTTTAAAAATCAAAGTGTGTAGGCCTATCCACAGCAAATCATCTTTATATATAGGGTATAATAAGCAAATAGAAAATATGTCTCAAAAAGAAGGTGAAAGTGATTTTCTGTTTCTTTCACTGCATTGCTTTAGCAAATTTAAAAAAAAAAAAAAAAGCAGCAAAACCAACCCCCCCCCAGGCCTCCCCCAAAAAAACTAAACACACAAGCAGCAACAACAACAGAAAGCAACCAACAAACAAAAACAGAATACCAAAAGAACAAAAACCAAACCAACCAACCAACTAACCCAAACCCCAAAGCAAACAACACCCCCCAAAACAAACAGAAAAATGTAAACAAAACACCAAAATTTAGCTTTCAGAGCAGGCATTTTTTATTATGGAAACTTTCTTAGTATACAACAGAATAATACAATAGAATAAACCAGGTTGGAAGAGACCTTCAAGATCAACGCGTTCAACCCATCAACTACTCCAACCCACCTAAACAACTAAACCATGACACCATGCTCCCCATCAAGTCTCCTCCTGAACAACTGTAATGATGGTGACTCCACCACCTCCACAGGCAGCCCATTCCAATGGCCAATCACTCTGTCTGTATAGAACTTCTTCCTAACATCCAGCCTAAATCTCCCCTGGTGCAGCCTGAGACTGTGTCGTCTTGTTCTGGTACTGGCTGCCTGGGAGAAGAGACCAACCTGTGCCTGTCTACAACCTCCCTTCAGGTAGTTGTAGAGAGCAAGAAGGTCACCCCTCAGTCTCCTCTTCTCCAGGCTAAGCAACCCCAGCTCCCTCAGCCTTTCCTCGCAGGGCTTGTGTTCCAAACCCCTCACCAACTTCGTTGCCCTTCTCTGGACACGTTCCAGCAAGTCAACATCCTTCCTAAACTTAGGGGCCCAGAACTGGACACAGTACTTGAGGTGTGGTCTAACCAGTGCAATGCATGTACAGATACAAGCAGGACACATACATATTTAACAGACAAATCTGAGTTTCTCTGTTTTTGATCCAAAACCAAGGCTAAAATCCATAATGTCTTCTGCAGAGCCTGGATGTGCCTCCTTGAAATTTGTCAAGTCTTTCTATTTAGCCTTTCAGACAAAGCTGCCTGATTTGGAGTCAGTCTGGTAAATCTTCTAACATAGGACTGACCCTGTGCTGGAAGACGTCATCAATGTGATGAAGATGTATGGTGGAAACAGTATCTTCATCAAATGCATATAATTCTATTTAGAGAGCAGCCAAAACCTAAGGAAATCAAATCCAACTCATAAACCAGCATCAGCTTTGATATTTTGATACCATACAGGCACTCTGGCAACTCCCATGCAATTCTACAATCTAGCAGAATAAATACTGAGGGAAGCAGCTTTAAAAGAGAAGCAATCTCCTGCTTTTCATCCTAAGCCTGCAGTTATTCTACCAGATTATTCACACAGTTGTCCAGTATTGTCACACTGATCATAATTTGCTCATCCTGATAACTATAAAGAAAGTGCAACTGGGGAAAATTGACTAATATTGATTAATGTATGGAAAACAATGTCTATGATACAAATTAACTTAATGGTTATTCATTTGATTACCTTTGCTGACTTCACTTTCCTTTTTTGATTGAACACTCCTGTAGACAGATATTCTTTCTAGTCTTATTTTCATATAACACCTAATCTAATCTGATCAAAATCTAAAGTGAATATTTTGCAAACAGAAGTATCAGCAATGGTTTTATGCTGCAAATCCACACAGGCAAATCCATCCAAAATAAAACAATTACATTCCTTTTCTGAAATAATTGGAAAAATCCTATTCTTAGTGAATCAGATAAGTTATTTTAGAGCAGGAGAGACTGTAATTAGCCAGAAACTGAAAAAAAATAGAAAAAAAAATGACCTGCAGAATTATCTTTTGTTACAGAGAATTGTTGTTATCTATAGAAACAACAAAAATAGCCAAACATAACCACCATTCAGGGTAGATTAAGAAAGTCCATTAATTGCTTTTATTCATTGTAGGGGTTAGAGGACTAGGAGGGGATTTTTCTCTTCTAAATGCTTCTATCTTCCTAGACTCCAAGGAACTTTGCTCACAGGGAGAACCAAACTCTGTATTGAGTGCCTTAGACAACACATTCCATTTATAATGCTCCAAGTAGCATCACAATAATTTCATTTTTCCAAACATCATGATCATAGAATCATAGAATCAACAAGGTTGGAAAAGACCTCAAAGGTCATCAACTCCTACCTGTCATGTTATGGCTGCAGAATGGTACCAACTGCTGAATGTGGAAAGAGTTAATATAGATTCCTGAAGGAAATAGCAAGCTATGTTACTAAATCTGGAAGAGTGAAACAGTCTTTATTCTCTCTGTGACCCTATACTGCCAGCTGTAAGCCTTTTGCAAGCGCATGTTATTACACAATGCTTGAGGAATGCTGTAGCTCCTCCATTATTCTGATGAGGATTTTTGCATTTTCTCTTTTCCTAGAATACTGTCTCTTTTCTGGGAACAAGTCACCAAGAGCGAGCTTTTTAATCTGTCACTTAGGGACTCACATAAGCAAGTACCTGTACAAAAAGGGTTTGTGGGGTCTGGGGAAGATTGAGTTCTTCGGTCAAGACTTGAAGGTGTGACTTCCTGATTTAGAAGACAGAGTGATACTTCTGGAGTTTACCACTTCTACCATCCTCCCCATCTGTTTTTGTCAAGCTCAAGAATTATGCTGCCAGTGGAAATGGCTGCAGTTCTTAATGAAATCAGAAGTGCTGTGAATTAAATCTGTGGTTTCTGAAAGATCATCAGTACACTGTTTTAACCCTTTTTTCATACCTTTTTTCAGATTCAAATTTTTTTGCTGTTAAAAATTTCCAGACACTTCTTTTTTCTCTTTTTGAAAGTAATTTGTAGTATTTGTAGGTGTTCAAGAGGGGATTGGACATGGCACTTGGTGCCGTGGTCTAGGCATGGGGTCTGTGGTGACAGGTTGGACTCGATGATCTTCGAGGTCTCTTCCAACCTTAGTGACACTGTGATACTGTGATATTTGTTTACAAGGATGATCATTAGCTTTCCAAGATATGTATGTATGTATGTATATTTATATTTTTATATATATATATATTTGCTACTGTTCTTTATTACAATATCAGACAGATGCATCAAACAGACAAACAGGCAGATGAAAATACTTAGTGTACCACAGGAAAGTGTTATGGAACAAAAATACACATACTGATTTCTTTTGAGGATATCTGAAAATAAGCTTTTGACACTGAATTGATCAAATTTTCAGCTGACAAAGATTGGTTCCATTTCATGGCAGAGGATTTGCCACTCAGTCTACTTCTAGGTTTATCTCCAGCTGAAATAAGAATCACAGTTTGGATCCAGGAATAGGAAAACCCATACTCTCAACAGACATCAGCTGCTAGGGAAGCATGCTTGTCTAGAGTATTTGAAGCGTTTGGTGCTATTCCTCACTGAGTCAGTTAAGAATCCTTTCTTAGTCTGTTGTTTCTCCTCTTGTTGATTTTGTTTTCTGGTTCAGGGTTTTTTGCTTATTTGTTTGTATTTGTTTGGTGTTTTTTTCCTTTGAATCATGAAAATGTAAGTAGTAACCAAACTGCACCCACTGAGGAGCCAGAGACATCCTATAACAGAGAACAGGAGAGGAAATTAAGTTTCTCTTCCCATCTTTCATAACCTTTCTCATTGTGGCTTTAGGCAACTCACTTCCCTATCATTCACTTT
This sequence comes from Picus viridis, assembly GCA_033816785.1. Lineage (NCBI taxonomy): Eukaryota > Metazoa > Chordata > Aves > Piciformes > Picidae > Picus > Picus viridis. Next base: position 33,173,604 of record CM066606.1, read on the forward strand.
CTCCATATCCAAAATAACAAGTGATCTTGAGCATCTTTGTAAGATTTATTGCTATTAAGATTTATTCTGAATCAGATCTTTTAATATTATACTTGCCCTCATTATTGTGAATACTTATTACTATTATTGTTGTTGTTATTCTGTTTCTGCACTGGTGAGAACAACACATACCACTGTGCTGGGATCTACCACTTGGAATGGAAAAACTATCCTGAAAGATAACCTTGCCACTAACAAGGTAAAAATGAGAGTGTGAAGCAACTCAATAGCCTGCTTCACTGATAACAAGGCTTTCAAACACCCTGAGCCAAATTCTGTTCTCAGTGAGATGAATCTAAATCTGAGGGGTCCTGTTGAGGTCTGCAGAACTATAGGGAAATTACTGAAAACCAGAATTCAGTCCAGTGGTATTTAAAGTAAATGTGCTCACTCTAAAGGGCCTGATTCATGTTGGTGCTTACTGTGCTACACAAGCAAAGAAAAACAACAGAAATACACACATGCTAATTAAAACTGCAGATGTGACTTGATGGTTAGATTAAATAACACCTCTGGAAAGAGAGGTTGCTGCCAGATATAAAAGCAGAAAGCTCCTCAAATAAATTGCTTGAAGGACTGTTGCTGACTAATTTTTCCTAATTTCTAGAACTAGAATGGATAACCTTCACTTCCTGGGTGATGTCTGTCAGTTAAATGCTGGCCCATACCTACTCCCAAGTGCAGTTTGACTTTTTCTCTATACAGTTTACACAGAAAGAAACCTCTTAATCACTTTTGTTATCCTATATGGGGGAAAGTAGAGCTGACAAGGCACTGGTAAGTCTGAGCCTACCAGAACAGTTCATTTTTAGCCTTTTTTAGTTGCAGATTGAATATGAAAGGCCAAAGTTACAGACAGGATAACAGCAATGCAGATGGAAAGCATATCAAGGCTATGTAAAATAATCCAGCTTGTGACAGTGCTTTTAATCTCAGAGACAAAATCAGTTATATTTCCACTGGACCCAGGTAGTTGACCTGCAAGAGAATTGTACTGCCATGAAACATGCACAGAACTTTACTATTTGAATATGGGAGTCACTGAGAATTCTAAATATGTGCTTCATTCCTCAGGAAGAAAACAAATAACCACACATCAAAGATAAAAATAAAATAAAGCTAAGCCTTTCACACTGGTTTTGCATTGCTGAAGACAATGTCTCCTGTAGCTGCTATTCCTACAATAGCTGCTGTGTGGCATTGCTCTCCTTCAGATGAAAAGAAGCAGTGAGCAATTCCAATGAGCAATGAGTCAATAGTGCTAGATGCATTTCATGCACACAGTCTTACTCCCTGCCCCCCACCCCAAAAAAACCCCAATTGTACTAATTGTTATGTTGAGTATTATGGCTAAAACTACTATGCTTTCTTGTTCAAGAATTTCTTTCTGTATTTCCATAAAGCTACAGGGAGCAAAAAAGTGCCTTTTGCAAATTATTATTTAAAGAAAAAAGAAAAAAAAAGCTTTGAAAAATAATCTGCTGGCTATGAAATCTGTTATGAAATATATTTCAATTAAGAGGCTACATAATTTACATGCATAAGCTTTTCTTCAGTCAAGTTTGTGTTTTTGTTGTCTTGTCATAATGCCCTGAAGTAAGCACTTCTGAATTTTTAAACTTTAGCATTTATCTTAGCAATCATGCTGTGAAGATAAATAGCCCTTGAGGAAGATACACAATTGGTTCTTGTATACTAGTAAGTTAGACTTTGTACAGGTTATTACTGCAGTAGGAAGCACAAGGGTTCAATAGCAACAATTAGCATTTAGAGATAGAGTGTTTATATTCAGTGGATTGTACATGCTTCAGTTAATTAAAGCCATGCAGTGGTTGTGATTCTGATGCTTAGTTCTGGGGTCCTTTATAACATTTGTGAGGCCATAAAAGGGTCATAACCAGTTTCAAAGCCTTATTTTAAAAATTCTCCTGGTGCTAAACTTTCTGTAGGGGTCTCTTCCTCATGTCTCTTCTATTACAGGACACACTGTGTGGTAAAGAGCTCCTATGATAAAGCAATAGCTCAGATCCACAGAACAACCAAAATGACGAGCACAGTACAGATTTTTCTCAGTTCCTTTACATTTCTTGTACACCTTTGCATGGTCAATGTGAACCAGAAGGGTGCACGTGAAAAATATGTCTTTTTTTTTACTTTTTTTTGTTAGCCTTTTTTTTTTTTCCTTTGTGAACAATCTACTTTTTAATTGACTAACTTCTTTTATCTAGTTTACTGAGTGGCCATGTAAAAATGTTTAGGGCTGCCTCAACCTAGGGATCATCTTGAGAAGAAAACATTCTTTGACAACAACAAAATAATAAAGATGGTAACATAAGTGAGTATTCAGCTGTCTTACACACCAGTTTTAGGATGCTAATTAGGTTAGGTATTTAACTTAAATCAAGGTGTGGTTGCTTTAAGTCAAACTAAGACTACAGTTATGAAAGGGGACAGCTATCCTCCATGCACAGCACTTGCAGTCAGATATCATTGTGGTCAGCCAGACCTTAATGAAAGGAAAAAATGCTTAGGAAATTTAGGAAAACTGCTAGTACTGTTGTGGGGAAGAGTTGCTAATGCTTGGTTGGAAATAAAGAAAATGCTTGTTGATACCTTCTTAATACCTACACAGACTTAGATTAGCTGAAACTGATGAGAAACTGCACCTATAGACTTGCTCTGAACTGAGTTTTGAAGACGTCTCTTTCACTTTGCTGATCACATAAAACCCCAAAAAAGATGGCCACTAGATGATAAAAGTAGTCATTAAACTAGCTTTTGAATAACAATAGAATAGAGGTCTCTGAGCCAGTGCAAGAGACCTAGAAATAAAACTGGCTTCCCAGTACATCCTGCCATTCTCTGCAAGAAAGTTTCTGTTCAGAATAGTCCTTATGTTTCTTTGACTTCCTTGGAAACAAACTGTCCCCATAATGTGCATAGAATATCTATGATAAATGAGAAGGTGACCACTCAACCAGGGAGATGAAGACACAGGAGCTGGTACCAATCTCAACTTGAAGGTTACTCTTCCTCCCAAGTTGCCTGCCAGTCTCCAGGAAGCCACTGCAGTCATTACCTATCTGCACAGTGAGGACTTGCTTTCAGGCACAGTCTTATCAATTTCAATGCTGTCCATGGTGCTTGTTTTGTAACCTGAACGATTTATACTTCTCTCTGCCAAGTAACATGAAAACTGAGAAGTTATTAGCATCCCATAACATTTCAAAGATGCCTTTGTCCTATGCTATTGTTGCCTTTCAACTGCATAAGAGGTGAGGATCCAGTTCTGTGATTCTTAATGTTTGCCAGTGAAACATAGAATCAACAAGGCTGGAAAAGACCTCAGAGATATCAAGTCCAACCTATCACCCAACACCTCATGACTAACTAAACCAAGGCTTCAAATGCCACGTCCAATCCATTTTTGAACACCTCCAGGGATGGTGATTCCACCACCTCCCTGGGCAGCCCATTCCAATGGCCAATCACTCTTTCTGTGAAGAGCTTTCTCCTCACCTCGAGCCTAAAGTTCCCCTGGCGCGACTTTAGACTGTGTCCTCTTGTTCTGGTGCTGGTTGCCTGAGAGAAGAGACCAACCTCCACCTGTATACAACCTCCTTTTAGATAGTTGTAGTGAGCAGTAAGGTCTCCCCTGACCCTCCTCTTCTCCAGGCTAAGCAGCCCCAAGCTCCCTCAGCCTCTCCTCATAGGGCTTGTGCTTGAGACCTCTCACCAGCCTCATTGCTCTTCTCTGGACACATTCAAGAGTCTCAATAGCTTTCTTAAACTGAGGGGCCCAGTATTGGACACAGTACTCAAGGTATGGCCTAACCAGTGCTGAGTACAGGGGCAGAATAACCTCCCTGGTCCTGCTGGCCTCACTATTTCTGATGCAGGCCAGGATGCCATTGGCTTTCTTGGCCACCTGGGCACACTGCTGGCTCATGTTCATCTGTCTGTCAACTAATATCCCCAGGTCCCTTTCTCCCTGGCTTCTCTCCAGCCACTCTGTCCCCAGCCTGTAGCACTGCATGGGATTGTTGTGACCGAAGTGCAGCACCTGGCACTTGAACTTGTTAAATGGCATCCTGCTGGACTCTGCCAATCTCTCCAGCCTGTAAAGGTCCCTCTGCAGAGCCCTCCTACCCTCTAACAGATCAACACCTGGTCCCAATTTGGTGTCATCTGCAAACTTACTCAATCCCCTCATCTAGACCATCAATAAGAGCACTGCATAAGATTGGGCCCAAAAGTTCAAGAATCCTTTTAAAACAACAAAAACAACAACAACATAACAACAACAGAAGTGTTGTTTCCTACAGAAACAAAACTTCTGTGGTCATGATCCTTCTGTCTTGACTCTTAATTCCTGTCTCCTTTTCAAACATTTGGACCTTTTAGCTAACTGTGGGAGATTAAAATTTGTGTTGAAGTTCATAAGTGTTTTTAGGAAATACAACAATTTTTCAGGGAATCGATTCCCCAAAGCATCATGTACATGAAAGGATGTCCTGCCTGGAAGGATGCTTGATCAATTACCAGCTCAGGCGTTACAGCTCAGCAGTCACCATGTATATAGCTCAGGATCCAATTCTACATGCAGTGATCCTGGACTAAATTGTAGGAACATAGAGAGCAGAAGGAATACTCTGGACTGTATAGGGACTTGTTGGGTGGTGGGTCAGTTGTAGTTTCTGTAGTGTTGTTTATAATGGATGCTGGATTTGTTTCTTTTCTTAGCCCTGCTGACTGGTGCCCTGATTGTGACAATCATGGTTTTATAGAGATAGAGCCCCAGTCAGCTGTTCAATGCACTGGGAGCAGCTGTCTATCCTCAGTGTTTGATACATTCTTTTCATCTTTCTGCACAAGTCTGAGAAAACAGGAAAGGACCTTAAGACTTGTCAGAATTGCTGTTCATCTCCCTCTGGTGCTCTGATAAGATGGTGGGTAGAAGGGTTTTTTGTGCTAAGACAGTGTTTCGCAACTGACAAATTGTTCAGCTCAGAATATTGAGAGAAAATTTCCTGAAACCATATAAGCAGTTAAAAAAATAACCTGCTAGTTAAGTGTATACACACACTCACACACACTCACACACACACACACACACACAAACACACACACACACATATATTGGGGTACAAAAGGTCTGAGGTTCCCTTTCTGGAGATAAGAAAATGCTGCCCCCATCAATTTAGATTGAGAGTTCAGGGCTGTCTTACTTGCTGATGTTATCCTGACATCTATTTTTAATTACAAGAATTATTGAGGATTCTTAAAAAAAACAAAACCAAAACAAACAAACAAAAACCACAAAACCAACCAAACAACAACAAAAAACCCCACCCAAAACATACTAAAAAGTGCACTAAAAGGTTTTTTTTAGAGTATTTTTGTGTCAGTGCAGTTTTCCTTCTGTCTCTCTTTGTGACATCCCCCAAACAGACTAAGCTGACATTTGTGATCACTGTTAACATCTCTTTAGCTTTATAGTATTGTCTTTAATAATCCTTGGTATGCTTTCTATAGCATCTCACCTCCAGATAATCCGTCTGGGTATGATAAACAGAGCAGATTCCCCCTCCTCCCAGGACTGTAAGGTATACGTTACAGTAGCACCCCACTGTTTCCTAACAGGAGATTCATCTTGCTCTAAGCTCATTCATACTCAAAAAGGGGGGAAGGGAAAAAATCAACAAAACCCTCATAAAATAGTAAACAAATAGATTCATAGTGTCAACAAAAGTAATTATGCTGAAGTAAACATAGGTATGCTGATATTCCCTGGATAAAAGTTCAGTTTAAAATTTCTAGCAACAGAAGCAGCTGTGCTTCAGCATTACCTGCAGCTTTCTTAGAGCACCAGTATTTTAAGCATGCAGCAAAACAGAAAACTACAGTGTAGCCATTGCTTTCTTGTAGCTGGTTGCTTATTTTAGACGGGAAAAAATATGTTCTTTTCAATATATAATGGAAAAGATTGCTAACCACCAAATGTATAGCAGCAGGAGATGACACTGAATATAACACAGACACCAAATACAAACATTTTTAACAGGTTCTAGTGCACAACCAAAAAGAAAAAAAGGCTAAACAAACAAACAACAGTGAAGGAAATAAAAAGGCATGCAGATAGCAATGCACTTGTTCAATCCGTGCTCTCTGTTTCCATGCAATTTATCTTTTAGGAATTTATTTTTTTTTTAATCTGATAAAAGTATTTAAAAAAAAAACCAAAACAAACAAAACCCACAAAAGAACCCAATCAAACAAACAAAAAAAATCAAACCAAGGATTCATTTTGCAGTTATAACGCAATCAGCTCCAAATCTCTGCAGGTTGTAGGACATACCACTGAGCTGAAGTCATATTGAAGAAAAAGCTTAAAATGACTCACTCTCTCTTCTTTCTGGAAAGATTATGCATCTGGAAGGAGAGGGAGAAGAGGGAGGTGTTTGGGACATTTTGTCATTCTTTCCCCAAAACAGAATGGAAGAGCTCCAGATGCTACAAGCATCCTGTTTGAAAAGGTGACTTCAGAGTACAGAAATACATTGATTTATTTTTGCAAACATGGAAAATGGCACTAGATAGGCTGTGTGATCGCTAGAGAGTCATGCTCTTTCTTTGCAAAATACTTTGAGATTTATGATTTCAAGCCACTGGTGCAAATGAAAAGTCTTAGAAAAATTAAGATAGAGAAATAAGCTTTCTATAGGATTTTTAAACCAATCTGAACAATTCTATTTGCAGGGATATTATTCTCCCTTCAGATTTATCATATGACATGAAAATTCTACAGAAGGGGTATCATCCTTTATTAAATTAAGTTGCTATTTAGAGTAATTTCTATAGAATCTAATTTAATTTCTGTAAGCCCCTATAGGCTTCAAATCTTTTTCATTCTGTAGGATTTCTCCATAGGGACAAATATTAGTGGCTACAGTATTTGATTCACAGTAAACTTGTTTTGTAGAAAGGAAAAATGTCTGTGTTAGTAAAATTTCAAAAGATTCAAAAGATTTCTAAACAGGGTCTGCTTTAGCAGGCAATAGTCCCTGGCTGAGGCAAACCTTTCAGCCAGCCTTGGGCTGGATCTGCCCACAGGGGTGATATAAAGCTATATGGGGGTTCAATGACATTTTACTCAAACAACATTTTGAAGGTTCAGCCCCCAAGCAATTTTTTTTCCTCTGTTTTTTTCTTTCTTTCTTTTTTTTTTTTCAGTACACTCCCATAACCACCACATGAATGAGAAATCAAACTGCTTGTAGTGAGTAATTCAGATATAAAAACAAGTTCTTTCAAGGAGGAAATGACTCCTTAATCTGCCATTTGGTAGAAGCTTTTAGTTTCTTAACACCAAGCTAGATCTTATTGATCTACCTATGATTATGCAGCTCTTGCTGCCCTCCACATTACCTTTCTGCTAGTGAACTATTTGAGGCTACATTTTATGAGGCAGCAATACACATGGCCTCTGACAAAGCCGGTTCAGGACAACATGAAGAGGAAAAGCAACTGAGCCAGAAGCGATAGATCCTCTACCCCAGCTCAAATGTCTAGCTAGATAGAAAAGTAAGATTCACAATCTCTCTTAAACACTGAATCACACTCTTGTGCCTAACCTAAATACTTGGCAAACACGTTCCCAGTTGCCTTTCCAGTACACTGTGGCCTGTTGAATCAACAGCAATGAGAAGCTGTGCATACCAAAGATTTCATTTTGCCAGCAGCCTGCAGCATTAAGAGTGTGCAAGTTGTACACACCTTAAGTTTTAACAGTTACCATGGTGATGAAAGGAGGCATTACAAAATGCACAAGCTGTTGAACATGTTGCTGGAGCTGAAAGGAAGAGCTAAGAATAAACTTTGTGCTAATTCTACTTAACAGTGCGCTCCAAGCAGCTGCTGCTTGGCCAGCATCACATCCCAGTCAAGCAGCTCATTAATACGAGGCAGACTGCAGCAGGAGGGTGTTGCCTCACTTGAGTGCTCCCAGGGCCTGGAACCTTGCAGCCCTGACACTGATTCCATCACAACAGTTGCAAATGGAGAGTTATAAAGAAGGAAACGAATAATTATTATTACTGCTTAATTCTTTATTTCTGTAGGGCTGACAGATAAGATTGTGCCACCTGCCTGTTCACAACTAACCCTTTTTTTTTGTTTTAGACCCCTCATGAAAAATGCTTAAGTGATCAGCTGGAACAACAGAAAAGTTGTCTGCCTCTTTCTGCTGCTGATAAAGGAAAAAGAATTTGGAAACAGAGGGAGGATATATGTCACTCTTTGTCACTCTTGTAGCCATGTATGTGCCCAGGCACAGCAAAGGGGAAGCATGTTAGGGTCCTGGCACATAACACCAGGGGCAGAGAAAGCATCAGTGTTTCTTTGCAGAGAGTATTCCTTCATCCAAATACATCATGTCACATAGATGTAGGATCTGAATGACGCTGAATGAGTAGGCAATTGCTCTGTGTACTCTGAAAGAAAACTAGCCTGAGAGATAAATTTTTCCTCTCCCATTTTGCTCAGAAGTGTCTCCACACTCGCTGATTTGAGGCAGAATTTTCTTTGCTGCCGTGGATATGAAGTCTGTTTTTCTGCCTGATAAATACCCACTAGATGGCAACATCCCTCGTTCCCTCACCAAGAATCTGATCCCTCTTGGTGCAAGGGTGTGTGTCTGTTTATGGAGGGGTAGTAAATAAGACACGGGGATCTTGGATCATGCATTAAGATTTTGTAAGTACAAAGAAATATATTTATTATCAAACTCATCCTAGCTTTAAAAAGGAATTTAAGCATCAACAACAAAGTGAGCATTACCTGCATATGTTGAGAGGTATTTCTAAACACCTGTCCAGAAACAATTTAAGGCCTTGTAACTCAAATAAACCCCTTCCATTAAGGATATAAAGAACTATAGTCCCCAGTATAATTTGATTTCCATACTCCTTGCTGTCTCTTCTCCCACAGTTTTACTGCTGCCTTGACCTTCTCTCAGGCATTGTCTTAAATTAGTTGTGATCAGAACCATTTTGTGCTTGTATCTGTTTAGATTTCTGTAAGATGTTTATTACGCATATCACACACACAAAAACAACAACAAAACCAAGCAACTAACAAAAAAAAAAAAAACAACAAAACAACAACTCCACCAAAACACCAAAACAAGGTATCTGGGTTTCTTTGTGCCCAAATGCAGGCCCACCCCTTCATTTTCAAATCTACATACATCTATTCTCATACATCTATACACTTACTTGGAGTCGCCACAAATGCACCTAAAACCAAGATGGGAATTAAAACTTGTTGCAGAAGCAGTATATAGAAGAAAGTTTGTAAATTAAGGAAAAAGGAAAAAAAAAATGCATTTCTACAGAACACTATAGTGATCCAGCATCAGAAGCAATAGTGGGATAATATCACCATCTGATGTGACAGCTTATCATGAAGTAGAAAAGGTCAAGTTTTGAGTCTCCTATACAGGTCAATATATGGCATGTTTCTCAAACATATTACCCTAGACCTGCCAGAGGCATCTGGTAATGATGTCCTGATTGATTAGGCACCTCTAATTCAATGAAGAGAACCAAAGGCTCAACATTATGGTACCCCTCAAGTGCGTCCTGCTTGGCAACATGATAACTTTCAATCTTCAAGTTCTATCCACTTTCTTAGTTTGAAAGGCAGGGTGGATGTCTCTTTTGAGAAAGTCAGCCTATCTTGAATTTTCTCTGTGTGCATCTGTTAACATTCCCTTTGAAATACTTGGTACAGCCATAGAACCTACCTCCAGTTTATTTCCTGCAATACAAAAAAGCATGAGGTTCAAATTAAACATAGCTTTTTAAAAGGAGATAAAAAAAGGAAGCTTGGGGAGGAGTGCAAGAATCATTTGCACAGAAACTGAGACTGGACATGAAAAGGATATAGCAAAATTATGAAATTATAATATAGATTAGGATAGAATTAGTCAGGTTGGAAAAGACCTTCAAGATCCTCAAATCCAACCTATCACCCAACACCATCTAATCAAATAAACCATGGCAGCAAGCGCCTCATCCAGTCTCTTCTTAGACACTTCCAGTGATGGTGACTCCTCCACCTCCCTGGGAAGCCCATTCCAATGGCAAATCACTCTCTCTGATAAGAATTTCTTCCTAACAGAAAGAACATCTTTTTCTTGCAGCCTAAATCTCCCCTGGTGCAGCTTGCGACTGTGTCCTCTTGTTCTGGTGCCTGGGAGAAGAGACCAATGCCCACCAGGCTACCACCTCCCTTCATGTAGTTGTAGAGAGCAATAAGATCCCCTCTGAGACTCCTCCAGGCTAAGCAACCCCAACTCACTTAGCCTCTCCTCATATGGCTTGTTTTTCAAGCCCCTCACCAGCTTTATTGCCCTTCTCTGGACACATTCCAGCAACTCAACATCCTTCCTAAACTGAGGGGCCCAGAATTGGACACAGGACTCAAGGTGTGGCCTAACCAGTGCAGTGCACAGGGGCAGAATGACCTCCTTGTTCCTGCTGGCCACACTGTTCCTGATGCAGGCCAGGATGCCATTTGCCCTCCTGGCCACCTGAGCACAATGCAGGCTCATGTTCAGCCTACTGTCAAGCAGCAATCCCAGATCCCTTTCTGCCTGGCCGCTCTCCAGCCACTCTGACCCCAGCCTGTAGCACTGCCTGGGGTTGTTGCAGCCAGTGAGTGGAACCTGGCACTTGGATGTGCTAAATCTCATGCCATTGGACTCTGCCCATCTGTCCAGGCTGTCAAGGTCCCTCTGCAGAGCTCTCCTACCCTCTAACAGATCAACACCTCCCCCCAGCTTGGTGTCATCTACAAATTTACTGGTAATGGTCTCAAACCCCTCGTCCAGATCATCAATAAAGATATTAAACAGGATGGGGCCCAGCACTGATCCCTGGGGGACACCACTAGAGACTGGATGACAGCTGGATGTGGCACCATTCACTACCACTCCCCGGCATGGCCCTCCAGCCGGTTCTTAAGAAAATGCAGAATGCTGCTCTGCAAGCCACAGGCTGAAAGCTCATCTGGGAGTTTGCTGTGGGGGACAGTGTCAAAGGCCTTGCTGAAGTCCTGGTAGACTCCATCCACAGCCTTCCCCACATTCACCAGGTGGGTCACATTATCATAGAAGGAGATCATGTTGGTGAGGCAGGACCTCCCCTTCCTAAGGCCATGTTGGTGGGGCCTGATCCCTTGGCTATCCTGTAAGTGCTGTGGGATTGCACTCAAGATGACCTGTTCCATAATCTTGCCTGGCACTGAGGTCAGGCTGACAGACCTGTAATTCTGTAGTTCCTCTTTCCAGCCCTTCTTGTGAATGGGCACCACGTTGGCCAGCTTCCAGTCATCTGGGACCTTTTCTGTAAGCCAAGACTGGTGAAAAATGATGGAGAGTGACTTGGACAGCTCATCTGCCAGCTCTCTCAGCACCCTAGGATGGATCCTGTTTGGTGCCATGGACTTGTGCGGATCCAAGTGGCTGAGGAGATCTCTAATTGCCCCCCTGGAACTGAGGTGTACTATGCTGCTCCTTGCCTCCTTCTGCCAGCTCTGCAAGACATTCTATCCTGCTAGTAAAAATTGAGGCAAAGAAGGTGTTAAGTACCTCTGCCTTTTCCTCATTCTTTGTTACATCGTTCCCCTCTGTGTCAACCAAGGAGTGGAGGTTGTCCTTGCCCTTCCTCATGCTATTAATACATTTATAGAAGGACTTTTTGTTGTCCTTCACAGCAGAGGCCAGTCTATACTCCAAATGTGCTTTTCCCTCCCTAATTTTCTTCCTATAAGACCTAGCAACATCCCTAAACATTCCATGGGTTGCCTCCCGTTCTTCCAAAGATGGTACGCACTCTTGTTTTCCCTTAGTTCCTTTAGAAGTTCATTGACCATCCAGGCTGGCCATTCGCCCCGGTGGCTCATCTTCTGGCACATTGGCACAGCCTGTTCCTGCACCTTCAAGAGTTCTTCCTTGAAGTAGGTCCAGCTCTCCTGGACCCCTTTGTTTTTAAGGGCTGTTTCCCAAGGAACCTTCTGAGTTAGTTCCTTAAGTAGCCTGAAGTCTCCCCTCCTGAAGTCCAGAGTGGAGGTCTTCTTTCTGCCCCTCTTAGCTTGATTGAATACTGAAAATTCAATTATCTTGTGGTCACTGGTGCCTAAACACCCTCCGACCACCACATCACCCACCAGCCCTTCCTTATTGGTGAAGAGGAGGTCAAGCATAGCCTTACCCCTGGTAGGCTTGTGCAGCACCATGTCCTCCATGCACTCTAAGAACCTCCTCTCTGCTGTGTTGAGATCCCAGCAGATATCAGGCAGGTTGAAGTCACCCATGAGAACGAGGTCAGGTGACCTTGAGACAGCCTTAAGCTGCCTATAGAATGACTTATCAACATCTTCATCCTGTTGGGTGGTCTATAACAGACTCCAACCAGGATGTCTGCTCTTCCCAATCCAACGTTAGTATCCTGAATTAGGGGAAGTGAGATAGAGGGAGACACGCTGCTGTAGCAAAGATCTAGGCACTATGCTCCCTATGCTGCTAAGACAAAGGAAGCTAATTGCCCTGAAGACAGGAGCAAGTAAGTGCTTGTAGCCATCTTTAATCCCATTAACAAACAGGGGGGACTGGGGAGGAAAAGATGAGAGAGAGACAAGAACAATAAACAATGAGCATGTGGGTTCTTAAAAGCTTCCCCTATAAATTCCCTTTTGAAAAGTGAATGGTCCAATGGTACATTAGCTATTTGAATCCCGCCCGTCAGTTCAAAAGACTAGACTAGACTAAAGTAGAATAGAATTAACCAGGTTGGAAAAGACCTTTGAGATCATTGAGTCCAACCTATCATCCAACACTATCTAATTGACTAAACCATGACACCAAGCACCCCATCCTATACACCTCCAGTGATGATGACTCCAGCACATCCCTGGGAAGCCCATTCCAAACGCCAATCACACTTCCTGTGAAGAACTTCTTCCTAACATCCAGCCTTCCCTGGTGCAGCTTGAGACTGTGTCCTCTTGTTCTGCTGCTGGTTGCTAGAGAGAAGAGAACAACCCCCACCTGGCTACAACCTCCCTTCATGTAGTTGTAGAGAGCAATACGGTCTCCTCTGAGCCTCCTCTTCTCCAGGCTAAGCAACGTAAGCAAAACTGCACATGCCTTCTTTCATTACGTCTGACACATGCAGTTGCCACTCTGAAATGTGAGTCTCAGGGTCCAGCTTCCACTCCCTCTAGGTTGTCCTAACTGCACCTGCCTATTGGCACCTTGACCTCAGTCCAGACCCTGCAACAGACAGGGAGTAGAGAGGGCGGTGTTTCAAACAGGTTTAGCTGTCTTGTTAAGTCTTCTTCCAGGACAGAGTCATCCCACCACATTTCTATGATGGCATCTATATCATAACTTTCGTGCTGTAACAAGGCTTCCAGCTCCTCTTGTTTGTTACCCAGTGTGTGCATTAGTGCACATGCACTTTGGCTGGGCTTCTGGTTTTACCCCGACTCCAGTTTACCATCCTCAGACTCCTGTCTGGGCAGACTGGTTTCAGCCTCTTCCCCCTTCAAATCTAGTTTAAAGCCCTGTCAATGAGACCTGCCAACTCCCTTCCGAGAACCCTTTTCCCTGTTGGCTCTTACCTTCAAGTAAGGTCCCATTAGAAAGCATGACATCCCCCAGGCCACTCCACCAGGAGAAAAAAGCAACAAAACCAAAACCAATCCGAAACACAACAAAACCACACACACAAAAAAACCACAGAAAACCAAAACCAAAAACACCCAAACCAACCAAGCAAACAAATGAAAATAACACATACCCAAACAACTACTAAAAAAAAAAACACACCAAAAACATGAGAAGGAATGAAAGAAATTAAGTGAGAGGAGGGTTTCTAGGTATGCTTGACTAATCTGGTGGCCTTCTATGATGTCATAACAGAATGGATTCAGGAACAGATTCAGGGAGACCAGTGGATGTACTCTACCTTGACCTTAGTAAAGCTTTTGACTTGGTCTCCCATAGCATCCTTGTGAACAAGCTCAGGAAGTATGGGATAGAAGAACAGACAGTGAGATGGATTAGGAACTGGTTACAAAATAGGGTCCATAGAGTGGTGGTCAATGGTGCCAAGTCCAGATGGAGAGCTGTACCTAGTAGATCAGTGCTGTGTCTGGTCCTGTTCAACATCTTCATCAGTTATATTGATGAGGGGACACAGTGTCTGCTCAGCAAGTTTGCTGATGATACCAAACAGGGAGGCTTGGATACACCTCGAGGCTGTACAACCAATTTGTGAGACTTGGGCAGACTGGAGAGCTGGGCAGAGAGGAACCCAATGAGGTTCAACAAGGGTAAGTGCAGAATCCTGCATCTGGGAATGACTACACCAGTACAGGTTAGAAGGTGATTTACTAGGGAGCAGCCCTATGGAGAAGGACCCGGGAGTCGTGGCGGATAATAAGTTATCCATGGGTCAGCAATATGCCCTTGTGGCCAAGAAGGCCAATAGGATCCTGTGGTACATTAAGAGGAGTGTGTCCAGCAGATTGAGGAAGGTTCTCCTCCCCCTCTACTCTGCCCTGGTGAGACCTCACATGAAATATTGCATCCAGTTTTGGGCTCCCCAGTTCAAGACAGACAGGGATCTACTTGAGAGAGTACAACAGAAGGCTAAGTGACTAAGTGACTGGAGCATGTGCCCTGTGGGGAGAGACTGAGAGATTTGGGGCTTTTTAGTTTGGAGAGAAGATTGAGAGGGGATTTAATACATGTTTATAAATATCTGTAAGGGCTGGGTGTCAAGAGGGAGGGGACAGGCTCTTGTCAATTGCACCCTGTGATAGAAACAGGAGTAACGGATATAAACTACAGCACAGGAGGTTCCACCTCAACATGAGGAGGAACTTCTCTGTGAGCACTGGATGGGCTCCCCAGAGAGGTTGTGGGGTCTCCTTCTCTGAAGGCTTTCATGACGCATCTGGATGCACTCTTGTGTGACCTGCCATAGACTCTATGGTCCTGCTCTGGCAGGGTGGGGGGTGGCTTGAAGATCTTCAGAGGTTCCTTCCAACCCCTAATAGTCTGTGATCCTGTGGTCCTTTGAACTAGAGCATGACTGGCACAGAAAGGTTTGCACCTAGACTGGCTGCAGCACTGTAATGTGAGTAAGACCATCTACATGGCAGATAAAATGCAGAGGACGTATCCCCAAAGCAACAAATACCAGAACTGTGCTTTTGCAATGGTTAAACATAAGGCCCTCAGATTCTGTAACTCATCTGTAACCCTCTGATGTGAAACACTGCAAAAAGCAGTGAACAAGAAGCAAGGTATTGGTGATGTCTTAGCTCATACTGACCACTCCCATCTTTAATTAGCAGATTAAATCTGTGCCATTGCAAATAATAGACCTACAGGAGCATATGACACTTTGGAAATAGATTCAGAACATTTTCCTCAAGCTACTTAAGAATGGTCACTCAGGATATATGTACACTGAATGGCAAAGGAAATTAACACTGCCACATATTAGTTATTCACACCTACACCTAAAAGGAACATGTTTCTGACTAAAAGTGACAAAGACAATTGCTGAAGTCACTTTCACAGTGAGAGCTCTTCAGCTGCCTCTAGATTCCTGAAAAAGTGAAATGTTTGACACAGAAGCATATGTTTTTAGCAATGTTGTTTAACACATTTTAAAGAGGAAAATGAAAATCTATAAGGTGTAAAAAAGATTTAAAAATCACTGTAATGTTTTCTCTTTAGAGTGGCAGAAACCGTGTCATCCTTCTATTCCTGTGCTCTGTGGACTTTCACTTTTGTGAGAACTACCTTACAAATAATCAGATAGATAACACAGTGTAGGCACATGGGAAGAGAAAACAAAAATAGCTGCAGACACACGTAATGGAATCCTACTTTGCAAAGTACTGGAAAGGGCCCTGAGTGAAGCATTGAAATATGAACGAAACCAAAAAATAAACAAACAAAAAATGTGAAATATCTTACCAGATTAATCCACATCCATTTCTAGCCATTGAAACTAAAGAGGTGGAGTATGGAGGGCGAATACACCTGACACATAAAAGCTGGTGAAAAGTTAATCTTTCAGAAACATCCCACAGCTCTCCAAAAGGTCTTGTGTCTCCCAGCCTAGCACATAACCTTAGACTGTCTCTCACTTTAGCAAACCAGAAACTTGTACAGGATCACATGAGTCATCTAACATCTTATCTATGTCTAGCTTCTAACTGGAAGAGAACTTAGAATACTGTGACTACTGCCCATTGTGCATTATCACAGGGTTTAGTTTTAGAAATCCACCGTTGACTAACTTCCTTTTTAAAAGCTACCTTTACTTCATTGAAATGTACACATTTGTCCATCTCACAAATATTATAATAATTGATAATTTAAGTTTCATGCCACAAAAAGTATCAACAAATTATTTTCTCACTTAGAAACTATGAGACAAAAGAAAACAAGATAAAGGAAGGCACACTAAAACTAGAAAAAAATGGGTACATATCTAGTTCATTTCTGTTTTCTGCTTCTTAGCTAGTCTTAGCCCCATTATAATATGTTTTCTTTTGTATCCATGATGGTTTAGCTTCCTTAACAGGTTTTTGTGAGAGAATTTTTCAAAAGCTTCATGAAAATCTTAGTAGATTATGTCAACCAGTTCTCCTTTATGCAATATTCATTTGACGCATTCAAAGAATTCTAGTAAATTAAGGAAGTTTTATTTTCCTTTATACAAAGCACATTTCTTTGTCTGTAACATATCATGCTTATCTAGGATTGTTTTTATAATTCCACTTTCAATTATCATTGCAGTCCTTTTGCTGAAGTAAGGCTCACTCGTGTGTAATTCCCAGGATCATCCCTAATGTCTTTTTAAAAGACAGGTAAAACATCTCCAGTGGATGATGTTAATGAGAGATTGTACATTTCTGTTAGCAGCCCAATGACTTCGTACTTAAGTTCCCTCAGCATCTGGCCCAGGTGGCTTGTTACTCAGATTGGAAACTAGCCAGGACAGTGGGGTTAGCACATCTACCCATGAGAAAAGTGCTTTGAAATCTGTAATGGCCAGATGCATTGAGAACATCAACCTCTATGTATCTGCTGATATTCAGCTTTTCCAGGAATACAGAGCCCCATGCTGAGAAAATATCATGGCTTTCATCTGTGTACTCAAAAGGCAGGATTTTCTTGCAGTTTTATGGACTACAAAACTGATAGAACCATTTCAGCCATTTGTATACAAATATGAAGCAATTAGAGTGAATGAGTGAAGCACATTCCACAATTCTACTGAGCACTCTACTATCATGTAATCAATTTATTCTACCTGCAACATAAAATTCTAGTTAGTTGCACAAGAGTACATTTTATCAATTATTGATTTATGAACATCTAAGGCTTTCTTCAGTCACCATTTATGCTCTTGGTTTTATCATCTCTGCTGTGCTGAGAGTAGTGTCATACAGTGGCATAGTCTATGCTACTTAAAATTCGACATACTTCAGTAGATTACCCCATTAACCATTATGTTTTCCAGGCTGTATAGATTAAAGTAATTAAACTTGTCCTCAAAGACCTAGCTTCTTTGATTATGGGATCATTCTACTGCCTGCAGCACATTTGAGGTGATTTGCAATAATATTGTCTTCGGGAATTTAGTGACCATATTATACTGACAGCAGTGAGAGCTAGTGGCCACAAAAAACCCAAATTTTGCCTTTGCCCCTTAAGAAAATACCTCACAGAGGCAGGCTGGGGAAAGGCAATAGTGTTACAGGTGGTTGGATGGCTTTGGGAAACTGGTGCTGGCCTATGTAGTCCTTTAAATCAGGGTTTACTGCTTCAGGCTGTAATGCACTTACAACTGTATTCTGGCTGGAAATGACTGAAAGAGGCTTTCAGATGACTGTACACTGGTCCATGTGAAATGAGTTGCATAACAGCAGCAGAGAGAATGGGTGTCCATATCATACTTAAACCAAAGTACCTCACTGAGCTCTAAGGATAATACTTTCAGCATCAAGGCCAAGGATAAAATGAGAATTGTGACTAAACTGCTTGTCCCTCCTGTAGAGGCGTCCCTTCAGGTCAATTGAAGTAATGTTGTCCTGAAGAGGCATACATATTTTTTGGTTATGCTTTATCTTTCCTGTGGATAAGAGGGAGATTTAAGAATGTCAATCCCGCATCTTTCACTAGCAAGAAATTTGCTGAAAAGATGTGTAAAGCAGTAAAAAAAAATAATGCTTCAGACAGGCTGCTGATGCATTGTGGAGAAAAATTCAAAATTCAAACCCATTTCCTTCAGAAATGATTAATCTTACGTGTCATATGTTTTCTCTTTTTCTCTGTATTTCTTCCGTCTTACAGTGAACTGGAAAACCGGATCTTTGCTGATTAAGAGTTAATCTGCTTTGGCTACCTATACCTCACCTGCAGTCAATATTCTCCTTCTGTGACAACCATAGCTATGAATTTATATATATAGCAAAAGTGCCCAGGGACCCCAGTAGGGATCAGCATTTCATTTATAAGATACAGCAAAACATAGCACTGTTCCATATATTTTTCTTAATAAACAAAAGATGAAAGAATATGAGTACTTATTCCTATTTTACATATGGAAAACAGAAAAGCAAAGAGATTAAAAGGCAGATGCAGAAAAAGATTTAGATGATGTACTGGTTGCCACTTTGCCTGCATCCCATATACTCATTACCCTGACTCGTGGCCATCTGCTCTTGGAATGATCCATATATTTCATGGATTCCTAGGTTTTTGACTAAATTTCCCTTGATACATGTATTTCTGCCATAACACAACCTAAATATGGAGCTGCCCAGCATCTATTTAGAGACAAAATTCTCGATGGGATTCAAAACTCAGGTTTTCTTTGCTTAGATAATTAATGCCCCTACTGGAATGAGTTTCTCATAAAACAATGATGGTAGACCTCTTAAAATAAATAAATAAATAAATAAATAAATAAAAGAGACAGAGACAACCTAACAGAAATGAGAAACCTGGTTGACTTTTTCCGAGTAATCATTTATTTTGTTTTTCTTTTTCCCTTCCACCATTTTGTATTAAATCCAGAATATGGACGTAGGCTTCTCTCCAGTTTCACCACTCCATATGAAAGGTATAAAGGATTTGTGTTAAGTATAGTGTTGTCCAGATAGGACACGAGGAGTGAAAATGAAGGCTACTTGCTTTCATCCCTGAGTATAGCTGCTGGACACAATTTCTATTGTCCAAGGACCTATTTTTATTCACATACTATCTTGAGTAATACACCTCAGAAATGGAGTTGGAAGCAAACAGATAAGGTATTGCTTTAAACACAGCCTGTCTCATTTATCACTGCTGAACCAGCATTGTGGTCTAAGCTGAACTGCAACAGGACATAGGTTTTTTGAATTAGCAACCCCTGATTCTGAGACTCAGAGATTTGTTATGACATCACTATGTTTTCCTGGAGATAAAATCTCTCCAAAACTGATCCGGAAAGACTCAGGGAAGCTCCATCCTCAGTCTTAACTGAGTCCCAACTATATGCAATATACAAGTTGATTGTCTCCTTTCAGTTCCTAATTTCCTTCTTCTGCTACTTTCCTCTTTGACTTTTCCGCTCTCCTATGAGAGAGAGTTTTAGGCTTCTGATAATAGTCTGGGTTAGTCAGACAAGAAAATTTATTCCACAAACCTGCTGTGATCTGGTGGCCAGAAATCTAAAATAACATTTTAAACAGCCTACCATGACTACAAGGTCTTGGTGGACTAATAAGAATGTGTGCTGTGTCTTTCTCTAGGCTGGAAAGTAGAATCAACATCAAAACCAGAAACTTTTTTTAGGTTTGCTGTATTTTTCTTCTTCTCATTACCTCATTTAACACGTTTTCCTTTTTTCCTTGTTTTCCCTGAAAACAAGCAGATTAACAGCAGTAGAAATCCTGGCTCTTCCCAACTAGCTTCTGTAAGGATGTTGTGGGCTTTTTTTTGTTGGCTTTTTTTTTGTTTGTTTGCTTGTTTTGTTTTGTTTTTCTTTTCTGCTCCAAAGAACATTTATTACTATCTTTAAAGCAGTGTCTCAGTGTGTTAAAGTATAATGTCCTCTCTAGAACTTTCTTCCTACAGCTAAGGGAGTAATAAGGATACAAATAATGCTTCACTTAGTAGTTCAAAATTTCAGGCTTTCCCTTTCTTTCATCATCCTCAAATGACTAAGCAGATTAACTTAGTGGTGCTAGACTGGGAGAAGCAATGACATGAAATGTTGTTCAGATGAAAAAAACAGGAAGTGCAGCTACAGCAGGAACTGGACTGCAGCTCTCTTCTCTGGTTGACAGGTCCTCAGTCACAAAGCTACATTTAGCAAAGTCTGTCAGTAGTGTTGCCCACACACTTAATTACGACGAGCAGATCATACACTTTTGCATACATTCCTGGGAGTGGTGTGAGACTGAAATGTCTCTGTGAAAGACTGGATCCACTTACACCCTGGAATGAAGATGGTAATTGCAGAAACTACACTTATCTGTAAGCTATTGAAAGTATGAAATGAAAAAGAGAGAAAGTTACAGCTTTAATATTGTTTTAAGTCTCACCCAATTATTTTTTTTTTTTTTTTTTTTTATTCCAAAACTTCTGCTAGATTCTACCAGAATAAGACTATTGAACACTTGAGCTGAGGACAGCTTCAACTCTGAAGTCCCATAGAAATAAGAGAACTGTAATGCATTACAGTTATTCATGATGCAGCACACCTTTCACAGTTACTATGTATGGGACCACTATATTTGTGTGTATGTGTGTGTTTATAATTGATAGCTCAGTGTGGTGACTCTGATGTTGAACTACATTAAAAATGTTAAGGACCTACAGAACTAGGCAGGATGCAAGCAGAGGTGTGCAGAACTGTAATTATATGTAGAAAATTAACATTTTGGATGAAGGAAACAAGGCTTGTTCTTTTTTGGAAAAGGTACTACTTATGTTCTTCTGAGACATATTTTGCTCATGCTAATCAAAATTTTACATACATTGGTAATACATTAGTGTGCATATTCAATAGTGGAAATCTTTCACGCACTTCAGTCATATAATTTCAATTTGTGGCTAAGCAGTTGAATACATATCTTCTATGATCCTTGGATTTCTTTTTAAATCTATGGACTGAATCCATCACTTCCTGATAATTTTGAATGTGAGAATTTGAAAGGTTTATTCTTATCATTAATCAGCCCCTCCAATTAAGCACAATTACACCCTGTAATGATAGTTATAATTATTGATTGATTAATCTTTCAACTATTAATTAAGAATCTTAATTAAAGGATTTTTTCATGTTATTTAAACTGAAACATGACTAATTATTTAATAATTTACCCAGTATGTGTTAAAACTACATTAGTTATGTTAAATTTTCTGTATTTCTCTGATGCATTGAAAGAGCTGGATTTAGATGTTAAAAAATAGCTACTGTCTCTGTCTTTGCACAACAAAGCTGAGACTTCTTTGTCCACCCAGATTTTCAGACAGGGCTAAATCTGAATTTATTCTCACAAGAGCAGTTAGAAACAGATCTCATAAGATTAAATAGTTAATTTGAAAATCTTACACTGTACCTGCAAAACCATCATAGGTTCCTAAATTATTCTCTAGCCTACAAGGTGTATCACAATATGTAAGCCAAAGTCTTTTATTCTCTGGCATGAATCTAAGTGTAACTGAAGTTGCATTACATGAAAAAGTTTTAGTCCCTACCTATTTTAGTCTCTGTAATCTATTTATTTTGGCTATGACAAAAAGGAAGTGCAGTTGCAAAGAGTGGATTCACAAAGACAACAGAAAAAGGTTTTCAAAAGGAGGATGAGGCACTTGGATATACCCATAGGAGCAGCTCTTCCTAGTTGGAAGAAAATATGTGTCAACTACATGGCAAACTTATGTAGAGAATCATTTTGAGGACTGCTTATGATTGCTTAACTGAGACTTTCATTTGTATTTCAGTTGACTGAATACTCAGCTCTTCAAAAATTATAATTGGAGGAGTTTTTTTTTAGTTCAGAATGACACTTTTTTTCTAATATAGATAACCTAACTGTTTTATGCTGTAGACATGGTGATGATTAATTCTATCAAAAGTGATGGATGCAAGAGCAAGTTTTAGAAAGCCTATCATCAAAATTTTAGATGCCTATAACTAAATTAGCCACTCCCTGTAAAGCTACTGGATAGAAAGATGAAACAACAGCAACAAAAAATATGTTTAGAGCCTTAAATCTCAGGCAAATGATTCCCTTACACAGACTATTTTCCTGTGGTGACTATGAAGGAAGGCAAAGATGACTTATTCAGCTACATAACTTTAAAATTGAATAAGAACAGCTTCTTCCTGTGTGTGCAGCTCTTGCACATGGTATTTAATATTTTAACCTCTGTGCCAAAAACTTGCTCTGCTGGCATACACATTCTGAGAATATTTATTTTAACAGTTATGTTGAACATATAATGGGATTATTTGTGTGAAAGCAAATGAAAGTGCAATGATTATCTTGCTTAGTCCAATAACACAACTGAACTCAGTGGAATAGAATATAAAGGCATATGTACTTTTCATTAAGAAATGAATCAATGTAGCATACTGATCTAGAAACAGATATATTAAAATAGATTCTTCTTGCTATGAATTTCTCAGCCTGAAGAACATTGTTTTATTTTAAAAGCATCAAAATTAATTGTCCTCTGGTTATGTTTTTGAAAGTTTTACCAGTACAGAGTAAAAGAAAGTTATACCATTCCAAATTAATACCTTGCCATACCAAGATTAAGAAAGAAAAAAAAAAAAAAAAGAAAAAGAAAAAGAAAAAAGAAAGCCAGAAGGAATAAAAGAATCTGTGAATTGTGTGCATGGCAGATGCAGTGGAGGTACCTCAGCCCAACAGTAATGAGTTTTGAGGAACATACACACAGGTAAAATGGAAATTCTCTTAAGCTCATAATATATTATGAAAAATATGCAAACTTAACTGCCAGGAAAGTCTAAAAATTTATGGAGCTGATTCATAAATTTGCCTATTTTGCTTGTATCACATCCTGATGCCAAAATTGGCAAAGGTCAATGGAGTCAAAAGCCTATGGATAATCTCTGAAGTCTGGTCAGTTTTTCAGATTATGATAAATACTAATTTTCTTTGTGTTTTGGTCTGATTTGTCTTTTTTTCTTTCTTTTTTCTGTTTCTGTTTTGTTTTTAACCCAGTCTTACAACTGCAGTAAACTAAAGCAGCACTACACTGAGAGAAGCTCTCTGCTTAAATCAACTCCTTTGCTCTGCATCAACAGTGAAATGAAAACAGCATTTGGAATAGAATTGATAAGCCTGAGATTTTCATTCAAGTCATGATGATATCTAAACAAGAGGTATATTCAAGAATGAATATAATTTGTATTATATGAAGTGCTGGAAATTACTTTGCACATCTCTTTGCTGTAAATTCTTCTGAGTCCTCATCAGAAGTCCATTGTAGGCATCCGAAAGACTCCTGTGTTCTGTAGACGTTAGCTGGGCTTGTACTTCTTCAAAATGTCTGGTGTGAGATCTGTATTCTGAAACTCCAGCTAAATTCTGTCTTCAGTATTGTGAAGACTAAATCTTGATATATTTTCTGTATTATTTGACCAATTTCCTTTGACTTTCATTGAGTTTAGATAAAGTACAATCTCATCAGACTAAACTCTTCTTCACATTTCAAATATTGGTGACCTCTTTCTACCAATATCTATATGAATACCAGTGCCTGCCAGTTCAGAAACCATTAAGAACATGAATTTGCCTAAGCTTTATCTCAAAACACTTGTGTAAAAGTTGTATCTTACATTGTATTTTTCTTGTTTACCTTATCTGATTTTAAGCATATCAAAACATGTTGTCCATGTTAATCTGCTAACTGATGAATATTAACAGAAAACTGTATTGGGTTTGGATACCTGGAGTTAATTCTCAAAGCATCTTCCTAGTGTGGTGTTTTGCAGTGCTCTAGCTGGGTATTGGTAACACACCAGTGTTTTGATTACTGCTGAACTAGCATCCAGGCTGTGCTTATCCAACATTTCCCCACCCCAAAAGTATGCTGAGGGGTGGGCAAGATCTTGGGAGAAGACATAGCTGTAGATGTCAGCTCAGATACAAGAACTAAGTGAAAGAAGGAAGTGTGGTGATATTCATCCATAGCATCTGTCCTTCAGAAGAACTGCTATGCATAGAATCCTGCTTCTTGAAATAGATCACCATGTGCTGATTGGAAGTAGATTAGAAACTAACATCTCTCTTTGCTTTCATTATTGCTTGTGATTATTATCATTATTATTAAATTGCTTCTATCTTTTATTGACTTTTGTTGTATTTTCCCCTCTCCCCCGTCCATCTAAGAAGGGGAGTGATAGAGCAGCTTTGGTGGGCATTTGCCTGGGCCAGGGACAAACCACCACATACTAAAATAAGCTCTGACTTTTAAATCATTACTGGTTCTCTGATAGACTTGTTAGTTCAAGGCTTAGATTTTTCTATTAATTTTATATTACTGGGCTTAAATAAATCAGTAGTTTGGGTGCCTTTTCTGTCTCATTCAAATTGCACCAGAAGGTGAGGTCTCAATGATGAACTGAATTTCCCTGAAGTTCACAGAGCTTTCGTTATCTGCATCTCTTCCTATCACACAGGGCCTCGCGTTGCTCGCACAGACAGCACCAAAATACACTGCAGAGCTTTTAATGCATTCTGAATAGCTGTTGTCATTCAGGATTCTTCATTTCATGTTTCAGATTTTCCCAGGGGCGTTTGGTGTTAATCCCTTTCACACTTCTAACAGATCTGTTCTTCTTCTGGATTTCTTATCTCTTCTGAGCATTCAAATAAATAATAATAATAATAGAAAAATAAGTTTTATCTGTCATTGTGCAGTTTCTGTCATTCTGCATTTTAATGATGAAGTGAATTCTAGCTAACTTAATTGATACTTGGTTTTAGCCACAGAAGGAGTTATGTATACACAATATATCCAAGGTTGTTTCGCCATTATTTTGAATTTCTCTTGACTCTTTATGCAATTAAGAAACAGCTGCCTGTCACAGTCCTTAGGAATAAGACAGTGCAGTCTAGTGATTAATTTTTGAAGAAAAACAGTTCAGCTTTAAAAGAAGAACCCATCCCTCTACAGCAACAATAATGAAGTAGTGACCATAATAAAACTTCCTTGTGCAGACCCCAATATGAATCAGAATTCTGAGCTAACACCTTACAGAAGTCATTTATGGTTATAACAAGAATCACCAAAATTTGGATCCCAGACAAGTTACCTTTTCTTCCATAAAAAGGTCAAGACTTAAATTAGAAATAAGTTACACTAATAAACAACTAAGAGAATTCAGTATTGTTCTCCATCCCACACACCTATAACAGCCCTATGTATCTCTTCAAAATTAGATGCTCAGTCTCAGTCTATAGACAATGGTGAAATACTGAAATCTCTGGGTCTGATTCATCCCATTCTAAGATTTGCTGTCTAGACAGGTGGGATTAATCATCAACTCTAGGTGTTGCTTTCCATTGACACACAAAGTTTCTGGATGACAGCTTAATCTAAAAGGTTAATATTTAGGTAGTTAGAGCCAAGTAAAAATACTCCTAAACTGCTCTGGAAAATAAAAGAACTATTGTAAGTGTCTTTAAGGGTTTCCTTACTGTCTCTTTTCCCCCGTATATCTGGAGAAAGCATTGAGGTTATTAATGATTGTGCCTATTTTAAATATGGAAAATGCACTATTTCATGGTTAAACTTTACAGGAAATGTTCTATTACACAGTCACACATTATTTGAGACATGTTTTGTGAGACTGACCAAAACTAGTTGCTTAACAAAGGCAGTAACTTAATAATGCTGGAAAAGAATTGTATTCAAAGCATCTCTATAGAGAGGAGGTTACCTAATAACATTCTATTGTAGGCCTGTCACTGTCTGTGAAAGACATGTATTATCATATAAATGAAATGACTGCTCTTTTCCACCATTTCTTCCCTAAAAAATAAAGAAGAAAAAAATCTGTTCAGATCAAACTGTAGCAACACAAAGTTCTTTGCAAATTCTTACCAGCTCTTCACAGTACTCAGGTGTATTAAAGCCACATCAGAATGTAACTTAAAGTGACGCAATTGTGATATCTTGTTACTTGATGGTCTATTAATATTAAAAAGCAGAATGATGCAAATAACACCTGTTGACCACAGTTTTCACATAGGATGATTTAATTCTTTGTCTGCTGATGTTCCTGCTTCAAACAGGGAGGCATTTATTCCCTAAATTCCTTCCCTTAATGGTATAAAAAAAGCAGAATCTTCTCATTTGACTGCAGCAGCTGGTGGTGTGCGAAAATTGACATGTTAAAGATGATTAAAGCATTAAAGATGATTTAGAAATTAGAAAGTTTGTCATAAAGAGTGCAATCTGTAGAGAACAGGGAGGTCAAAAGTTATATACAAACAAGGAGGTAATGAATCTGCCTAGAAAATCTAAGTCATATACTGAAGTGCTATTTTCATAATTAATCCCTTTTAATTAAAAAGAAACCAGCTTCTGAGGAGAAATTACTTTAAAGCAAAGAGAAACTTATTATGATAGAGCAATTTCCTGTCAGAAATGTTGCTTTTCCAAATTAAATTATAAATCAGTATTGGTTTCACTGATATTATCACTAAAATCCTGGTTGAGATGATTTCCATGAAGTTTTGAGTCACTGGAATTAAACCATATAGTTAAAACTACACACTTTGTTTTGTCAGAATTACACGCTTTAATAAGGTCATGTTGGTTTCTCTTTTTTTAGGACTTTAATTTTGTGGATATTGTAGATATTCTGATTTAGGAAAAGCAAACAAACAAACAAAACCATTTCAAAACAAGTGAATTTCCTGGGGAAGATAAATTCCGGCTTCCAGTGAAGATTGGAGTACTTTCTTGAAACAGAGTTACAGGCTTCGGCCTGGAACTCTTCCCAATACTGAGAAAATTGTAGACAGCTGCCCCAAAATATCCTGAAGTCCATGCTTAAAAATGCTTATTACATAGAAAAATAAAGTTTTCTTCTGAAATCACTGAAAATTTATTTCACCCCCAACTGGCACAGCAAATTTCAATTAATTTCTTTAAAATTTATGAGTATATTTATATTTTTATATATGTATGTATGTATATATATATATATATAAATTACTAAAAATTCTTTTAAAATGAAATAAAAAGTAAATAGAAATGCAGCGTGTGGCAAAATACAGCATACTCAACCAGAGAGATGTTTTCTATTTGTCATATGCAATCATAATCCTCTATATTTTTCCTGACCAGATTCTGAGGGAGTTTGGAAGTTATTATTTAGTTTGTCCTGTCCTTCATGATTCTAGCTGTAATTTTGCAACCAATGTACATAATTGAACTCCTACTTAGAACATAGTTCTCATTATGCATTTCAGTGGTAAATTTACACAATGGGGAAATTACTGTGTGGAGTCCATTTGAGAAACCTGGTTGAAAAGCAGAGGAGAGTAATAGGTAGTCAGCCGTACCTCACATTGGGTAAGGTGGCAATAAATGAGTGTTTCTGACTTCAGCTTGGTCTTGCAAGCTGATTCAATATGAATGTTTCTGTATTAACCAAAATTGTCTGATTTTTTTCAAATAGGAAACAAAAAAATTGACATTTTTTCCCAATGCTTTTAAAGTGATAATTGATTGCTGCTGCTCTTAGACAACAGAGATGTTAGTCAAGTGTCAGAAATGTCTTAATTTGTGGTGGGTTGAAATTTTCCCCAACTAATTTTGATAAACTACCTCCAAAATAAAATTACCAGACTAGCTCAGTTTGGGATGGAAGCAAATAAAGCTGTATTTACAAGCAAACTAAAATCTAGAAATACAGAATGCAAAGAATACATACAAAATAGACAATATATGTACTACATATGTATATTTACAATTTTATAAATAACAAAGAAACTCCTCAGACTCCCCTGGACAGATCCAGGGGACCCATTCACCTCCTCCCTCCCTCCTTCCTGTTACCTCACACAGTAGTCAAAAGAGAGATACCCAAGGGCATAGGAGAGAAGAAAGTTTCAAGCAGAAGGAACATAAGAGTAAAAGAGGAAGAACTGTTTGTCCTGCTTCTCTATATCCCCATTAGAAATCCAATTAATTATATGGACTTTTTTTTTAACTTTTGTATCAAGTGGTAATTTATTTTATTTTCAGTCTTTGTAGTCAGGGTCTAGGCTAAAGTTCCCCCTTCAAACTGTAACAGTATTGAAGTCACATTCTTCCTGCTGTAAATGGTGTGTATGGATGTAACTTAGTGTTAAGTGTCTGAAGTGCTAGTAATTTTTTCTTTAACACATCCCAAAAGACACTGGAATTTATCATGAGCAAAACACTCCACAAAGACCAAGGCTGGTTTTTCATTTTTTTGCTTTTCCTAGTATGACTTCATTTTGTATTAATTGCTACTCATGTTCTTCCATGCCCTTGGCTTTCCTTTTTCCCTTTACAAATAATCACGTTCCTCACTCACCTCAATTTCATACTTGGTGCCTATGGTCTTCAAATCTGCCAAATCATTGCCAGTGCTTTTGAGTAATTCCTGTGAGATGGATATTTTTGTTTGTTCATTTGTTTTGGGGTTTATTTGGTTGGTTGGGTTTCTCTGTTTGTTTGTTTTGTTTTGTTTTGTTTTTTCCTGAGCTGATAAATTTATATTCTGTTAAACAACTTGGATTTCAGTTGCAATAGATGGATTTCAGTTGCAATAGACAACCATTGTCATCCTCTCTCTTCATGTGTGTGGTGAAGGCACATTCTGCCCAGGTACTATATCTGGCCCCAACATGTGGACAGGTTTCCCCTCCTTCAGGAGGAAGACAATTACCAAGTATGGGCATAATTCCAGCTTCATGCTTTCTATAGGCTGAAGCCAGTTGTCTATGAGAGTGCCCATTGGTCAAACCCAGCCTCGAGGAATCTATAAATATTACCCCTGTTGGTAAACAAGTTGCCGCCTCTCTTACTCTGTCTCTGTACTTGCTAGATGAGAGAAGCTCTCGAGCCACAGCCTCTGCCATTGAGCTTGTTGTTGCTAGCTTCTATTATACATGCACGCATACTGAAGCCTCTGCATCGTGAGAAGCACTTTGATTGTGAGGATCCCAGAGGGAGGACCTTCGCTAAGCCCAAGAAGCCAGCGTCGCTACAGCCAGTCATACCTCCAGGAGAGCCCATTGTGCTATCGGGGGACTGGACCAGCCCCCAAGGGTAAGATCTGCCCAGCTGTCGGGGAGAAGGGACTTGATAGAGACTAAGTCCACATGTGTCTAGCCCTGCCATAGCGGGAGGAGGGCTGCCACATGCGCCGCTCTGAGCCCTGGAACCCCAGGGAAGACTAAAGCACTGTTCGTGCCTATACTGAACCAAACCCGGGACTATTCTGAGCGTCCCACTGTTCCTTTAAGCCCAGGAACAGCGAAGCCGCAGCTCAGCGCAGCCGCATTCTCTCTCCGAGGCTGTTTGCCGTGGGGCCAACCCCATAGCTATCGTCCGACCGGGAACCTCTGAGCCCGCCTACTGGCAACCGTCGCCCTGCCCTGCTGTGCGAGCTGACTCACAGGGCTGACGCCACAGGCCAAACCCGAGCAGTAACCAGTCCAGCGGCAGTAGTCAGCTGGACCCCTACCTTGCTACAAACAGCTACAGAGTATCTTCCACGTGCTTTCCACCCACTAGCACTCAGTTCAAAGTATCCGCGTGTAGCAGAGTAACCGCTGATGCACAGAAGGATTGTAATATTGCCAGAATATATATAGCCAGAAGCCGCCCGCGTTCCGCCGAGTCGCCATCTAGTGGTCAAGCGGTGGAACTGCATCCTTCATTATATAAAACATACAGATAGTCTGTAGATAGTTTAAGTTCTAATCATAATACTAAGCCATTTATGGAATGTATTTCACGAACGTGCACTAGAACATGTATATAAGTTGTTGATTCATCGGTTATTAATAATTTTATCATTAATAAAAATTATTTCCATAATTCATATTTCATATTCATAATTTTAATAACCTCTTCACAACAATGTGGTTGTGGAGAGCTTATCCATTCCTGCTTTGCCACAATGACTCCTATTTTAGGTATGGATGACTTGAGAACATGACTGAACATACTTAAAGACTTATGACTTTGTACCAGGATAATAAATAAATTAATTACATTTAAATGACTAGAATGCCTGCATTATTAGAATTGAAAACAAATTTGAAGCTTTCAAACAGCCTATTTATTTGAAGAGTGTATTTAGTTTGGCTGAGCTGGAGTTATTTCTCCCCAGAACATCGTTCTAGTGCTGTTTTGCAGTGATGTAGCTGAGTGTTGATAACTGTGCTACTGCTGGGCTGAACACCAAGGTTGTACTTTTCCAACATTTTCCTGTAGTAACTGAGGGGTGGGCGAGACCTTGGGAGGGAACACAGCTGAGCCAGCTGACCCAAACTGACCAAAGGAGTATTCCTTGTCATACGACGTAATCTCAGATATATAAGCTAACTGAAAGAAGGAAGTGTGGAGACATTCCAGAGCAACCCCTAGTTGTATTGAAGCCTGACTTTCCAGGTGTGATGCAGCTTTTGCTTTTGAATAATTTTCATTATTTTTATTTTTTTTCTATCTTGGCTTCTGCACTTTTGTCACATCTTCCCTCTCCTGTGTCCATCTAAGAAAAGAAGGGATAGAATGGCTTTGGTGGTCATTTACACTGGATGTTAGGAAGAAGTTCTATACAGAGAGAGTGATTGCCCATTGGAATGGTCTGTCCAGGGAGGTGGTGGAGTTGCCATCATTGGAGGTGTTCAGGAGGAGACTTGATGGGGTGCTTGGTTCCATGATCTAGTTGCTTGGGTGGGTTGGATTGGTTGATAGGTTGGACGCAATGATCTTGAAGGTCTCTTCCAACCTGGTTTATTATTGTATTATTGTATTATTTGACCCCTAGCCAGAGCCAAACCACCACAGAAGAGTAACAATATCTAACGTAACTCATCATTGCTGTCAGTCCTTTTTGACTCTACTTGAAGCTGATCAGGTTCTAAAGTAAGAACAGGGAAGGTGTTGATCTGCTGGAGGGTAGAGGGTCTTTGCAGAAGGACCTCGACAGGCTGGACAGATGGGCAGAATCCAACAGCATGAGATTAAACACATCCAAGTGCTGGGTTCTGCACATTGGCCACAACAACCCCAGGCAGTGCTACAGACTGGGGTCAGAGTGGCTGGAGAGCAGCCAGGCAGAGAGGGACCTAGGGGTACTCGTAGATGGTAGGCTGAACATGAGCCTACAGTGTGCCCAGGCAGCCAAGAAGGCCAATGGCATCCTGGCTTGCATCAGGAACAGTGTGTCCAGCAGGAGCAGGGAGGTCATTCTGCCCCTGTACACTGCACTGGTTAGGCCGCACCTCGAGTCCTGTGCCCAGTTCTGGGCCCCTCAGTTTAGGAAGGATGTTGACTTGCTGGAATGTGTCCAGAGAAGGGCAACAAAGTTGTTGAGGGGTTTGGAACACAAGCCCTATGAGGAAAGGCTGAGGGAGCTGGGGTTGCTTAGCCTGGAGAAAAAGAGACTGAGGGGTGACCTTCTTGCTCTCTACAACAACCCGAAGGGAGGCTGTAGACAGGCCGAGGTTTGCCTCTTCTCCCAGGCAGCCAGCACCAGAACAAGAGGATACAGTCTCAAGCTATGTCAGGGGAGGTTTAGGCTGGATGTTAGGAAGAAGTTCTGTACAGAGAGAGTGATTGCCCACTGGAATGGGCTGCCTGAGGAAGTGGTGGAGTCACCATCACTGGAGGTGTTCAGGAGGAGACTTGATAGGGTGCTTGCTTGCATGGTTTAGTTGATTAGGTGGTGTTGGAGGATAGGTTGGATACAATGATCTTGAAGGTCTCTTCCAACTTGGTTTATTATATTCTATTCTAACTAAACTCAGTTACCCAAATAGCAAAGTCATCAGCTATCTGTGTGGTGAGCACAGGGCGATGACTTAATTTTCTGAGGATGCTGTGTCACTGCTGTAGGAGGTAAATTGTGTAGATTTTAGAGTTATAAATGAACTTTAATTTCTCTGAACTAGACAGATGAAATGGAATTTCTTCTAATTAATTTTCGGTTTTGTCATCTGCAGCCATGATATCTACATACTACTCAGTACCTTCAGTTGTGGGACTTGAACATGATCTCCATGTCTGGAAACAGAATCACAGAATTGACAGGTTGGAAGGGACATCATGGATCATCTAGTTCCAACCCCACCCCACACACACACACCATGGGCAGGGACACATTCCACTAGATCCAGATAACCAGAGCCACATCCAGCCTGGCCTTGAAAACATCTAGGGATGGGGTTTCCAGCAACTTCCTAACATTTCAGAACACACTCACATAAGCACATACTTAGTGAAAAATAGAGAAAAAAGAAAAGGGCTACTCACTCTGGAGTTTAAGAAACCCATAAAAGCAGAAAAACTGCCGCAGAAGGGATAATTGCCACTGGATGCTGGGAAAAGAGGTTTCAAAAACATAGTGAAAAAGAAGGTTTTAGAGAAGAGAAGGATAGAGAAAAATATTTTAAAAGGAAATCTTACTTGCTTTAGAATCATAGAATCAGAAAGGTTGGAAAAGACCTCAGAGATCATCAAGTCCAACCTATCACCCAATACGTCATGACTAACTAAACCATGGCTTCAAATGTCATGTCCAATCCTTTTTTGAACACCTCCAGGGACAGTGACTCCACCACCTCCCCAGGCAGTCCATTCCAGTGGCAAATCACTATTTCTGTGAAGAGTTTTCTCCTCACCTCAAGCTTAAAGCTCCCTTGCTGCAGCTTGAGACTGTGTCCTCTTGATCTGGTGCTGGTTGCCTGAGAGACCAACCCCTACCTGTTTATAGCCCCTTTTCAGGTAGTTGTAGAGAGCAGTAAGGTCTCCCCTGAACCTCCTCTTCTCCAGGCTAAACAACCCCAACTCCCTCAGCCTCTCCTTGTAGGGCTTGTGCTTGAGACCTCTCACCAGCCTCGTTGCCCTTCTCTGGACATGTTCAAGTATCTTAAGGTCCTTCTTAAATTGAGGATCCCTGAACTGGTCACAGTACTCAAGGTGTGGCCTAAGCAGTGTTGAGTACAGGGGAAGAATAACCTCCCTTGTTCTGCTGGCCACACTATTCCTGATCCAGGCCAGGATGCCATTGGCCTTCTTGGCCACCTGGTCGCACTGCTGGCTCTATTTCTCCTATTAAAAAATTATAATAATATATAAGACAAGGATTATTGTCCTATTCTTTTCATCATGTTTCATGGAACACTGTATAAAAATGAGTTACTGTTATTATCAAGATAAATAAAGGACACATCTTAACAATACAAATTTTAGTAGTTTTATATGTATTGAAACAGCTTTAAACTAGGCTTGAGGGGGTGAGGGTTAAAAATATATGCCCTGGAGAGAAGCCTAAGGATAACCTTCAGTCTGCCATTTCACTTGTGATGGAAGATGATGACAATAACAACATTATCTGTGGTAAGTGGCAGGATGACACATCAGGTTTGGAAGGATGGGGTGATAGTAAGGGCCTCCAAACTGTTGTACTGAAGGTTGCTGTTAACACTGCAGCCAGGTCTTACAGAGCTGGACCAAGGACCTCCGAGGTAATAGGAGAAAGGAGGGTAGGTGCCACAAAGCATCTTAGGGTAACAGTGGAGTGCCTCTCTAAGAAGGTGACATGGCTGGCAGGCAGCTGAAGTGTCTCTACACCAATGCACACAGCATGGACAACAAACAGGACAAGTTGGAAGCTGTCCTGCTACTGGAAAGCTATGACATGATGGCAATTACAGAAACTTGGTGGGATGAATCCTGTGACTCGAGTGTTGCTATCAATGGCTACACGCCTCTTCAGAAGGGACAGGAGAGGAAAAAGGGCTGGAGGTGTTGCCCTCTATGTAAAGAAGTGGACAGTGTGCAAAGAGTTGTCACTAAAGAATAGCCATGAGCAAGTTGAAAGCTTATGAGTAGGTATTAGGGAAAGGGACAACAAAGGGAGCCTTGTGGTAGGAGTCTAGTACAGGCTGCCTGATCAAGAGGAGCCGGTTAATGAACTCTTCTTACTCCAACTTGAGAAAGTATTATGATCACAGGCTCTTATCCTGCTGGGGGATTTTAACCACCCTAACATCTGATAGAAAAACAACATGGATAGTTGCAGTCAATCCAGGAGGCTCCCCCTGTACACTGCACTGGTTAGGCCACGCCTTGAGTCCTGTGTCCAGTTCTGGGCCCCTCAGTTTAGGAATAATGTTGACTTGCTGGAGCGTGTCCAGAGAAGGGCAATGAGGTTGGTGAGGGGTTTGGAACACAAGCCCTATGAGGAGAGACTGAGGGAGCTGGGGTTGCTTAGCCTGGAGAAGTGGAGACTCAGGGATGACCTTATTGCTGTCTACAACTACCTGAAGGGAGGTTGTGGACAGGCAGAGGTTGGTCTCTTCTCCCAGGCAGCCAGCACCAGAACAAGAGGACACGGTCTCAAGCTGTGCCAGGGGAGGTTTAGGCTGGATGTTAGGAAGAAGTTCTATACAGAGAGAGTTATTGTCCATTGGAATGGACTGCCCAGGGAGGTGGTGGAGTCACCTTATTGGAAGTGTTCAGGAGGAGACTTGATGGGGTTCTTGGTGCCATGGTTTAGTTGTATAGATGGGTTGGATTGGTTGATGGGTTGGATGCGATGATCTTGAAGGTCTCTTCCAACCTGGTTTATTGTGTTGTATTTTATTGTATTGTATTATTGTATTGTATTGTACAGTGTCTAGGTGACAATTTCTGAAGACAAGAAATTAACAGCCCTACTTGAAGAGATGTGTTGTTGAACCTGTTGGTCACAAATGCAAGTGAAATCATCAGGGATCGTAGAATCATAGAATCATAAAATCATAGAATCAGTCAGGGTTGGAAGGGACCACAAGGATCATCTAGTTCCAACCCCCTGCCATGGGCAGGGACACCCCACACTAGATCAAGCTGGCCAGAGACTCATCCAGCCTGGTCTTAAACACCTCTAGGGATGGGGCCTCAACCACCTCCCTGGATAACCCATTCCAGGGCTTCACCACTCTCATGGGGAAGAACTTCTTCCTCACATCTAGCCTGAATCTCCCTATTTCCAGCTTCATTCCATTCCCCCTAGTCCTATCACTACCTGAGATCCTGAGAAGTCCCTCCCCAGCGCTTCCTGTAGGCCCCCTTCAGATACTGGAAGGCCACAATGAGGTCACCTGGGAGCCTTCTCTTCTCCAGACTGAACAGCCCCAACTCCTTCAGTATGTCCTCACAGGATGTCAAAGTCAAAGGCAGCCTTGGCTGCAGTGATCACGTTCTAGTGCCGTTCACTGTCTTAAAGGGTATGAAGCCTATAAGAAGTGCAGTTAATACCCCAAATTTTAAGAAACTTCCAAATCTTCAAGGAGTGAGTAAATAGGACCTGGAAAGTGGCCCTTGGGGACAAGGGAGCAGAACAGAGCTGTCAGATCATTAAGGATGCTTTCTGTAGAGCACAAGAGATCTCAATCCCCTCATGTAGGAAATAGGTCAAGGAGCCATGACCTGCTGGACAAATTAAAGTGAAAGTTTGGGCTACACAGGAAATGGAAGGGGGGACAGGCATCCTGGGAAGAGAATTGGGAAGTTTCCTGGCTGTGTAGGGATGAGGTCAGGAAGACCTCACAGGTACATTAACCAGAAAAGGCTGGTTGAAGAAAGAGTACACCATGATGAGCAACAGTGGGGAACTTGTATGAACTGACAAGGAGAAGGCTGAGATTCTCAACAAATTTTTCACCTCAGTCTTCACTGGCAAACCCTCTTCTATGGATGTGGTCTATCTGGACTTCTGCAAGGCATTTGACATGGTCCCCCACAACATCCTCCTCGCCAGGTTGGAGAGATTTGGATTTTGGACTGTTCACTGGATGATGAATTGACTAGATGGTCACA
Source organism: Picus viridis (assembly GCA_033816785.1). Lineage (NCBI taxonomy): Eukaryota > Metazoa > Chordata > Aves > Piciformes > Picidae > Picus > Picus viridis. Next base: position 33,209,845 of record CM066606.1, read on the forward strand.
ACCAGAAAGCAGTGACAAGTGGAGTATATCAGGGGTCCATACTGGGACTTGTATTGTTTAATACATAGACAGTGATATTGAATGCACCATCAGCAAGTTTGCAAATGACACCAAGTTGAGTGGTGGTGTCGATACACAAGAGGGACAAGACAACATCCAGAGGGACCTGGACAAGCTGGAGAGATGGGCCCAAGTGAATTTTAAGAAGGGCAACAAGAGCAAGTGCAAGGTTCTGCACCTGGACTGGAACAATCCTCACTATCAATACAGACTGGGAGATGAGGTATTGGAAAGCAGCACTGTGGAAAAAGACTTGGGGGTGCTGATGGATGAGAAGCTGGACACGAGCAGGCAGCGTGCACCTGCAGCCCAGAAGGCCAGTTGCATCCTGGGCTGCATTAAAAGATGCATTGCCAGCAGATCCAGAGAGATGATTCTGCCACTTTACTCTGCTCTGGTGCGACCTCACCTGGAGCGCTGTGTACAGGTCTGGGGCCCTCAATATAGAAAGGACATGGGCCTGACAGAGTGGTTGGGAGGAGGGCCATGAAAATGATCAAGCAGTTGGATCACCCCTGCTTCAAGGACAGTCTGATGGAGCTGGGGTTGTTCAGCCTGGAGGAGGCTCCAAGGAGACCTAATAGCAGCCTTCAAGTACCTGAAGGGGGCCTACAGGAAGGATGGCAAGAGACTGTTCACAAAGGCCTGTAGTGACAAGATGAGGGCAATGGCTTCAAACTAGAGAAGGGCAGATTTGGGAATCAGGAGGAAGTTCTTCACTATGAGGATGCTGAAACCGTGGAACAGGTTGCCCAGGGAGGTGGTTGAGGACCCTTCCCTGGAAATATTCAATGTAAGGCTTGACAAAGCCCTGGGCAGCCTGGTCTAGTTGAGGATGTCTCTGTTGACTGCAGGGAGGTCAGACTAGCTGACCTTTGGAGGTCGCTTCCAGCCTCAACCATTCTATGATTCTGTGATTGCATGAATTTAAATGGATGTCTTTGTCATAGATATCTATTTCCTTGGTAACTTTTTTCAAAGAATTAAGGGTACAGAATTTTAATATTCAAATAAACTGCATTTTGCAGCATAATTTCTTCAGCATTTGGAAATGTAGCAGTGCTAATAATAATGATCATGCAAAAAAAATAAACACTCACTATAAATAACACTTAGCAGACAAAAGGAAGAAGTTCTTCACCATGAGGGTGGTGAGACACTGGAACAGGTGGCCCAGGGAGGTGGTAGAACCTGGAGGTTTTTAAGGCCAAGATGGATGTGGCTCTGAATAATCTGACTTAGTGTATGGTGTCCCTCCCCATGGCAGGGGGATTGTAACTAGATGATCCTTGCAGTCCCTTCCAACCCTAATAATTCTATGATTCTAAAAGCAAAACATAAAACTTAGCTCTTTTCCCAATCAAGCTCTTTCGTGTTTGTTCAAGCAGTTGTACTAGGATGAGGTCTTTGACAATTCAGGCCTTACACATGATACAAACCTACAAAATTGGAAATAAACCATGAAGAAGAAATACATGAGGAAAAATGCTTAGATACTGGGGAAAAAAATAAAATCTGAAAATAACATTTTGAGAAATAATTCAGAAATTATACTGACCATACCAAGCAAATTAAGTAATATATAGAATTGTTATTTAAAATGAGGGAAAATATATGGACAGAGTGTGATGAAGAGGTTATTAAATTTATGAATATGAAGTATGAAAATATTATTTTTATTATCAAAATTATTGATAACTGATGAATCACTGACTTATGTACATGTTCTAGTGCACGTTCGTGAAATACATTCCATAAGTGGCTTAGTATTATGATTAGAACTCGAACTATCTACAGTATTATTTCTATATTTATATAATGAAGGGTGCAGTTCTGCTGCTTGGCCACGAGTTGGCAACTCGACAGGGCACAGGTGGCTTCTGGCTATATACAGCGCAATTACAATGTTTCTGTGCGTCAGAGGTTACACTGCTAGATGCGGATGCTTTGAACTGAGAGTTTGTGGACGGAAAGCACATGGAAGATACTTTACAGCTGTTGCTTGTGGCAAAGTGGAGTTGTGGCAGACTGCTGTCTCTGGACTGTTTCCTAGTGAATCTGGATGGCAGCGCTGGGTGCCTGTCTCCTCTCTCTACAGCAGAGGAGAGGGAATGGAACCTGGGTTTAGCCCATAAGCAGGTTCCCTTCAGGGCTCAGCCAATTCCCTCCAGACAATAAGGATTGGTCCTGGTCAGGGTCAGCCCATAGGGTCGGCAGGGCTGGTAGGGCCAGTCCTGGGATGGCATCATCCCTCGGCATTGGCTTGCATGGCTGGGTGGGGCGACGGTTCCTGTTAGGTGGGGTCAGAGTTTTCCAATTGGGCACGGCAGCAGGAAAGGCTGCAGTGGGCTCCGGGGCTGGTGTGGAGCGGCCCTGGGGAAGAAACACGGCTGCGTAGTGGCGTCTTCCTGTTTACTTGTCTTAAAGGGACAGCGGGACTCTCAGAGTGGTCCTGCGTTTGGAGCAGTATAGGCACGAACAGTGCTTCAGTCCTCCCTGAGGTTTACAGGGCTTTGAGTGGCACAGGTGGTGGCTCCTCTCCCGTGATAGCAGGGACTACGCATATGTGTGGACTCAGTCTCGGTCAAGTATGTACATTAATGTACATTATGTACACTAATGCACGTTACTAATGCACGTGTACATTATGTACACTAATGCACACAAAGTATGGGCAACAAACAAGAGGAGCTGGAATCCTTGTTGCAGCACGAAAGATATGATGTAGTTGCCATCACGGAGACGTGGTGGGATGACTCGCAGGACTGGAGCGCTGCAATTGACGGCTACAGGCTATTCAGGAGAGACAGGCAGGGAAGAAGGGGTGGAGGGGTGGCCCTGTACATCAGGGAGGCTCTTGATGCCATTGAGCTAGAGATCAGGGATGATCGGGTTGAGTGCGTGTGGGTAAGAATTAGAGGGAAGACCATCAGGGCAGGCATCCTGGTTGGAGTCTGTTATAGACCACCCAACCAGGAGGATGATCTTGATGAAACATTCTATAGGCAGCTTAAAGCTGTCTCAAGATCGCCTAACCTTGTTCTCGTGGGAGACTTCAACCTGCCTGATATCTGCTGGGATCACAACATAGCAGAGAGGAGGCAGTCTAGGAGGTTCTTAGAGTGCATGGAGGACAGCTTCTTATCCCAGGTGCTGCGCGAGCCTACCAGGGGTAAGGCTATGCTTGACCTCCTCTTCACCAACAGGGAAGGGCTGGTGGGTGATATGGTGGTCGGAGGGTGTTTAGGCACCAGTGACCACGAGATAATTGAGTTTTCAGTATTCAGCCAAGCGAAGAGGGGGAACAAGAAGACCTCCACTCTGGACTTCCGGAGGGCGGACTTCAGGCTACTCAAGGAACTAACTCAGAAGGTTCCTTGGCAAACAGCCCTTAAAAACAAAGGGGTTCAGGAGAGATGGACCTACTTCAAGAAAGAACTCTTGAAGGCGCAGGAACAGGCTGTGCCAGTGTGCCGGAAGATGAGCCACCGGGGCAGACGGCCAGCCTGGTTGGGTAATGAACTTCTAAAGGAACTAAGGGAAAAAAGAGGGTGTATTATCTTTGGAAAAAGGGGAGGCAACCCATGGAATGTTTAGGGATGTTGCTAGGTCTTGTAGGAAGAAAATTAGGGAGGCAAAAGCACATTTGGAGCTCAGACTGGCCTCTGCTGTGAAGGACAACAAAAAGTCCTTCTATAAATATATTAATAGCAAGAGGAAGGGCAAGGAGAAGCTCCACTCCTTGGTGGGCATGGAGGGGAATATTGTAACAAAGGATGAGGAAAAGGCAGAGGTGCTTAACACCTTCTTTACCTCAATTTTTACTAGCAGGACAGAAATGCTTCCAGACAGCTGGCTTGCAGAGCTGGCAGAAGGAGCCAGGGAGCAGCATAGTTTTCCCCTGTTCCAGGATGGGAGAGTTAGAGATCTTCTCAGCCGCTTGGACCCCCACAAGTCCATGGGACCGGATGGGATCCATCCTAGGGTGCTGAGGGAGCTGGTGGATGAGCTGTCCAGGCCGCTCTCCATCATTTTTCAGCAGTCCTGGCTCACTGGAGAGGTCCCAGAAGACTGGAAGCTGGCCAACGTGTTGCTCATCCATAAGAAGGGCCAGTTGGAAGAGCCGGGGAATTATAGGCCTGTCAGCCTGACCTCAGTGCCAGGCAAGATTATGGAACGGGTCATCTTGAGTGCGATCACACAGCACTTACAGGATGGCCAGGGGCTCAGGCCTAGCCAGCATGGATTTAGGAGGGGCAGGTCCTGCCTGACCAACCTGATCTCCTTCTAGGATCAGGTGACCCGCCTGGTGGATGTGGGGAGGCCTGTGGATGTGGTCTACCTGGACCTCAGCAAGGCCTTTGACACTGTCCCCCACAGCAAACTCCTGGCCAAGCTGGCAGCCCATGGCTTGGACAGGAGCACACTGCGTTGGGTTAGGAACTGTCTGGAGGGCCGAGCCCAGAGAGTGGTGGTGAATGGTGCCACATCCAGCTGGCGGCCAGTCACTAGCGGTGTGCCCCAGGGATCAGTGCTGGGCCCCATGCTTTTCAACATCTTTATTGATGATCTGGTTGAGGGCATTGAGTCCATCATCAGTAAATTTGCAGATGACACCAAGCTGGGGGCAGCAGTTGATCTGCTGGAGGGCAGAGAGGCTTTGCAGAGAGACCTCGACAGGCTGGACAGATGGGCAGAGTCCAATGGCATGAGATTTAACACATCCAAGTGCCAGGTTCTGCACATTGGCCATAACAACCCCAGGCAGCGCTACAGGCTGGGGTCAGAGTGGCTGGAGAGCGGCCAGGCAGAGAGGGACCTGGGGGTGCTGGTTGATTGTAGGCTGAACATGAGCCAGCAGTGTGCCCAGGCAGCCAAGAGGGCCAACCGCATCCTGGCCTGCATTAGGAATAGTATGGCCAGCAGGAGCAGGGAGGTCATTGTGCCCCTGTACTCTGCTTTGGTTAGGCCGCACCTTGAGTCCTGTGTCCAGTTCTGGGCCCCTCAGTTTAAGAAGGACATTGAGACACTTGAACGTGTCCAGAGAAGGGCAACAAGGCTGGTGAGAGGCCTTGAGCACAAGCCCTATGAGGACAGGCTGAGGGAGCTGGGGCTGTTTAGCCTGGAGAAGAGGAGGCTCAGGGGCGACCTCATTGCTCTCTACAACTACCTGAAAGGTGGTTGTAGCCAGGAAGGGGTTGGCCTCTTCTCCCTAGCAACCAGCACCAGAACAAGGGACACAGTCTCAAGCTGCACCAGGGGAAGTTTAGGCTGGAGGTGAGGAGAAAGTTCTTCACCGAGAGAGTGATTCGTCATTGGAATGGGCTGCCCGGGAGGTGGTTGAGTCTCCGTCCCTGGAGGCGTTCAGGAGGGGACTGGATGTGGCACTTGGTGCCATGGTCTAGTTGTGAGGTTATGGTTACAGGTTGGAGTCAATGATCTTCGAGGTCTCTTCCAACCTTGGTAATTCTATTCTATTCTATTCTATTCTATTCTATTCTATTCTATTCTATTCTATTCTATTCTATTCTATTCTATTCTATTCTATTCTATTCTATTCTAAGTCCCTTCTCCCTGGCAGCTGGGCAGATCTTACCCTCGGGGGTCTAGTCCTCGGAAGGCACGGTGGGCTCTCCCGGTTGGTGTGACTGGCTGTGACAACACTGGGTTTCTCAGGCTCAGTGAAGGTCCTCCCTCTGGAGATGATTCTTAGGTTTTCTTCTCGCGAAGCAGAGGCTTGCAGTATGCATGTATGTATGAATGAGAGAAGCTTGATAGCAATGGCAGGGGCTATAGAGTTGTCCTCTCGAGCAAGTAGGGAGACAAAGTGAGAGGGGGCAATTTGTTTACCAGCTGAGGCAATACTTATAGAGTCCTCTAGGCTGGGTTTGACCAATGGGCACTCTCATAAACAACTGGCTTCAGCCTATAGAAAGTGTGAAGCTAGAATTATGCCCATACTTGATATTTGCATGAGCACTGTATGTGCTAGGTGCATGCTGGCCTCGCTGATGCCTTGGCTTTTGTCTTCCTCCTGAAGGAGGGGAAACGTCCACATGCTGAGACAAAGGTTCAATATCTGGGCATAATGTGCCTTCACCACACAGAGTTACACAGATCTCTGGGGATGATGGAAAGGATATTAGACATATTCCACAATGCAATAGGGACTGAATATAATGGAAAAAGCATAATCATGAGTCAGAGGATCAGTACTCCATTTCACAGGTCTCTGACATTTCTGTCATATGGAGGCTTTTAAATTGCTTTGTGGTTATCAGAATCTATGGTTAAAAGTATGAATATTTTTGATCAGTGTCCTATAAGCTCCATGTCAAGATGTATAAGAAAAAAGATCAAACCAAAGCAGTTACTTATATAACTAATCACTATCACAGCACTACTGTGGTCATGGCTTGTTCCACAAGTTACTGCCTTCCAACAAGAAGACCTTCTTAAGGAGTGTCTTTAGCCATGGTGACACGTGCATCCAAAATTAGTTTCAAAGAAGCAAATAAAAAAACATAAGACAATCCAGACAAATAGCTGATAGGAGAATAAATACATTTATCCACGCAGTATGGTCTGTTTAGATTTGACCCTCATTCAAGTTACAATTGTAGCAGAGAAATTGAAAGTTTGCTAGCAATATTTTTAAACAATATGGCTGTGGTTTATTTATTTTAGAGGAAAAAAGACACGTAGTGGAAAAATGTAACATCATCTAAAACAGTTGGTTCAAAGGTGAAGTTTTTGGATTGTTTTTTTTTTGGTTCATTTTTAACTTCAACTTACACTGTGAAATACATTGTGAATCTTAAATCTACATTTTTGTCAAAATGGAAAGGAAAGAAAACACCAAACACACAGAGCAAGACTAACAAGATGACTCACTAGGTAATTCATCGAAACTAAAGGGGGGAAAAAAGGCAAGGAACTGCAAGAGAAAAGCACTTATTGAAGTGATAGCCTATTTTGTGGATGGGAGTATCTTCTCTTACCTAGCTTCTGCTAAAATAGAAGCTTGATGTTTTAGCATCCTTTCCCCTTCTCATCCTCAGGACTCTGTTCTAGTCCTTTGTGAAATGATGTGTTGTGAGGAGTTTCAAGAAACTGATCTAAATCAGCTCTGTTTTAAATTGGAAATTGAACAGGATGACCTCTAACAGTCCTTGCCTACCAGCTATTGTGTTCCTCAGGCTACGGATCAGTATCAGTTTTAATAGGTTATCAAAAAGGAGAAAAAAAAAGAGAGATGTCTAGACATAAGAATCACTTTTGCTGCCATGCAGCTTCTAATCCAACTCTAGTCAGTGGTCAATTATATAAAGTCATAATGGAGTCTAGGACTCAAACCAGAAAAGATGAACTGCATATAATTGAGATTATAGGAATATAAGAAACATGTTCAGCTTTGAAAATTGGATAAGCGGATTTGGAGACAGCTTCAAATACAAAGCAGAAGTGCAAGTTGTGTATATCTATTTTAACATTTAGCTCATAGTGGCATGTTTTGTATATTCTGTTTTGACAAACAGCTTGCTTGCATAACAAAAACCTTCACTGAATGATTCGGTGCAGTACCTAGAACAGGGCAGAAGTTTGGAAGATTTGCTTGAAGTATATCTAAATAATCCAGAAATAACATATTCACCTCCAGTTTAGAAATCTTGATGTAGGGATATTTTGGGAGTGAGTGATTCCTTTTTCCCTTCCATTTTGAAGTCTGTTCTTTCATTGTTGCAGTTTATTTTGTTAATTAAATCAGCAGTAGTTATGATGCCATTGTAATTACTCACAAAAAATGAGGGCAGAAAAAAATAAGGAAAAAAATCTATAAAAACCCCAAGCAACAACAAAACAAAACCCAAAAAACCCAAAGAAACAAAAAGCAGTCAAAACCCCAGACCATGAAAGAATCCATCCAAAACAGATTTAAACCATTTGCTTTATTGTGTTGATTTTTGCCTTAGTGTTGGGGTTCTTTTTGTTTGTGTGGGGTTTTTTTGTTGTTGTTGGCTGGTTGGTTGTTTTTTTCCAACAGAGACTCAATTCTTCGCATAATATAATGAATAATTGAGCACTAAGGATTGAACAAATAGGTCCGTAATTATGCTATAGGGTCTTGGTGACACTGATAAACATTCATCATCACCATCTCATTGGAACTGGGCCTATTATGTACATAGTTGGGTGTCCATTAATCCTATTATTATTATTATTATTATTATTATTATTATTATTATTATTTAAAAGTATTATTCATAATTTAAGTTTTCCTTCCAATAATTTCAGGCCTGTAACAAATGAGAATGTCCCATGCTTAATTAAGAGCCAAAAGCTTGAAAGTACAGTATAATGGGACATTATAGGAGCTCTATAGTGAGTTGATGACATAGCAACCAGCTAATGAGAGTGAGGAATTTTCATAATGGCATTCTAAAATGAACACCACAAAAGCACAAGATATATCAAATAATATCATTGTCAGTATCTTTACTTAGTTTTTTTAAAGTGAAATAGACTTTAGAACCATAACCTGCACTTCTCAGAGGAAAAAAAGATTCTTTAATAATCTAGCAGTCATTTTCTTTAGTAGGAGGAAAGTTAGCTTAGTAAACCTCATGCTATTGCATTAGAAATACCATTCTCAATTTCTCTAGAAGCCATTCTCTTAGGCTAAATTCTATCTCATACCAGGGAATAAAACCAGGGACACATAAAAAAAAAAAAAAAAAAAGCTAAGGCTAAAGGAGTCATAAACTGAACACCTTTTTATAAAATTGTCTTTCATCCAGCACCTTATCATGCTGAGTTGTACAATGTTCACATTTTCTGGATATCATAGAAAAGCTGACTTCTAAAGAAAGACAGTTTACTGAATTCAGTATAATATTATTATTTAAGAGGACTCAATTTAATTTTAATTCAGGCACAAGTTCGCTGAGTAATATTCAAGAGATCTGTATAACTTGTTCTCATAAAAGGACAAGGTAATAATAATATCTTTCTGCAACAAGGTGTTGTGCAGACTATGTCCACCATGATTATAATGAGGACAATGAAGAGTAAGAATTTTCAAGTAACTGATCATTCTTTGACAGCATAGTATTTTGTCCAAAAAGTTTCGCAGTATTAGTCCACTCTAATTCAACTTTAATAAAGCTTACTGGAGCAACTATGTTTTTACATCAAGCATTTACAGTGGCACAACAGAATGCTCTCTATTCTACGCAATTTAGTAGAGGCTGAACTGTTAACTGCATCTTTCATCTGGGAATACTTACCTGTGCTTGTTTACAAATAGGCAGAGTTTTTATCAGTCTAAAATAGTTCTCTGTAACAGATGAAATTACTTACTTTCTAGAAAAGTTTTTCCCTCCTTACACTCAGACTGAGACCCTTATAATTTAATGTTTTACATCAGAAAGTTTAACATCAAGTAGGCTGCATTTAAATAATATGATTTCTACCCCTATGTTTATCTGATTTGCAAATGTTTTAAGGTGTTGACTCAGACTTTTGCTATCACTAGATAAAAATGTATGCATACATCTCAGTTGATAATCCTTCACATGTGTAATGCAGAACTCTGCAGGAAGAATTAATTGCAAAACAGTAATCAGCCTGTGAGACATCATTTCTAGCTCAATTACTAGAAGTCTGTAGTCTCAAAATCTGTTCCTGAAACAAATGTTGGACAGTTAAGTGAGCTGTGATTGAAGACATTGAAGTTGTTTTCTGCTCAGTGCGTATATGACTTTGACCAAGAGAAGGAAAAAACAGATGTTGTTCACCCATCTACCCCAATAATACGGTGAAAACATAGGCAGAAAAGTGATTAATATGGAATTGTATGAAAACATAAATACAAATATTTATTAGCTTGTTTTGTTTGAGCAAAAATGGGTTTTAATATATGAATAAAGCTGCATGAGGGAATGATAAAATCACATCAAATAGTGCATCATGATGTCTCTAAGGCCTTTTCTTTACAGTAAAGGAAAAGATGCTACAGCAGAAGCAAAGGTTGGTTTGTTTGTCTGTTTTCCAGCTGGTGCTGTTTTCCCGTCTTCCTGGTATTTGTTTCAGTAATTACAAATTTCCCTTCATGTTTCTATACTAGTTTTGATCTGAGCTGAATACATGAAAGACTAATTTTGATTTGTTATAAAGGTCTCACAAAACATGTAATTGCTTGTGTTTGAGAACTTAACCTTAAAACCAATATAAAACAAACTAAAATAATTTATTATTCATGTGTTATTGGTTCTGCACATATTCTTCTTCAAGAGAAAAATAATTACCTCCTCTCTCATTCCCTTTGTGTAAATCAGAAATGAAAACTAAACAACTGGGCATAGCATACCAAATACTCATAAATCAAATCTACCCCTAAATAAGCAGTATTCATAATAAAGATATGCAAATAGCATTGATAGAAGCCATGCAAATAATTTCACAAGTAAATCAGGGTAAGTGGATAGTAATAAATTCCAGTCTGACTGGAATGTCAGAAATTTATACGAATTAGTGAAAGGTGGGAATGTTTTACAAGCAGATGAAAAGACAGTAATCATTTGATCAAGTGCTTCTGGACACTGTAAATTATTTCATCTTTCTCTTCAGGATGAGACATGCATGTAATATTAAGTTCCTTCAGATTTATTTTTGTAAATATTTTGGGTAGGGATAAGAAATGTACAGAAATAATGACATCATGTATTTCAATACAAATCTAATCCAATAACTATTAGAACCAGCAAAAACTATTTTCTTGTGGAGTTTAGATGAAGCTTCCTTCAAAATGCTTGCAGAAGGGACCTCAAGATAAGATGTAAAATGATGTCTTATTTTGAAAATATGAATTTATTTCTTGGATGCATTTGGAGGAGAAAAGTAAACAGCAAAGATAACCCTGAGGAAAACAGATAAGCCAATGATTCATGAAAGAGAGCATAACTTGGACAACATTTATGCTATGTTAATTTTTGCATCTGATGTCAAGTATCTTAGAAACTGGAAAAACAGGTCTATTGGGCAGTTAGACAACTCAGGATCATGAATTATAACTTCAGCAAGGCTCACATGCCTCAGGTACATGAATTCTGGCTTTTTGCACACAAACCTTTAGCGTTTGTAAATTACTTGTACACAACTCTGTCTGTGGTTGGTATCCATATATTCTTCTTGCCTTATAAATGCAAGATGGAAGGGTTATAACCAGCAACTTGAAGCCTAAGATTCACTGTTATGCAACTGAATCCATAGTTACATATCTACCATAGAGCCAAAGGCTCTGTGGTTAGTTATTTACCTAGAGTTGACGACATGATTTTAGAAGTTATTTATCAAACCAATGGATGAATAGTTTTTCAAACAGGAGTATGAATTAGTTATCCTATCACATTTTTTGTAGGAAAAGTAAACTTCCCAAAAAAAGGAGCCAATCCTTCCTTCAGAATAAATGTTTAAGTCAGTGAATCTTTTTCATTTATCCTGTACCTCAAATTTCTTGGGTATTGGAAAGATTTGTCTACAGCTTCTGCCTTTTTTTTTTGTCTTTTTTTTTTTTTCTTTTTCTCTTTTTTTCCCTAAGGCATAAACTTTGGTCTAATTTCTTAGGTGAGTGAGATGCTAATCAAGAAGCTCAAGACAGAGAGGCTAGCAAAAATAATCAAACATGAAACTGTCCAGGGGAAACATTCCACTTTGAAGAGAAAGAGACGAAATTGTCATTTTGAAGCCACTAGAGACAGCCTTCCTGTTACAAAAAAGACCCTGGGGATTCACTACCTGATTTGTTCTTAGTCAGGCTGGCATCTCAGTGACAGGGCAATCGCAATTAGGATGAATAAAATGAGAGAGATCCCAGCTCTCCAATTTGTAATTCAGTGAGCAACGTTAAAGACCTAGCATTCTGTTTATTGTTTTGTTTGTTTTTTTTCTTAAGAATCTGCTCTAACAGGTAGCAGAACATACCTCTGTAGGGATGACTTACATAGAATCTGAATCCTTCTCTGTGGAGAGAACAAATATTACATTGGCAAATTTAGTTAGATTCTTGTTGGAACTTTCGGCAATCTTCACAAAAAGTTGAAAGTCGGATGTCGAGATTTTTTCATTTATTTTTTTTATTTTTAACTTCTGTGTTGTTATGCAAGATGAAAATAATGAAGTTTCACTGAGGTAACTGCCTTCAGAACCTAATCTTTCATCTTTTGCAGAGTATAGATTCATCAAAAATGGTTGTAGCATTGCCATTAGAATCAGTAACTTCAAAAGAGAGTATTCACAATTCATGGGCAGGTAAAAAAAACAGTACTTCCACAAAAATGTCAAGTTCTATATGTAAAATCTTAAAGTTCATAGTTAAGAACTGAAACTCATTCAAAAATTCTTTTAAAATCAATGTTGTGACTCCAATAGAAAAACTTGCACAATGGGAAAGTATTATGTCAGCCTTCATTTCCAAATATGAATAAAACCCTTAGAAATAGCATCCTACAAAACAAAACAAAACAAAACAAAACAAAACAAAACAAAACACAACCAGCCTCCGCCATAAGTCAACATGGAATTGCAAAGAATGAATGAGGTCAAGTATGAAATAGCAGGTGGCTTTGCATATGGATAAAAATATTTTCCTAGAGACCGAGCTCTGGCTTGGACTTTCACTTAAATTAAGGGACCTTTAAGATCATCTATTTGCTATCCTTCTGCCATGAGCAGGGACACCTCCTACTTGATAAGGTTGTATGAGCACATCCAGCCTGACTTTGAACACTTCCTGGCTTGCACCTTCCACAACTTCTCTGAGCACCTGTTCCAGTGCATCACCATCTTCATGGTAAATAATTTCTCCCTAAGGTCTAACCTAAATCTAGCTTCTTCAAGTCTGAAGCCATCACTTCATGTCTTGTAACTACATACCTATGTTTAAAGTCCCTCTCCAGCTCTCCTGTAGTCCCCTTCAAATACTGGAAGGATGCCTCTCCCCAGAGGCTTCTATTTTCCAGAATGAACAAACCCAGCTCTCTCAGACTGACTTTACAAAGGAGGTGCTCCAGCTCTCTGGTTGTCTTCATGACCGTTCTCTGGATTTGCTCCAACAGGTACATGTCCTTTTCATTTTAGGAGTCTCAGAGATTAACATAGTACTTTAGATGAGGTCTCACTGAAGTAGAGCAGAGAAGGAGAATCACCTCCTTCAGTGCTTCCTTTGAGGGAGCCCAGGAGATGGTTGTCTTTGCAGACTGCAAATGCACATTCCTGCGTTACATTGAGTTCCTCATCAGCCAGCACTCTTAAGTCTTTCTTTGTGAGGATGCTCTCAATCTATGCTCTACCTTGCCTGTATTTGTGCCTGCGATTGTCACAACCAATGCGCATGCTGTTGCACTTGTCTTTGTTGAACTTCACGAAGTTTGTATGCACCCACCTCCCAAGTCTGTTCAGACCCCTCTGGATGATATCTTATCCTTTCAGCAGGTAAACCACACCAAAAAACTTGGTATCCTCAACAGACATGTTGGGGGGTGCTCTCAATCCCGTAGTTCTGACAAAAATGTTAAACTGCACTAGTCCCAGTACTGACTAGTTGCCTGAGGAGTACCACTTGTGACTGGTTTTCACTTGGACATTGAGCCATTTACTACAACTCGTTGTTTGCAACCATTTAGACAATTAGGAATCCACCAAGTTGCCAAACTGTATTTCCATTAGAGAGACAAGGATGTCAAGCAGGACAGTGTTAAACGATTTGCACAAGTCTATGCAGATGATCTCAGTTACTCTTATCCACTAAAACTGTAACCCTCTTGTAGAAGGCCACTAATTTTTTCAGGTACAGTTTTCCCTTACTGAAGCTATGTTGCCTCTCACCAATCTCACTCGTTCTCATGGGCGACTTCAACCTGCCTGATATCTGCTGGGATCTCAACACAGCAGAGAGGAGGCAGTCTAGGAGGTTCTTAGAGTGCATGGAGGACAGCTTCTTATCCCAGGTGCTGTGTGAGCCTACCAGGGGTAAGGCTCTGCTTGACCTCCGCTTCGCCAGTATGGAAGGGCTGGTGGGTGATGTGGTGGTTGGAGGGTGTTTAGGCACCAGTGACCACAAGATAATTGAATTTTCAGTATTCAGCCAAGCTAAGAGGGGTAGCAAGAAGACCTCCACTCTGGACTTCCGGAGGACAGACTTCAGGTTACTCAAGGAACAAACTGAGAAGGTTCCTTGGGATATAGCCCTTAAAAATAAAGGGGTCCAAGAGAGCTGGACCTACTTCAAGGCAGAACTCTTGAAGGCGCAGGAATAGGCTGTGGCAATGTGCCAGAAGATGAGCCGGCAGACGGCCAGCCTGGATGGGTAATGAACTTCTAAAAGAACTAAGGGAAAAAAAGAGGGTGTACCATCTTTGGAAGAAAGGGAAGGCAACCCATGGAATGTTTAGGGATGTTGCTAGGTCTTGTAGGAAGAAAATTAGGGAGGCAAAAGCCGATTTAGAGCTTAGACTGGCTTCTGCTGTGAAGAACAACAAAAAGTCCTTCTATAAACATATTAATAGCAAGAAGAAGGGCAAGGTCAAGCTCCACTCCTTGGTTGACACGGAGGGGAACATTGTAACAAAGGATGAGGAAAAGGCAGAGGTACTTAACACCTTCTTTGCCTCAATTTTCACTAGCAGGGCAGAATGTCTTCCAGACCGCTGGCCTGCAGAGCTGGCAGAAGGAGCCAGAGAGCTGCATAGTTTCCCACTGTTCCAAGAGGAAGTTAGAGATCTTCTCAGCCAGTTTCCCCCCCACATGTCCATGGGACTGGATAGGATCCATCCTAGGGTGCTGAGAGAGCTGGCAGATGAGCCTGGACAAGCCACTCTCCATCATTTTTCAACAGTCCTGGCTTACTGGAGAGGTCCCAGAAGACTGGAAGCTGGCCAAAGTGGTGCCCATCCACAAGAAGGGCCGGTTGGATGAGGAGGCAATTATAGGCCTGTCAGCCTGACCTCTGTGCCAGGCAAGATTATGGAACAGGTCATCTTGAGTGCAATCACACAGCACTTCCAGGATGACCAGGGGCTCAGGCCTAGCCAGCATGGATTTAGGAGGGGCAGGTCCTGCCTGACCAACCTGATCTCCTTCTATGATCAGGTGACCCGCCTGATACATGTGGGGAGGCCTGTGGATGTGGTCTACCTGGACCTCAGCAAGGCCTTTGACACCATCCCCCACAGCAAACTCCTGGACAAGCTGGCAGCCCATGGCTTGGACAGGATCACACTGCGTTGGGTTAGGAACTGGCTGGAGGGCCGAGGCCAGAGAGTGGTGGTGAATGGTGCCACATCCAGCTGGTGGCCTGTCACTAGTGGTATGCCCCAAGGATCAGTGCTGGTCCCAATGCTCTTTAACATCTTTATTGATGATCTGGATGACAGCATTGAGTCCATCATCAGTAAATTTGCAGATGACACCAAGCTGGGGTCAGGAGTTGATCTGCTGGAGGGCAGAGAAGCTTTGCCTCGACAGGCTGGACAGATGGGCAGAATCCAACGACATGAGATTGAACACATCCAAGTGCTGGGTTCTGCACATTGGCCACAACAACCCAATGCAGTGCTCCAGGCTGGGGTCTGAGTGGCTGGAGAGCGGCCAGGCAGAGAGGGACTTTTGGGTACTGGTTGATTGTAGGCTGAACATGAGCCTGCAGTGTGCTCAGGTGGCCAAGAGGGCCAACGGCATCCTGGCCTTTATCAGGAACAGTGTGTCCAGCAGGAGCAGGGAGGTCATTCTGCCCCTGTACGCTGCACTGGTTAGTCCACACCTAAAGTCCTGTGTCCAGTTCTGGGCCCCTCAGTTTAGGAAGGATGTTGACTTGCTGGAATGTGTCCAGAGAAGGGCAACATGGTTGGTGAGTGGTTTGGAACACAAGCCCTGTGAGGAAAGGCTGAGGGTGCTGGAGTTGCTTAGTCTGGAGAAGTGGAGACTCAGGGACAACATTATTGCTCTCTACAACTACCTGAAGGGAGGTTGTAGACAGGCACAGGTTGGTCTCTTCTCCCAGGCAGCCAGTACCAGAACAAGAGGACACAGTCTCTGGCTGTGCCAGGGGAGGTTTAGGCTGGATGTTAGGAAGAAATTCTATACAGAGAGAGTGATTGCCCATTGGAATGGACTGCCTGTGGAGGTGGTGGAGTCACCTTCATTGGAGGTGTTCAGGAGGAGACTTGATGGGGTGCTTGATTGCATGGTTTAGTTGTTTACGTGGGTAGGATTGGTTTATGGGTTGGACTTGATGATCTTGAAGGTCTCTTTCAACCTGATGTATTTTATTGTATTGTATTGTATTTTCCACATGCTTTAGAATTGTTTCCAGGAGGACTCCATGATCTGCTGGGCACAGAGGCAAGACTATGTGGACTGTAGTTTCCTAGGCCTTCCTTTTTTTGCCTTTTAAAAAATTTATGTTGTATTTCCTCTTTTTTTTGTCAGTGGAGCTTCAATAGGCTGCCACAACTTCTCAAATACTGTGAGCAGACTCTTAGTAACTTCATCTGCTAGATCCCAAGGTTACATGGGCCTGTTCACAGGTTATTTAGATGGTCTCAGAAGAGATCATATCATGCAATAGGCAGTTCTTTATTTGGACAGTCCCTGCTTTTGCCTTCTGTACCTTGGTGTGGCTGGAACACTTGCCAGTGAAAACTATCTATCTATCAATATATCTTCTACCTATCTATCCACCCATCCATCCTGCTATCTATCTATCTATCTATCTATCTGTCTATCTATCTATCTATCTATCTATTTATCTACCTACCTGCCTGTTTGTCTGTCTGTCTAAAGACAAGTAAACTGACACTGGAAATTAGCAATACTACTCACTGACATTACATCTCACAAATGTGGTAACCAGACTTCAGCCTCATCATCTTTGCATCAGTGTGTAAAAACACACACAAAAAAGTGGGTCTTGGCAAAGGACATCCTTGCAGTCCTAATGGAAATCAAGCAGAGTAGAAGATCTGTGCCTTTTAAAAGGGAAATAAAATTAAGCCTTATGTTTAAACAAATGAAACTATAAGTGGAAGATAAATCAAATTATTTCTATTAACAACAGAGAATGAAAAGAAGCTCCTTGGCTACCATATCTCATCCCCAAATGGATAATTCTGTCTGTAATATAATCTTTTGGAACTTCTCAGTTTGAAAATCAGGATTTTAAACATTAGAGAAAACAAATTTTACTTGTAGTCCAGTGTACCACTATTGCCTCATTCTTCAGAAAGCAATCAAGCTGGTTATAATACCCTGCAATATCCTTAGCTCTCTGTTTTTAAATTCTCACAGTCTTGACATCCTATTTTACTCAGCTGAATCCTAGCAACAATTTTGTTTCCAGCTTTCACCACCAACACAATTAACTTTTCTACAGAAACAAGGTCTTGTGGTTCTCCTTTAATAATCCAGCAAGCACAGAAGGGTAAAATATGTTAAGGTTTGATGAAAAATAATGATAGCCAAAAAAAAAAATAAAAAATTGCAAATTGCTGTTAGCCAAAGAAGCTAATGGCAATAAGAGGACTTGTATGAATACAGCCATGGAAACTAGCTAGAGAGCATTTAGGACTGTTTTAATTAACAAAAGAACAAGATAATGATAGCTGAAAAGTAATAGGAACGTTGAATTCAACTCAATTCATTGTTTTGAACTGAAATTCACCTTCAGAAAGCAACAAATAAAAAAGACTCAGTAAATATCCATAAAATCTTGTTAATGTCACTAGACAGTAAGAAAACTACAGTAAAACCTTTACTAACTTCATTGTGTATAAATAATAGTATGTTCTCAGATGTGAGGAGTTCTAGATATTCCAAGGAAAACAGAAAGGAGGTTGTAGTGACGTGGAGGTCGGTCTCTTTTCCCTAGTAACTAGTTATAGGACAAGAGGAAATAGCCTTAGGTTTTACCAAGGAAGGTTTATATTAGGTATTAGGGAAAAAAAATGCATTTTAATAAAAGAGTGGTCAGGCATTTGAAAAGGCTGCCTAGGGAGGTGGTGGAGTCACCATCTCAAAAACCATGTATACATACCACTTTGGGACATGGTTTAATGGGTATAGTGGCGTTGGTTAGTGGCTGGACTTGATGATCTTAGAGGTATTCTCTGTCCTTAATGATGTTATGTTTCTATGAATAAATATCTAGGCTATGGACGAAATACTGAGAATATTTTAAGGGAAAGTGAATGATTGACTTTATGAAATCAAATGAGTGGACAGGTGCTAAAATCTAACTTGTATACTTGACAGTGGAAGCTAACAGAGATATGCAGTTCTAAGTCACTCATGGATCATGAAAAACACAGAGCCATTATTCCTGTTATATTTTGAATAAGCAGAAAAGACTCATCAGTTCATATGAGACACAAGCTGCCAAAATAGAGCTGGAATCTATAAATGTGCATATACATCCATCCACTTACAATACAATACAATACACCAGGTTGGAAGAGACCTTCAAGATCATCGCGTCCAACCCATCAAACAATCCAACCCACCCAACAACTAGACCATACAGCCAAGCACCCCATCAAGTCTTCTCCTGAACACCTCCTGTGAAGGTGACTCCACCACCTCCACGGGTAGCCGATTCCAATGGGCAATCACTCTCTCCGTGTAGAACTTCTTCCTAACATCCAGCCAATTCTGCAACTGCCCAAGAGTTTAGACTGCATAATGAGTTCCCCATGGAAGGATAACTAACGAATCCAAGCTACCTTCTCCAGTACATTTTAAATATTAATTAAAGCTGAAGGTTGTGTTCAGAAATCACTTTGCACTCGTATTATAGCAACCTGCTCTTAGGTCTAGCTTTGAGTCCACATCATGGAAATGATGATGGAGAACCATAAGGTTCATGCCCCCACTGAAAAGCAGAAACTACTTACAATACATATCAAGCCTCTTGATCACTCACACACATCCTCTTGGAGTCTGTGACAGAATCACATGAGTTCAGGGCATCCCTTCAAGGATAAACGATCCAATGGTAGAAGAAGATGGGATTTGTAACAGGTTTATCTTGGGGACCTGACAGTGTGGCCAGCAGGAGCAGGGAGGTCATTGTGCCCCTGTACACTGCACTGGTTAGGCCGCACCTTGAGTACTGTGTCCAGTTCTGGGCCCCTCAGTTTAGGAAGGATGTTGACTTGCTGGAACGTGTCCAGAGAAGGGCAACAAAGCTGGTGAGGGGTTTGGAACACAAGCCCTATGAGGAAAGGCTGAGGGAGCTGGGGTTGCTTAGCCTGGAGAAGAGGAGACTGAGGGGTGACCTTCTTGCTCTCTACAACTACCTGAAGGGAGGTTGTAGCCAGGCAGAGGTTGGCCTCTTCTCCCAGGCATCCAGCACCAGAACAAGAGGACACAGTCTCAGGCTGCACCAGGGCAGGTTTAGGCTGGATGTTAGGAAGAAGTTCTACACGGAGAGAGTGATTGCCCATTGGAATCGGCTACCCGTGGAGGTGGTGGAGTCACCTTCACAGGAGGTGTTCAGGAGAAGACTTGATGGGGTGCTTGGCTGTATGGTCTAGTTGTTGGGTGGGTTGGATTGTTTGATGGGTTGGACGCGATGATCTTGAAGGTCTCTTCCAACCTGGTGTATTGTATTGTATTGTATTGTATAGTGTGGGTAAGCTTAACTGGAATATGTGAATAAATGACTGTAAGTTTGGGAGCATATCAAGCCTAAGTATGATTCTTGGCCCAGAATGGCAAATGCAATGTAGACAGTCATAAATACTACCCTTTGACTTATTTAGAGAATCAAGCTTGCAGAAATAATCCATTCTGCAGAGAATAACACCTGTCTACTAAACCCTTTGCACAATTTGAATACAAATCTACATATTGGTTGCCCAGACAAGACAGTGAACTGAGTTACTAATGTGCTTAAAATTGAGGGTTCTGGTTCCAATCAGATAAATAATTTCTTTTTCAAAATATAAAAGAATAGGCTTATTTTCACTCCTGGCATAAGAACATGAAGGGGTGTAACAAATCTGTTTCCAACTAGAGCTGGAAAATTCTGTAAAATATCTGATAAATATTTGTTCAAATTCTTTGGGCCCTGACTCAAAAAAGCATGTGTAGACATGAAGAATGGATGAAGACTCCCAGCAAAATAAAAGGAATATCTGTAGAATTATTCGCAGGTTGAAATCAAGCATATACTGAAACATTTTTGTGGGTGACTGTTTTATGGCTGGTGTAAGCATGGACTCAAGCACAGAATTATTGGCAGAATGTATTTCAGACAGAGAGGAATCATTGCTATTATTGTTATTACTGATACTCTGCAGCCTTTGTAGTGGATACACTTTGATTTTTATAATGTTTTTCCCCTTGATCCTAGTGTGGCTTGTTCTCATTCCCATGTATCACAAAGCAGTTTATGATGGAATAACTGCATCTACAATAGGCAATTATGTTGGTGTTTCTGTAACAGTACATCAAAAACTGATGACAAATAAATAAATAATAACAATAAAAATATCCTTCTCCTGTATGGAACACCATCAGAAAACACTGAGTGCGTTATGCCATGTCCTTCTGTTTCTCAAAAAATGTGAAAAAATCTATCAGGAATGAGGGCAGGGATAAGGGACAAGATGTCATCTATCTGGACCTTTGTAAAGCCTTTGACAGAGACCCCCACAAAATCTTTCTAAGCTGGAGAGGTATGGATTTGATGGGTGGACTGTCCAGTGAATAAGGAATTGGACAGATGATAGCATCCAAAGGTTAGTGGTCAACAGCTTGATGTCCAGATGAAGACAAGTGACAAATAGTCCCTCAAGAGTCTGTACTGAGACCAGTGTTGCTCAATATCTCTATCAATGATATTGACAGGCATATTGAGTGCACCCTCAATAAATTTGCAGATGATACCAAGATGAGTGGTGCAGTTGATAAGTCTGAAGAATGGGGTGGCATCCAGAGGGACATGGAGAGGTGTGCTGAAGATTGTTGCATGAAGTTCAATAAGGCAAAATGCAAAAGCCTGCTCCAAGGTTGGAGCAATCCTAGATATCAATACCTGCTGGGGGATGATAGAATAGAATAGAAATAGAATAAACCAGGTTAGAAGAGACCTTCAAGATCATTGCATCCAACCTATCAACAATCCAACCCACCTAAACAACTAAACCATGCAACCAAGCACCCCATCAAGTCTCCTCCTGAACACCTCCAATGATGGTGACTCCACCACCTTCCTGGGTGATTCCAATGGGCAATCACTCTCTCTGTATAGAACTTCTTCCTAACATCCAGCCTAAACCTCCCTTGGCACAGCCTGAGACTGTGTCCTCTTGTTCTGGTGCTGGCTGCCTAGGAGAAGAGACCAACCTCTACCTGTCCACAACCTCCCTTCAGGTAGTTGTAGACAGCAATAAGGTTGTCCCTGAGTCTTCTCTTCTCCAGGCTAAATGATGAAGCTGAGAGCAGCCCTGCAGGAAAGGATTTGAGGGTGCCAGTAGATGAGAAACTAAGCATGAAGCAATAGTGTGCGCTTTCAGCCCAGATGGCCAGTAGCATTCTGGGCTGCAACAAAAGAAGTGTGATCAGCAGATAGAGAGAGTTGATTCTATCACTTTACTCTGGTGTATTAGGTTTGTGTGAGATGAAGTTAATTTTCCTCAAAGCATCTTTCTAGTGCTGTGTTTTGCAGTGCTGTAAGTGGGTGTTGATAACACAGCAGTGTTTTGGCTGGTGCTAAACAAGCATCCAGGCTGTGTTTTCCAACATTTCCCCACCCCCAGAGTACACTGAGGAGTGAGCAATACCTTAGGAGGGGACACAGTGGGCCAGCTGATACATACTGAGCAAAAGGGTACTCCATGCCATATGACATCAGCTCAGATATGTAAGCCAAGTGAAAGAATTAAGTGTGGGGACATTTGGCCACAGTGTTTGTCCCCCAGGGCAACTGCTTCCTAGGAGTGACCAAGCACTACCTGCTGATGGGAAGTAGAGAATATCATCTCTGTTTGTTTTTGCTTCCGTGCATGGCCTTTAGCTTGTGCTTCTCTTTATTAAATTGCTCTGTCTTATTACATGCCTTTTGTTATATTTTCCCCTCTCCCCCACCCAGCTAAGGGGAGTGATAGAGATATTTAATCAGCATTTGGCCCTCAGCCAGGGCCAAACCACCACATCTAATAAGACATCAGTTGTACTGCATCCAGCTTTGTAGCCTTTGTAAGGAGTTAAGTTTGTCTCCCTCAAGTTGTCTCAGTATAGTTTACTTTCCCAAAGTGTTTCACACCATTGTCCTGGAGGACCAGAAGCTCTGTGCTGATGTTGGGTCTCACCATAAACAGAATCATAGAACACTAGAGGTTGGAAAGGACCTCCAGAGATCATTGAGTCCAACCCCCTGCCAAAAGCAGGATCGTTTAGGGTAGTCAACGCAGGAATGCATCCAGGTAGGTTTTGAAAGTCTCCAGAGAAGGAGACTCCACCACCTCCCTGGGCAGCCTGTTCCAGTGCTCTGTCACCCTCAAGGTAAAGAAGTTCCCTAGACCTGCTGAACAATTTTCATGGTGCATCCCAGATCCCATTGGCTCTCTTGGCCACAAAGGCACATGACTGTCTCACGGGGAACTTGCTGTCCACCAGGACTCCAAGGTCTTTCTGAGAAGATCCCTTTTCACTTTTTTTTTCCAGACCAAAGATTCCCAGGCCTTTCAGAGGCCCAGGTTTCACTTGCTGTGGTCTGTGCAGCAAAGCTTTCAATATCTCATGGTTCAAATGCTATGGGTTTTTTCTTATCACTTACTTCACATCTCGCCTGTTGGGATTTTGGTCTTATGCAAGAATTGTTGTGGGAATAAAGTTTTATCTCAGAAAAAAGATATTGCTTTCTTTGGATCAAATAATAGGAGTGGATCCCCCTAACTTTCTTCCTCGAATAATAATAATTAAAAGTTTTATTTTATTAATCAAGGCCTAAAAGACAGAGTTAAGGCATAGATAAACATCCAGACCTCCCTTGGTTTTCCACTCTTTCAGACACCCCCACAAATCAGAAGTGCAGACAAAATGCACTGTCCACATTGGCAATCATATTTCTGCTTACCTCAGTGGAGTTTTTGAAGACATCTCAGCCATAAACGAATGGGATCAGTTACAATCTGTTCACCAGCCAAACTCTCACAGCTCTTTACACCTCTCCTCACTTGCAAAGTAGTTCACACCATCTTCATGTTTCACCTGACAAATGAGAAAGGCTAAGACTATGTCCAAGTATCATTTGCAGCCTGAACAGGTGTCCTGGTCTGAGCTAGAACAGCACTAATTGTGCTCAGGAATTTAACTTTCCAGCTTAGTCTCGGCTCAGTGAGGGCACATTCTGAAGTTCAGGGCAGGTTTGCATAGCCAGAGGCTGCTTACAATACAATACAATACAATACAATACAATACAATACAATACAATACAATACAATACACCAGGTTGAAAGAGACCTTCAAGATCATCAAGTCCAACCCATCAACCAATCCAACCCATCTAAACTACTAAACCATGACACCAAGCACCCCATCAAGTCTCCTGAATACCTCCAATGAAGGTGACTCCACCACCTCCACAGGCAGTCCATTCCAGTGGGGAATCACTCGTTCTGTATAGAACTTCTTCCTAACATCCAGCCTAAACCTGCCCTGGCACAGCCTGAGACTGTGTCCTCTTGTTCTGGTGCTGGCTGCCTGGGAGAAGAGGCCAACCTCTGCCTGGCTACAACCTCCCTTCAGGTAGTTGTAGAGAGCAAGAAGGTCACCCCTCAGTCTCCTCTTCTCCAGGCTAAGCAACCCCAGCTCCCTCAGCGTCTCCTTGTAGGACTTGTGTTCCAAACCCCTCACCAACTTTGTTGCCCTTCTCTGGACACGTTCCAGTAAGTCAACATCCTTCCTAAACTGCTTCTAGCAGTGAGAAGCTCACAGGGAGAGCAATTCCCCAGGGTTGGACTGCAGAAAGACTCTGGCTGAGACTTGCTTCTGTACAGACCAAGGGCACTGCTACATCTTGTGTGTCACACTGGGGTGCAATAAGTAAGAGAGGGCATCTGTGGGGAGGATCAGACAGGAGAGGTGATGCTAAAGTGACCGACAAGAGATTTCATTCCATGGATGTCGTGTCAAGCTCTGTTCCTGAGTGGCTGGTGTCTGAGGAGGATTCTGTCCATTCTGCTTTCAATTCTATCCATGAGTTCCTGAATCCTGTTGCAGAAACCACATCCTGAATCCAGTTCCCATCTGCCAGGGCTCTAGCCAAAATAACATATCCTCATGTTTGCCTTCAGACTATTATCTGAGAGGGATCTCTTCTTATCTACAAGACCATAAGCTACCTACCTGCTCATGGACAGGACTCTCAAAAGACACAGCAGTTTCCCAAGGTGTTTTCACACCATTACCACAAGTGCTGTAAAAATAGCAGCTAATAACCAGACAAGATGAAACAAATAGACCAAAGCCCAGATTTAAAAGGTCTGAGAGGACTGAGAGAGGTTTTTAAATAGTGAAGAACAGTGAATGAGTATTTATTGCTTCATGTGGCACACAAATTATGGGTAGTCAAATAGAATTATCAGATAAGCACTTCTAAAGCAAACAAAGGAAAGCAGTTTTACGTAAACCAGAATTGTGTAACTTGTTGCTTCAGTAACTTGTGGATGTCAACTGCATTAAGCAGATTCAAAAGATTATTAGACAAATTAATGAACGCAAAGTATTTTCTATATTCTAAGGAACAGACAGAGATGTAAATAGTCTAGATGCCAAGGCTATGCACTGTTTGAAGTTGGGGAATATCGGGGAAGTATTTATCTGTGCATGTTCTGGTTTTGGACTATTCCAGGACATTGTGTATAGGATACTGGTATAGATTACCCAAGCATTTAGAACCCAGGATAGATGTGGAAACATAATTTGGCATGGCAGGCAACATGGATCACACACTGTCTTGTTTTTGCAAACAGGCCTGCAGTGCCTATATTTATTAAGGTTTTTCACCTGCTGTGTGAGTCCACAGGTCCAGTGTAAATAGGTCAGACTAAACTATAATCCTCTGACTATTTTTGTTTAGCACAAATAGAGAAGGAGAAAGGAAGAAGTTCTGTCACTAGATGAGATCTGAGCATGGTCCTAAAAGGACCCCATTTATAGACACAGATTAGCTGTTCTCTTCTGTGTTGTTGTGGGGTTTTTTTATGGCTGCCTAAACTTTGGTGGAGGAATATAAAAATATAAAGGTTCATTTATTTTTGTAAATAGATGCAGTGAATAGCTAGTTGGCAAATTGCCTAGGCAGCACCTCTACTTAGGTTTGGAAGACTACCATTTTCATTTCAAGCACTTCAGTTTTCTGAAGGTGCCAAATCAGGAGTTATTTTATAAATCCAAGCCTACTACACTTCTTAACCTGGTAGAACTTGACACTGTGAATGGTTTAGGCTTACATTTGTAAAGGCATCTAGCTGCATTTCACATCCAAAACAATCATCATAACCTGACCTTTAAGAAAACATGGCCCAGAAAACTTGTGCAAAGCTGACTTCTACAAACATTCCCCTCTAGCAAACATCAAAGAGTCTTCCAATCTCCTCAGTTATGATTACTGGGTCTATTCATGTGTGTAAAGTTATTAATAGATATATTTATAGAACCAGGTACCAAAACAATGAAGAATGAATTAGTAGGTTACAACTGGTATACAGAGCTGATCAGGTTATGCTCCAGTGACCTAAATTACTTTTTGTAGCCTATAAAAAAATGAAAGGAAAAACAAACAGAAAACCAGACAAAAACCCAACAAACAACAAACCTAAACAATACTGTGAAGTAAACCTTATGGTTGACAATTTCATCTGGTTAATTGTTGTTTTCTTTTTGTCCCTTGTCTTGGGTTCACACTGACCAGCAGGCAAATTCCTACCCAGGCCTTTACTCCTTCCAACCTATCAGAACAACAGGAGAAGAAAAATAGGAAAAATAGAAACAAGAAATGTTATGGGATGATACAAAGACAGGGAGATCACACCAACTATTGCCGTGGTCAAAATTAACAGGAAAATGAACCTAGCAGTTTCTCTCTGCCCTTTCCCTCTTTCCCTTTCATAGTGTTCCTCTCTTCTGATGGGGGCTCTCCACAGGCATCAGCTCCCTCAAGAGTATCCACCTGCTCTGGTGCAGGGTCCTCTTTCTAGATTGCAGAGTGGCTATCAAGTCCAGAAGGATCTTCTTGGCAAGCTGGAGGGGGACCCCTTCTTCAGGCCATGTGTACCTCCACCCCTCCTTCTCCTGTGTTTGCATTAAAGAATGCCATCATACACACATATCACAAAAACTAGACTACTGTTTCAAGGTAGTTGCTTACAGTGGAGGTAAACCATCAGCACATGACAGATGTGAGGGTTTGACAATGTGGCCTAAAGATTTACGGTTAGATATCATACTTCATAGTATCATAGTATCAGTCAGGGTTGGAAGGGACCACAAGGGTCATCTAGTTTCAACCCCCTGCCATGGGCAGGGACACCCCACACTAGATCAGGCTGGCCAGAGCCTCATCCAGCCTGGTCTTAAACACCTCCAGGGACAGGGCCTCAACCACCTCCCTGGACAACCCATTCCAGGGCTTCATCACTCTCATGGTGAAAATCTTCCTTCTCATGTCCAGCCTGAATCTCCCCACCTCCAGCTTCATTCCATTCATTCCATTTACAGGAGTGAAACTGTGTCTTCCAAGGTGAGAAGTTGCAGCTCTCCAGGAATCCACACAAATCCAAACTCAAAGTGGCATTATGGTTGGCAGAAAATTAACCCCTGCTTTTTTTTTTTTCTTTTACATTTTTTTTTTTTCTCAGAGAAACCACATTTTTCATTCTGTTAACCTGTTTCACAAATTGTCTCCTTGATGCAGGAAGTGGATTAAACAAAACCCTGTTTTCAAAGTCTCATTTGCTCAATTGCAGCCAGGAGCCCAGAACTCATCATTTACATAGGTATCAACAGTATCACAGTATCACAGTAAGGCTAAGCTTTCTCTCTGGCTATACAACTGTCCACTGTTTTTTTCTGAGGGAACTGTCAATCTCAGATGAGCTACCACTAGAGGCATCACCACTCTAATCTCTAAAAAATCCGGAGTTTCTGTGCCCCTAAATGTCAGCTGAAGACTTAAATGTATGAAATTGTGGTGACTTTCTTGATGTGAGTGTCACTGGTGAAACTGTCTCATGTGCAATTAGGCAACCTCATGTTGTCTTCATTTGCTCGTCCCTCCTTCATAGCTGGATGATGGGGAACATAGAACATACTGCATATTTCTTAATGGTTACATGAAAACATGAAACAACCTTTGCTTTGTTTCTTAACAAGGACTGAGGAGGACAATGTGTGTTATAATTCATCAGAAAACCTGTACGTTAAATATGAAGAATAACTTCAATCAGTCTCAAGGAAACAGTTCAGGCAATGGAATAAAATGCCAGAAGAGCCTGTGTAAACAAAGAAACAATATTCAAGGAAGGATGTAATACCAAATTAATAAAGAAGTAAAAAAAATCTCTGAAAATAATCCTGCCACTGTGTAGGGGTATAGGGTAACTAGCTGGAGGCCTCCATTTCAGCTTTAATAAATGAGTATTGGAGAAGACTGCATTAGCAGTTAAAGGAGACACCAAGGGTACAAGCACAGAGCCATGATATTAAAAGGCAGAGACAACACTATTTACAATAAAATAAACATCGTTTACACATGTGTTACCCATTTAAGTGAGAAGATGAGGAATGGAAGCAGGCACTGTCAGGCTACATTTAGAAGAGATGTGTTTGATTGAACATTTCAATGTGCTTCTATTGAGACCCCTGCTACTTTTCTTTTGAAAATTGTAGAGAAAAATGGGCTTGTGAATTGTAAAGCTTTCATCCCCCTTGATGTATTTTTATTGAACATGATTTGCAGGCTTTGAATATTAATATTCTATCCCTAGACTGCTGTCACTCAACATGTCGCACTTCTTAATTCACAGGGGCTAGGGGGAAAATGGCCCAGATATAACAATTTTCAGGGGAAATAAAAAGCCAGTTTTAAAACTAAAACCATAAGCAAAAAGAATAATCACAAAAAGTTTTTTGTTGTTGTCTGTCATTCTTTATCAAGAAAACAAAGCTTTTTCTGATTATATATCATCTATTTCCCAAGAGTTTGCTCCCCCTTCTTAATAACTTTTTCATCAAGGTTTCAGAATAATGCCTTTATTTTTACCCATAAGCCACCCAGTGTGTAAATTTACAGATGGCAGTGTCCTTCTCAGACATCATTTTCATTGCAGCTAAGTTCTGTGCCTCTGGAGGAGGCCAGCTTACAGTTCTGTTATATCACTAATGAATATCCTATATCTTCAGCAGTAAATACTATTTTTACTAGTCAATATTCACACTGCATTGTGCACAAAATGCCTTTTGAATCTTGCCTCTGCTTGTAAGCACACTTTATAGAACTAAATAGGGTTGGGTTGGTTTTTGTTGTTTTTATTTATTAATGCTTTTATTTATTTATGTTGTGGGGGGTTGTGCTTTTTTTTTCATCCCTGTGTGTGTGGAGGTGTTGGAGTAACCATCACTGGAGGTGTTTAGGAAGAGTGTGGATGGGGTGTTTGGTGCCATGATTTAGTTGATTAGATAGTGTTGGATGGTAGGATGTACATGATGATCTCAAAGGTCTTTTCTAACCTGGTTAATTCTATTCTATTCTATTCTATTCTATTCTATTCTATTCTATTCTATTCTATTCTATTCTATTCTATTCTATTCTATTCTATTCTATTCTTCTATTCACAAAGTCATAAAATTTTCCATGGAAAATGCATGCCTGTAGTATTGTGTAATCCAACTATCTATATCATTTATTCAGTTTCTTTGGAGC
This sequence comes from Picus viridis, assembly GCA_033816785.1. Taxonomy (NCBI): domain Eukaryota; kingdom Metazoa; phylum Chordata; class Aves; order Piciformes; family Picidae; genus Picus; species Picus viridis. The sequence continues at coordinate 33,238,886 of CM066606.1, forward strand.
AAAAGCTAAATGTAATGGCTTTTGACTGGTTAGGAGTGCTTGGTCCCTGTGATTCTACCTCAGAAAAAATCCACCAAGCTAGACCATTTGGAAAGCATGAGTTTTTCCAGGAAAACTTCAAATTCTGAATCACTTATTACACTCGGGGTTCTATGGTAAAAAAAGAAAATAGATTCAAGGAAGCAGTAATTATACATATCAATAGTCTGTGAATGAAGAAGCACAGTACAGATCAAAGCAGAAAAAGCTTTTAAATTATATTTGTTGATAAACAGAGTAAAACATCACATCCCAACATACATATCTATACTTCTGCCAAGTTTTGGAATTTTTGACCCTGAAACCCTTCTGCCTGTAGCATATGGAAGAAAACATTAAAACAGGAATTAAAACTCATCAAACCCACATTCAAGAAGTATTATTTATATTACTAATATTTTCAGTGGAGAAACTTATCAGGAGATAACTGACTTTGTCAGTGTTATGCATCCTCTGCATTACTGTTAGATCCTTCCCCACCCTTCAATATTTAATTATAACATGATAAAGACAAAAACAAGTGTATTTTACCTTTCTTTAGCTTAAACATAGAATGTCAATAAAAATCGAGAGAGTGGAAGAGGGAGGGATGGATCTCCTAAAACATGTAATCTACACAATTAATAAATAAAGTGAATCTATCAGTGTTGCTCCCTGGGCCCTGACAAATGCGCCTGTCACCATCAACAGACAACTGATACAAAGTATGTGTCCAGATGCTTTCTCCCTCCATCACTGTCTCTATGTTTCAAGGGAAAAAGTTCCTAATTTGAGCTAATGGGGGAGTGATCTGTTTTATACATAAACCCCAGATGTGTTGCAACACTCAGTGCAGTTTAGCCAATAAAAGTGTAGCACACACAAGAATTTTAGAAAAGTATTAAATAGAAGAAGGAATATATGTATTTAAAGAACAGACATTCTCTCCTCCATCTGCTAGCTTTTAACTATGGTTTAGTATTGAGCTGTCATTCCAGCAGATTTAAAACTTGAGTGATTGAACATTGATACTGGAGTGGTGCAGGTACTTCTGTACATGCAAATTAGTGTCCATGCCCTGACGATTAGAGAGGAGATGAAAACATTTAGTCCTCCTGCTCTCATCGATGTATTCATCCCTAGATGGAATGGCTGACATCTGACTGAAGATCTTTGTAAACTATCATCACAGGGATTGAGTCATACACGCAGGACAAAGGAAACTTCTGCCGTTTGGATTTCACCTTGTGTGTTATTTACAGCAGATATTTAACCCTTAAGTGGCTCTGTTTTCCACATTATAAAAAGGGTAGATTAGTCCCATTGAGAACTGATTTACATATATCTTTTCATGACTGTCTTTCTGAAGTGGAATCAGACTTATAAGGAGAGAATTTTGCAAATGAGATGTTAACATCTGGCTGCTTATTTAATAAACAAAATATCCATGGGCGTGAAAAGTGTTTATTGTCTTCAGTTTTCTTTTCTTGGACCCTACAAAATATGTTTAACATGGATTTGGATTTCCCTCAGCTGGCCCAGAATGTTTCATTGTTGGTGTGATACTTGGCTTGCTGTGTCAGTGCTGGCTGTATTTTCAGTGAAGCCAACTCTTCCTTCTCTTTCTTTTTTTTTTTTCCTTTGGTGTTTGCAGTGCAGTAGGAGTTGGAGATCAATGAGAAGCTTATCCATTATGTCTCTTTTTTTGCTTCTCTCTAGTGGGCTGGCTATTCTATTCTGTCCTTTGAAACATCTGAAGTACATCTTTGGAGTAAAGAAGCCTCACTTCTGTCTCTGCATTAGATGATCTTCATGGTTGTGGCTCACACACCAGAGATGTCTACAAAATGTCATATTTAGTGTTTGTCTTTTTGCCACATGGGATGACAGCTTCAGAAGAAACTTCCTGGGTAGTCCTACTGAATTTTTATTATTATTTTTTTCCCACCTGGAAGATGTCTTAGGTGAAGCATTTTACAAATTCATCACATTAATTACTCTAAGGTTAAACACAACGAAAAGACCCCAACATTTTTTCTACATGAAGCTCATAAAAATAGAGTAAGTCCCGGAGATGAGCCAGTCTGAGCACCCAGATTGGAAAGGCAGGATAAATAAAGGCCATGAAAGCTTTGAGCTGGTATACAATCTCAGAATACTATAAAATGTATCCTTTCAGTTTCTGTCTTAAATACCTTTAAGTTTCCCAAGGTGATCACTGGGTGAAGGAATCATAAAATCATAGACTAGTTGGAAGGGACCTTAAAGTTCATGTAGTTTCAATCACCCTTCTAAGAGCAGAGACAATTTCCACTAGAACAGGTCACTCAAAGTCTAATCCAAACTGGGTTTGAACACTTCTATGGATGAGATATCCATAGCCTCACCACCCTCACAATGAAAATCTTCTGCATTACATCTAGTCTAAATCTACCCTCTTTCAGTTTAAAGGCATTATCTCTTGTCCTATCAAGGAAGAATAGAATAATGTTCAAAGCAGGAATCCTCAGGTCACATTCCAGTATAATCTATCCTGAACATGATCACATAAGACCTTGTCCTTGAGCAGAAGCTGCTAAAGATCCTGTCCTTTCTCGTGTCTGTCTGATCTGAATATAAAAAGAATCTGCATGGGTTTTGAGGTGGAACTCGATTTTACACCAGTTTCATGCCCCAAAATGATGCCTGGCTCAGACTCTGCCACACTATATGGAATACCTTATTTATATATCATCCAAATCTGCATTTAAGATAGGGTATATACAACACAGACTTCCTTCCTCCCTAGTGACAATAATTCTTAAAAAGTAAATATATTCCTTAAGAGCATAAAGCAGCTAGAGGCATTATGAGTACTGCAGCAGGACAAGCTTTTCTCTGTTTTAAAAAGTCAAGTAATGTAGGACTTAAAGTGCTGGCATAGCCAAGTCACTTGGATTTGTGGATTACATTTTCAATTGAAAGGTTGAACATACCCGACTTCAAAGTGAAAGAGAATATGATACTTGGATACTTTACTGTAAGAGTGGCAAAGGCATAAGAGACAGCTGAATGGTAAATTGAAGAATATCATTAGTAAACCCCAGCAACATTATAACTATCCCAAAAGACAGCAACTTTGTGTCCTCTATGTAAAATTCACAGTGCATAATTTTTCCTTGTGTTGAGCTCTGCTGATAAAGAGAAGAATTTATTGAAAATTATTTAGTGCTATTCATTACGGAAGCCACACAGGGCTCCTGCTTGTCAGCAGAGGTTTCAGGAACCAGTATGAAAACTTAGGAAAAAATATGAGAAATACCTCACTTTAAAAGGAGGTGGGTGAGGGTGGAAAAGAATTATTTTCTACACATTATTAGGAAATTTAAGAAACCAGTTTGATTTTCAATAGTGTTTTTGCTAATAGAAGCCAGATGGTTATAAACCAGCATCTCCCCCCAATTTTAGGCATGAAAGTCACTTCTCTGATCGAGCTGCAAGGAGGGGATATAGAAGATTGAAGGATATAGTCTGGGCTCAAAAGAAAAATAAGAAATTCTTTAAAGGAGGAATGAAACACATTTTTTGACAGCTAGAAAAAGGGGGAGTGTCAGGAAGGTAAAAAGGAAGGCTCCATAGGGGTGAGCAGAAATAATGGAGTATAGAATAATGGGATTTGAAGGGGTTATAACCATCATGGTAGCTAAGTGTGTAATTTAGAGAGAATAATTGATCCAGTGCTTTGTCTTTCTTTTTTTTTTTTTTTTTTAATTGTTTATCATTAAGAAGATCACAATTTTCTTGCATCTGTTCCATCCTGATGATTCAGAGTATAATTTCTGCAATTGAGGCTTGGTCGGTATACTGAACACAAGCAAAATTATTTGTGAATATATAATATCAGAAATCCTAGTTCTGTTGTGACAAAACACATAAATCACATAGCATTTTGTATTTTCTCTAATTAGTGAATGCAACTGTAACAATTGCTGTGACATTTCTCCCAATTATGCATTCAGAATATGTTTTTTGTGGATACTCTTTTTAAATGGACTTTCTCTCCAAATGCTTACGACAGTAAACTCATATTACTGTAGTTTTGGACACTCTAGGGACTTAAAATTTCATGGTAGGTTTTACTTAAAGAGAAAGAGATGACATGAGAGACTAGCCCAAATTCCATCTTATATTTAGTAAGATTCCCCATAAGAAAATATCTGACATAGTCTTCATTAAATGAAATAGGTCTCCATGCCTCTCCCTCTAAACCCACTGGTGTATGTGCAACTGAAAGTAAATGTAGATTTATAAGATATGAAATGGGATGAAGGTATCTCCAGACTAGAAAGTCCCAACTGCATACCATAGTATCTAGAAGGGAAATGATAAGCTCAGTAGCTAAGTACATATTTGCTTGGAATGCTAGGAAGAAAGCTTCAGTGTACTAATACAAAACAAACTAACAAAAGAAAAAAAATCTTATTTAATCAGAAAATCATAACATTCCAGAGGGTATGGTTGAATATAGTGAGAACCACAGAAGGACAGGAATACAATTAATACACAAACAACATCATGTAGATACAGAAAAAATAGTATAGGAGGAAAGATGATGAAAGTATTCTGAAGCAAGGAAGACTTACCCTTGGGAAAAAGAGAGTATTTAAGCTTTTTATATCTATTAGCAATTTCAGCTTCAGGTGAATTTTTAATTCTCTGCATACTTAAGCGATATTTCTGTATTCCTTCCGGTGGCCCATAGTAGTTTTCATCTTCTAGCTCCCCGTTTGTTTTTTTTTACTCAGTCAACCAAGTCTGCAGCCAGAGATGTTCACCATCCTTCATGTTGGAATAGATTTATTTTTTCCCTCTAAATTTGAACTTGACAAGCTATCCCACATCCTTATGCCCTTCAGGGTAGCATCCCATGAGTTCTTACAAACAGTTCCCTGAACAAGACTGCTCTCCTGAAGCCAAGAGTCATTCATTATTCTGCTACTTGCTTTACTCATTTCCCTCAGGATCTTTACCTTCACTATTTAATCTCAATGAAGTTATGCACAAACATGGAAATGAGATTTCAGGCTGGGTACAGAATTGGCTATATGACCTTGTCTAGAGGGAGGAAGTTTTAGAAACTGAGTACACTTTTAACACTGGTAAAAACGGTACAACCTTTGCTGATGGAGTTTGATGAATCCTTTTTTTCCCAGGTAAATAAGTTCATAGCACTAATTTGCTTCTGTTATTATTTTAAATTTGAACTAACAAATATGAAGGCCAAAAAAACCCCAGTACCATCCAGAGCTTACAATTCAGGTATGTACAAGTAACTCATGAAGTATTTAAAACTATCACATTATAAACTATGTTATTTCTTCAATATAAGTTAGCTATTTCAAAGATGGTGTGTGGAAAGAAATAATTTGAATCTTGGTGAAGAGCCTACAGATAAGAAAAAGCATACATACATACTATAAGGAAGATAAGTCCTGTCTTGCCTTCAGAGAATTGAGACTTACATACCTGCCTCCTGTCTCATTCTCTTTCACTCTTATATAGACATATCTATTTCACTAATTTTCAGCATAGCATTAGAACTTTCCTACTAGTCTATCACCATCACATACCAGACACAAATGGACAGTTGCAGCCTCACCTGGCACAAGATGGTACCTATGCTTCATTCCAAGGGTTGCAAAGAAGAGCAGACTGAAACTACAGTGCTGTTGTGTACTGCAAAGTATCTCATATGGACAATCTTATTTATTAGGAGTCAATATACCAGAGAGACATCTTTGCCAGGACTGTGGGATTTATAGAGATTTCTTTTCCATGGGTTTCCTACTGTTTACAAAGATGTGTGGTCATATTCGGTGGCACTTTAATAATTGTGTATGTGTGTATGTGTGTTTTCTCTTCAGATATTTATTTTCTGTGAAATTCTATGAATTATTTTTTGGGCCTAGCTTTTCTTATCAAATTTTCTTTGAAGTGGCAAGCGTTTAAAAATATTTTGCTAGGAATATTAAGTGGGGGGAGGGGCATTGCAAATCATGTAAATAAAGGAATCATAATTGCAAATCACTTCTTTCATAAGGTAACCATTTTATATAAGGATTATCAAACATTGAAATTGCCTGGGCCAGTGGTGGAGTCACCATTGCTGGAGGTGTTTAAGCAGTCTTTGGGTGTAGCACTTAGGGACATGTTTTAGTGTTGACCCTATAGTACTGAGTTATGGGTTGAACTCATTGATCTTTGAGGTCTCTTCCAATCACATGTATTCTATGATATGTTAAAACAAGCACACACACACAAACAGAGAAAAAAAAAATGAAAGAAAAAAAAGAAGAAAAAAGAGAGAAGAAAAAAAAAAAGACCCCAAAGCCAAAAACAGAACATGGAGTGACAAAGACACCATAAAAGAGGAAGGTACCTGAAGTTATCACATCCAAAACCACACAGAAGTTACAAAGAAAAAGCTGTCAGACATAACGGCAGCACTATGAATTTGTTTATTCATAGACTACACAGGCACTTGCTACATAATCCCAGTAATGTAGGTAAATAGTTATATTAGATCAGAACAATGCTGTCGAAGTTTGCAAATATTAGTATCACTCTGAGGCAGTATTAAGATTCATAGATTCACAGATTGTATCAGGACCCGCAAAGGTCCTCTTGTCCAATCCCCCTGTAGTAAGGGACACCTCCAACTAGATGAGGCTGCTCAGGGCCACATCAAATCTCATCTTGAATATTACCAGGGATAAGGCCTCAACCACATCCCTGGGCAACTTGTTCCAATATTTTAGTACTCTCATTTTAAAGAACTTCCTCCTCATGTCTAACCTAATTCTACCCTGCTCCCATTTAAAACCATTGTCCCTCATCCTATCTCTACAAAGCCTTCAAATCACTCCTTCCCCACCTTTCTTGTAGGTCCCTTTCAGATATTGAAACACAACTATAAGGTCTCCCTGGAGTCTTCTCTCCAAGCTGAACCCCCTGTCTTCACAGGAAAGGCGCTCCATCCCTCTGGCTATCTTTGTGGCCCTCCTCTGGACCCGCTCCATCAGGTTTAAGTTCTTGGGTCTAGGTGCCCCAGAGCTGTACTCAGTACTTCAAATGAGGTCTCACCGAAGCAGAGTAGAGTGGTGGAATCACCTCTTTCTATCTGCTGGCCATGCTTTCTTTGGTATGCAAGTACATGTTGGCTCATGTCCAGATTCTCATATACCAGTACCCCCAAGTCCTTTTCTGCAGGGCTGCTCTCAATTTCATCATCCCTGTATATCAAATATTGGCCCAACATATGAGATGTAGATAGCTGGTAAAAATAACATCTAATATCTTGCAGTCATTGATAAACCAGAGAACAGAGACATAAGGTAAGGCAAAGTCAGAAAACTGAAGCCTGTAGCACATTGGTCTGGTTTCAGCTGGGAGGGAAAAGATGGCCTGTTGATTCTGCTGGTGAGTATTTGATAACATGCTGACATCAGTCCAGTTTTATAGAACTTGTATAGAGGAATGTTGTTATTTGTTTGAAGAAAGGGTAAGTTCAGTCAAATTAAGTTTGTCTTTTTAGCTATTATGTAGATTGTTTCATTATTTGTGTGATTATGTTCAATTTTCAATGTATTATTCAACATGTTTTGAAAACTGTGCTACTTCCATTTACTCTGAGTTACCCATTTCCAGCAGTTTCCACTGCTGCAGGTTATATACTGACTTTTCAAGCAAATATCTTTAGCCTTTATATATGTGATTGATTTGTTCTTGTTGTAGGCCAGAATTCTGTCCACACCACCCACAGAAGTACTAAATCTTTTGAAGAAGTGTTGTGTGACTTAACTGTATATTCAATTTACTTACTACAGCAAATAAAATTTTCAAAATACAGATGAATAAATAGACTGGTGGATTTTCATTTAGCTTTAGATAATTACAACACTCCCTAACATACAAGGCTACCCCACTGTCTCTCTTTCCCTACCTATCACTTCTGAAGTGATTATAGCCATCTGTTATAGTACTCCAGTTATGTTAAGTCATCCCACTATGTCTCTCTAGTGGCAACTACATCACAGTTTACCTGACACTCAATGGCTTCCAGTTGTCCATATTGTGTGTATTGATGCAGATGCACTTCAGCTGGGCTATAGTTCCTGACACTTATCTGGAGGATAGAAGCTTGATTCCTATGTGACCATTCTCATTTTTAGCACGTGAATAACTCCTGTGTCTTTGCTGGCACATGGATCTCCATCCCCTACTTCTACCAAGACAGCAGACCAAAGGACTTGTCTTGAACACTGCTCCTCAAACATTGGTGTGCCACCCTGAGGCATACTTCCAGTGAGCCTGGTTTCATTCCTTTTCCCTTTCAAATCTAGTTTAAAGCATTTTTGATGAGCCCTCCTAACTCCTGTGCAAAGATCCTTTTTCTCTTTTGTGGAAGATGTACTTTGTCTGTCATCATCAGGCCTGTAACAGATGATCACTGGAGAGGTCCCAGAAGACTGGAAGCTGGCCAACGTGGTGCCCATCCACAAGAAGGGCCGGTTGGATGAGCCAGGGAATTCTAGGCCTGTCAGCCTGACCTCAGTGCCAGGCAAGATTATGGAACGGGTCATCTTGAGTGCGATCACACAGCACTTACAGGATGGCCAAGGGATCAGGCCTAGCCAGCATGGATTTAGGAAGGGCAGGTCCTGCCTGACCAACCTGATCTCCTTCTAGGATCAGGTGACCCGCCTGGTGGATGTGGGGAGGCCTGTGGATGTGGTCTACCTGGACCTCAGCAAGGCCTTTGACACCGTCCCCCACAGCAAACTCCTGGCCAAGCTGGCAGCCCATGGCTTGGACAGGATCACACTGCGTTGGGTTAGGAACTGTCTGGAGGGCCGAGGCCAGAGAGTGGTGGTGAATGGTGCCACATCCAGCTGGCAGCCTGTCACTAGTGGTGTGCCCCAAAGATCAGTACTGGGCCCCATGCTTTTCAACATCTTTATTGATGATCTGGATGAGGGCATTGAGTCCATCATCAGTAAATTTGCAAATGACACCAAGCTGGGGGCAGCAGTTGATCTGCTGGAGGGCAGAGAGGCTTTGCAGAGGGACCTTGACAGGCTGGACAGATGGGCAGAGTCCAATGGCATGAGATTGAACACATCCAAGTGCCGGGTTCTGCACATTGGCCACAACAACCCCAGGCAGTGTTACAGGCTGGGGTCAGAGTGGCTGGAGAGCGGCCAGGCAGAGAGGGACCTGGGGGTACTGGTTGATGGGAGGCTGAACATGAGCCTGCAGTGTGCCCAGGTAGCCAAGAAGGCCAATGGCATCCTGGCTTGCATCAGGAACAGTGTGGCCAGCAGGAGCAGGGAGGTTATTCTGCCCCTCTACACTGCACTGGTTAGGCCACACCTTGAGTCCTGTGTCCAGTTCTGGGCCCCTCAGTTTAGGAATAATGTTGACTTGCTGGAGCGTGTCCAGAGGAGGGCAACAAAGCTGGTGAGGGGTTTGGAACACAAGCCCTATGAGGAAAGGCTGAGGGAGCTGGGGTTGCTTAGCCTGGAGAGGAGGAGACTGAGGGGTGACCTTCTTGCTCTCTACAACTACCTGAAGGGAGGTTGTAGCCAGGCAGAGGTTGGCCTCTTCTCCCAGGCAGCCAGCACCAGAACAAGAGGACACAGTCTCAGGCTGCGCCAGGGCAGGTTTAGGCTGGATGTTAGGAAGAAGTTCTACACGGAGAGAGTGATTGCCCATTGGAATCGGCTACCCGTGGAGGTGGTGGAGTCACCTTCATTGGAGGTGTTCAGGAGAAGACTTGATGGGGTGCTTGGCTGTATGGTCTAGCTGTTGGGTGGGTTCGATTGGTTGATGGGTTGGACGCGATGATCTTGAAGGTCTCTTCCAACCTGGTGTATTGTATTGTATTGTATTTTACCACCAAGCTGCTAACTACCAAAACTTTTGTTAAATGGAGAGAGATTTTAAGTTCATAGTTATAGTCCAAAGGGCAGTATCCAAAAATTAGATGACGCGAGAGAGCATGCTGCTATAGTGGAGGCCAATTTGAGCACTATGCCGCTAAAATAAAAGAAGCTAATTACCCTGAAGACAGGAGCAAGTAGGGTGCTTTTCCCTGCCTTCAATCTCATTGATGAATGGGGGAGAGAGATAAGAGAATAACGAGCATGCGAGCATGCAAGGAATGAGTGTAACGAGCTATGAGCATACGAGGTCTTCCCCTATAAATACCCTTTTTGAAAACTGAGCAGCCCAATGGCACATCAGCCACTCAAATCCTGCCAATCAATTCAAAATGTTTATGTGGTGAGTAAACTGCACACGCCTTCTCTCATGGTGTCTGGCACATGCAATCGCCTTGTGACCGCTTTAGGCTGTGTCTTTAAGAAAGGGACAGTTGCTGAACACTGGTTGAAGGTTTTGGGATAATAACAAAAACAAAGATATTCTAAACTAATTTCATTGGTAGATTGGTAGAATGCAGCTTTAAGTTTTGGGTTCAGTTTGAATCTGGGCAGTCTGTTCTAAGTCTGTTCCTGTGGGTCTATCTCCTTTTCTCTCTCTGAAGCAACAGCTTGCTGGACAGGAGAGACCTTGAATTAACAGAGCTAACCAGATAAGAAAACTAATTCTTGCATACACTTTGAGCTAACAGAATTTTCTCCTTAATTGCCTTTCTCTCTCTCTCTAACCCTTTTTGGGAAAAAAGGGGAGGTAGGTAGGGAGGGAGAGGCGGGTACAGTGGCCAGGGGGGCACCCCTCCTCCAGCTGTGGGTCTTCTGTATTACATACATTGCTGTATATTTCTGTATATATTGTAAATATTGTATATTTGTGTACATATTCATTGTATTCCATTTCTGCTTGTAAATATAGCTTGTTTCATTTGCTTTTCTGACTGACTTAGCTGTGGTATCTTTGCGTGTGTGTGTGTGTGAACTTTCTTACCTCACCCAAGCCTCTCTGAAATGTGAGTCTTGGGGATTACATTCATCTTCCACCCCACTCCAGGCAGCCTTAATGGGACTGCCTATTAGACTCCTTGACCTCAGTCTGGACCCTGCAACAGAGAGGGAGGAGAAAGGAACAGTGGCTCAAAACAGATTTAGCTGTCTTGTTAATGCCTCTTCCAGGACAACACCCTTCCATGAATGCTGCCACAGAACCTGCTGAATAAAATTGCCTCTCAAACTGCCACACCGCATTCTGTTTTCTCGTTTTCTTCTCAGAGCTCCTCAAGCTGCTTTCTGTTGATACAAGGGTGGTTGTCATGCCTCTTGGCAGTGCCCAGGTTTTGCCAGCAACTCCTGCAAGCTTCCTGGGAATTTCTACACCTTAACAAAACCTGTTGTGTGTTGAGATCTGCTGCTTTGCTGTGGGTTGGGCTAGCAGTTCCCCTTGCAAAGTTCTCCCCAGATTTCAACATGGGAAGTGAATCAGTATTGAATATTACTGGATTTGAACTACTTCAGGATGCACTCTGCCCTTACGAGCATATCTCTTTTGTCTTCATGCCTTTTGTGTTTGATTTGTTCTTTAAATAGGCTACAAGTCCATACCAGCCACAAGACTACTGAAGAAGTGTTGTGTGATTTAGCAGTATATATGGTTTATTTATTATAACTTATATTACTTAAATAGAACTTTTAAAACAGATAAATAAATAGACTGGTGAATTTGTGGCAGTTTCAGGCTGTGTCTAAAAAAACTTTCTTCTGGTCTTGAACGGAAAGTGGTAGAATGTAAATAAATCACCATTGGGTGTAAAAATGAAAATAGTAATAAGGTCTAGATAATCCCATTGGACAGATAACAGACATAAAACTTAGATACATAAACTAACTTGCTTTCTTGTTGCTTCTTCCACTCTGGCTCATGCTTTTCCTGGCTTTGCTGACCTTGTCTAAGTTCTTTGTTGTGGCTAAGTACTAACAAACAAATCTCTGCTGTTTCTCTTGTCCCTTGTGTAAAGAAGGGGAATAAAAGGTGGCAGGGAGTGGGGAAGCTATTATTAGCCCCCAGTTTTGTCCACAGGGTTTCTTGTGCTGTTTATAAATTGCAAATACCTGTACATATATGCATATATTTTTTATATTTTATATAGATATTTAATTTCATTTGCTTGTAAATACAGCTTCATTTGCTTCCAACTGAGCTGGTCTGGCAATTTAATGTTGGTGGGAATTTTCAACCCACCACAGAATTTTTTCCTCCCTTTAAGATAATTATAGAAATCGAAGGAGTCATGTGCGGTCCTAAAGTGCACAAATATGCCATGTAGTATGACCTCTTTCACTCTCCATATTAAAATCAGGAATTTTTCACTCCCTGTACTATGGTTGGTAAGTTTGAACACAACATAATTTTTCTTATGAGTGAGAATATTTTTTCACCTCATAGTTCAAATTGAATTTTCAGCATTTTATAGAATCATACAATTGTTTTGGTTGGAAAAGACCTCTAAGATCTTTTAGTCCAAAGGTCAGTGTAACACCACCACGGCCAGTAAGACATATACCAAAGTGTCATGTCTACATATTTTTGGATGCTTCCAGGAATGGTGATTCCACCACCTCTCTGGGTAGCCTATTTCAATGCCTGACCCCAATTTCAATAAAGAATTTTTTTCTGAATATCCATTCTAAACCTCTCCTGGGTAAAATGAGGCCATTTCCCCTTGTTCTCCCACTTCACAGAATCACAGGATGTTAAAGGTTTGGAAGGGACGTCTGGAGATCATCAAGTCCATCCTCCCTTACCCAAGCAAGACCATGTAATCTTGTGCAGGTTGCACAGGAATGAATCCAGATGGGTCTTGAAAGCCTCCACAGAAGGAGAGTCCACAACCCTTCTGGGGAGCCTGTTCCAGTGCTCTACAACTGTTACAGTAAAGAAGTTCTTCCTCATGTTGAGGTGGAACTTCCTGTGCTGCAGGGTTCTCAGCATTTCCTCATAAGGTACATGCTCCATTCCCTTAATCATCCTTGCAACCCTCTGTTGGACTCTCTCAAGTAGATCTCTGTCTCTCTTGAATTGGGGAACCCAGAAGTGGACACAATATTCCAGGTGAGGTCTCACTAGGGCAGAGTAGAGAGGGAGGAGAACCTCCCTCACTCTGCTAGACACACTCATACCCCAGGATCCCATTGGCTTTCTTGGGCACAAGTGGACATTGCTGTTCCATGGAAAACTTGTTGTTAACCAGGACTCCTAAGTCCTTCTCCATGGGGCTGCTCTCTCACTTGGTACCAGGGAAAAGAGACCAAGACCAACCTCACTACAGCCTCCCTCCAGGTAGATATAGAAAACAACATCTCCCTTTAGCCTCTTATCTAGATAAGACAAACCCTGTTCCTACAGCAGAGAATAGAATAGAATAGAATAGAATAGAATAGAATAGAATAGAATAGAATAGAATAGAATAGAATAGAATAGAATAGAATAGAATAGAATTAACCATGTTGGAAAACACCTTCGAGATCATCAAGTCCAACCTATCATCCAACACCACCTAATCAACTAAACCATGGCAGCAAGCACCTCATCAAGTCTCTTCCTAAATACCTCAAATGATGGTGAATCCACCACCTTCCTGGGAAGCCCATACCATGGGCAAATCATTCTTTCTATGAAGAACTCCTTCCAAACATCCAGCATAAACCTCCCCTGGTGCAGCTTGAGACTGTATCCTCTTGTTCTGGTGCTGGTTGCCTGGGAGAAGAGACCAATCCCCACTGGGCTACAACCTCCCATCAGGTAGACAGCAATAAGGTCTCCCCTGAGCCTCCTCCTCTCCAGGCTAAACAACCCCAGCTCCCTCAGCCTCTCCTCATAGGGCTTGTGTTCCAAACCCCTCAACAACCTTGTTGCCCTTCTCTGGACACGTTCCAGCAAGTCAACATCCTTCCTGAACTGAGGGGCCCAGAACTGGACACAGGACTCAAGGTGTGGCCTAACCAGTGCAGTGTACAGGGGCACAATGACCTCCCTGCTCCTGCCGGCCACAGTGTTCCTGATGCAGGCCAGGATGCCATTGGCCTTCTTGGCTGCCTGGGCACACTGCAGGCTCATGTTCAGCCTACTATGAAACACTTCCCCCAGGTTCCTTTCTGCCTGGCCATTCTCCAGCCACTCTGACCCCAGACCACTGCATGGGGTTGTTGTGGCCAATGCGCAGAACTCAGCACTTAGATGTGTCGAATCTCATGCTGTTGGACTCTGCCCATCTGTCCAGCCTGCCAAGGTCCCTCTTCAGAGCTCTCCTACCTTCTGACAGATCACCACCTTCCCCCAGCTTGGTGTCATCGGCAAACATATTAATGATGGACTCAATCCCCTCGTCAAGATCATCAATACAGATATTAAAGAGCATGGGGTCCAGCACTGATCCCTGGGGAGATCACTAGTGACAGGCCACCAGCTGGATGTGGCACCATTCACCACCACTCTCTGGCCTCGGCCATCCAGCAAGCTCCTAACTCAGCGTAGAGTGCTTCTGTCCAAGCCATGGGCTGACAGCTTGGCTAGGAGTTTGTGGTGGGGGATGGTGCCAAAGGCTTTGCTGAAGTCGAGGTAGACTACATCCTCAGCCTGCCTGACATCCACCAGGTAGGTTATCTGATCATAGAAGGGGATCAGGTTGGTCAGGCAGGACCTGCCCTTCATAAACCCATGCTGGCTGGGCCTGAGCCCTTGGCCAGGCAGAGGGGGACCTGGGGGTGCTGGTTGATGGTAGGCTGAACATGAGCCTGCAGTGTGCCCAGGCAGCCAAGAAGGCCAATGGCATCCTGGCCTGCATCAGGAACACTGTGGCCGGCAGGAGCAGGGAGGTCATTCTGCCCCTGTACACTGCACTGGTTAGGCCCCACCTTGAGTCCTGTGTCCAGTTCTGGGCCCCTCAGTTTAGGAAGGATGTTGACTTGCTGGAATGTGTCCAGAGAAGGGGAACAAGGTTGTTGAGGGGTTTGGAACACAAGCCCTATGAGGAGAGGCTGAGGGAACTGGGGTTGCTTAGCCTGGAGAAGAAGAGACTCAGGGACGACCTTATTGCTCTCTACAACTACCTGAAGGGACGTTGTGGACAGGTAGAGGTTGGTCTCTTCTCCCAGGCAACCAGTACCAGAACAAGAGGACACAGTCGCAGGCTGTGCCAGGGCAGGTTTAGGCTGGATGTTAGGAAGAAGTTCTATACAGAGAGAGTGATTCCCCATTGGAATCGTCTGCCCAGAGGGGTGGTGGAGTCACCATCATTGGAGGTGTTCAGGAGGAGACTTGATGGGGTGCTTGGTGCCATGTTTTAGTTGTATAGGTGGGTTGGATTGGCTGATAGGTTGGACGCGATGATCTTGAAGGTCTCTTTCAACCTGGTTTATGGTATTGTATCCTGTAAGTGTTGTGTGATTGCACTCAAGATGACCTGTTCCATAATCTTGCCTGGCACTGAGGTCAGGCTGATGCATCTGGAATTCCCTGGTTCCTCCTTCCAGCCCTTCTTGTGGATGTGCACCATGTTGGCCAGCTTCCAGTCTTTTGGGACCTCTCCAGTGAGCCAGGATTGTTGAAAAATGGTGGAGAGTGGCTTGGCAAGCTTATCTGCCAGCTCTCTCAGCACCCTAGGATGGATCCCATCCGGTCCCTTGGACTTGTGAGTATCCAAGTAGCTCAGGAGGTCTCTAATAACTTCCTCCTGGATAACAGGGAAACTATACTGACTCCATCTGCGAGCTCTGCAGGCCAGCTGTCTGGAAGACATTCTGTCCTGCTATTAAAATTTGAGGCAAAGAAGGTGTTAAGTACCTCTGCCTTTTCCTCATCTTTTGTTACTACATTTCCCTTCATGTCCACCAAAGAGTGGAGGTTGTCCTTGCCCGTCCTCTTGCTATTAATGTATCTATAGAAGGACTTTTTGTTGTCCTTCAGAACAGTGGCCAATCCAAGCTCTAAATGGGCTTTTGCCTCTAATTTTTCTCCTGTATGACCTAGCAACATCCTTAAATATTCTATGGATTACCTCACCTTTCTTCCAAAAATGATACACCCTCTTTTTTTTCCTTAAGTTCATTGCCCATCCAGGCTGGCCTTCTACCCTGTGGCTCATCTGCCAGCACATTGGCACAGCCTGTTCCTGCACCTTCAAGAATTCTTCCATGAAGTAGGTCCAGCCCTTCTGCACCCCTTTGTTTTTAAGGTCTGTTTCCCAAGGAACCTTCTGAGTTAGTTCCTTGAGTAACCTGAAGTCTGCCCTCAAGAAGTTCAGAATGGAGATTTTGTTGCTACCCCTTTAAGCTGCTCCTCATAAGTAAGCCCTGTTCTCCATGCCATTTACCAGATTGGTTGTCCTCTCTGGACACACTGAAACAACTCATGAATTGAACAGAACAGAACAGAACAGAACAGAACAGAATAGAATAGAATAGAATAGAATAGAATAGAATAGAATAGAATAGAATAGAATAGAATAGAATAGAATAGAATAGAATAGAATAGAATAGAATAGACCAGGTTGGAAGAGACCTTCAAGATCATCGCATCCAACCTATCATCCAACACCACCTAATCAACTAAACCATGCAACCAAGTACCCTGTCAAGTCTCCTCCTGAACACCTCCAGTGATGGTGACTCCACCACCACAGGGGCAGAATGACCTCCCTGTCCCTGCTGGCCGCACTGTTCCTGATGTAAGATTCCGTTCTTGCAGCAAGATGCCCAAAACCGAGCACAGTATTTGAGGTGTGGATAAGTACTCCTGTACTGATCACTTTACTGTTCCTGATATCCACAGTATTTCTGATACAGGCCAGGATGCTATTATCCTTCCTGTTCACCTGAGCACACTGTTCAGCCAGCTGTCTACCAGCACCATAAGCTTTTTTTTCTGCTGGCAGCTTTCCAGACAGTTCTCACAGTATCAAAGTATCACAGTATTACCAAGGTTGGAAAAGACCTCGAAAATCATCAAGTCCAACCTGTCGCCACAGATGCCATGACTAGACAGTGGCACCAAGGGCCACGTCCAATCCCCTCTTGAACACCTCCAGGGACAGCGACTCAACCACCTCCCTGGGCAGGCCATTCCAACGGGGAACCACTCTCTCGGTGAAGAACTTTCTCCTCACCTCCAGCCTAAACTACACCTGGTGCAGCTTGAGACTGTGTCCCCTTGTTCTGGTGCTGGTTGCTAGAGAGAAGAGAACAACCCCTTCCTGGCTACATCCACCCTTCAGGTAGTTGTAGAGAGCAATGAGGTCGCCCCTGAGCCTCCTCTTCTCCAGGCTAAACAGCCCCAGCTCCCTCAGCCTCTCCTCATAGGGCTTGTGCTCAAGGCCTCTCACCAGCCTTGTTGCCCTTCTCTGGACGTGTTCAAGTGTCTCGATGTCCTTCTTAAACTGAGGGGCCCAGAACTGGACACAGGACTCAAGGTGTGGCCTAACCAATGCAGAGTACAGGGGCACAATGACCTCCCTGCTCCTGCTGGCCACACTATTCCTAATGCTGGCCAGGATGCCGTTGACCTTCTTGGCCACCTGGGCACACTGCTCGCTCATGTTAAGGTGGTTCTTGATCAGCACCCCCAGGTCCCTCTCTGTTTGGGAGCCCTCTAGCCACTCCGACCCCAGCCTGTAGCTCTGCATGGGGTTCTTGTGGCCAAAGTGCAGCACCCGGTACTTGGACTTCTTGAATGCCATCCCATTGGACTCTGCCTATCTGTCCAGCCAATCGAGGTCCCTCTGCAGAGCCCTTCTGCCCTCTAACTGACCAACATCTGCTCCCAACTTGGTGTCATCTGCAAATTTGCTGATGACTGTCTCAATCCCCTTATCTGGATCGTCAATGAAGACATTGAAGAGGATGGGGCCCAGCACTGATCCCTGGGGGATGCCACTGGTGAGTGGCCTCCAGCTGGAGGTGGCACCATTCACCACCACTCTCTGGGCCCAGCCCTCCAGACAGTTCCCAACCCAGCACAGAGTGTTGCGGTCCAAGCCACAAGCTGACAGCTTAGCCAGCAGTTTGCTGTGGGGGACAGTGTCAAAGGCCTTGCTGAAGTCCAGGTACAACACATCCACAGGCCTCCCCACATCCACCAGATGGGTCACCTAATCATAGAGGGAGATCAGGTTGGAGAGGCAGGACCTGCCCTTCCTCAATCCATGTTGGCTGGACCTGAGCCCTTGGCCATCCTGTAGGTGTGCAGTTGTTGCCGCCAGAATAATCTGCTCCATCATTTTCCCTGGCACTGAGGTCAGGCTGCCTGGCCTGTAGTTTCTGGGTACCTCCATCCGCCCCTTCTTGTGGATGGGGACCACATTGGCCAGTTTCCAGTCATCTGGGACCTCACCGGTGAGCCAGGACTGGCGGATAATGATGGAGAGCGGCTTGGCCAGCTCACCTGCCAGCTCTCGCTCTCTCAGCACCCTAGGATGGATCCCATCCGGCCCCATGGACTTGTGAGTGTCCAAGTGGCTCAGCAGGTCCCGAACTAATTCCTCATGGATACCCGGGGCATTACACTGCTCCATGACTCCATCACCCAGCTCAGGAGGCCACTCATCCTGAACTCCTCCTGCCTTGCTGTTAAAAATTGAGGCAAAGAAGGTGTTCAGGACCTCAGTCTTTTCCTCATCTTCAGTCACTGTGTTCGTCTCCAGGTCCAATAGGGAGTGCAGGTTCTTCCTGCCCTTCTTTTTGGCATTAACGTATTTGTAAAAGAGCTTTTTATTGTCCTTCACTGAGGTGGCCAGCCTCAGCTCCAACTGGGCCTTTGCCTCTCCAATTTCTTTCCTACATAATCTAACAACTTCCTTAAAGATTCCTCGAGAAGCCTTCCCCTCCTTCCAAAGGTGATACAGCCTCTGTTTTTCCCTTAGTCCCTCCAGGAGCTGCTTGCTCATCCAGGCTGGTCGCCTTCCCTGCTGGCTCGTCTTTCAGCAGATGGGAACTGCCAGTTCCTGTGCCTTCAAGAGCTCCTGTTTAAAATAGGTCCAACCCTCCTGGACCCTTTGGTTCTTGAGGGCTGATATCCAGGGAACTTTGCAGATAAGTTTCTTAAACAGGCTGAAATTCACCCTCCGGAAGTCCAAGGTGAAGGTTCTGTTGGTGCTCCTCCCTATCTCCCTGCATATTGAAAACTTCACTATCTCATGGTCCCTGCAGCCCAGGCAGCCTCCCACAGTCACGTCTCCCACCAGCCCTTCTCTATAGGAGAACAGCAGGTCGAGCAGAGCCTGACCCCTGGGAGGCTCTCTTTACAGCTGCATCAGGAAGTTGTCCTCCATGTGGTCCAGGAATCTTCTGGACTGCCTCCTCTCTGCTGAGTTAAGTTCCCAGCAGATATCTGGCAGGTTAATGTCACCAGGTTAATGTCAAAGACAAGATCTGATGATCTTGAGACAGCCTCCAGTTGCTTATAGAATAATTTTTCTGCCTCCTCATCCTGGCTGGGTTGTGGTAGTGGGTTGAGGCAGACCGCCCTCCCCACCAAGGGCAGAAATAATGACTCTGACAAATGGGTTGCATAAGTGATGGAAAGTTTAAATAGAAAAAAAAAGTGAATGTGTGCAGAGAACCAGAAACAGTGACAAAAGAAACCCTAAAGCAGACCCAGAAAACATCCCATCCCCACCTGAGGGTGGGCACAAGACCCCCAGGGCTCGTTCTTTTCCCCCCACTGCTAGGGTAGTCTCGGCTGGCCAGGCCTGAGACCACCCATCCCCCTGGCCTTGGGCCTAGCCAGGCCCAGGGCCGGGAGATGTCTCCCCCAGTTACCGGGTGCCGGCGAGGGAAGAAAGAGGAAGTGCTTGACCCTGCGCTGGATTTTATATCAATGCAGGGGATTGTGGTAGGAGATACCTGGCTTCCTGTGTCCACCCACTGGGCTGGACTTCTGGACACAGGAAGTACACCATGTAGCAGATGGCATCCAGCTCAAACCACCACAGTGGTCTATCACAGACTCCAACCAAGATGTCAGATATGTTAGTCTGCCCCCTGATTTTAACCCACAGGCTCTCAATCCCTTCATTTTCCACCTCAAGTTGTGTGGCAGAGAGTGACTCCCTAATATACAGAGACACCCCTCCTCCTCTTCTCCCTTGCCTGTCTCTCCTGAAGAGCCTGTAACACCCCAGTGCAGCACTCAATCATGCATGTCATCCCACCACGTTTCTGAGATGGCGACTATATCATAGTCACCATGGTGGACCAGGACTTCCAGCTTCTCTTGCTTATTGGCCTTGCTGCATGCATTGGTGTACATGCTCTTCAGCTTGGCTCTCAACTTCTCTATTGACCCTATTCTGTGCCCCACTCCTTCCTCTACAGAGGGACTGATTTCCTCACTCACCCCCTTCAAACCTAGTTTAAAGCCCTTTTAATGAGCCCTGCCAACTCTAGTGCTAGGACTCTCTTGCCTTTTCTAGACAATCACACCCCATCAGGACCCAGTAGGTCGGGTGCAGTAAAAGTTGCCCCGTGATCGAAGAAACCAAAATTCTGCTTCTGGCACCATCCCCTGAGCCAATTGTTGTTGGTGTGGGTTCTCCTGTTCCTCTCAGTGTACTCCCCTGCCACTGAGGGAACTGAGCAGAACACCACTTGAGCTCCTGCCCCTTCAATCAATTATCCAAGGGCCTTGAAATCCTTTTTAATAGCCCTGGTGCCCTTCTTGTCAATTTCATCACTCCCAGCTTGTATTGCCATCAGAGGGTAATAGTCAGAGGGGTGGATTAACTGAGGGATTCTCCTCTCAATGTCCATGACCCACGCCCTGGGTAGGGAGCAGACCTCCCTGTCTGATGGGTTGGGATGACATATGGGTCCCTCAGTACCCCCCAGGATAGAGTCCCCAACAACTATAACCCTTCTCCTTTTCTTGTCCAGTCTTGTCTTGTCCAGTCCTGTAGTGTTGCATGGATTTGTTGTGATCAAAGTGCAGGACCTGGTGCTTGGCCTTGTTAAACCTCATACAAATGACCCCAGTCCATCCCTGCAGCCTCTCCAGGTCCCTCTGCAGACACTCTCTGCCGTCAAGTAGATCAGTACTCCCACCCTATTTGGTATTATCTGCAAACTTACTGAGGGTGTGTCCTGGTTTCAGCTGGGAGGGACCAGTCAGCATGGCCTCCTGAATCAGGTTATGAATATTCAATATCATGCTAATGTCATACCTGACACATAAGAAAACACCATTCTGGGCAGAGCAAAGAATCATGGAGCTTATAGCTTGGACTGTAGCATGAGATGCTTCCAGTTTCTGGGGGCTTCTTCCAGTTTGCAGTGTTGTCCCTTCCACTTTTGCTGGCTGATGGCTTGTTTCTGCTTTTTGCTGTGTTTTTCTGTGAAATGTACTGTTTAAAGTATTGCACATTGTATTATTCCATTAAATTATCTCTATACATAGGGCTTTTACTTTACTTTTGTGTCTCTGTCCAGATCTGTATGGAAGAGTCTTGCTTGTTTGAATGGACTGTTGGAACTTAGTCACTGGATGGGTCTTAAACCATAACAGAATGCAGAAAGATATTAAACAAGACTGACCCCAATACTGAACCCTGGGGAACACCTCAAAGTGGTGCCCCAGGAGGTTGTAGAGTCTTTCTCTCTGGAGATATTAAAAAACCGTCTGGATGTGTTCATATGTGATCTGGTATAGGTGATAATTCTATGGAAAGGGGTTGGACTAGATGGTCTTTTGAGGTCCCTTCCAACCCCTAACATTCTGTGATTCTATGATTTAACTCTGTTCACCACCACATTTATCATAGAATCATAGAATCATAGAATCAGTCAGGGTTGGAAGGGACCACAAGGATCATCTAGTTCCAACCCCCTGCCACGGGCAGGGACACCCTACACTAGATCACGCTGGCCAGAGCCTCGTCCAGCCTGGTCTTAAACACCTCCAGGGATGGGGCCTCAACCACCTCCCTGGATAACCCATTCCAGGGCTTCACCACTCTCATGCTGAAGAACTTCTTCCTCACATCTAGCCTGAATCTCCCCATTTCCAGCTTCATTCCATTCCCCCTAGTCCTATCACTACCTGAGATCCTGAGAAGTCCCTCCCCAGCCTTCCTGTAGGCCCCCTTCAGATACTGGAAGGCCACAATGAGGTCACCTCGGAGCCTTCTCTTCTCCAGACTGAACAGTAATCTGTTCACCACATTTACACCCATATTTATACTGCAAACATTGCCCATTAATTAAAATGGTCTCTTCCCTTCTCTGATGTTCACATTAAAATATTATTTTAAAGAGCAATCAAATCCTATCTCAAATCCTTTTCATTTTGAAGGGATTGACAAACCAAGCCTACTAAACTGCTATAAAAAGCCTCTCCATCGCCTTGACATTTTATGTAGTATTTTTCTGCACTGGTTCCACTTTGTGTTTTATAACAGGGATTTCATAGTGTGTTTATATTAAAAGATTTATATGGAATTGGCAAATATATATATATATATATATATACATATATAAAAAAGACTTTCTTGTTCCTGCACTTAAATGGAAGAACAATACTGAAGGTTAGAAACTAGTATCTTGGTAGTGTTCTTGACATTTCTAACCTCTGCTCATGACAAGATGCAATATTTGGGACAGGTAGGTTTTGGAGTCTTTTGGCTTTGAGTTTTGGTTTGGTTTGGTCTTGGTTTGCTTGCTTGTTTGTTTGTTTGATGGTGGTGGGGGCTTTGTTTTGTGGTTGTTTGATTGGTTTGGTTTTGGTTTGATTTTGGGTTTTGTTTTCCCTTGTTATGGAAGTACTTTAATCTGCCTTAAAATGCATGCTAGTTACAAGTCACACAGGGATGACCTCTACAGACTGACATTCAATTGCCTAATTATGTATAAATTCGAATAGAAATTCGATGACTGAGGAATCTCATTCCTCTTCCTTTCCACCCAAGCCACCTTTTTATCAGTGAATATTATCCACCTTTTTGAAATTACTTTTGGGTGTATTTCTGTTCTTCTAAATAAGACCTGTTATTAGATCAGATAAATCTGGTATGGACAACACTATGATTTCTCAACATCCTATATGCATAGATAGCATAAGACTATCAGTGAGACAGCACCAGACAGCAGCTTCCATCAGGCTGAACAGAGACTGTTACATCAAGTAAGGAACATTACTGTCAAGAAATTATAACTTCATCACTGACATAAATGTTGATGGCACTATTTTCACTGATAGTGTTATCAAAGCAGATTATAATTCACACAGAACTGTCCAAAGAGTGATGATGTAGATTAAATGATCCCAAATAAGTAAAAAATCTGAAAGAAAACCTGCAAATAATAAGGATTTTATCAGGCTGCTGCTAAGATGGAACATGCTTACTCGTCTGTTCTTGAAGCATCCTGCCTGTACAGATAAACTAAACATAAAAAAATCTCTTTGTCCACCCATTCCTTTCTTGATGGCAATGACAGGCATGATAGTAGGGTGTGATAAATCCTAGGTGGTGACTGAGGGTATGAACTGTTAAAAATGTCATATTTTAATGAGTCTTCTACAAAGCTCTGAAAAACTCAGGGCTATATTTCTGATGCAAAGGAAAACCAGTATGGAGGTCTTAGGAATTAACATGGACCATAATTTTCAAATGCAGCATTTGTAGATTTTCAGTCTTGTAAATGATAAATGGATGTGTCAAAAAATCAGAATTTACTACAGTACAAAATTTTCAGGGTGAAGGTCTTTTTTTAAAAAAAAGTTATTATTATTTTTATTTAATTTAGGGTTGCCCTGACCCTTTCTTTCCTCTTTTATACATAATCACAACTCTCACTGTCTCATTTTCTTTCATTCATATATTAAAAATGAAAAAGAAAAGGATCATGTTTACACTTAGCATATATAAGCAATGACGTAAGTGGGGACTACTTCAGCCTGCAGTCCCTGAGCATAAATGAAGTGAATGTTTCAGAGTGTGGAAATCATGGTCTGATTATGCCAATTAGTGACTTTTTATAGGGAGAATGAATATCTCGTAACAATCTTTCTTATATAATTAGAAGAAAACTACATTATTTTGATGTTAAAAACTTATTTTCCTGAAATTTGATACAGAAACAGTAATTTGGAAATCTATATAAAATCTGACAGAAAAGACAGTTGGTATCTGGCAAAAAAAAAAGGTAAAATAATAATAATCAAACTGCACTCTAACCAGGGACACCAGGTAAGGTGATTTTTCCTGCTCTGAAGACTTTATGAACAGTTTCTTTAAAACTATGAGTGGTTAAGAACTTTCTGAGTCATAGACTAGCACATAACTCCATTAAAAATAAGCCTATTGCAAAACATTGTATCTACTCAGGTGTGTAGAAGTCCAATTTTGAGGGTGAATTAACTATCACTGCTTGGTATTTACTCAGGAGTCACAATAGAAAGTAACATATCTGTATAATTGGTAAGAATTGCATGTGAAATATACACTGAAATAATTATAAAATGCATTTTCTGACATTTGAGTCCCTTAAAAGACTTGTTCATTACACTGACCAATAGAATTCTTAATGTGGTGGTAACAGGAAGGCAAAGGCTGAGTACTGACCTAAGGCTTCTTATATTTTTTAATTTACTTCTATACATAACAAAACAACAATAAGAAATATGACTACAAAGATCAATAGAAGACAATTAAAATTTTTCAGAATTGGAAGCAAACTTAGTTTTGTTTAAAGGGGAGTATTTGGTAGCTTTCCTCATTCAGCTTTTAAGAAAGGTAGAAATTTTTTTTTTTTTTGTTTATCTGTGTGGTACAATCACAGCTATATATAGATGGTAACAATAAGTTATGATGTAAAGAAGGAGATATTTATTACTCTAACACAATGAAATAGTGTTAGAGAAATACAGACTTGGTGTTGTAGCAGATGCCTTGAGAAGTGCAAACATGGAATGCTGTGTAGAGAAGTACAGGTGTGGGGTGATACTAGGTGAGTCACTGGAGACCCCACAGCTTGTCCATCATGGTCAGTTAAAGAAGCAGAGACCTGGAACTGGATGGAGACCAGTTTCAGGAGTAAAAGAGCAATAGTATCTCATATTCATAAAAAAGGAAAAATCTATAGTACATTTTGGTGTGATAAAGAGCAAAGTTCAAAAGCGTGTTCAAGAACATGTAGCAATGACCACAAGTGGATCCTAGAAAGGAGAGAAAGAAACCAATGACATCAGCATGACATTTTTTCTAGCCATGGACTCCAGATGCTGACAACCTGCTATTGTCCCCAAGCACCCAGCACCATTACTACCAGCACCCTTGGGAAGCAGAAGAGTAAGGAAAGGACAAACATGATACCAGGGTGAGGGGTGAAAACTAGGAAATGTCTATATTAGAGTTTCAATCTTTTGGGGGTTTTTTTGAATAATATAATGTCGACTAATGATAATTCTTGGATTAGACTGGTAAAATTTCAACTAACCTAAAAGTAGGTTGCATCTTATATAAGCTGTGTTTCTCTTTGGCTCATAAACAAAGATTTTATTTTTTTTTTTTAAGATGGGAAGTAGAAAAAAGCAAAAGGAGAAAAAGAAAGTGAAAGCAGAACTGATAAGATAAATCAGCAGGAGAATGTGAAAGGGAAAAAGGGTAAGCAGATCACAACATTCATTGTAAAGTAAAACAAATGTATATTTATCAGACATGAGGAATAAGTAAAGGAAAATTGTCACTGAAAATTTCTTTAAATGCACACTCATGTTAGAGAGCAGTTCAGGGAAACATTTGGCTTTATCAGCTTGCATTATGACCTAGCTCAGTGGTCATGTTTGGAAAGACTTGAAAGAATTTTCCTTTCTTTTCCCAACCAACTTCCAGTGGCCTGGTCATAGGAATATCACCTATAAAGTAAAGAAATTGAAATTGATCTTTCCTTTTTCTATTATTAGTTGTTTGCACAGCAGAGAATTGTGTTGTTGGAATTTATTGCTGATACAAAAAGAAGTGACCTGTAGTAGTGTGCTGTTCTTTCAGACCTCGGAAGGGACTTGGCATTGAGTTAATACTATATAAAAAGCTCTATAAGCAATTACTGCTGTTTTCATCACGAGGTCCTATAGGCAAAGATAAATAAATCAAAATAAAGACGTAAGAAGTGTTCATCTACTTAGTGGAGCTTTGTTACTTTATGCTGATGGGAGATCTATTCCAAGAAATCTACACAGTTGACTTTACCATCTCCTCTAGGCAAACACTGAGTTGAAATTTCATAGACTCTCATTACATCTGCCTGCATTTTATTTTAAGATTGCAATACTTTGAAGGGTAGTAGGGCTTGGGGTTATTTGTTGTTGCTGTTTTGGTTGGTTGTTTTTTTTCTTGGATTTTTTTGGCATTTGTTGGTGTTGGTTATTTGTTCTGTTTTGTTTATTTGTTTGTTTGCTTTTTCCTGTTAGTATTTCTATCTTGCTCTTGGAGAAAAGTGATTATAGGAAACAAAATACCTATTTTCTTGGTTGAATGAAGCATCATAGTATAGAGAAATCTTCAATTATTATAATGAGAATTACTAAAATCCCCCAAACCACATAGAAAAACAAAAAAGCATATCCCTAAGTCATATCCAAGGAATAATGAAAGAAAGACAAAGGGATAAAAGATTAGAGAATTGTTTTAGGGACAGAGCTATTTTTATAGGAGAATTATCAAGCAAAGGCCCAAATTTAATGGTAAGAATGTCAGATATTCTGAAGTGTTACATTGTCATTTATTTCAGCAGACTTTTAATGCAGAAGACACAAAAAATAAAGCTGTGTCAAGAGCTTTTATCCTGAGAAGATGAATTCTTACAGAAATATGTGTGCATATTCACATGCACACATATAGATGCTGAATACAAGATTCCTGTGTGAAGATGTCATTAATCTTTTCATTTATATTACAATACCTAAAATTCCTGAGGGATGAGTCTCGCTGGCTTCAGATCTTCCTCTAAAACCTGCACTTCTTTGAATTTTAAATAAAAAGGCACAAAAGTGGTAGCTAATACATATGTGTGTCAGAAACTGTAGCACACGTCTCTCTATCATGCTGTAGCAGAACGAAGGATAGCACCGTATTTAACAACCTATTTAAATATTTTATTAAAAACCAACAACAACTAAACCTAAACAACTACAACTATACCATTTGAACCTGAGAATGAAGCAACAGCTATTTTGTTTGAATTTTAGTAAACAACTTGCTGCAATGATTTGTTGGAGGTAAAATAAAGGATAAATAAATAAACAAATAAATAAATATAAAATAGTCCCATTTTCCTAGTCAAAACCTACCAAATCCTACCTGAATTAAGGAGGAAAAAAAAAGGAGAAAAAATTAATACCACAATTTGAGTTAAATAAAAGCTGAATCACAGTGACATCACATTTAATGGAGGATTTCGGAAAGATGAACTAAAAATATATGCTTGCTGATCTCTGTTCATCTTGTTTTGTAGTTTTCTTCTTCATATATTTTTTCCCTCTACATATATTTTCAAAATGAAGCATTTTTCAGAGCATGCCCAGTGAATTTACTCAGGGATGAATCTTTCAGATGGAGAAAAGAAGAAATTAACCAAGCACTAGTTAGTAGTGTTGTAACTGTCACAAGATGGAGTTATTTCCACCTTGCAGTTGTTCCAGAATTGCTGAGTCCCTTTATTGATTTTTTATTTTGTCTTCATTTTCTGAATTAAACTTTCTTGTACCTCCATTTTATTGTGCATAATGCAATTGTAAATAGAATAGAATAGAGTAAAACAGAATAGAATA
This sequence comes from Picus viridis, assembly GCA_033816785.1. Taxonomy (NCBI): domain Eukaryota; kingdom Metazoa; phylum Chordata; class Aves; order Piciformes; family Picidae; genus Picus; species Picus viridis. The sequence goes on from CM066606.1 coordinate 33,266,690, forward strand.
GAATAGAATAGAATAGAATAGAATAGAATAGAATAGAATAGAATAGAATAGAATAGAATAGAATAGAATAGAATGGAATGGAATGGAATGGAATGAAATGGAATAGAATAGAATAGAATAGAATAGAATAGAATAGAATAGAATAGAATAGAATAGAATAGAATAGACCAGGTTGGAAGAGACCTTCAAGATCATTGTGGCCAACCTATTATCCAACACATCTTATCAACTAAACCATGCAACCAAGCACCCCATCAAGTCTCCTCCTAAACACCACCAGTGATGGTGACTCCACAATCTCCCCCGGCAGCACATTCCAATGGGCAACCATTCTGTGTAGCATTTCAACCTAACATCCAGTCTGAACCTCCCCATGTGCAGATTGAGACTGTGTCCTCTTGTTCTGGTACTGGTTGCCTGGGAGAAGAGACCAGCCCGCACCTTTATACAACCTCCCTTCAGGTAGTTGTAGAGAGCAATAAGGTCTCCCCTGAGCCTCCACTTCTCCAGGCTAAGCAACCCCAGCTCCCTCAGCCTCTCCTCATAGGGCTTGTGTTCCAAACCCCAACCCAGGTTTGTTGCCCTTCTCTGAACAAGTTCCAGCAAGTCAACATCCTTCCTAAACTAAGGGGCCCAGAACTGGACACAGGACTCGAGGTGTGGCCTAACCAGTGCAGTGTACAGGGGCAGAATGACCTCCCTGCTCCTGCTGGCCACACTGTTCCTGATACAGGCCAGGATGCCATTGGCCCTCTTGGCCACCTGGGCACACTGCATGATCATGTTCAGCCTACCATCGATCAGTATCCCCAAGTCCCTGGCCACTCTCCAGCTACTCTGACCCCAGCCTGGAGCATTGCATGCGGTTGCTGTGCCCAATGTGCAGAACGGGGCACTCGGATATGTTAAATCTCATGCTGTTGGATTCTGTCATCTGCAAATTTACTGATGATGGACTCAATGCTGTCATCCAGATCATCAGTAAAGATGTTGAAGAACATTGGGCCCAGCACTGATCCTTGGGGCACAACACTAGTGACTGGCTTCCAGGTGGATGTGGCACCATTCACAGTATCACAGTATCACAGTATCACAGTATTACCAAGGTTGGAAAAGACCTCGAAAATCATCAAGTCCAACCTGTCGCCACAGATGCCATGACTAGACAGTGGCACCAAGGGCCACGTCCAATCCTCTCTTGAACGCCTCCAGGGACGGAGACTCAACCACCTCCCCGGGCAGCCCATTCAATGATGATTCACTCTCTCGGTGAAGAACTTTCTCCTCACCTCCAGCCTAAACCTCCCCTGTTGCAGCTTGAGGCTGTGTCCCCTCATTCTGGTGCTGGTTGCTAGGGAGAAGAGGCCAACCCCTTCCTGGAAACAACCACCTTTCAGGTAGTTGTAGAGAGCAATGAGGTTGCCCCTGAGCCTCCTCTTCTCTAGGGTAAACAACCCCAGCTCCCTCAGCCTCTCCTTATAGGGCTTGTGCTCAAGGCCTCTCACCAGCCTTGTTGCCCTTCTCTAGACACGTTCAAGTGTCTCGATGTCCTTCCTAAACTGAGGGGCCCAGAACTGGACACAGGACTCAAGGTGTGGCCTAACCAATGCAGAGTACAGGGGCACAATGACCTCCCTGCTCCTGCTGGCCACACCATTCCTAATGCAGCCCAGGATGCGCTTGGCCCTCTTGGCCACCAGGGCACACTGCTCGCTCATGTTTAGGCAGCTGTCAACCAGCACCCCCAGGTCCCTCTGTATCAGGCCGCTCTCCAGCCACTCCGACCCCAGCCTGTAGCTCTGCATGGGGTTGTTGCGGCCAAAGTGCAGCACCCAGCACTTGGACTTGTTGAATGCCATCCCATTGGACTCCACCTATCTGTCCAGCCAATCGAGGTCCCTCTGCAGAGCCTCTCTGCCCTCTAACTGACCAACATCTGCACCTAACTTGGTGTCATCTGCAAATTTGCTGATGACTGTCTCAATCCCCTTATCTGGATCGTCAATGAAGACATTGAAGAGGATGGGGCCCAGCACTGATCCCTGGGGGATGCCACTGGTGAGTGGCCTCCAGCTGGAGGTGGCACCATTCACCACCACTCTCTGGGCCCAGCCCTCCAGACAGTTCCCAACCCAGCACAGAGTGTTGCGGTCCAAGCCACAAGCTGACAGCTTAGCCAGCAGTTTGCTGTGGGGGACAGTGTCAAAGGCCTTGCTGAAGTCCAGGTACAACACATCCACAGGCCTCCCCACATCCACCAGACAGGTCACCTGATCATAGAGGGAGATCAGGTTGGAGAGGCAGGACCTGCCCTTCCTCAATCCATGTTGGCTGGACCTGAGCCCTTGGCCATCCTGCAGGTGTGCAGTTGTTGCCGCCAGGATAATCTGCTCCATCATTTTCCCTGGCACTGAGGTCAGGCTGCCTGGCCTGTAGTTTCTGGGTACCTCCATCCGCCCCTTCTTGTGGATGGGGACCACATTGGCCAGTTTCCAGTCATCTGGGACCTCACCGGTGAGCCAGGACTGGCGGATAATGATGGAGAGCGGCTTGGCCAGCTCACCTGCCAGCTCTCGCTCTCTCAGCACCCTAGGATGGATCCCATCCGGCCCCATGGACTTGTGAGTGTCCAAGTGGCTCAGCAGGTCCCGAACTAATTCCTCATGGATACCCGGGGCATTACACTGTCATTACACTGACTCCATCACCCAGCTCAGGAGGCCACTCATCCTGAACTCCTCCTGCCTTGCTGTTAAAAATTGAGGCAAAGAAGGTGTTCAGGACCTCAGTCTTTTCCTCATCTTCAGTCACTGTGTTCGTCTCCAGGTCCAATAGGGAGTGCAGGTTCTTCCTGCCCTTCTTTTGGCATTAACATATTTCTAAAAGAGCTTTTTATTGTCCTTCACTGAGGTGGCCAGCCTCAGCTCCAACTGGGCCTTTGCCTCTCCAATTTCTTTCCTACATAATCTAACAACTTCCTTAAAGATTCCTCGAGAAGCCTTCCCCTCCTTCCAAAGGTGATACAGCCTCTGTTTTTCCCTTAGTTCCTCCAGGAGCTGCTTGCTCATCCAGGCCGGTCGCCTTCCCTGCTGGCTCGTCTTTCAGCAGATGGGAACTGCCAGTTCCTGTGCCTTCAAGAGCTCCTGTTTAAAATAGGTCCAACCCTCCTGGACCCCTTGGTTCTTGAGGGCTGATATCCAGGGAACTTTGCATATAAGTTTCTTAAACAGGCTGAAATTCACCCTCCGGAAGTCCAAGGTGAAGGTTCTGTTGGTGCTCCTCCCTATCTCCCTGCATATTGAAAAATTCACCATCTCATGGTCACTGCACCCCAGGCAGCCTCCTACGGTCACTTCTCCTACCATGGGAGAACAGCAGGTCGAGCAGAGCTTGACCCCTGTTATGCTCACTCAACATCTGCATCAGGAAGTTGTCCTCCATGTGGTCCAGGAATCTTCTGGACTGCCTCCTCTCTGCTGAATTAAGTTCCCAGCAGATATCTGGCAGGTTAATGTCACCCACAAGGACAAGATCTGATGACCTTGAGACAGCCTCCAGTTGCTTATAGAATGTTTCATCTGCCTCCTCATCCTGGTTGGGTGGTGTATAACAGACTCTAACCAGGATATCAGTTTTGTTGGTCTGCCCCTTGATTTTAACCCACAGGCCCTCAATCCCTTCATTTTCCACATGAAATTGTGTGGTAGAGAGTCACTCCCTAATATACAGAGACACCCCTCCTCTGTGGGGGACTGTGATGTATCTGTGAACCCTCGGAAGAGCTCTGGTGAGAAAACATCGCTGAGCTCCCATGAGAATCTGGAAACTCCCCGGACAGACTGAGTGGGAATGAGAAACCACAAGATAAGATGGGAGGCCACCTGCACTAACTTAACAAGTAACTATAGCAATGCTATCGCTGACCCATGAGAGTCTTGAGAAAAGTTCATTAACCAATTGCAGGCTGCCACACTGACACTACACACAATATATGAGTTCTGTACTGGAATAAACAGCGTCTTTTGCTGGCTTGCTTTTTGGCCTTCTGTGTACTCTACTTGTGTTTGATTCTTGTCGCGCAGACCGTCACCTTCCTTACCCCGACCCCTATACAGCGACACTCCTCCTCTTCTCCCTTGCCTGTCTCTCCTAAAGAGCCTGTAACACCCCAGTGCAGCACTCAATCATGCATGTCATCCCACCACGTTTCTGAGATGGCGACTATATCATAGTCACCATGGTGGACCAGGACTTCCAGCTCCTCTTGCTTATTGCCCATGCTGCCTGCATTGGTGTACATGCACTTCAGCTTGGCTCTCGACTTTTCTATTGACACTAATCTGTGCCCCACTCCTTCCTCTACAGAGGGCCTGACTTCCTCACCCACCCCCTTCAGACGTAGTTTAAAGCCCTTTTAATGAGCCCTGCCAACTCTAGTGCTAGGACGCTCTTACCTTTTCTAGACAATCACACCCCATCAGGACCCAGTAGGTCGGGTGCAGTAAAAGTTGCCCCGGGATCAAAGAAACCAAAATTTCGCTGCTGACACCATCCCCTGAGCCAATTGTTGATGGTTTGGGTTTCCCCGTTCCTCTGAGTGTATACCCCTGCCACTGAGGGAACTGAGCAGAACACCACTTGAGCTCCTGCCCCTTCAATCAATTGTCCAAGGGCCTTGAACTCCTTTTTAATTGCCCTAATGCCTTTCTTGTCAATTTCATCACTCCCCGCTTGTATTACCATCAGAGGGTAATAGTCAGAGGGGTGGATTAACTGAGGGATTCTCCTCACAATGTCCCTGACCCGTGCACCTGTGTAGGGAGCAGACCTCCCTGTTGGATGGGTCAGGACGGCATATGGGTCCCTCTGTACCCCCCAGGAGAGAGTCCCCAGTAACTATAACCCTTCTCCTTTTCTTTGTGGAGCTGGTCTTTATAGCTGGTGGGGACCGCTTGGCCTTAGCCTTAGGCTCCTGCCCAGATGGCTGCTCCTCATCCCAATCATCCCCACTGCGCTTGGCCTGCAGGGCCTCGTACTTATTATGCAAGGGCAGTGGAGGAGGAGGGGAGGGCCAGGATGGACTTCCCTTGCCACCCCTGGCAGGGACTTGTATCCAGCCCTCCCCATTTCCAGGGACACCAGCACTCTCTGGGCTCAGCCCTCCAGACAGTTCCTAACCCAACATAGTGTTCTCCTGTCGAAACCATGGGCTGATAACTTGGCCAGGAGTTTGCTGTAGGGGACAGTGTCAAAGGCCTTGCAGCGGTCCAGATAGACCACATCCACAGGCCTCCCCACATCCACCAAATGGGTCATTTGATCATAGAAGGAAATCAGGTTGGTGAGGCTGGACCTGCCCCTCCTAAATCCATGCTGGCTGGGCCTGAGCCCTTGGCCATCCTCTAAGTGCTGTGTGATTGCACTCAAGATGACCCATTCCATAATCTTGCCTGGCACTGAAGTCAGGCTGACAGGTCTGGAATTCCCTGGTTCCTCCTTCCAGTACTTCTTGTGGATAGGCACCACATTGGCCAGCTTCCAGTCTTCTGGGACCTCTCCAGTGAGCCAGGACTGCTGAAAAATGATGGAGAGTGGCTTGGCCAGATCATCTGCCAGCTCTCTCAGCACCTTAGGATGGATCCCATCCGGTCCCTTGGCCTTGTGAGTATCCAAGTAGCTCAGGAGGTCTCTCACTACTTCTGCCTGGAACATAGGGGTACTATACTGCTCCCTGACTCCATCTGCCAGCTCTGGAGGCCAGCTGTCTGGAAGACATTCTGTCCTGCTATTAAAATTTGAGGAAAAAAAGGTGTTAAGTACCTCTGCCTTTTCCTCATCTTTTGTTACTATGTTCCCCACCATGTCCACCAAGCAGTGGAGGTTGTCCTTGCCCCTCCTCTTGCTACTAATATATTTATAGAAGGATTTTTTTTTTCCTACATAGCCATGGCTAATCTAAGCTCTAAATGGACTTTTGCCTCCCTAATTTTCTTCCTACAAGACAAAGTAACATCCCTAAACATTCTACGGGTTGCCTCACTTTCCTTCCAAAGATGATACACCCTCTTTTTTCCCATTTGTTCCTTTAGAAGTTCATTGCCCAACCAGGCTGGCTGTCTGCCCCGGCGGCTCATCTTCTGGCCTATTGGCACAGCCTGTACCTGTGCCTTCATGAGTTCTTCCTTGAAGCAGGTCGAACTCTCCTGGACCCCTTTATTTTTAAGGGCTGTTTCCCAAGGAACCTTCTGAGTTAGTACCTTGAGTAACCTGAAGTCCACCCTCTGGAAGTCCAGAGTGGAGGTTGTCTTGCTGCCCCTCTTAGCTTGAGTACATATTGAAAGCCCAATTATCTCATGGTTGCTGGCCCCCCATGTGGTGAAGGCACATCCTGCCCAGATACTAGATCTAGCCTCAGCATGTGGATAGGTTTCCCCTCCTTCAGGAGGAAGACAATTACCAAGTGAGGGCATAATTCCAGCTTCACACTTTCTATAGGCTGAAGCCAGTTGTCTATGAGAGTGCCCATTGGTCGAACCCATCCTCGAGGAATCTATAAATATTACCCTTGTTGGTAAACAAGTTGCCGCCTCTCTTACTTTGTCTCTGTACTTGCTCGAGAGAGCAGTTCTCGAGCCACAGCCTCTGCCACTGAACTTGTTGTTAGCTTCTATCATACATGCATGCATACTGAAGCCTCTGCATCACAAGAAGCACTTTGATTGTGAGGATCAGCCCAGAGGAGGACCTTCGCTGAGCTCGAGAAGCCAGCATCGCTACAGCCAGTTGTACCTCCAGGAGAGCCCATCGTGCTATCGGAGGACTGGACCAGCCCCCGAGGGTAAGATCTGCCCAGCTGTCGGGGAGAAGGGACTTGATAGAGACTAAGTCCACATATGCCTAGCCCTGCCATAGCGGGAGGAGGGCTGCCACATGCGCCGCTCTGAGCCCTGTAAACCCCAGGGAAGACTAAAGCATTGTTTGTGCCTATACTGAACCAAACCTGGGACTATTCCGAGCATCCCACTGTTCCTTTAAGACCAGGAACGGAGAAGCCGCAGCTCAGTGCAGCCGCATTCTCTCTCCAAGGCTGTTTACCACAGGGCTGACCCCATAGCTATCATCTGACCAGGAACCTCTGAGCCCACCTACCGGCAACCGTCGCCCTGCCCTGCCGTGTGAGCCGACTCCCAGGACCGACCCCACGGGCCGAACCCAACCAGGAACCAGTCCAGCGGCAGTAGTCAGCCGGACCCCCACCTTGCTACAAACAACAGCTACAGAGTATCTTCCACGTGCTTTCCACCCACTAGCACTCGGTTCAAAGTATCCGCGTGTAGCAGAGTAATCGCTGACGCACAGAAAGATTGTAATATTGCTGTATATAGCCAGAAGCCGCCCGCGTTCCGCCGAGTCACCATCTAGTGGCCAAGCGGCGGAACTGCACCCTTCATTATATAAAACATAGAGCTAGTCTGTAGATAGTTTAATTAAGTTCTAATCATAATACTATGCCATTTATGGAATGTATTTCATGAACGTGCACTAGAACACGTATATAAGTTGTTGATACATCGGTTATTAATAATTTTATTATTAATAAAAATTAATATTTTCATAATTCATATTTCATATTTATAAATTTAATAACCTCTTCACAACACTCAGACAGCCTCCAAATACCATATCTCCCACCAGCCCTTCCCTGTTGGTGAAGAGGAGGTCAAGCATAGCCTCACCCCTGGTAGGCTCACGCAGCACCTGGGATAAGAAGCTGTCCTCCATGCACTCTAAGAACCTCCTAGACTGCCTCCTCTCTGCTGTGTTGAGATCCCAACAGATATCAGGCAGGTTGAAGTCACCCACGAGAACAAGGTCAGGTGATCTTGAGACAGCCTTAAGCTGCCTATAGAATGCTTCATCAACATCTTCCTCCTGGTTGGGTGGTCTATAACAGACTCCAACCAGCATGTCTGCCCTGCTGGTCTTCCCTCTAATTTTCACCCACAAGCACTCAACCCAATCGTCCCTGATCTCCATCTCAATGGCATCTAGTTCCTCCCTGATGTACACGGCCACCCCTGCACCCTTTCTTCTTTCCCTGTCTCTCCTGAAGAGCCTGTAGCCGTCAATTGCGGTGCTCCAGTCATGTGAGTCATCCCACCACATGTCTGTGATGGCAACTGCATCATAACTTTCCTGCTGTAACAAGGCTTCCAGCTCCTCTTGTTTGTTACCCATAATTTGTGCATTAGTGTACATGCTCTGCAGTTGGGCTGCTGGTTTCACCCCCAGCTCTAGCATATCAACCCCAGACTCCTGCCTGAGGGGACTGGTTTCAGCCCCTTCCCCTCCGAAGCTAGTTTAAAGCCCTGTCAATGAGACCTGCTAATTCCCTTCCCAGAATCTTTTTACCTTTGGGGAATAGGCCATTCTCGTATACTATGACCTTCCCCCTCCTCTGAGACAGATGTACTCCATTTGTTGTCAGCTGACCTGGTGCAGTAGAATGTTCTCCAAGAGCGAAAAACCCAAAATTCTTTCGATTTCACCTGCCTCTAAGCCACTTGTTGAGTACAGCTGCTGACCTGTTCCTTATCGTATTCCCTCCTGCAACTAACGGCATCAATGTAAAAATTATTTGTGCACCTGACCCCTCAACCAGATCTCCCAGGGCCCTGAAGTCATTTTTGATAGCCCTGGGAGTTCTGGTTGCAACATCATCATTCCCTAACTGTATAGCTAGTAAGGGATAGTAGTCAGAGGGCTGTACCAGACTGGGCAGCCTTCTGGTAACATCTCTAACTCAGGCTCCTGGGAGGCCACAAACTTCTCTATGAGATGGATCTGGCTGACATATGGGGCTCTCTGTTCCCCTCAGGAGGGAATCACTAATAACAATTACCCTCCTCTTTTTTTTAGGGAGCAAATCCTGATGCCGGGGGAAGGCTGTTAAACTTTAAGTTGCTTTGACTTAGGTTGTTTAACCTTAGGCTGTTTAGCCCCAGGAAAACCCCAGATGGTGTGTCCTCCGGCATCAGTATCACCTCACCCTTGATCTCCAGTGCCCCATACCTGTTTTCCAAGGGCAGTGAGGGAGGTGGGGAGGCAAGGAGGTTTTAATTCTGTCTTTTGAGAGGAACCTGTGTCCATTCCCCTCTGTTTTTTGGACAACCAACCTCTGCAGGTGGAACCTGCGGAGCTTGCTTACTCTGGTTCATCCCTTTCCTCCTCTGGCTCATCTCTTTTCTACATTCCCTTACATCTCTAAGACTAACAACCTCGTCCTTCAATTTGGCCACCAGGTTGAGTAGATAGCTGATCTGCTCACACCTAATGCAAGAGTTACCCTCACTACCCTGCATCTCAGGAGCCAGGCTCCAACACTCACTACAGCCAGATACCTGGACAGCTACCTGCTTGTGTTCTACCTCAGTCTGGGTCGACACTGATTTTTTTAAGGAGTTTTTGCTGTTAGTTACAACCATGCTGCCCCTGGCCACAGCACCTACTGGACAAAAATTTAGAAAAAGTGCAGCGGCACATGAGAGCACGAGAGAGTACCAGAGAGGACAGGCTTCTGCCGAACGGAAGCCCTGTCAGCCACCGCTGTTGTTTTGAAAATCTGCTGTTGATGACACTAGGATCACAAGCTGTGGGCACGTGAAGAGAGGGCTGCTCCAAGCCTCGCAGCATGTCTAGGAATCTCTGTGGTCCCAGCGATTCCTGTAGCCTGAAAAGGAGAGCAGTGGTTGCCTCCCCAGAGGTTGCTGCTCCCGGCACGCTTCTGAGAGATCCCTAACCTCGCCTCTCGGAAGGCAACAAACTTCCCTGTGAGAAGGATTGGGCCAACATATGGTGCTTTCTGTTCCACTCAGGTGAGAATCACCAATAGCAATTACCCTCCTCTTTTTTTGAGGGAACAAGTCTTGATGCTGGGGGAAGGCTGTTTAACCTTAGGCTGTTTTGCCTTAGGCTGTTTAGCCTTAGGGAAAACCTGAGATGGTGTGTCCTCTGGCATCAGAGTCACCTCACCTTCAACCTCCAGTGCCCCATACTTGTTTTCCAAGGGCAGAGGGGAAGGTGAGGGGAGGCAAGGAGGTTTTACTTTACATCTTTTAAGAGCAACATGTGTCCATTCCCTGCTGGTTTTTGGATACCTAAACACCTACCTGTGGTGAAGGCACATTCTGCCCAGATACTAGATCTGGTCCCAGCATGTGGACAGGTTTCCCCCTCCTTCAGGAGGAAGACAATTACCAAGTGAGGGCATAATTCCAGCTTCACGCTTTCTATAGGCTGAAGCAAGTTGTCTATGAGAGTGCCCATTGGTCAAACCCATCTTCGAGGAATCTATAAGTATTACCCTTGTTGGTAAACAAGTTGCCCCCTTTTTCACTTTGTCTCTGTACTTGCTCGAGAGAGCAGCTCTCGAGCCACAGCCTCTGCCATTGAGCTTGTTGTTGTTAGCTTCTATTATACATGCATGCATACCAAAGCCTCTACATCGTGAGAAGCACTCTGATCGTGAGGATCACTCCAGAGGGAGAACCTTCGCTGAGCCCGAGAAGCCAGCGTCATCACAGCCAGTCATACCAGCTGGGAGAGTCCATCGTGCTACCAGAGGACTGGACCTGCCCCCAAGGGTAAGATCTGCCCAGTTGTCAGGGAGAAGGGACTTGATAGAGACTAAGTCTGCATATACCTAGCCCTTGGAACTATTCTGAGCATCCCGTTGCTCCTTTAAGCCCAGTAGCAGAGAAGCCGCAGCTCAGCACAGCCACATTCTCTCTCCGAGGCTGTTTGCCTCAGCCCCGGGACCCATTGCCATGGGGCCGACCCCATAGCTATCGTCTGACCGGGAACCTCTGAGCTCGCCTACCGGCAACCGTCGCCCTGCCCTGCCGTGAGAGCCGACTCCCAGGGCTGACCCCATGGGCCAAACCCGACCAGGACCTATCCCTATTGTCTGGAGGGAACCGACTGAGTCCTGAAGGGAACCTGCTTCCAAGCTAAGCCCAGTTTCCAGTATTCCCTCTCCACTGTTGCGGAGAGAGAAGACAGTACCCAACACTACCGTCCAACTCAACCAGGAACCGGTCCAGTGGCAGAAGTCAGCCGGACCCCCACCTTGCTACAAACAACAGCTACAGAGTATCTTCTATGTGCCTTCCACCCACTAACACTCAGTTCAAAGTATCCGCGTGTAGCAGAGTAATCGCTGATGCACAGAAAGATTGTAATATTGCTGTATATAGCCAGAAGCCGCCCGCGTTCCACCGAGTCGCCATCTAGTGGCCAAGCGGCGGAACTGCACCGCTCATTACATAAAATATAGAAATAGTCTCTAGGTAGTTTAATTAAGTTCTAATCATAATACTAAGCCACTTATGGAATGTATTTCACGAACGTGCACTAGAACATGTATATAAGTTGTTGATTCATCAGTTATTAATAATTTGATAATTAATAAAAATTACTATTTTCATAATTCATATTTCATATTAATACATTTAATAACCTCTTCACAGCACTACCTGATTATGTTCCACCTCAGGCTGGGTCGACACTGATCTTTTGAAGGCATTTTTGCTGCGAGTCACAGCCATCCCGACCACATGACCTGCTAGAAAAAATTTTTTTTAAGTGTGGCAGCATGTGCAGTTTTGGAGAAGTTATTTCTTATAGTTTCATTCTCATTCACTTTTATTTTTTTACTCTTACTTTATATACATCTAAGCAGCTGAAAGCATGAAATCCATCTTCCATTAAATTCACCAATAATTGCCCCTGAGTTGGCTATTTTGTATATGTAAATATAATGTTTTTGGAGAAGACACAGTGGTACTTCTTTTTCTCCATTCACTATGGAGAATCACAGATTCAATAAGGTTGGAAAAGACCTCAAAGATCATCAAGTCCAACCTGTCACCCAAGACTTCATGACTACCAGACCATGGCACCAAGTGCCATGTCCAAACTCCTCTTGAACACATCCAGGGATGGTGACTCCACCACATCTCTGGGCAGCCCATTCCAATGCCTAACAACTCTCTCTGTGAAGAACTTTCTCCTCACCTTGAGTCTAAACTTCCCCTGGTGCAACTTGACACTCTGTCCTCTTGTTCTGGTGCTGGTTGCCTGGGAGAAGAGGCCAACCTCTGCCTGTCTACAACCTCCCTTCAGGTAGTTGTAGAGAGCAATAAGGTCTCCCCTGAGCCTCCTCTTCTCCAAGCTAAACAATCCCAGCTCCTTCAGCCTCCCCTCATACAGCTTGTGCTCAAGGCCTCCCACCAGCCTCGTTACCCTTCTCTGGACATGTTCAAGAGTCTCAATGCTGTTCTTAAAGTGAGGGACCCAGAACTGGACACACTACTCAAGGTGTGGCTTAACCAGTGCTCAGGACAGGGGCCCTGCTGGCCACACTATTCCTAATGCAGGCCAGGATGCCATTGGCCTTCTTGGCCACCTGGGCACACTGCTGGCTCATGCTCAGCCAGCTGTCAATCTGTACCCCCAGCTCCCTCTTTGTTTGGCAGTTCTCCAGCCACTCCAACCACAGCCTGTAGCACTGCATGGGGTTGTTGTGACCAAAGTGCAGCACCCTGCACTTGGACTTGTGGAATGCCATCATGCTGGACTCTGCCCATCTGTCCAGCTGGTCAAGATCCCTCTGGAGATCCCTTCTATCCTCTAACTGCTCAACACCCACTCCCAACTTGGTGTCATCTGCAAATTTACTGATGACTGACTCAACCCCCTCATCCAGATCATCAATGAAGATATTAAACAAGACGGGATCCCTGGAGGACACCACTGGTGACTGGCTGCCAGCTGGAGGTGGCACCATTCACCACCACTCTCTGGGCCTGGCCCTCCAGACAGTTCCTAACCCAGCACAGAGTGCTTCTGTCCAAGCCACAAGTGGACAGCTTAGCCAGCAGTTTGCTGTGGGGGACGTTGTCAAAGGCCTTGTTGAAGTCCAGGTAGAATACATCCACTGCCTTCCCCACATCCACCAGGCAGGACACCTGATCATAGTAAGAGATCAGGTTGGAGAGGCAGGATCTGCCTTTCCTGAATCCATGTTGGCTGGACCTGATCCCTTGGCTATCCTTCAATTGTGCAGTGATTGCCCCCAAGATGATCTGCTCCATAATTTTCCCTGGCACTGAGATCAGGCTGACAGGCCTGTAGTTTCCAGGTTCCTCCATCTGACCCAGTTTCCAGTCATCTGGGACCTCTCCAGTGAGCCAGGACTGGTGGAAAATGATGGAGAGTGGCTTGGCCATCTCATCTGCCAACTTGCTTCACACCCTAGGATGGATCCCATCCAGTCCCACGGATTGTGATTATCCAAGTGGCTCAGCAAGTCCCACACTAATTCGTTGTGGATTTCAGGGGTACTACCCTGCTCCCTGACCCCATCTACCAGTTCAGGAGGCCAGTTATCCTGGAGTCCTCCTGCCTTACTGTTGAAAATTGAGGCACAGAAGGTATTTAGAACCTCGGCTTTTTCCTCATTTTTAGTTACAATGTTACCCTCCAGGTCCAATAAGGAGTGGAGGTTCTTCTTGCCCCTCTTTTTAGCATTAATGTATTTATAAAGATGTTTTTTATTATCTTTCACAGAAGTGGCCAGCTTAAGTTCCAACTGGGCTTTTGCCTCTCTATTTTTTCTCCTACATGTTCTAAGAGAGAATCTAGGTAGCTAACTTAGACGAGGTGCCTATTTTTCAGAGTGATAAAGTTAGGTGGAATGAATGGCAATAATTCATCTCACTTAGGTTAAGACATCTAAGTTGGAAATTTTTGCATGTACTAGTTATTCCAAATACCTTTCCCAGGCAAAGGAGAGATATAAGCACTTCTGCTTATTCCTCAGGGCTGTTAATTTCATCCTAAAATGTCTTGCTAAAGCAGGTCAGATGACTTCAGACTTCCAAAACTAAGATAAATTAATATGACCTATGTGTTCAAATGTATTCAGCCCCAAATATTTTGAGTTTAGTCATATCCTATACCATTAATATAATGAAAATCGTAAATAATCACTTTAATGTTTGACAGGAAATTTTAGAGATGTAGAACAAATAGTAACCTTGTATTATTCTCATTACCTGACTCAGATGACAGTCTTTAATTTCTCTCAATTTTTTCATTTTGCTTCCATCCTTAGAGATTACTTGTTTAGAAATTTTTAGTTCCTTTTTCTTCTGCCATATACATCTTCAACAAAGTAAGCCTTTAACTGACTGTGGGTGTGGTGGAGATGGAAAAATAAGTTCTTTTTTTGTCTGATTGTCACCCACTAAGCAGACAGATTGTGGTAATCTCATGCAAATACCCAACTAAGCAGGGAGACGGGTACCCAGACATAAAACAGAGACACAGTAGCTGTGTTGGTCAGTCAGACTGTGGAACCTGTTCTAACACTCTTATCAGCTGAGAATTCCAAATATTTAGAATAGAATAGAATAGAATAGAATAGAATAGAATAGAATAGAATAGAATAGAATAGAATAGAATAGAATTACCAAGGTTGGAAGAGACCTTGAAGATCATCGAGTCCAACCTGTAACCACAACCTCACAACTAGACCATGGCACCAAGTGCCACATCCAGTCCCCTCCTGAACGCCTCCAGGGATGGAGACTCAACCACCTCCCCGGGCAGCCCATTCCAATGACGAATCACTCTCTCGGTGAAGAACTTTCTCCTCACCTCCAGCCTAAACTTCCCCTGGTGCAGCTTGAGACTGTGTCCCCTTGTTCTGGTGCTGGTTGCTAGGGAGAAGAGGCCAACCCTTCCTGGCTACAACCACCCTTCAGGTAGTTGTAGAGAGCAATGAGGTCGCCCCTGAGCCTCCTCTTCTCCAGGCTAAACAGCCCCAGCTCCCTCAGCCTCTCCTCATAGGGCTTGTGCTCAAGGCCTCTCACCAGCCTTGTTGCCCTTCTCTGGACACGTTCAAGTGTCTCAATGTCCTTCTTAAACTGAGGGGCCCAGAACTGGACACAGGACTCAAGGTGCGGCCTAACCAAAGCAGAGTACAGGGGCACAATGACCTCCCTGCTCCTGCTGGCCATACTATTCCTAATGCAGGCCAGGATGCGGTTGGCCCTCTTGGCTGCCTGGGCACACTGCTGGCTCATGTTCAGCTTCCCATCAACCAGCACCCCCAGGTCCCTCTCTGCCTGGCCGCTCTCCAGCCACTCTGACCCCAGCCTGTAGCGCTGCCTGGGGTTGTTGTGGCCAATGTGCAGAACCCGGCACTTGGATGTGTTAAATCTCATGCCATTGGACTCTGCCCATCTGTCCAGCCTGTCGAGGTCTCTCTGCAAAGCCTCTCTGCCCTCCAGCAGATCAACTGCTGCCCCCAGCTTGGTGTCATCTGCAAATTTACTGATGATGGACTCAATGCCCTCATCCAGATCATCAATAAAGATGTTGAAAAGCATGGGGCCCAGCACTGATCCCTGGGGCACACCGCTAGTGACTGGCCGCCAGCTGGATGTGGCACCATTCACCACCACTCTCTGGGCTCGGCCCTCCAGCCAGTTCCTAACCCAACGCAGTGTGCTCCTGTCCAAGCCATGGGCTGCCAGCTTGGCCAGGAGTTTGCTGTGGGGGGACGGTGTCAAAGGCCTTGCTGAGGTCCAGGTAGACCACATCCACAGGCCTCCCCACATCCACCAGGCGGGTCACCTGATCCTAGAAGGAGATCAGGTTGGTCAGGCAGGACCTGCCCCTCCTACATCCATGCTGGCTAGGCCTGAGCCCCTGGCCATCCTGTAAGTGCTGTGTGATCGCACTCGAGATGACCCACTTTACTTTAAGAAAAGCTGTTTACTTGAAGAAAAGCTGTTTTCTACTGTCCCTCCAACTGTTCATACTGATCATCATTCTGTTTGGTTATAAATATTTTTTATTAACTTTCATTCCATTAGGGAAGGCTAAAATGCTTATCCTTAGAAAGAAATATCTATATGTATCCCAGTGTCAAGTGTTAGGACTGGGCCAGCCACTAGGTGAGTGACAGAAGTTCTCTGTTAACACCTCTGTCTTCTACAGGAAATAAAAGGGCAGTAAGGGAGAGACTGATGGATTGAAAAAAACAGTTTTAATGAAAATAATAATAATAATAAAGTGAAATATATATAAATATATACTAAACCAATATCAAACCCAGCTCCCTTAACAGCTGGTTGAACATGAGCCAGTGTGTACCCAGGTGGACAAGAAGACCACTGGCATCCTGGCCTGGATCAGTAATGTTGTGGCCAGTAGGAGTAGGGAGGTTACTGTCCCATTCTACTCAGTGCTGGTGAGGCTACACATCAGTGTTTCAGTTTTGAGGCCCACATTATGCGAAGGACATTGAGGTACTGGAGAGTGTTCAGAGAAGGGCATTAAAACTGGAGAATAGGTCTTGTGAGGTCAATCCTATATCCTACAGGAAGGATGGAGAGGGACTTGTCATAAGACCTTAGTCATGAGGTCTGTGGTGACAGGTTGGACTTGATGATCTTTGAGGTCTCTTCCAGCCTTGGTGATTCTGTGGTTCTTTGATAAGGGTGTCTAGAGACAGGACAAGGGGGAATGGTTTGAAGCTGAGTAAGATCAGGGTTAGTCTGGATCTTAGCAAGAAGTTCTTCAGTATGAGGGTGGTGAGACTCTGGAACATGCTGCCCAGTGAGATTGTGGATGCCTACTCCCTAGGGATGTTCAAGGCTGGGTTACATGAGGCCTTGAACAGGTGAGTGTAATTGAGAGGTGTCCCTGCCCATGGCAGGGAGGTTGGAGTAGGTGATCTCTAAGGTCCCTTCCAACCTAAGCCATTCTTTGATTCTGTAATTTTATGTAATTTATGAAAATTAATATGGCAAATACTTATATTAATAAAAATACTAATAACTTTCTAGTAATATAAAAATTGCCAAAACCTATTAAATGGGTTCAATGTATGGTTAGAATATATATTTACAATGGGAATGTACAATATTTAAACAAATGTAACAATTTTAAGAATTTTAAGCAAACTGGAAGGAATAACGGGGGAAAAGAGAATTCCCTGGTGCAAGATGACACTCGACCATAGTGGGGAGACTCAGCATGAACCTTTAAGTCAAGAAGGCAATGAATTAACTACTCATGAAAAGTACTACCCCAAGTAGGGAGGTGCTGCTGCTGTATAAACTGTTAAGGCATTTTGGCGCACTCTCATGTGTCAAGCACAGCTAGTCATTGGCAGAAATGCCACATGGTCTTTGATGCTAGTCTGACTTCAGCAGGACAGCAGACGATACAGCACAATCAGTGAAAGGCTCGTGGCTTTCCCGGGTAAACTGAGGCATGACAAAATTCTAGTTACAAGGAGAAGTGACGCTTGGATCCTAAGGGTTCATGGCTTCCTTCTCAGGTCTTGGACCAGGCAACTCTATGCAGGGAAACTAGAGGCAAGGCAGACTAAAGCAAGAAGCAAGGCAGATCCAAGCAGACAAGATAAGGTGACTACAAATCAACCTATATATCTAATCTACATTTATATATCTACATATATATAGGTTGATTCGGGGTGTATATATATATATATATATATATATATATATATATATATATGTATGTATATCTCCTGCCTGAAATTCAATTGAGCCAACAGGGCAACCTAAGCCAGCAAACAGTTGCCCAGTGAAAAGGGATTTGGCCAGGCTGTCAGCATAAAAGGGAGAAATATAGGCCTGGTCACAGAGAAGCAGGCACCAGTACATGTGGTCTTACCCCAGAAGGAGGCTTGTTCACCCAGACATATTGGGGCCTATTCTTTTGTCTGTTTCCCCGCATTACCGCATTTCCCACATTACCCTGATTCCTGCAGGAGGGAGTGGGGAGAGGGGGACCATGTCTAGACATTCTAGGACCTGTCTGGGTTTGTCCTGGGGCCATTTGGCCCTATCACAACACTCACCAATCCTTGACAGCAACTACATACATCAAGTGCTATCCATTTCAGAAGCAGATGTTGTCTGCAAAAATATGCCATTAACTTCAGAAAGTGCAGTTACTTTGAAGAGACTTACCTGAAAAGTTAAATCATGGACTAGAATTGGTTGTGTAGTAACTCAAATCAGGACACTCAATAGGATGGAATTTCATGCTCTTTTCACATCTTTTTGGCAACTGCCAAGACCTTTTGGTCTCAAATTCTTGTCTAACCAAGATGCCTCTATCTCCTCTGATTTATCATGCTCTGCTTACAGAGCTCAAGAGGTTATCTGAACTAGTTCATGCCAAGTCCATGAAGAGTTATGAAAACTAAGACCAAACTTTTGACCTTAACACTGAATCTATTTATTTGTATGCAGGAATGATAGACTGTTCATTGTACGTGATTGCTTCTTCTTGAGACTTTTTGTTTCACATTCCAGTGGAGTTTATTTGATGTATTTTCACTGATTCATTGTCCTTATTATTTGCAGGCATGTAGAACATGTTATTAAGAACATTTATCTAGCATTCATCCAGGAACACAAATCTGTTCTCAATCTTTACCTTGGTATGGTAAATGCTTTCTGCTCTAATCTTCCACAGAGTAGGTGTTTCCTGTTTCCATCTAGAGAGCTGGGCTTTTTGTCAAACCCTAAAATAGCCAAGGAATTTGTTTAATTCTGCAGACTAAGTGTATTCTTGAATTTTATTAGTTGTTATAACTATTGCTGAATAGAATAGAATAGAATAGAATAGAATAGAATAGAATAGAATAGAATAGAATAGAATAGAATAGAATAGAATAGAATAGAATTACCAAGGTTGGAAGAGACCTTGAAGATCATCGAGTCCAACCTGTAACCACAACCTCACAACCAGACCATGGCACCAAGTGCCACATCCAGTCCCCTCTTGAACGCCTCCAGGGACGGAGACTCAACCACCTCCCGGGCAGCCCATTCCAATGACGAATCACTCTCTCGGTGAAGAACTTTCTCCTCACCTCCAGCCTAAACTTCCCCCTGGTGCAGCTTGAGACTGTGTCCCCTTGTTCTGGTGCTGGTTGCTAGGGAGAAGAGGCCAACCCCTTCCTGGCTACAACCACCCTTCAGGTAGTTGTAGAGAGCAATGAGGTCGCCCCTGAGCCTCCTCTTCTCCAGGCTAAACAGCCCCAGCTCCCTCAGCCTCTCCTCATAGGGCTTGTGCTCAAGGCCTCTCACCAGCCTTGTTGCCCTTCTCTGGACACGTTCAAGTGTCTCAATCTCCTTCCTAAACTGAGGGGCCCAGAACTGGACACAGGACTCAAGGTGTGGCCTAACGAGTGCAGTGTACAGGGGCACAATGACCTCCCTGCTCCTGCTGGCCATACGATTCCTAATGCAGGCCAGGATGCGGTTGGCCCTCTTGGCTGCCTGGGCACACTGCAGGCTCATGTTCAGCTTCCCATCAACCAGCACCCCCAGGTCCCTCTCTGCCTGGCTGCTCTCCAGCCACTCTGACCCCAGCCTGTAGCGCTGCCTGGGGTTGTTGTGGCCAATGTGCAGAACCCGGCACTTGGATGTGTTCAATCTCATGCCATAGGACTCTGCCCATCTGTCCAGCCTGTCAAGGTCCCTCTGCAAAGCCTCTCTGCCCTCCAGCAAATCAACTGCTGCCCCCAGCTTGGTGTCATCTGCAAATTTACTGATGATGGACTCAATGCCCTCATCCAGATCATCAATAAAGATGTTGAAGAGCATGGGGCCCAGCACTGATCCTTGGGGCACACCACTAGTGACAGGCCGCCAGCTGGATGTGGCACCATTCACCACCGCTCTCTGGGCTCGGCCCTCCAGACAGTTCCTAACCCATCGCAGTGTGCTCCTGTCTAAGCCATGGGCTGCCAGCTTGGCCAGGAGTTTGCTGTGGGGGACGGTGTCAAAGGCCTTCCTGAGTTCCAGATAGACCACATCCACAGGCCTCCCCACATCCACCAGGCGGGTCACAAGGAGATCAGGTTGGTCAGGCAGGACCTGCCCCTCCTAAATTCATGCTGGCTAGGCCTGAGCCCCTGGCCATCCTGTAAGTGCTGTGTGATCGCACTCGAGATGTCCCGTTCCATAATCTTGCCTGGCACTGAGGTCAGGCTGGCAGGCCTATACTTCCCCAGCTCATCCAACTGGCCCTTCTAATGGATGGGCACCACGCTGGCCAACTTCCAGTCTTCTGGGACCTCTCCAGTGAGCCAGGACTGCTGAAAAATGATGGACAGCGTCCTGGACAGCTCATCTGCCAGCTCCCTCAGCACCCTAGGATGGATCCCATCCGGTCCCATGGATTTGTGGGGGTCCAAGCGGCTGAGAAGATCTCTAATCATCCCATCCTGGAACAGGGGAAAACTATGCTGCTCCCTGGCTCCTTCTGCCAGCTCTGCAGGCCAGCTGTCTGGAAGTCGTTCTGTCCTGCTAGTAAAAATTGAGGTAAAGAAGGTGTTAAGCACCTCTGCCTTTTCCTCATCCTTTGTTACAATATTCCCCTCCATGCCCACCAAGGAATGGAGTTTCTCCTTGCCCTTCCTCTTGCTATTAATATATTTATAGAAGGATTTTTTGTTGTCCTTCACAGCAGAGGCCAGTCTGAGCTCCAAATGTGCTTTTGCCTCCCTAATTTTCTTCCTACAAGACCTAGCAACATCCCTAAACATTCCATGGGTTGCCTCCCCTTTTTTCCAAAGATAATACACCCTCTTTTTTTCCCTTAGTTCCTTTAGAAGTTCATTACCCAACCAGGCTGGCCGTCTGCCCCGGCGGCTCATCTTCCGGCACACTGGCACAGCCTGTTCCTGCGCCTTCAAGAGTTATGTCTTGAAGTAGGTCCATCTCTCCTGGACCCTTTATTTTTAAGGGCTGTTTCCCAAGGAACCTTCTGAGTTAGTTCCTTGAGTAGCCTGAACTCCGCCCTCCGGAAGTCATAGAATCATAGAATCATAGAATCAGTCAGGGTTGGAAGGGACCACAAGGATCATCTAGTTCCAACCCCTGCCATGGGCAGGGACACCCTACACTAGATCACGCTGGCCAGAGCCTCGTCCAGCCTGGTCTTAAACACCTCCAGGGACTGGGCCTCAACCACCTCCCTGGACAACCCATTCCAGGGCTTCACCACTCTCATGGTAAAGAACTTCTTCCTCACATCTAGCCTGAATCTCCCCATTTCCAGCTTCATTCCATTCCCCCTAGTCCTATCACTACCTGAGATCCTGAGAAGTCCCTCCCCAGCCTTCCTGTAGGCCCCCTTCAGATACTGGAAAGCCACAATGAGGTCACCTCGGAGCCTTCTCTTCTCCAGACTGAACAGCCCCAACTCCTTCAGTCTGTCCTCATAGGAGAGGTGCTCCAGCCCTCTGATCATCCTCGTGGCCCTTCTCTGGACACGCTCCAGCACGTCCACATCCCTCCTGTAATAGGGGCTCCAGAACTGGACGCAGTACTCCAGGTGGGGTCTCACCAGAGCTGAGTAGAGGGGGAGAAGCACCTCCCTTGACCTGCTGGTCACACTTCTCCTGATGCAGCCCAGGATCTGATTGGCTTTCTGGGCTGCAAGCGCACATTGAGAGCTCATGTTGAGCTTCCTGTCCACCAGCACCCCCAAGTCTCTCTCCTCAGGGCTGCTCTCCAGCCAGTCCTTGCCCAGCCTGCATTTGTGCCTGGGATTGCCTCGACCCAGATGCAGGACCCTGCACTTGGTCTTGTTGAAGCTCATGAGGTTGGCTTGTGCCCACCTCTCCACCCTGTCAAGGTCCCTCTGGATGCCATCCCTTCCCTCCAGCGTGTCCACTGCACCACACAGCTTGGTGTCATCAGCAAACTTGCTGAGGGTGCACTCGATGCCACTGTCCATGGCACCCACAAAGATGTTGAACAAGACAGGTCCCAGGACTGATCCCTGAGGGACTCCGCTTGTCACTGGCCTCCATTGGGACATGGAGCCATTGACAGCCACTCTTTGGGTGCGGCCATCAAGCCAATTCTTTATCCATCTAGTGGTCCATCCATCAAACCCATGTGTCGCCAGCTTGGAGACCAGGAGGTGGTGCGGGACAGTGTCAAAGGCTTTGCTCAAGTCCAGGTAAACGACATCAGTTGCTCGCCCCTCATCTATTAATGCTGTCACCTGCTCATAGAAGGCCACCAGGTTTGTCAGGCAGGATTTGCCCTTCGCAAAGCCATGCTGACTATTCCCAATCACCTCTTCACTGTTCTTCTGAGTCATTAGTGCCTCCAGGAGGATCTGCTCCATGATCTTTCCGGGCACAGAGGTGAGACTGACTGGCCTGTAGTTCCCGGTTCCTCCTTCTTGCCCTTTTTGAAAATGGGAGTAATGTTTCCCCTTTTCCAGTCTGTGGGGACTTCCCCAGTCTGCCATGACTTCTGGAATATAATAGAGAGGGGCTTGGCAACCTCATCTGCCAGTTCTCTCAGCACCCGTGGGTGTATCCCGTTGGGTCCCATGGACTTGAACACTTTCAGGTTCGTCAGGTGATCACCAAGCTGTGCTTCACTTATGATGGGCAGTTCTTCCTCCCCGTCCCTGGCATCGTCTGCCATGACACCAGGAGTGTGGCTGGAGGCCCTTGCAGTGAAGACTGAGGTAAAGAAGTGATTGAGTACCTCAGCCTTTTCCACATCACTTGTGACCAATTCACCACTTTCCTTTCTGAGGGGGCCCACACCTTCCCTAGTCTTCTTCTTGCCATTAACATACCTATAGAAATTCTTAGTGCTCCCTTTAACCCCCCTGGCTAGATTCAGTTCAAACTCTGCTTTGGCTTTCCTAACCAGGCCTCTTGCTGCTCGGGCAGCTTCCTTATATACCCCCTGTTCTATCTGTCCTTCCCTCCACTTCCTGTAGAGTTTCTTTTTAAGGGATAGTGTGTCCAGCAGCTCCTTCTTCATCCAGGCAGGCCTCCTAGCATTCTTTCCTGCTTTTCTCCTTGTAGGTATACATAGCTCCTGGACACAGAGGAGGTGGTCCTTGAATACTGACCAGCTGTCCTGGGTCCCTCTTCCCTCCAGGGCTTCATCCCACGACACTTTGGCTAGCAGATCCCTGCAGCGATCGAAGTCTGCACGCCTAAAGTCTAGGGTCGTAAGCTTAGAATATGTCCTCCTGATTGCCCTCAGGATATTAAATTCAACTGCTTCATGGTCACTGCAGCCAAGGCCGTCTCTGAGCCTCACATTTGTTACCAGCCCTTCCCTGTTGGTGAGAACAAGGTCCAGCGTAGCACCTTTTCTTGTTGGTTCCTCTACCATTTGGCGGAGGAAGTTGTCTTCTATGCAGTCCAGGAACATCCTGGATTGCTGATGCCTTGCTGTGTTGTCCCTCCAACAGATGTCAGGGTGGTTGAAATCGCCCATGAGGACCAGGGCTTGTGACCTGGAAGCCGCTTCTATTTGCCTGTGGAGGGCCTCATCTGCTTGGTTCTGCTGGTCAGGTGGCCTGTAGGAGACCCCCACAGTAATATCTCCTTCCCCTGTCTTGCCTTTAATTCTAACCCATAAACTCTCAACCAATTCATCATGCCTCCCTAGGTGGAGTTCTGCTGATTCCAGCTGGTTGTTGACACAGAGGGCAACACCTCCTCCTCTCCTTCCCTGCCTATCCTTCCTAAAAAGCTTATACCCGTCTATCCCTACGTTCCAGTCATGGGAATCATCCCACCAAGTCTCGGTGATGCCCACTATGTCATGGCATCCCAGCATCACAGTGGCCCTTAACTCATCTTGTTTGTTGCCCAAGCTGCGTGCATTTGCATAGAAGCACTTCAGCTGGGCTGGCCCTGTCGTCCTCCTGTGCCAACTCCCCTTGGTTTCCACAGGGTGTCCTGGTGTGTCATTTGTGTCTTGCCTCAGGGCAGCAAGCTGAGAGCCCCTACTGGCTCTCCATCCCTCCACCTCAGGTGAGCTGCCCCTCTGCTTGTCACAGGCCAGCAGGAGACCACCAGCCCCTCCCCCTTCAAATCTAGTTTAAAGCCCTGTCCAGAGTGGAGGTCTTCTTGCTCCCCCTCTTGGCTTGGCTGCATACCGAAAACTCAATTATCGCGTGGTCACTGGTGCCTAAACACCCTCCGACCACCACATCACCCACCAGCCCTTCCCTGTTGGTGAAGAGGAGGTCAAGCATAGCCTTACCTCTGGTAGGCTCGTGCAGCACCTGGGATAAGAAGCTGTCCTCCATGCACTCTAAGAACCTCTTAGATTGCCTCCTCTCTGCTATGTTGTGATCCCAGCAGATATCAGGCAGGTTGAAGTCACCCACGAGAACAAGGTTAGGCGATCTTGAGACAGCCTTAAGCTGCCTATAGAATGCTTCATCAAGATCATCCTCCTGGTTGGGTGGTCTATAACGGACTCCAATGAGGATGTCTGCCCTGCTGGTCTTCCCTCTAATTCTCACCCACAAGCACTCAACCCGATCGTCCCTGATCTCTAGCTCAATGGCATCAAGAGCCTCCCTGATGTACAGGGCCACCCCTCCAGCCCTTCTTCCCTGCCTGTCTCTCCTGAATAGCCTGTAGCCGTCAATTGCAGCGCTCCAGTCATGCGAGTCATCCCACCACGTCTCTGTGATGGCAACTACATCATATCTTTCCTGCTGCAACAAGGCTTCCAGCTCCTCATGTTTGTTGCCCATACTTCGTGCATTAGTGTACATGCACTTCAGCTGGGCTGCTGGTTTTGCCCCTGACTCCAGCTTACCACCCTCAGACTCCTGTCTGGGGGGACTGGTTTCAGCCCCTTCCCCCTTCGAAGCTAGTTTAAAGCCCTGTCAATGAGACCTGCTAATTCCCTTCCCAGAATCTTTTTACCTTTGGGGGACAGGCCATTCTCATGTACTGTGACCTTCCCCTCCTCTGAGACAGATGTACTCCATCTGTTACCAGCTGACCTGGTGCAGTAAAAAGTTTTTCAAGATCAAAAAACCCAAAATTCTTCTGACTGCACCAACCTCTAAGCCACTTGTTGAGTACAGCTGCTGACCTATTCCTTCTCGTATTCCCTCCTGCAACTAAGGGTATAGACAAAAAAATTATTTGTGCACCTGAGTCCTCCACTAGATCCCCCAGGACCTTGAGGTCATTCTTGATAGCCCTGGGAGTTCTAGTTGCAACATCATCATTCCCTAACTGCATAATTATTAATGGATAGTAGTCAGAGGGCTGCACCAGACTAGGCAGCCTTCTGGTAACATCAGCAACTGGAGCTCCTGGGAGACAACTAAGTTCCCTGTGAGCAGGGTCTGGCCGACATATGGGGCCCTCTGTTCCCCTCAATAGGGAATCACCAATAACAATCTCCCTCCCTTTTTTTAAGGGAGCAAGTCTTGATGCCAGGGGAAGGCTGTTTAACCCCAGGCTGACTCACCCCAGGCTTACCCACCCTAGGATGACTCACCCCAGGCTGCCTCACCCCAGGCTGACCCACCCCAGGCTGACCCATCCCAGACTGACTCACCCTAGGCTGACCCACCCCAGGCCGACCCACCCCAGGCTGACTCTCCCTAGGCTGACCCACCCTAGGCTGACTCACCGCAGGACGACCCATGCCAGGCTGACTCACCCTGGGCTGACTCACCCTGGGCTGACCCACCCCGGGCTGTTTTGCCTCATGGAAAACCCCAGATGGTGTGTCCTCCCGCATCAGAATGTATCTTTGCTTACTATCCATGACCACAGGCTGTCACAACTGTGGAAAAAACAGAAGGCTAGATATAGCCCTGATGTGCACTTTATATAAAAAGACACTAATGAGAATTTTTTGGTAGAGTAAGAAGGAGTTCATTGGCATTCAATATATGCATATACACCAGATATGTTTTAAGATAAAACAAATCTTCATGAAGAATCCATAAAGAAATGAAGTTCCATAAAGAAATCCAGCATGTAAATTCAGTCATTGCATTTCCAACTTATATTTTAGATGGATACAAGAGTGGATTATCAGCTACTTTTACCTACTTTTTTTATAGCAACCTTGGAACTGGTGAAGGCAATGCACATAGTACATTTGAGAACTACTTTTATAAGCCTCAGATCATGAATAACTTACCGTCTATCCTCAAGATACATTTCCCATTTAGTGTTATTTCTGTATGTTGCAATACCCAAGTGTTACCTCAGCGTTACAACTTCTACTTTTGAAAGATTGAAACTGTCATTCCCAAAGAGATGGAGTTATGACTGTTCATAGTGTATAATCTCTTTCATAAAGTCATTGTTATGGCACTGTAATGTTCCCTTATTTTATTGGCCATTGAGATTGATTCTGAAGATAGGCTATGAATTCATCTCAGATTTTCTGTCTAAAGTCTGTATAGTATTCTCGAAGTGTGATACTGCAACATATTTAATGTGAAATTTTGGTTCCTTTATATTCTTCTGATTTTTTGGTTGTAGAAATCTGTATTGTTCTTGTCATGTTTTTAAGGTATAAAGTAAAAAGAATCAATGTACGGTTAGGAGAAAAAACAAACACAAAAAAACAACCAAACAAAAAGATTAACAATCTAATTGAGTGTTTTTTTCATCAGCTGTGATATCTATATCTCCTGTCAAATGATTTTTACTTCAATGTTGTAATAAATCCATCTTTCTGAGTTCTGTCTTTTGGGAAAAGAGACTTCTGTCTCCAAATGAAGAATGTCAAGAAGTTAACTTGTTGTTTCTCCACATTAATGGCCTTGGCATTGGTAAATGATTTTATATACATATACTTATTTTATTTTTTCTTTAACCTGCACTTTCTGGATCAATTAATTGTTTCAGCTCTGCTATGTGTAGTTTATTTAACAAATCCGTTCTTTGTTTAGTATCCTATATGTTGTAACATCTGCATGTTACTTTGGGGAATGCAGCAACCAGTACTTGGATTTTCCATTACATCTGTTAATTTAGCAATCTACAGGCAAAACTCTGACCTTAGACACGTGGTATGTAAATCAAAAGAAATTGTATTGGCTCTGTTGTAACAACACAGTGTTTATACTAATGTAGTTGAAATGATCATAGGGATGTTCACTTCAGCCCAGTTCTCCAGCTTGTCCCAGTCCTTCTGGTTAATATCCTGTCCTTCTGTCATATCTTCCACAGCACTCAGTTTGGTACCATCTGCCAACTTGCTGAGGGTATGCTTGATACCACTATCTATATCATCGAAGGAGATATTAAGCAGTACTAGACCCAGCATGGACCCTGGTCCTGAAGGGACAAGCCCAAAAACATGCCCTAACCTAGACAATGGGTTAAGCACCTAGAATGTGCAAACCTGGACACTTCCTGAGGTCCAAATGGTCC